>LR990991.1:16822500-18022500 GCA_905163435.1 Mamestra brassicae
AAAATTTTGAAGATGGTATGTTTTAAAACCCTGTTTTGTGCTTTCGGGAACTTATACTTATAACTATACGTTTTTTATGCAGCACCCTTTTAATGTGAAAGGCCGTTTATGTTAACAGTAGATATTATCGTTACCAAAATAGTCACTTTGTCGTTTTCTGGTATATTTATCAGTAAACACAGAGCAAGCCATATAATGACTATTATCAAGTTTATCCTCATTTTTCCAAGTTCCGTTGAAGAGTCGGTCGCGTACTTTACATTTTCTTGTTCAACTGATATCCTTTTGTCATTTGCTTTTATTTTTAATTCGTGTCTTCCAAGAACAACTTTGCTTTGCTTTGTTTTGTGCTTGTATAACTCAAGTTAATTATTATTATCAACTATATTTGAAAGGATACAAGTAATTTAATTTGAAAACTCACCCTTATAAATAAGCGGGTCCTTGTTCCTAAAGAACACGAGCGTAGGGAAGGTCTTGATGCCGTACTTCTTGGCGAGCAATAAGTCCTCAGTGGTAACGAAGATGATGCCGGTCTCATCGAGCTCATCGTCAATGTTCTCCAGCTCGTCGAGGATGTTGTCGCATTCTTCGCCTTCTTCGCAGTTGCCGCCTGGAAAGAGTTTGTGATATTTTATTTTTGTTCTTCTTGGTGAGTACGTTGCACCAATTATTTGATGTGTGTTGAAAAAGTGATAAAAGGTGGGCGTTCATAGATTGAATTGTTTCTTAAGTCATTCAAAAAGTTGTTGGTTTTTTATTAGTCCAAAATAATTTTAAAATTATTATGGGTACCGCAAATTTTAATTCCATTTCCACTAGTTTGAATGTTTATAGCTTTTCTGTTACAATATCAATTTAGAAGTAAAATTGTTAAAAACTAGCGTAAGTATAATGTAATTAAAATTGTGGCCCTCAAAAGAAAATCTATGAAAATTTCATCAAGTAATAAGCTACTTTAGTACATACTGGGTAATATCTAAAACTAATTATCACAATATTAATAATACTTACTGAAATACACCACCACATATTCATGCTCCTCAATAAGGTCAGTCAAGATCTCATCAGTAACTTCCTCAATAGTTGCACTGTTCTTCTGTTCAATCAGCCACTCCAACACTTCATCCTCATTCATCAGGTCTCCTTCATAGATTGCCGGGATGTTCTCTTCAAAGTACACGAGAGTTGGTAGATGGTCTATACCGTACTCCTTGGCTTCGTTCTCATTGTCCATGCGTACGATGACGATGCCTTCTTTTTCTAGTTCGTCGTCGATGTTTTCTAGTTCGTTTAAGATTCTGATGTCTTGTTTGTCTTCTTTGTCATCTGTAATAGTTATTTCAGATTATTTGACAACGGGACTTTGAATAGTGATGTGTGAATCCTGCCATTCCTTGGAACAAACGATTGAGTCAAAATGGCTTACTATCATGTACTGGATAAAGACTTTGACAGTCTAGGATAAACTTTTTATTCAAAAAGAAAAGGAATAGACGATAGGACGTTTGAATATCACATTTCAGGCATTCAAAACAACAAAATAAAGTCATGAAATAGTTATTTTGTTTTCCAAAGCTTGTTTAAATTACACTTGGGTGTGCACCCACACTCCCCAATTGCTTTATAGCTTTACGTCAGAACTTACGTGAGCAACATACATTTACATCTTAAATAACAATTATTTAGATCTAAAAAATAATTTCAATTTAGGTATAATTTATACTCACAGAAGATCACGGCCAAGTAAGGGGTGCTGATGATAAGTTTGTCCATCATTTCGTCCGTGACTTCGGGGATTTCACTGTGGCGCTTCTGGTGGAGCAACCATCCTAACAGTTCCTCTTCCTTCATCAAGTCACCTTCGTATACGTGAGGAATTCCCCTCTCGAAGAACACCATTGTGGGAATACTCTCAATACCGTACTCTTTAGCTTCTTTGTCATCGTCAATCTTGACGAAAGCAATATCGTTCTGATCACACTCATCGTCGATATTCTCCAGCTCAGCCAAGATCTTTTGACTCTTCTTCTGGTCCTTGTCGTCTGTAATAAATTCGAAGAACTGTATTTCATTTATATGTCAGTTCTTGATAGTGTTCTGTACTGAATTATGAAATTTCCTATTTTTAGACGTGTGGCAATTTAAAAAGCTGGCATTGTTTCAAGCGACACCGCCAATGTTAAGGCCGTGCATATAAAAATTAAAAAGTACTTACAGAACAGGACGGCGACGTACTGCATTTTGTCGATGATAAGATCGAGCATCTCATCGGTGATGTCCTCGATCTCGTCGCTCTCAGTCTGATGTCTGAGCCAGTCCAGAACCTTCTCCTCTTCTTCTAAGTTACCCTCATAGTAGGTCGGTATGCCCTTCTCAAAGTAAAGCAGCGTGGGCACCTTTTCAATACCGTATTCTAGCGCCTCGTCATCGTTATCAATTTTCACAAACGCAATACCAAGTTGGTCACACTCATCATCAATATTCTCCAGTTCGTTAAGTACCTTCTGGGATTTACGGTCGTTATTATCATCTGTAAGAGACATTAAAACATGGCCTTCAGTAACAAATCTCATGGGAAGTTTATGGTCGGATTTTTGCCAAGAAATATACTTACAAAACAACACGGCGACGGTCTTGCCGTCTTTGATGAGACGGTCTAGCATTTCATCAGTGACATCTTCGATTTCGTCCTTCTCTAATTGGTCGACGAGCCATTCTAGCATTTCTTCTTCATTCTCAAGGTCACCTGGCAAATAAAAAACCATGTAAGTACATACATACAGAACTGGGAAAAACAAAACCTTTCACAATATGTCAATTATTCTTACCGTCGTAAACGTTAGGAATTTGTTTCTCGAAGTAGACGATGGATGGAACGTCATCGATACCGAAGTCCTTCGCGGCCTTGACGTCATCAATCTTGACGAATTGAATGCCGTGGCGGTCGCAGTCATCATCTATCTTCTCAAGCTCAGCCAGAACCGTCATTGATTCTTCGTCGCCGTGGTCGTCTGGAAATGGAGGGTTACAAATATTGTAGACTGATTTAAGATTTATTCTAAGGCCCTTTAGATTTCTAAGGCAAACTTTACTGCAACGTGATGCTATTTGGATTTTAAAAGATCCATGGAAAAGTTTGTGATATTGTTAGTGAAGTTGATGTACTCACAGAACAGTACGACAAGGTTGTCGACATTCCCGATTAAGGTGTTCAAAGTCTTTGCTGTTACATCTTCAATGATATCCTCTTCATCACCGGTAGACTTGTTAGCGATCAACCACTCCAGTACATCCTCTTCTCTGCTCAGCTCACCTGAAATATACACATGGCAGCATGTTTGAAATTATCTCCCAATATGTTTCAGCTAACTTTGGTTTGAAAATAAATAGAACTGAAAACTCGTAAGCAAAAGTATTTCTGAATTCGAATGTTTTCCAAAAATACTCAAGAACAGGCTTGTTAATATTGATGTCTGGGCTATTACCTGTAATTTACTAGTACTTCTAACAGTTTACTATCTCACATTAGCCTAAATCTCAATTACAATTCCAATTATATACAAAAGAAAGTGCTGAGGCTTGACGTTAACCAGTAACCATCGTCATTAACACCATCCGTTTCCGCGATACGAGCGTCAGCAAACGTAAAATATGAGTCACAAACCTTCATAGATAATAGGTATCTGATGCCTGTAGTATACCAGTCTTGGCAAGTCTCCAAGATTGTACTCCTCGGCAAGTTCCTCGTCGTGGATCTTCACGAAACCGATTCCGAGTTGGTCAGCCTCATCGTCAATGTTCTCAAGCTCTTGCAGAGCCTTCGCACATTTCTTACATTCCGGCTTGTCTGTAACACGTTACATTCTGCTTTATTTTGTGATTCGCCCAATTCTCTTCTAGTTCATGCCTCGGACGTGAAGCGGTGCAGTTAAGTGCCTAATTATTGCCTATGAATTTGGCTGTGTGTTAAAATTAAAAATTTAGTGTGCAATGAAAGCTTGTGTCGTGCAAAAACCTATTAGGTTTATGTGTGGTAGTGTCGCTTTGCCAAAAAATCTTATTTTTCTATTTCTATTATTATAAGCAGGACTATATCGAATGTGCACATCTAATGGGATTCTCAGAAATCATCGTGTAGAAAAACAGTTAAATTAAATCAATGTTCTCTATACAAGATCGCCGCAGTAGTATTAAGAGTTTCTTATTTGTCAAGCACGCTGTTAATGATTTGAACATTTGCATCATTTCGTACGTTTATAAATAGGAAGGCATTGTAAACAACGTGATTTGACGGCCTGCCGTGGATCCGGCACTCTTCATCACATATTTAGGTCAAGGTCATTGTATGATCTTGTTTTTGAACAGAATATCCAACGTACTCCATTATTACTGTTCTGGCAGTATTGTCTCATGATTTACACAGATTTGTTTTTACAATTTTCACTGTTGTTAAGGGTGAGAATGCTCGTCTGACGCTGTAGTCGTGACATGTCGGTCCGTCAATCCGAGCTTGCTGGCGAGACGCAAATAGCACAGCCGAAATAGCTCGCCTCACGGCCCGATAATACAAACGCGTTTTTGATTCTAGCTTTCCCTTAGACCAGATATAAGAACATCGACAATAAAGAAACAGTAAGATTCCAGATAGGCGGTCAATTATTGCGCGGAGTTAAATAAATTAAAGTGTGTAACGTTAGCGTTTTGCTTGAATGCGAGTGTATCTGTAATTGTTAAAATTAAAGTTATGAAAGAATACTCGTTAGATTATGACGGTTGAATATAATTTGCAATGTGAGTCACATCGTCTCAATATGTTGTATCTGAGCCAAAATTTTAATTAGCCGTATTCATCATCGATTGTTGTTTCAAACAACGGGGTCTTCATGAACTGCATCAATTAACAATAATTATATAGATATTGTTACCGGTTCCAATAAAAGCGAGAAGCACATATAATGACATAAAGTACACAAATACTAATCTAAGCGAGAAGAAGTTACAGCCAAGCTGACATTAGAAGGAGTCATGCCACCAGCTGAGAATCTTACTTACTGTTTGACGGGCCGCAACTTTTGTGATCAGGACCTACGTCAAAAACACTATCAAAACACACTGCACAATATACAGACGCATGTTCTAACCTCCACTAACAATTATGATGTACACGACTGAGAGGAAGATTAACTACTCGACAGGGCTACGTCGAAAGAATTTACAGTACCACTTTGATTATACGATGGTTAGTTGAAAAATGGCTCGAATTTATCACAATTGCTAAGATACGATGACAAGAACACAGAAAATAACACTCCAATACTTACAGAAGAGAACGGCTACATAGTCTGTGTCCTCGATTATCTTCGATAGGATCTTTTGGTTGACTTCTTCTATCCGGTCAGGAAGGTCCATTGCTTCTAAACTCGTCAAGAAATCCAGGACACTTTCTTCGTCCATGAGATCTCCTAGAATTATCAAGGTTAGACGATACAATTTAGTAAAATGGAATACGAGTATAAACCTTCTTTCATAAACATATAGACAAAATTAATGAAGCTTTAATCTGGAGCCATACACAAATTCTAATTCAAAGACCCAATTATCCCACCCAGTACAAAGGCCTCCCTTTCTATTTAGCCAGTCCAAATAACCGCTGTAAAAATAAATTAAAGACATTTGACAAATAGCTACAAAGAGCACTCTGAAAAGCATGGGTAGATTAAAGTGAGGACGTTGCAGAACAAATTGAAGAATTCAGAGAGATTAAATCACGCCTTTTATAAATAGCTGAAATCCGGTATAAGAGCCCAGTTATAAATTTAACAATCAAGGGAAGTTGTCTTGAATCACCGGTTATAATTAGTTGTAGATACAATAAAATGTCAGTTAACGTTCGCAGAGAGGTTTAAGAGCTCATTTAATTGAACATTAATGTAAGTATATAAATGTAAGTATAAAATGCGTATATTTTGATGACAAGATACAGGATTCGGGACAGATATTTATCATGGCTTTTGAATCAAACAATAATAATATGCTCCCACGACTGATTCACAATTAATTTTAGTCGCGTGATATGTTATTTATATTAATGATATGTGGTTTACGTTTTGGGTCAACCTCTTACAGCTGTAAAATATATCTCGAATTTACAGAACAGAATACCTATATTACGAGAATGTATTTGCTTATTCTTCGGATTTAACTTTTATTTTAGGTACTTGGTCTCGTCATTCTCGACCACCCAGTTAGTTTCTTGTTCGATAGCATTTTCCAGAATGGAAGCTAGGGACATTATAGTTTTTTAAAACCGTTTTGTAAAGTTTTTATGGAAAACATATATTTTAGACCTACATTTTCATTGATGATCAAATCTGTTCCATTGAGCACAAAGCGGCCTCTGTCTGTACAATTTCAAATCTAGTTATGCTGCTCCGTATAAATCTGATACAAACGTTTTTAAGAATAAAAAAGTCTTCTTCCCGGAATATTTTCCATAGGTTACAAGTTCGAAAGCTTGAGACAAATCAACATTAAAATTATTAATAACAATGACGGCCTGACCTTCGTAAATGATCGGTTCCTTCTCACGGAAGTACGTGAGGGCGGGGAATTTCGTGATGCCATACTGCTTGGCCAGCCGCTTGTCGTTGATCTTGACGAAGTCCACTCCGAATGTGTCCGTGTCATCATCTATCTTTTCCAGTTCTTCTAGTACCTTGTCACACGTTACACAGCTTCTTGCATCTGTTTAAGATAATTATTTATGAAGGATACCGAAATATTCACTCTCATGATGCGTATCAGTTTTTTTGCCGTGGTGTTTTATGTCTACGAAAAATTTAAACATCTAAATTAATAAGTGGGAAGCACTAAAGATTTGTAATAAAGTGTTAACTCGTAGTTAAATACAGACATATCCAACTCGTTCCACCAATGCCAAAGTTTCAATGAAAAACGGAAACACGCCGTAGATAGTTCTCAAGACCGCACTTACTGGCTAATTAATTACAGTGGTACCTATAGATTCGACAAACGAAATACGTCGTTGCACACAAATCTGTGATCGAAACAATAATAACCTATAAAAATGGGTAAATTGTGTTGTGTCCGCCTAATTTATAAAATCGAAAACTTTTTTCAATTCCTTTAATTTTATAACTATTCAATTACTGTCGAATGTGGAATTTACAAATACAGGAGATGGAATGTAATCCTATTTTGTATTTATATAAACAAAACAAATGTTTAGTATAAAATAAATAAATTGGCGCAGTGGAACCCTTTTTTTAAAATTGATATGAAATCATCAGATGACTCCTCCCGCACTGGGCGCAGTGGGAGGGAGTGTCAGACTCTTACTGACTAAAACCCACCCGTGTTCTTTCAATTGCTCTTTCGAACAATCCCGCAACCCTTTTTTTAACCTGCATTCATTCAGACATCGCTCACAGTCTGCGTTTTTGGCATATCTTTGGTGCAAAAATATAAGTCCCGTGTATTATCTGTCATCACAACGTATCATAATAAGTACCTATAACATAAAAAATTAAATTGCAACAAAACTTACTAATACCTAAAAGCTTTTCCATACAATTTTATGTCTCAATCTTGCAAACAGAACATCTCAAATAACATGGCAGATAAAATTTATTGCACAAGTAAAATATTTTACAAAAATAACGCATATTATTCTTAGACTGAGAATAATAAAGTGATGAACGATGTACGGTGCACGTACAACGTTTTGGTTGCTGACAAAGCGACCTCAATTTATATATAATAATATTCACGGAACATTACAGTTAGTTGACATATTGCAATTATCGCGATTGGCACGGATTGGCATCCAACTTATAACTATTTTGTAACTTTAAGAAATAAACTATTTCTTGTGGTCAACCGTGGTTTACCGTCAACTCACCAAACTCTAACTAACGCTGAGCCATACATAAAAAGTGGTCCTTCGAGCTTCGAGGATATTAAGTGTGTGAAGTGTCTCTATTAGCGATAGCGAATCGGTCTTGCTGGTCTCCCAGAAGCGGGTCGCCCCAGTAAGATTGAGAAGGCGCACATATCTCTAGTAGAGAAAGAATACGCTTAGTATCCACCAAAATAACTGCGAAAACTTCGCAAGTTTACTGAACTAGTGCCTGCGGCGAAACAACCCTGCGGTACTATCGAACAACTAAACTTAACAACAATCAACTTAACTAAACTTAACTTCAACAACAATCAACGATGGCTCAGAACATCAGCGAGATCATCAGTCGCCAAGAAACTATATTCAACAACTTGAAGCAAATCAGCATCAACTACAAGAAAGACGGTCCTAGCAGAAAAACTTTGGAGTACCTGGAGGAGCGACTTTCTCGGCTGAACACGAACTGGGAGAAGTTTGTGTTCAATCATCAGCAACTGGAGAAATCTGGAATAACTGACATCCAATACTTCGTTGACGACGTTTTCAACAACACTAAGAAGATGTACGAGGACGTTCTGCAAGATATCCTGAAACGTAAAGCTGAGTTACCTTCTGTATCGAAGAGTAAAGTCGAACTATCACCTTCTACTCCTAAACAAGGTAAAACAAAAGCAACCTTTAACTTCGATGATATCAACTTTCATATACCTCCTCGCGAAACGGACAAGACCACCGAAAAACAGCAGGAGCTTTTACGACAGCAATTCTGCAACTTTCGAGCTTTTGAACGTACTGTGGAGAAGATAAACTTCGACTCGTCATCTGAAAAATGGGAGCTAGAAGATAGTCTTAATATCTTGAAAGGCAAATGGGATATAATTGAGAAAACTAACTGGGAACTTGACTATATTTCACAAGATGAAGATTCAACTTACAAACAAAAATATGATGCTATAGAAAACGTTTATGATAACATCCGAAAGAAACTACAACATCATATTTGGAACAACGCTCACTATGAGAAGACAACTCCAAAAATTGTGATACCGGACTTCAATGGAAACTACCATCAATGGTTAACTTTTAAAGATCTGTACTTGGAAAGTGTACATAATAACCCACTGCTGTCAAAAGCGCAAAAAATGCAACACCTCAAAACTAAACTCAAGGGTGAAGCCGAGAAGATTGTACAGCACCTCGGTATAAGCGCGGAAAACTACACTTCCTGCTGGGAGATAATCACGCATCGATATGATAACAAGCGCCTGTTGTTCACGTCTTATATGAACACGCTTCTAAATCAACCTCTCATATCAGAAGCTAGCGCCGCAAGCATAAGGAAACTTCATGACGTCACTCTCGAGTGTCTGAACGGACTCAGTAACATTGGACTAGAAATAACCAACTGGGATCCGATAATTGTTCATCTGTTGGTGCAGAAACTGGACAAGGTGACTTACAACGAGTACATCAAGGATCTCAAAGAACCGAGAGAATTTCCCGACTTGGATGAATTCATCAAATTTTTGGAGAATAAATTCATGGCGTTGGAAGCCTTACAAGGAAATACTCATCAAAGGTCACACTCGTCGAATAAAAATCAGACAGATAGACAGCAAAACAACGCGTCATTCGCTCGAAGCAATAATTATAAATATAATAGCCAGAGGTCATCAAACTCTAACAGACCGTATAAATCGACCAAAGCCTTCTTCACAACAACGAAGAATTGCCCGATTTGCAAAACTGAACACGTTTTAATGAAATGTTGCAAATTCTTGGCTATGAACGCAAAGGAACGAAATGACACAGTTCGCAATTTACGTATTTGTTCGAATTGTTTGTACAGTCATGGAGAACAAAAATGCACTTCGAGAAAAACTTGTAAACTATGCAACAAGCCACACCATACGCTTTTACATGAGGATGGGAATGAGCAGAACAACCGTCCCGCAGCTATGAGTGCCAGCACGCCATCGACATCACATGCCGTGAATAACTTAACTAACGAGGCGAAGGAAATTTTGTTGACGACTGTACTTTTAAAAGTAAAGACCATTGATGGAGATTATATCAGCTTAAGAGGTTTGCTTGACCAAGGGTCGCAAGTGAGTCTCGTGACAGAACACGCCGCGCAACGACTCAGATTACCGCGACGCAAAGTCAGCGCTATTGTGTCAGGTGTCGGTTCACTGTCCGGCAATTGTAAGGGGTCAATTGACTTGGAATGCAAATCTATACATTCGGATTATGAATTTAAATTAGAAACCTTGGTGATGAAGAAATTAGTAAATAACTTGCCTACAGCATCCTTCTCCATACAAAACTGGGATTACATAGATAACTTAAAACTTGCAGACCCACATTTTAATAAATCGGGCCCGATTGACTTACTTCTGGGTGCCGAAATCTATTCAGAACTAATACTGAATGGGGTCATAAAAAGCGACAATTTCCCCGTAGCCCAACAAACAAGAGTTGGCTGGATACTCTGCGGGAATGTCAAGACATTTAACTGCTATGTAATACTCAATGACCTAGAAAATATGACACGATTCTGGGAAACTGAAGAAATCTCGAACACTACAACTTCAACTAATGAAGACCAGCATTGTGAGGAGCACTACAACTCGACTACTACGAGGTTAGATGACGGGAAATATGTGGTGCAGATGCCCATGAAGTCAAACTATAACTCAAACTTAGGAGCCACGAAGTCTCAAGCACAAGCTCAGTTCCTACAACTTGAGAGGAGAATGTTGAAGAACAACGACCTAAATAGGGAATACAAACGCTTTATGGAGGAGTACATTTCCCTGGGCCACATGAAGCCTGTAACTGCTGATACTCGTAGAAAAAACCAAGTCTATCTACCACATCACGGAGTTTTAAGAGCTGAGTCGACTACGACGAAACTGAGAGTTGTGTTTAATGCATCTTATAAGGCAAATAATAACAACAGTCTCAATGACCTTATGTACTCTGGCCCAAACTTGCAAAAGGACATGTTCACGCTACTTATTAACTGGCGAGTGTACAGATACGTCTTTACGGCAGATATTGAAAAGATGTATCGACATATATGGCTGAACGAGCAACAACAGCACTTACAAACTATTGTTTGGAGATCATCTTCCAACGAACCATTGCTGGAATGGCAGCTATGCACTGTGACCTACGGTATGAAAAGCGCGCCTTATCTTGCAATGCGCACCTTACATCAACTTGCACAAGATGAAAAGGATAACTATCCTGAGAGCGTCAGCGCTCTACTAAACTATTTTTACATGGACGATTTAGTCCATGGGCAAAACAGCATTGAAGATTCGAAGAGAATGGTCGCAGAACTCATTCAACTATTGAGTAAAGGAGGTTTCAACTTAAGAAAGTGGACAAGTAACGAAGCGGCTATATTAGAGGACTTGCGAGACGACCAAAAGAGCACTAAGGCTAACATAGAATTCAGCCCTGAAACATCAAACACAAAAATGTTGGGGATGAACTGGAACCAGAAACAGGATACATTTACTTATCAATGGAGACTACCGGAAAAGAAAACTCTAACGAAGCGTGTATTGCTGAGTGAAATAAGTAAATTATACGATCCTCTTGGTTTTCTATCGCCTGCAACAATAAAAGCGAAACTACTTTTTCAAAAGGTCTGGATCAGCAAAATCGACTGGGATGATTGTCTGCCCGTCGACGTAACAACTGAATGGGAAAAGTTGAGAAAGGATTTCCCTTCAATCAACAAAATCTCAATCCCACGATGGCTGCAATGTACAGACGATAATATTGAGATTCACGGGTTTTGCGACGCAAGCGAAAAGGCATATGCGTGCGTCATTTATAGTCGAGTGAAAAGCAAGAACGGAAATTTCACAACTACAATAATAACTGCAAAAACAAAGGTCGCGCCGCTTAGTAAGAAGATATCTCTACCTAGAATGGAACTCTGTGGAGCATTGTTACTTGCCAGACTTATAGAGAAAATTAAGAGTACACTCTCTACTAAACATCTCCAAATACAATGTTGGAGTGACTCTAAAGTGGTATTGGCATGGCTACAAGGAGACATAAATAGATGGGAAAAATATGTCGCCAACAGAGTCTCACAAATAAACAGCATAATTCCATCAAAACAATGGAACTACGTCAAGTCGGAAGAAAACTCGGCTGACTGTGCAACACGAGGTCTCTCTCCCTCTCAACTTCTAACATTTAAACTTTGGTGGGAGGGCCCAAGTTGGTTGAAAACTTGTAACTTTAAAAACAGCCAACAAAATGACAATAATATGCTCTATTTACAAGACAATGAACTATGTGACACACTAACAGCAAACAATAAATGCTGCGTTGCAACTTATAAAAACAGTGAAGTAATTACCGAGCTGTTGAGTAAATATAGCAGTTTCAAACGTGTAATCCGAGTACTTGCGTGGATTCTTCGAGTTAGAAATACTTACGTCCGAAAAAATAACATAACCGGCGTTGATAACGTGATTGTATCGTTATCTTCTGAAGAAATTACTGAAGCAACGGAAATGGTGATCAAAACTGTGCAGAGAATGTACTTTGGGGAAGAAATCGAATGTTTGAAGAAAAACAACTCAATATCAACTAAAAGCAACATTCTGAAGTTGACCCCATTTCTCGATAAGAATGGGATACTGCGAGTCAAGGGACGACTTATCAACTCCGTGCTGCCTCCTGAATCGAAACATCCAGTTATTCTCCCTGCTACTGGAAGATTAACAGAGTTGATCATCCAAGAAGCCCATCATGAAGTTCTCCATGGTGGGGCACGACTCACGCTAGCATACTTACGTCTCAAGTACTGGATTATTGGTGGGAACAGAACAGTGAAAAAGGAACTTAGGCAGTGCATACGATGTCACCGTTTTAAGTCTCAACGAAACATGCAAATTATGGCTGACTTGCCAAAAGAACGAGTTACACCATCGAGGCCATTTACAAATACCGGTGTGGACTTTACCGGACACGTTGATATAAAAATCAACAAGGGGAGAGGCGTGAAAACATGCAAGGCTTATATAGCCATCTTCATTTGTTTGGTTACTAAAGCCGTACATCTTGAGTTGGTGTCTGACCTGACAACTCAAACTTTTCTTGCCGCTTTTAAACGAATGTGTGCGCGCAGAGGTACTCCGAAGCATATGTTTTCAGACAACGGAACTAATTTTGTTGGTGCCGCAAGAGTACTGCAAGAGGACTTTGAACGAAATAAAACTTTTCAATCGTCTGAGTTTTACGACGAGATGAATAGTTTAAAGATAAACTGGCATTTTAACGCCCCTCTCTGGCCATCAGCTGGTGGACTTTGGGAAGCCGCCGTTAAGTCCATGAAGTATCACTTGAAGCGAGTGCTAGGAGAACAAAAGTTAACTTACGAACAGTTCACAACATTATTAACTCAGATTGAAGCATGCTTGAATTCCCGTCCACTTTGCCCACTATCTGAAGACGTTGAAGACCTGGACTACTTGACACCAGGTCACTTTCTTGTTGGCGGTCCCTTATTGTCTATGTCGAAGGAAGAAGAAGACTTCAACCAGTACGACTTGAGAAATAGATGGAGGTTGGTTGAACAAACTAACTTACACATCTGGAAGCGCTGGTCAAACGAATACCTG
Source organism: Mamestra brassicae (assembly GCA_905163435.1). Taxonomy (NCBI): domain Eukaryota; kingdom Metazoa; phylum Arthropoda; class Insecta; order Lepidoptera; family Noctuidae; genus Mamestra; species Mamestra brassicae. Next base: position 16,836,079 of record LR990991.1, read on the forward strand.
CAGCAATTACAAGTACGCAGTAAATGGCAACAAACAAAGGAGAATCTAGCAGTTGGTGACTTAGTGTTAGTGAAAGAAGACTATTTGCCTCCGGGACGGTGGGCTCTCGGAAGAGTCGTGGAACTTCATCCGGGGACTGACGGAAATGTTCGAGTCGTTACTCTTAAAACTAAAAAGGGACAACTAAAACGACCAATCGTGAAACTGTCGCCGTTACCGCTACGCAAGAACTTACAAACTACGGAAGTAACCGAAGACGTAATAAACAAACAACAACAGCAGTCCGAACCTGAAAAACAAAAAAGGCAAAGAGGTCGCACGATTAATAAAACTAGTTTACTCTCTCTAGTTCTAATGTGCATAATGACCATAATGGGAATCACACAAGCGACGCCTGTTGCTTCAAGCAACTATAAGGTGACATCAATACTTAACAATCAACCAATATACTTTGATGAAGCCGGGAAACTGCAACTTATACACGATGAATGGACGCTGTTGATTTATTACAACTTGACTTCATATTGGCAAGCCACGAGTAAGATTAAATTCTACCTCGATCAAGTGGATACACTTTGTCAACGAATAGTGCACCAGTACCCACCCTGCGAAACCGTCGTCGATCACCTACGTTATGAATTGAACCATCTCACTGAATACAATTCTATGTTACTAGCTCAACGCTCAAGGAAAAAACGAGGTTACTTCGATGGGGTTGGAAAATTAGCAGGAACACTATTCGGCGTTCTTGATGTGGATTTTGCACAAAAATATGAACAGGATATCCAATATTTACAAGCAAGTGATAACTATTTACTGCAATTAATGAAAAATCAAACACTGATTGTAGAAGCAGAAAATAGTATGATTAAACGAAGCTCGGAATTTATCGATAAACAATTCAAAACAGTACAGATCTACATGAATCAGACTAGCAGAGAAATCACAAAAATAGAAAACAGAGCACATATATTATACACTATAAATGACATCCATTCTGCCGCTGTAACTTCAACTTTAATTCTGAGCGATTTACATAGAATTCAAGAAATGCTGATGAATGCCCTAGCCAACATCTACAGAGGCCATTTAGACACACACCTTTTTTCGGCATCTCAACTGATTGAGCAACTGAATATTATATCAGGAAAGCTACCACAGGGACTTTCTTTGCCGATTAAGGATATGCAAAAGGATTTTCAAGTCATCTACGAACTGATTCACGTGAAAGCTAGAATTACACGTAACTATTTACTGTTTGAATTACACATTCCGTTATTGAGCGACGAAGACTACAAAATATATCGTGTAATTCCAATTCCATTCATGAGACAAGGACACTTAAAACTTGTTAAACCTTTTTCGGACTTCATCGCTATCAACTTGATAAAAAACTCATATATAACCTTGGAAGAGCAAGATATGCACCATTGCACCTCATACGGAGAAGATGAATTCTCGTGCATCTCGCGACAACCCGTATACAGTCTACACGATAAAGATGCGCCCTGTGAGACCAAAGTGTTTAGCCAACAAACTTCACTATCGTGCGTCATTAATGACATAACTTGTAAGGAGAGTTGGATAAAATTGCATAAACCTAACGTTTGGTTATTTACGTTGTGCGACAAACAGCTGATGCGTGTAATATGCAGCGATCAGGTGACACCGGCGGTCATTGACGGAACAGGAGTCATTGCCTTGAAACCTAAGTGCTTACTACAGAAAAAAGATGCCACGATATTTACTTACAATCACTTAGGAAGTAGGGTAAACACGGGATTGGATATCGAAGTACCCATCATAAATACCACGATAAACAACATGTTTGATATCAGCTGGAGGAACGTACAGCTGAACATCACTGAATTGTCCAATGCAGGAGATTTGTCAAAACTTGATCGTCAAATCTCTTACCAAAAACAGCATGAAGTGCTACCTGCGGCTTCAAGTATTTCACCGCACGATGTGTATTTTTATTCCTCGACTTCTTTGTTGTTGGGAGGACTTGCTATAGTTGGCATCTACTTCATTATCAAGAAACGAAGAAATAGGAATCAGAATTCTACGGCAAGCACTAAACTGGAACAACAGAAAGGAGCAGACAAAGAAGTTAACATCGAGATGCGAGAGATCCGTAGCTCGACGAGACAGGAACCTGGAAAGGGATTTAGTTTTGATGAAATATCGTCAAATTAATATTTATACTTTTTTATTATGTACTCTTTTTACTTTACTTTACTATACTTTTACTTTACTTACTATACTTTTACTTTACTTACATAATTTTTAAACTTTGTTTCTTTTACATTTTTTATACTTATTTTTTGCTATGTACTGGTTGCCCATCTCGCCTTTCGTTACTGCCCATCTCCCATTCTTCCCTTGGGAGCATGTACGGTGCACGTACAACGTTTTGGTTGCTGACAAAGCGACCTCAATTTATATATAATAATATTCACGGAACATTACAGTTAGTTGACATATTGCAATTATCGCGATTGGCACGGATTGGCATCCAACTTATAACTATTTTGTAACTTTAAGAAATAAACTATTTCTTGTGGTCAACCGTGGTTTACCGTCAACTCACCAAACTCTAACTAACGCTGAGCCATACAAACGATGTTACTAATCGTGTCTTAAATTTGGCTCCCGAAATCAGTTATGTCGAGCTTGGTGATTTAGTTTGTGTAGCCGATAGATGACAGACATGCCCCGGACTAGACGAAGGGATAAGAAACAGCTGTTACGGACCATTTATGACAGTTCCAAAAATATCTGAAGCTTAAGTTATTTGTGTTTAGTTCAAAACAGACTTGATATCTTCGATAGTTTACACTACTACGAACTGTTTCGTAATTTAATCGTTTGTATTGGAATAAAATATGTATCTTTATATCAAAGAATTCTTTCTCTGTTATATTGTCACTGTCACAGGAAAATTGCAAACGCCGTAAGATTGTAAAATATCACGTGAAATTGTAAACTATTGAATTTGGATGGGATTTATTGTACACAAAACGTTTTTTTTTTTCAAATAATTATATCGAGAAATTATAATCGATTATAGTCTTCTTGCAATCTTACGGAGTCTGCAATTTCCGGTGACATCAACAACAATCCAGAATTCAGAAACGGTTTCTGTATTCACTTCATGATTATTCCCCAATGTTATTGAAACCCATTTGGACTACATTCAATGTTCTATGTTTGTATCTTATCCTATTGTTTCTTTACTGCACAGCCGTTTGCGTCCGTTGTTGATTTTTACATGTGTGACGCAATAAACATCACTAACCTTAGTACAAGAAAATAAACTCATAAATACAGCGAATGAAGAAGTCGCGACAGCTCCTAGTTTATATTTACGATGTACTAGCGTACGCTCGAGCCCACAAAACGTTCAATTCGTGGCCGATGTTGCTTTTAATTTAATAGCTTTTTGCCAGTTTTATGTTACCTCAAGAGCATGAAATCGTCTTTCTAGTACAACATCGTCCACGTAAGCAAATTATTCATCGCCTACTGAAATGATTTAGCCATACCAAGCCTCATAAAGACATGCTTGTTCTTATTTAAACGTAGTTTATTTTTATCTTAATAGAGGTGCAATTGAGCATCTGGCTAGTATAATAGTGCACTGCCAAGATTTGTTTGTCAAAAGTTAATGTTCTAAGCTCCATGCTTTGGCTCTTCCGTCTGTTGTGTAAGCATTTGAAGGTAATGCATACATTACAATAACAGTTTCATCACTATGCATGGTTTTTCACGCCATATGCAAAAGCTATTTTGTCTATTTATTGGAAAAGAACTCTCTAAAACTCTAAGAGACTTACCTAAAGCTTCAAGCACGGTTTACCATAAAATTGTGAAGTTCAGACTCATTTCATACATTCCCAATTTTCAGTTTTAGCTTCCATACGCCCACAAGGTTACATATAGCACATTCTATAAAACTCGCCATACATCCATCAACGTTGAAATGACGTGTTGCTTTCGTTTGCGTTAGGTCTTTTAATTTTAAGGTGCGAGGTCATTGCCATGTATTAGGCACTGTTCCAATCTGGGGCAATCTAATGAGAAGTATTTTTATGCAGAAGAAAAACAACTACTTATCTATAGCTTCACCACAGCTATGTACTAGCACAAGCAAAGAAACCCAATATTGCAAAGGGAATATTGCATGAAACATTCAAAGTCCCTACTCTTTTCCCGTCTCAGGTCGACTTAATCAGACATATTGTTGAGGATTTAACATTCGCAATATATCAATAACCAAGTACTTGAAAATCAATTTGCCACAAATTCATCAACAAGAAAACGAATGAAGTATTAATCAATAACTAATACTATGTATTGCTGACATAGCTTTGCACTGACGGCCTACAGTAAGAGCATTAAAAACAATAAAATATGTGTGCGGAAAATTTCTAGTTGGTAGTGCGACGCCGAGTAGTTGGCTAGTTACTAACATAATTATCCAATGTGTTGACACCGAGAGAACCGGTGAATGGACAACAGAGGAATCAAATGAGATCAATTAACTTCAGTGCAAAAGGGAAGCAATTATCACAAAACAAATATACTGTTACTAACATAAAAATTCACAACTCCAATTTGTAATAAACACAGCTTTTCATCCGTGACCTAACACAACATTATGCATAATAAAATATTGAGTCATTATAGGTGTATGTACAATAATAGTAATAATACTAGTGAACCTAATAATAACGCGGCCGAAGCTCTGTTGCAACGCTGCATGAGTATGCAGGACATGCAAAACAATTACAACGACTTCACACGTGATGAAGAACACGAAGTATATTTAGTTGGTAATAAAATTTAGAATAAAAACACAGAAACTTTGGCGTTACTCGCGATCATTTTCTAGAACTTTCGGATAATGCACTGTGAAAATGCTCTATCGTAGCAAAAGCCTTACCGAAATCCACTCATGTGAAATGTTTTGGAATTAGCCCAAAAGTACACAAACGGAGTCAGATAAAGTCTAGGAGCTTTGCTTTCGGTGAATTTGCTTTGATTGCAGTTGCTGTGTGGATTTCATTCATGAGTTCAAAATTAACTTCATGATCTGGTTAAAAACAAACATCCGGATCTGTGCAACTGGGTTATGCCAACGATTTTCAGAAACGAATATATATTTATTATATTACTATATTATTTTGATCCTTAATGTTTACGTTATACCTAGTCATCGTTTTGACTTTAACCTTATCCCAATTAAATGAGACTATGAAACATCCTCCTTTTTCTTCCATCTGCGTGCGCTTGCTGTAGAGAGATATTTTAATTTTCATAACAGATATGTCAAATAGTTTTCCCGATACACATTTAATTTTGTATCTAGTTTTCGGCCCACGGTGAATTTTAAGCCATCGCTGAATAACTTGTCTAAACTTAGTATGAAATATAGTAGTATAAGCTTTATGAAGATAAGTTCGATGGATGGATGTTTCGAATTTTCGATGGATGAATGTTTGTAACTTTTTCACGCTAAAACTACTGAACGGTTTTGATGAACTTTGGCGCACTTATAGGTAGTTTATAACCAGCCGGTCGAGCCAGCGGGTGGCGCCACTGACAGAAGTAGTAGCATGTTGTATCTTTTTAAATTCTGAATATTATACATTAAATTATCAAGATTCCATTTCAGTTGCAACACGTCTACAAAACATACCGTCTATTTTAGGTTCTGGACTATTTAGTTCAATCTCTGTCTTTTTGTTTATTTCCCTGAACATCTTACTGTTAATATATATTTTATTCGTAAGAAGACAACTTTTGGTCCACAGTAGTTGTTAGTAGCACTTAATACTATGTTAGTTAATTTTATAAATATGATATACAGTATCTTCTCTCTATCATTATAAAATAATATTTTTGAAATGAGTAATTAATTCAAGTTATGAATAATTTAAAATGTCAATGAGTAAATTCAAAAATAATAAAATTAAAATGTTAATAAATTAGATAAACAAATAACTAATATTACCATGTCTTATTCATGGGTCATATGTATGTATATATATCAATTTGCCACGGTATAAAATACTTAGTTATTTCGCTTTAGAAGTTTCGGTGTATGTATGTCCCATTTTAATTTGTCTTTCTTTACTTAATACATAAATATTTTTTTAAAGGTTCTTTCCATATTATGTTTCCTCATTCAATATTTGGGGTCCCTCAGGGAAGTTAGATTACTTTTATTGATCATGCTACGGCCATTTTAATTTATTTGAGTTCTTTTAGAATTAGTTATAAGTAATAGGTACGCGAATTTTAAATATTTTTAAGTATATCTTGTTACACGTATTTATAGTTTTGTTTAAATTTCCTATCACTTTTGAAAGTTCCATAATGCTCTCGTACAACAATGTCTTGTAAGTAGAAAGAAAGCTATAATGTTCCTTAAATTTTTATTCTTAACAGATAATGTTTTAATGTTTATATGGTCATAAGTGCAGACGGGTTTGTTTTGAGAAGAAATTCATTTTATTCACATCAAAATCAGGACAGGCATGATTTTGCACAAGTTTTGTCATATACAGCAAGGCAAAACATACACAAGAAGTTGCTTCAGTAACTAAAGTAACTGAGCTTCATTTATATTTAGGTACGTTATGATTTATGATAGGTAAACCTAAGCACCTAAAAAAATTTAACACAGCCGCTTTATTAATTTCTTATTCACTCCTGTCAAAATATTCTTTTCATCATCCTTAACAGTGATCAATCACATATTTCAATGTAAACATTATCGAGATGTAAACAAGATTTGTTACTATTTGAAATTGATATAATGTATTTATCAAATGTTCAATTTCCTCAACAATTTCCAGTTCCATGAAGTTCATTTCTCTCATAAACAAACTTGTTTCATGAATTGAAAAATAGTTTAAACATGTATAACATATTTTATACAATTACTAAGAAGCAATTACCATTGTAATAAAAAATCTAAGCTTTCTACTGTATCTATTTCTAGCTTTTTTTTCGAGATATAAAGGAGCCTATGACAAAAGTGTAGCTTTCTTTTAGCTGAACAGTTCTTCGGGAGGACAGAATATATTACCTCTTACAAAATATTTTACTCTATCATAAACACGTAGCTTGTTCTTTATATTTATGTATTTGCAACACGAACGTATACATTTCAGTTTCATTTCTGCCTGGACTAACTTAAATATAGCTTTTTATAAGTTTTTATTTGTGAACATATATCAGAGTGACGCGAACACCGACCCCGTTCGTATGTCTTCAGTTATTTCGGTGTCTCCTGATTCATATGGTGAGGAGGAACAAATGCGTAAGAAATTCTCAATGACGTGACAACGTTAATTGGCAGTATGTCTGTTTCGTTCAGGGTAAGACTTCTGAACGGACCGTGGACGATTGCATAAGGCTACATGACAATGACAGTGTCGTGTCTAGTTAGAAGATGAAAATAAAAGTCTTCAATATATATTTAACGGAATCAGTAGTTTATTTACATTAGAGGTAGTTTGAAAGTGGCGCTAGTGACAGAAAAGTTGAAAGGGAACCGCTTATCTTGATATGGTCATGTAAAGAGGAGGGTTGAAATGCATGTAACTAAACGAGTTATGAATAATGGCCAAAGAAAAGATGGATGGATTGTGTTAGGAGTGATATGAAAGAAAAGGGAGTTATTGTGTGACGGCTGATATGACAGAATGAAAGAAAAAAGACGTGTTGCGTCGACCCCAAGTAACATGGGGTAAGGGCAGGAAGATGATGAATCAGTACTAGATTTATCAGAATTAGGAATGACAAAAACATGAGAAGTAATTTAACATTCAGTTTTTGTTCACCAAACAATTGTTCGTGTTGTTGTAACTTCTTATTAACAAAAATTAATTTCGATGCTTATTTGTTTGTCAAAGGATGTTGTGCTAGTATTTTCAGATATCATTAGTTTTTAGTCTTCTCAATAATTAATTATCATGACTACCTTTTCTTTCTTTCAATGAACGCTTTGATCAAGCTATTGGATATTGATATCTTATTGTTTCTTGTGAAAAAACCTGTTCCCTTGCCAATTTACCTGCCTGTTTATAATTTTATTATCACTACTTATTCACCTGTCGGCTGGTTATTTTATCTAAATTACATGTCTCTGTATATTTTCGCTTGTTTGATCAACATGAAAGTATTTCTCGAGGGAGTTTTTTAAATGTTTGTCATGCCATTTCACCCATGTTATAATAACCTACCATTCCTTTTCCGTTTACATACTCTGATTGCCTGATTAGAAGATATATTATAGAGATTATATTTTCGGAAGTTTGATTCTATCTGTATCATCACGAATAAAGTAATAATCAAGTTTGGCTAAAACATATTGAGCGATGAAGGTGACGAATTCAAACATGTCGAATGATAAACAAGATCATCTGGAGTAACCTGGGCGTGTGAAAAATAAACAGGCTTAGAAGTAGGAACACCCAGCAGTGAGACAGAAAACGAAATCTTTTTGTCGTTACAGCTTACTCTTTAGCACTTCGTGTTCGCAGATTTAGTACAGACGCCAGCACATCAAGCTACAACAATCTGTCAATGTCTTTTATAAATGTTCAACTTTATCGCTAAAGCATTAGGTTCAATGTTGATTGGGAAAATTTGTCAGTTTCGAGTAGCTTGATGTGCTGGCGTCTGAAACAATATTCCCTTCCCTTTTTCACCCTCTTTCAGGTTGTATTTCTAAAAATTGCCTTCTTTGTGCTCACCTTTATCAATAAAGGAAGCTTTCTGCAAAATGTATGTTCCTAGTTCCAGTTGTTTCGGCTGTGCGTTGATATGTCAGTCAGTCAGTCCACCTTTTATGTTTACGTATAGAGGTAGATGAAAGGGGGAATACGAGAAGTCGTCAGGGAAACTGAATATTCTAAAAACAATGACGGCAACCATTCAACGCCAGAATGACGTTAACATTTTGACATTTGGCAGTAAGTATACAATATTTTATAGGTCCGGAATGTGGAATGAGGAAGTTCGTCAATGAACCAGAACAATCAACATTACTCTTTTTAGTGGTGTAGACTAAGGGTGATGAGTAATTTTAATTAAAAACATGATAGGAAAACATCGTATGGAAACCAGAAGTTATCCAAATACTAATATTATAAATGCGCAAGTGACTTTATCTGTCTGTTTGTTTCCTCTTCACGTCTTCAATCAACACTCGGCTAAACCATGCCGTGTCATTCCAGGAAGTTGGATACTTTTTAATCTGGGAGTATGTTCCCTTAGGATCATTTTCAACATTTTCGCGACCAAAGCCTCTGGCAGAAGCTAGTAGTTAGTATAAGTCTGAAATGGCAAATCCGCCTTCTTTGTATGAGAAGAGGTATTTGCCCTGCAGTGGGAATTTTTCAGACAGGTATAGGGCGACCACCTTTATCCAGCTTGAATTCCACGAATTAGGTGACTTAAAGTTTATATATTTGCAATAACTCCCCGACCGAATGTTCTAGATAATTGCTGAACGCTCATATGTATAAATAACCTGTACCCAAAGATAAAATAATAATATATTATGTGATTTACTGTATCAAAAGCCATTGAAAAGTCAACACGTGGAGTACCCCAAGGAATTAACGTGTAGCTGACATGTATAAACCAATGTTTGCATGTTTTTACAAGTTACAGGCTATAACTACTTTCAAAAATATTTATATATATTCAATTCATCATCTAGAAAATACAGAAACAGGACGTCACGTGCTACGGACTGAACGAGATTTAAAAATCGACATAGTTTACGGATTTTTGTTGAATTGTATGGAAATAAGGCTTGGAGCATAAGAACAGCGTTCAGATACTGTTTGGAATTTTGGATAATTCCATTGCTATCTGTTTTCAATCTCATTTAAACCAATATTTAACAACATTGCATTCTCATTCAGCAGATCATCATCTTTATACTTTCAGCAAAATGGCCACCAATACATCAGCTCTCGTTAGTTTGTTAAATTTAATGTATTCTTGTACACGAATTGAAGCAATTTTCATTAATCCAGGAATTAATGCTAGCATTCTTGATTTTGGAAGTATTCCAATTGAAACAGTTGTACCAGCACATTTTCGTAATTATGTCTTTTCTGTAACACTTACTAGCCGACCAGGGCCTATTTTTGTAACACAAAAAACTTTTCATGACGGCTTCACACTATCAAGGGGCCGCATCTATTTGATTTTATCTTATGTTCAAATTATTCTGGTAATTGTTGATTAGGACGCTTTTGCCAGAGTGTTGAGCTGTCGTGACGTGATCAATATTTGTAAATTGTTTGAAGTTATTGTCATCTTTATCAAGTGTTTTCTATATTTTGATCAATGATTATTCACATGATCATCATACAGTGGGTAATTTATTAAAATTTCGGACAATAATTAACCAATTATTATTCTTAGATAGGTACCTGCTGGGCAGGTATACTAATGTCCTAAGCCTAATAATTAAGTTCCTGTATTAGATGAGGTATGTTTTGTTTATGTTTTTGTTTATACATATCTACTGCATCTTTCGCAACGTGGTTATTTCAATTTAAACTTCTGACTAACAGGAGAACGTCTTAAACAAGAACCTAATAAAACCAAGAAATCGTTTTTCTTCGTACACCTACAGTTAGCTGTGAACAATTTAGTCTCTCAGCCAAGAGACAATCTTGCATCGGTGCCGGTTTCGACAGTGATTTATGACACTTTTTGTGTCTAGAGCAACCACTGCATCCTTCGGATGAGTGAGAGATGCATTGTAGGCATGGCAACGAGCACAGATATGTCAAGATAATTAATGAATATCTGACGAATTAGCTTATGGCTACATTTGCGTCCAACTCACACACTCATAAGCACACACGCACAGCTTGCACTTTTACAAAATGATCATTGTGAGGAATGTGACGTAGCAACAAACAGATCACATCGACAGTTGGCGACAAAAGAAAATAGTCGGAATGCCGATACCACGTAATGGAAGTCTATTTCAGCGGCGAATGCGGCGGCACACAGTTTTAGCCGAGCTAAGAGCGTAGGCGCCTTGCGACCTTGGCGGAGCCAGCATCGGTGGAACGGTGGAAAACGAGACTCGGTACCATTTTAGGCCGCGCCGACGGCCGCAGCGGTCGGCGGCCGGGTCAAGTTTTATTGTCTCCGCGGCTCGGTTGCATAACTCGCGAATCGCACACCGAGCCGCTCGCATCGAAAATATCATGTGCACAGCCGAAAGCTCGGGTCCGCCGAAGCGGTCTTCCCCTCGGCCCGTCCGAAGATCATTAACTCGACGATAACCCATTTGGACGGGCGCCGTCGCAGACGTTTCGACACGGCAGGGCCGCCCCCGCGCTGGCCTGCCGCCAGTTGTCGAAAGCTCGCAAAATTAAACGGAGACGCGCGCCGGTCGGCAGGCGGCGGCCGAGTGCCACTTACACCAGTACACCGCGACGAAATCCTTGTCTTCCAGCACTCGCTCCAACTGTTTGGCGGTGACCTCTTCGATCTGGGGTTCGACGTGTTTGCTCGGGGCGGGGGATTTACGCGCGGTCGCGGCGGCGGCGAGCAGCAGCACGGCCGCCAGAGCCTTCAGCCACCGAGCCATGGCGAGGACGCGCGCGGACTGACGCCCGGCCGCCGCCCGCCCTGCGCAAGCGCCGCCCGCGCGCGCGCTGCCCTCGCGCATGCGCACACCGCCGCGCCAGCGACCCCGGCGCCCGCGCTGCTCCGGCTTTGTTTACATCACGACGCAATGCCTCCGATGTTGAGAATACCTAACCTCCACATGCGCCTCGCGTGGTACGGCACAAATCACAATAAATAGGTACTTGCATCGACAATCTATCGTCGCGTAGCGGTAGAGTTATTGGGGTTCGCTCATGTTTTTAGGGTTCTGTACCTCAGTCGGCAAAAAACGGAACCCTTATAGAATCACTTTGTTGTCCGTCTATCTGTCTGTCTGTCCATCTGTCCGTCTGTCAAGATCCTTTTTTATCAGAACGCGTGGAGGAATCAATATTTAATACCCAGGTCTGTTACCCCTTGGAGTAGTGAAAAAATAAAACTTCTAAGTCAACGCAATCTAAAGATGAGGCCGCATTATTTGACGCTTGCGAATCAAAACCTTACAGGGTAGGTACTTCCCGTTGACCTAGAGCCTTGAAATTTTTCAAGAAGATAGATCTTACAGTAAAAGTACAGGAAAAATTCCGAAAATTGGGAATTGTTCAATTTGGGAATCAAAACCTACTTCTACTTCCCGTTGACCTAGAGTCATGAAATTTGCCAAGATAGATATGTATAGTTCAAGTAAGTAGGTAGGTACCTACCTACAGGAAAAAGTCCGAAAATTTAGAAATTGTTTTATCAAATAAAAAAAACATTTTTTGCGATCATGAACTTATACATTTTCGATTGAATAATTGACCGTTACGTACAATGATGTATCCGTAGGTAATGTATGCTCGGAAAAAAATCAAGACTCGGTCGGAACCCTCGGTGCGCGGAGTCTGACCCGCAGTTGTCCGGTATTTTTTTTTCCTAGCTTCGTTACCCAGTAAATTATTTTTATTATATATAATTTATTTTTAGCCAATTGTGTCCGACTGCAGGGCAAAGGCCTCCCTTTCTTCCTTCCATTCCTCCCGGCTTTGGGCAAGTCTGGACCAATCTGGCCGATAGGCGTCAAGCTCGTCCCGCCATCTTCGCCTGGGGTCTCCCGCGATGTCGTCGGGCATTTTCTGGGACCCACATTGTGTAGTCCCCCCATTACCCCAGTAAATTAGCAGTAGGTGTTACACCACTCTGACTCTGAAAGCTCGTGTAAAGCCATAAGGCCTACCACTGATCTCATGGTATGGACGAGTCGGGTTTATCGTCCATCGGACTACGAGGGTGACAGAAATTTAGTGCACATGTCTTAAGGTGCTGATAGACTTGAGCATTCGCCGTTTTTCAATTTGTGGAACTCGAGAGCCGAGGTTAGAGTCAAACATCGCTACGAATATTTTCACGATCATTGTAGCGAACGCTCTAGTAAATGCTTGTAAAAAAATTAATTCTTCACGAAGATGTCAAACAAAAATGAAAAATTGCTCGAATCGGCAAAAAGCTCGAGCAAATTTACTGTCGTTCGCTACCTAGAATGCTCGCTGAAAACAAAAGAACAATCTGCTAGTATTTGCTAGAATCGCTTTGTACAATATGTACCTATATCTGTCACCGGATAATTGCAAACGCCGTAATATTGTAAAATACCGCGTGAAATTGCAAACTATTTTTTCTTAATATGACACGGATATATTTAAACTATTGAATTTGTATGGCATTTGTTGTAAGTATACAAAACGTTTTTTTCATAATATATTGAAGAAGTTATACTTAATCTGAGTCTGCATATTTTCGGTGACATACCTATCTAACCTACCTACTTACCTCAAAGTTCAGAGACTTTGTGGTAGGCACTTTTTTGCGTCAAATTTATATCTCGGTTAAGCTAGGGCCGTCTTTTACCTGTTGGAGGCCCTGGGCAAGGGCTAGTGACGCTAGTGGGCTAATGTGGGAAAAAAGACAAAAAATCTAGATTTAATCGACTGTTTCAATCACACAAAATGAAAAGGTAATTTTAATATTAGGTATCCCAAACAGAAACTCTTTACGAATTTACAAGTTAGTGCCTAAAAATCTATAGACCGTAATAAACATATATATTTTTCGTTTGATTTTCTAAAAATTAATATCTTTATCGGTCTTCGTAGGTGATCCAGCAAAAACGCAGGGGTTCCATCGATCACGAGCCCTGGGTAGTGCCCCTCTTTTCAACCGGGTGGTCTGCGCAAGTGCGCAGAGTACCCAGTTGAAAAGAGGGGCCTGCGTCAAGCTACCGAATGCGAAATGGAGAATTACAACCAATATGTTGAAGTCGGTACACATAACTTTTACTCTTCAAAAAGAGGATTGTGCCCCAGATACTCTCAATGGTACTCAACTTTCAAGTAAAAACTCAGTCAAATACTCAAAGCTCAAAGCTCACCTCGTGATCACTTCACCCAAGCCTTGACTTCGACATGTTTACAGAATAGACCGGCTGTCAATCCATACATGGATTGACAGCCGGTCTATTCAAGACATCACGTGATCACGAAGTGAGCTGTCGTTCTATCTTGATTACATGAATTGACAGCTCGTCTTCGCCTGTCTTCTGGCTCACCTCGTGATCACTTCACCCAAGCCTTCACTTCGACATGGTTATAGAATCGACCGGCTGTATTTTACAGGTAGTACCAACTGCCTAGAACTGACCTTCACAATCCTAATTACGTACGTACCTACGTAGGTGTAACCTCCTGAAATAACAAATCCTCATGAAATTTTACGGTAGGTACGCAGTGCGAGCCAGAAGACGGGCGTCGGCGTCGCGTCGTCGCTGAGGAAGGCCTAAGAAAAGCTGGCGTGACGACTTAGAGGCGTTCGTAACGGATTGGTTGGAGAAGGCAACGCACCGGGACGAGTGGGTAGGATAGTGGCCTCTACTGGTTAGTGGGCAGAAACACAAAATATGCTCACATACAAAATTAAGCCAATTTATATCCTCAAACAAATATCAAATGCGTCGTGGTTCATCGAAACAAAGGAGGTCCATGAAATTTTGAACTTGTCAATGGTTCAAGAGGTGATCAACTGTTAAGGTTAACCAAAAGTTACGTCTACACCCCAACCAGGACTCGACTGAAGAAGCGGCGTGACATGTTGGACGGAGCAGAAAATCCACCCCTGGAGGTGACCACACCTTAGATACAGCAGGCTCCGCAGCAAGGACCAACTTTTTACTGATCAAACCCTGTGCGATCTACCAATTACATACTTCTTAAAATTTTCCATGAAACAATATAGTTCAGTAGGTATACATGTGTTTAGTATTTTTTTTATTTTATCAACCTAACCTATTTATATAGTTGCACAATCTGTTATACGTAATTATGCCGCGATTGAGCGGTTCGCCATCCCTCATGAATGTGGGATGGCGAACCTCATATATACAAAAATAATTTTTCAAATCCAACTGGTAGTTCCAGAGATTAATTAGCGCGTTCAAATAAACAAACAAACACTTCAGCTTTATAATGAATTAGTATAAATAAATTATAGATATAAATATTAGACGTATGTATAGATGTGTAAAAATTTGGCAGTACAGTCGAAAATATAAAAACATTGCTATGAAATTCGGTCAGGCGCAGTTTGTTGGTCAAACTAGCAGCCGCCCGCCACTTCACCCGCTTATAATCATTATTATACTCTGATGAATAAGCTATATTTCTGTTAAGTTTTATCGTTGTCATCGGATTGGCAGATGTAGCCGTAATATGCTGAAATTAAGTTTTTCATGTCTGATTACTATTATTTCTGGTCTCGAGTGTGTCACTTTATGTATCTGGAAGCCCCTGAAGGAATTTTCGTAGCAATGTTTTAAATATTGTAAGGATGGGATTCGGACGTATTTATGCCATAATTATATACTTCCTCATTTTTATTGAGATACTTTTCTTTTTGGTAGGAAAATTTTGTAAGGACCATGCCACTTGTTCTTTATCCATTCCAATAGATTTACTAGGCATAGGTCACGATTCTATATGGTATCGGACGTAAAAGAATAGCACCATCCCTGGCCATCCCATCACTCCCCGTGGGTGTCAGGTCAGCAGTATTATCAATTTTATAATACTATAGCAGTCACGAAAATAAACTATCTGAATCGAAAAATGTTCCAGAATCACAGTTTTTTCCCTTCCCGCCAAAATAAAAGTATTCATCAGACAAAAAAACTAATTATCCCTACATGATCTTACCGACCCTAGTAACTCCCTCTATTGCAACGACACTGACACTACTAAAAAAAAATGTATAGACTGTGTGTCGTTTTTGAACGAACCAATGAACCTTTGATTTAAAAATCGAAAATGTCAAGCAACAGTTACGTACTCCATCACCGATATCGATAATTTAAAAAGTTTTTTTTTCTCAATATTGGTGTGAAGTTTTATTTTAGCATAACAGAGTGAGTTTTGATATAATGGCTATCTTGTAGGGGGCAAAATCAACTGAAATGCATTTGTGCACATTAATTTATTCAATTCAGAGACCAAAGTCTTACCATTTAAAACATAATTATTTATGATATTAGATCCATAGAAAATAACTCGAGAATATGTATGAAATCGCTGATTTTTCTTTTGCGAACTGATTGGGCAGCAATCATTTAAGTTTATAACATGGAATTGTAACTATCGATAAAACTCGCTACTGACTCACAACTGCGCTTCCATCCCTACCAAAGATGAGTCAACCAATCAGCGATCACCACAAACGTCATTTGTCACGTGGAGGGGAACGCCAGAGAGTGGTTTCCGAACGGAAAAGGTAGCTAACTTTTTATTTCGCAGTCTCGCGCTGTTAACAAATTCTCGTGACGCGGCCGGTTCTAATAAAATAAGTTCGACTTGTGAATGTGAAGTGCCTTGTGAAATATACAATGGATATTATTTATTAATTGTCACATAACTGTGCAAAGTGTTGTATTTATTTCTTCGCAAAGTTTTGGTAAGTTTAGTTTACTTTTAGTTTTCAGTTTTTCATACGTATGTTTTACCTGGCCGATGTATTGTTTGATTCCGTCACAATCTTATCACGAATTTATAGCTCGATAATAATTTTTGTGCTGTTTAGTCAGGAATCTTGAGAGAATCTAGTTAGAATGCAGGTGGGTGGAAAAAAATAAGTGATTTTGTAGTTAT
The DNA here is from genome assembly GCA_905163435.1 of Mamestra brassicae. Taxonomy (NCBI): domain Eukaryota; kingdom Metazoa; phylum Arthropoda; class Insecta; order Lepidoptera; family Noctuidae; genus Mamestra; species Mamestra brassicae. The sequence goes on from LR990991.1 coordinate 16,852,911, forward strand.
TGAATTTTGTTTTAATTTTTCTTTCGGCTGTATTTAGCCAGCTCATTGATTGTTCACCTACCTACGCAATTAGCGACATGACCATAGAATATTTATTTACAATAGATAAAAAATATTTCTGAATATGGTGAAATAATTTGCCATGAAGTTTTGTTCAAAGCAGTGATAGTAGTGTCCCTGACATCAAAAAACTTCTAAAATTAATTTGTAACTCCCAGATAAAACAATAAAATAAAAATTATATTAAATCCTATTGTTCTATTCACTTTTGAGTATCATAAAAATGAAAGCAAGGTTTTTATTTACATGAAAAGGAATTATTAAACAATGCAGTGGCAGTTATGCATTCAAATATGAATAAAATTCTTGTATATATTTTTACCACCATATTTTTACTATAAATGGTACCTATGTTATTAATGTTGAGCTTGCTAAGAGAATGTATTACCTACCTACTTGATGTTTGTGACTGCTGTGTAGCAAATATATTTAAGGTATTAAGTAATGCCATGAGCAAATATATTCTCCCTTTGCAGAGGTATATTTTACGAAACTTGCTAAAGTTAATGTCACCAATTCATAATAAAACGGAACTAAAAGTTCATTGTGCTTTATTAATTTATTTATTAACAATTTACGCACACAAATGCACAGAGGCGGACTTAATGCCAAAGGCATTCTCTACCAGTCAACCTTTGGGTGATGCAGAGAATGGTGGTAGGTGTAATATGGAGAATAAAAAGCAATTGATATTTAATTACATACAAACATTTAAATAAGTAATACAAATATATAAACTAAACATACAATATAAATATATAATAAATACTAAAATTAACAATTTATTATAAAGGCTTGTTTGGAATTTTTCTAAAATATACAATTCCATGGCTACAGATTGATATTAAACCAAAAATTAGGTACCTTTTGTGAATAAAAAGTGCTGGGTTAATTTCGGCCTGCCATTATTTTTTCAAATAACAACTACTTTTAATGAACCTTCCATTGCCTGTGTACTAATTTCAGTTGACAAACATTAGTGTAGTGTTGGTAATCCATTTGCCGCTCTAAAGCTGGGTATTGACCGGTGTTAGGGGCCTGGCCCGGGTAATGTAAGTCTGTAAAATTTGCAGCAAGCATGTTATGTTATGCTGTGTCCTAAAATCCGTGTAAAACAAAACACATACAGGGCATGTTCCTGCTCATTCCCATGTACTGACAGCACAAATGCTCGCTTTGTAAAATGTTACATTATGCTCCGTAACACCGGTCTGTACCCACTTTTAGACTCCCATTCGTCAGATGGTGGGTCAGTAAATATTAAAACGACAATTGAGTATAAATAAAATATTTTTACACAGTAATGATAACCAAAAAATAAAATATGCTTAATTCAAAATTTGCTTTAGTAATTTGATAGCAAAAGGAAGCGGACCTCATCTTTATCAGTATTATTATGTTTGTAAGATTATATCAATGATTTTATCATTTTCGAGTTGATAGCAAGTCTTTGTTCGGAACAATCAACCGCGCGGCCATTGTTTTGTGGCCGACACTAAAACACAATAAAAATTGGCACATCTGGGCCTCAAAACAAGGCTAGTTTTGCAATTTTGTACTGGAATTATGGAAATGGTGATTGAGTATTTTAGAGGTCATGCCTAACTTCAGTTGATAAGTTATTTTATTATACAGTCTTATGTCCTTATTGTCTTCCTCTTCTAGTAATCCTGAGATAGAAAATGAAAGAAAACTGGCTAATAGCGAGACAGACTCGCGTGCAAAGGGTTCCGAACGAATTTCATTTTTGTAATATGTTTTTTCACACTATAGCCTTCTTATAGTTTTCCTAGTTAGTTAATCTATATGTAAAAAACTATTATCTGCATTTTTTCAAAATTTTCGGCTCATTACTTTCTGAGATAAGGGCAGGGAATGGTCATTTTTCGTCTAATTTCTTGAATAACTTCAAAACTGTTAATTTTAAATTTATGAAAAAAAAATTATTAAAACCCTCACGATAAGCCCTTTCATTTGATATGTCAGGTGGTTTTTTAGTTTGTCTCTCAAAAGTGACCCCATACTCAAGATGTATCTATTTATTTACGTAATGCGTCCGTGTTTGGGTCACAGTAGTTCATATGTGTACCAAATTTTAAAAGAATTGGTCCAGTAGATTCGGAGAAAATTGGCTGTGACAGACAGACAGACACGCGGGTGATCCTATAAGGGTTCCGTTTCTTACGGATGTTCCGAACCCTAAAAATTATATGCAAATGGGTTTTAGGCCATAAAGGGTAGTAGTCAACGTACGCCAATTTCCTGACTGAAAACGAAGTTGCGAACGAAAGTTTTATGGCGAACCATTGGCGAACGTAAATTCTTGCGCAGTTATTACCTACCTTGTGATCTGGCACTTGCAGATATCGTTGACATTTCAATATGAGCACAGGCTTATATATCCTTTTCCATGAATAAAATCAGCTTGTTTGTATAATCATAACGAAGTCATTGACATTAGTACATTCTGTGTTCAACCTCATGCCTAATTTACTCACCTACTGGACCAGAATTGGATTGGATTATCATTCGATCATAGCCAACCATTTTTCTGAATTATTTGGTATGTCTCAATCACAAGACTATCTTTGTTATCTATCCACAAACACCAACGTACGACTTATCAACAAGATAAGTATGACCAATGAATAAGTAATATTCCAGAGGCTTCCAAAAGTACCATTGATTAACTTCTCTTCTCCGAAATTAATAAATGTCACCTAATCGATACCTAAGTGCTACAAAAACTACCGAGTCATTCATTACATAGCCTTGATGCTTAAGAAAGTAAGCGCTTTTTTCCTTTTTCGGGCTAACTAAAACTAAAGGAGTGCGCAATATTCCACCTAGTTACACAAGTCATTGATTCTAATTTCGAACAGCTATTGAATAAAAGTCAGATACCTATGTCCCAGACATTTTCAAGAGAGGAAGTTCTTATCATTAACTGCATGAAGCACTAACATTCCAAAACATACGTGTAATACCTGCAGGTATAAAATACCATCATAATTATAAATCATTTATGTCGCAAGATAATAGCGCCGGTGTGATAAACTCCAATACTCGTTCGTAGAACAGTGATAATCGCTATCAAACATATCGTCAACCTGATATTGTAAGGACGCTTATCATAAGGAGTTCAGTGGCTACGTGTCAGTATACTAGTGAACATCCAACATGGGCGAATATCGTGCGGGTAAAGCTGGCATCAACGCTGAGGCTCAGGCCAGGATCCACAGCAAGTACAACGATGACATCGCTCACGAGACCCTCGAATGGATCAAGCTGCTGACCGGCGAACCAGCTAACACCGCTGGAACAGCCGAAAACTTGTACGAAGTCCTGAAAGACGGTACCCTGCTATGCAAACTCGTCAACTCTCTGCAGGAGGGCTCAGTGAAGAAAATCAACCAGTCCACCATGGCGTTTAAGTGCATGGAGAACATCAACGCGTTCTTGGATGCCGTGAAGAAGCTGGGAGTGCCACCGCAGGAGACTTTCCAGACCATTGACTTGTGGGAGAAGCAGAACCTGTACTCCGTGGTCGTGTGCCTGCAGTCTTTGGGACGTAAAGCTGGGAACTTCGGTAAGCCTTCCATTGGGCCTAAAGAGGCCGACAAGAACGTGCGTGAGTTCAGTGACGAGCAGCTAAAAGCCGGACAGAACGTCATCTCTCTCCAATACGGCACCAACAAGGGCCAGCAATCCGGCATCTCATTCGGCGGCAGGCGCCAAATGTAATATGTTTAATGTTATTTAATTTATATTGATTAAAATGTAATAAATATTTTGTATTTTTTTAAACTATAATAAGCCTTTCATTTGTTTAACAAGGCGTGGTTCGTCCTTAGCTAACGTAATCTCAGATTAGATAACACAAGTATTTTGCACAACTGCAATGGACTGAAGTGTTTGGTCGATTTGTTGCTAAGTGTCTCTTTCTTAAATCTTTCTTCTTCTTCAAATGTGGTTTTTACTACAGACAGTTTTGTGAATTCATCGTCATTCATAATTGAACGACCACATACTTGTCCATATTATATTGTTGATGGTTTTACGAGTGGTAAGGTAACCATAGGTAACCACTAGTAACCACTTTCGAATTCCGAAACCTTGTAATACCATTTTTATCATCCAACTTGACGACAGTATTAATTACTGCATATCGCCTAAAACCTAGATTATAATTTATCAGTTGTTTATATCAGAACTTATAGAATCACCTACTTATTAAATAACTTGAAAGTGTTGTTGTAGATAACACATGTCTAGTCTGTATGGAGATAGACAATCATAAGAAAAAAAATCTGAAAACTAATGACAACAAAAATTGCTTCTCCCTACAAAATGTATTATATCACCGGAAAGTTGCAAACACTTTAAGATTGTGACATATCGCGTGAAATTGTAAACTATTTTTTAATTAGATACGGATATATTGGAAACTATTTCATTTGGGATTTATTGTGTACATGTTACCGGGAAATTGCAGACTCCGTAAGATTGTACTAAATTTTGATTTGATCATAATTTCTCAATATATGTATTATGAAATAATTGTGTTGTATACAATGAATCCTGTCTAATTCAGAAAATATAGTTTACAAGTTCACGCGATGTTTTACAATCTTTCGGCTTTTGCCATGTTTCGGTGACAAAAAGATTTGCATAAAACTATCGAGAAATTATAATCTAACAAAGATTTAATACAATCTTACGGAGTCTGCAATTCGTCGGTGACATACACTTGCGTATTAGCTTTTAATTCAAATTGATTAAAATGAGAAAATGGTCATCGAAGTCGACTATAATACTGGAGAAACGGAGTGAATAAACTGTGACCATAATAAATGAAAATCAGCGGAAGCCATGCACGTTACACACATTATAAACAGAATTAATTCTATTTTAGCTTCAGTTAAGCTTAGTAATTTCACCTGATTAGCCAGAATAGAATGAAGCTGGTTATCAGCTTTGTTGAATAAGAATTTTACAGGTATTTAACACGATACAGGGAACCTGGACATGTTGATAAAAGAATTAATTTTAATTTACACATGACATTCACACGAGAAGTGTTCATATTCCCAAGGCAATTAGACAATGCAGCCAGTTCTAGTGTTAATCCTTGAAAATATAATGGAGAACTGAGACACAAAGACTTATTTTAAGCATTCTGTTAGAGACTACTCTTACCTCGACCTCTAAAATACAGTGATGAAACTGCAGCTTGCTGAACCTAATATTTACAAAGTTGGTAGTATAGTGAAAGATCTTGATCGACAATATATAGTTTTAATAAATAACAGCGAAAACTAAACGTTGAAAGAGTTGAAGCTTGATGAGAAAGACCATTGCGGGAAGAAATAAAAATCAACAACTAAGATTAAGTAAAGGAAGATATGGTTAATGCTGTAAATACTAAACTGATGGCCGAGAGCTGTATCAAAAAGTACATGCTGTGCTGACCCCGAATAAATTTGGATACCAGCGGACAGAACTCAATAACGGAATTACTAAGCTTAAGTTCACTGATAAAACATTATCTAAATCTAAAAGTTAATTAGAAATGCCAATATACATGTATATCTGATATCTGTTTAGTAATTCCGACCTTTTAGGCTTGTGATTCTTCAAAATGTAGTCATTACCAAAACATAATATTTGTTTTTGGTGATCATAAAGAAAACTTCTTTGCGAATTATTCAAAAATTCCGCAAGTTACAATAAACATAAACCAACAAAGATTGCTAAATATAATATTAAGTAGGTCTACCAGTAAAGTTACCGTTTCACCTTTTAGCAAATGTCGAGGGGAAATCGCTCCCCTATTTGTACTTTGTTATTTCATGACGTCATCTAATATTGATCTAACTTTTGCAACCACAATCGTTGCTAAGGCTTAGCAAGAGCTTCCAACATCGCGCCCTACAAATAATAACTACCTATATTTTGGAGCACCTATTGAGAATTGAGAACGGTTTACGTAATCGTGTCGTTATATCCGCTGGCTGCATAGAACAATACTAATATTGAAGGCTCAAGGAAACACTGCAATTATATGAACCAAAAACAGGCTGTAATCATTCTTATGGCTACAAAAACACCGTCTAGATTGCTGTAACAATTAATGAATTCTAGACTCGTGCAACCGCTATCAAGGACAATCAAACGAGATAAAATGTGGCTGTAATCGATGATTTCTAATATCTTAATGGTTATTGTTGTTATTCATTGGAAACGAAAAAGTCGGATCCTTTGATACGGCGTAATGTAAAGCAAGTGATAGTTAATAATACCAGTATCTTTAAAATAATCTAAATCGTGAAACGTGTGATAGTTTTTTGCCAGGCTTTGCAAGACTGCAAGTATTGCAATTGCAACGCTGATATGTTTGTCGGAACCCGCTAAGTAATAGTTGTCATTCATTTGAGGAAGAACGGAGGAGAAAGCCACAACAATCAATCAAGAAACCTAGTTGAGCTAGAGTTTCTAAATTGACAATCGCGAGTGATTCATCAGAATTGTAACGAGATGTCTGGACCACAATAATGTTTGTGAAATGCTTGTGCTGTCTGTAGACTTCAATTAGACAGTCTACAATATGTCCGATGTTTAATTTCCTTGTTATATTCCTTTGCTGATGCTCAGTTGATGAAGAACCTGTACTTTCGCAAATGGTATGAAGTCGTTACTATCAAATGTAGAATTGTGGTAAGCACTGATGACAGCCATAATTTAGGAGACCGTAGTTCAACAAAACAATATTGCCGAATGTTGCAATCTCCAAACCAGATGCCTAATGCATCATCATTAAAGTAATGACGGAATTGTGGCCATTTTTGCATGTTTACAACATTACTAACATTGTTGATTTTATGAGTGGTGACGTCACAGTCATTAGCACGGCTGCGACTGTCCGTCACGGTCGTGTCAGCACCCCACAGCGGAAGGTCTGGTCACGCGCCGATAGTAGCGGAAATACGGATATCCGAATAGGACAACACTAACTTGTCCCCAAGAGTAACAGAGACGAATAATCACGCACGTGGGCATTGTATTGTACCAACAATGGCTAATAAGCATAATGTTAAAACAAGAGAAAGTATTGTTTGGCTAGTGCTAAAGCCCACTTGCATCCCAAAATTCAATGTCGAGTGGGTTTGGCTGAACCGTCGTCAATGGCCTCAAATGAGGCTACAGTAACACTTTTATAAAGCGCTCTGTCTGCTCACGTCCGAAATGATAAATTGAAACAAAATGCTTCTATGGATAGATAAATAAAAGGTTTTTTCCAGCTCATTGTAGAACTCCTAATTCATGTAATCATCATAACATGCGTCGTTAATAATTGTGATTCAAAGCTGTAGGTACAATAGTTCGAAAGTTTAATAAGGAGTCTATAAAATCGTTTACTCATTGCTTTCCATTTCATACACACTGTATGAATATAATTTTATGATACTTATCAGTAGTGAAAGCCTTTGAAAACATCTCGATAAGTTCTCCGTCGAGGCTATTTCCACTTCGGAACGATGATTTAGCAACATCAGCGTACAAATCTTCGATTGTAACGACCTTACTGTTTAGAAAGTGTTAATTTTAAAGCAAAATAGCTGCAGAATTATCAGTTTTCGTCTTTTGCCTGGTTATTGCAACATCTCCTACAACTCAGCATTCCCACGTTATACGATATCGATCGTTCTTGCAAGGCTTCTGTATGTTACGCTACAGCGATTCAGCTTGCCTTCTTGTCCGAAGGCTCTTTTACCGTTACCGTATCGGGCCCGGTCGGTCGAGCTGATTATCTGGCACTAACGGGATGATATCCGTTTTACGATCGCAATGGCAAGTCTGTAGCAAAGTTGCAGTGCAACTAATTGCACCCAGCATTACTTTTATATCGAGGAAGCTCTTACTCTGAATACTGCATTTGCGTGTGATTGCACTAATCGCTGTTCCTGCTGCTGTTTAGTAGTTTCCATCTCTAGGAAATGGTCCATTTTTAGCGTGCAAAATCGACCGATTTATCTTTCGTGTATTTTGTTTTTGTTAAATGGTATTTCATAAATCTTAGCGGCAAAGAATTTCTTGTAGAGCAACGTTACAGTTTCCTATTTTTAAAATCACCGTAGCGTGCAGAACAGCTGAGATTTGGCGTGATTCGAGTAATTAATTTACGTTACGTCACTGAGAATTGCAGTGTTGTACTACTTCCATTACACACGTACATACAGTTAATGTAAAGCGGATAATACGACTTTACGTTCGAGTCACTCCACTCGCCTAGTTTCCTTTGTTTTGGTTATATTTATTAAATTATATCATGTTTTGAATGCAATGTTGTTGTATCATGTATCCATTATATAATGTCTTCTGGTTTTTTTATATCCGTTGCTCCGTTTCTGTACCGTTACTTCCTATTTTTAGTAGGTATCCATGATTACAGTAATGGTTCTTTGTTATCTTTTTCGCTTCTTTACTCTGCCGAATTTCTAAAAAGCTAACAAGGTTAATACTACCATGAACATTATTTTTTGTTTAAGATTTCCCCTTTCTCTAACGGAATTGAACATTAAATTTCATTAGCTTCCTTAGAAGACTTAAGTACTTTCAATCTTTATCCTTGTACAGCTGTTCAAACCAGATCAAACGTGTTTCTCATTTCAGTGGCATCCAGAAACTTCCCCCCAGTTTATTTATATTCAACTGCGCTGCGCCATTCAGTTTCCGTCATTCGACCACGTCATTTTGCTAGGGGAGTCGGGTATCAATTGATATGGCCCTGTGCTCGCCCCAAGCTGATTTATTCGTTAACCTGCACTGTATTGATACAGCTTGATCTCATTGGTGGTGACATTCGTAATTGGCAATTGCCTTTGATACGTTGGTTGTTAGTTTTAATAGCATGTGCTAATGGTTATGTTGATCTGGATCTGATGTATGAAATACTACAGCATTATGAGTATCTGACTGACTGACTTGGTAGATTAAATGTACCTACCGATCTATCTTCCTCAGATCATAGTTTTTGCTATAGTACGTGTAATGACTAGCAATCCAGACGTCAAACACATTCCAAGTTTTTCTTTTACTTCAAGATAAACGTTGAAACCATTATTTTCATATTGCAATTTTATACTAGCCATTGCGGTTGTCAGTTACTGTTGTTTCTCGTGGGAATCACTTGTGTCTTGATGATTTAATGAAAATGCATCTTTGGTCACACTTTTTGGAACAAAGGCTTGATGTTCGTCATAGTTGTTTGTCACACTACTGAAATGTGTTTCTTTACAAGTGTTACTGGCTTAATTATAATTGATTTATGTTTCTAATTAACCTTCAAGTCTAAGAGCATAACATATTTCTTGATTGTGAATCATTTTAGATAAAAAACCTTCACATTATAACAGCTTAAGTAGCAAATCACATCAACATTTATTGCATCATCAGTCATCACTTTAAAATCGCGTAAACTACCGTTACTGCTGATATTATTTTAATTGGAGCAATTTGTGTGATTACAGTATAATTATTTCAAACGAGTTTTCGTTTTTCTAATAGTCTAGAGATGGCAAGTGCTTAAACTTACACTCGGTTTAAATACTATAAATACTGCCCGCATCAGTAGTATGGCATGGCAATCGACTGGAACTAATATTCATGAAGAATCTTCAAATTATGTTTGCTCAAATAGAATTTGTTTAAGAAAAAAATATCATATACCTTGCCCAAAGACTTAGTCATTACATGGGCTTGTTTTTCTACCATATTGTTCATTAGAATTAACAATCAGAGTTGATTTACCGTAAAGGTCTCAATAATTAATGGAAAGACAAGTTAATGCTTAAATCATGTATGACGCTTGTATAGTTAATTGTTGATCTGAGTAAAATTTAACTTAAACCATAGTAATTTCAGACCTGAGGCCATTGTTGAAATGTAAAGGAGAAGACGAAGAGTTGATAACAGTTTTTTTAGTCGACAACCACAGAATAATATTTACGATACGCCTATATATTTTCATCTCTCAAGTTCGTTAGTTTAAACTGCACTCATCTCGCACCTTCTAACTTCTTATGAATGTCTTCAACCTCCACAATCCTGTTTTAAATCACACCTTTAGCTTCAGGTTCATTACATAAATTACTACTCCTAAACAGGAATGATCTCGCATTTAAAATTGCAAGCGGAAATACTAAATCCGTTCCATGCCGCCGGTGGACTGGTTTGTTTGTGTGTATCAGTTCACGTATCTCGAATACGTCCGCACTGTCGTAATTATGCATTTCATTTTTATTCGCAACCTGCCCCACTATTATACACGCTACAATCCCATTTGTTATGCGTCTCAAAATTCCCTTACCAACCAGCAATGTACGACCAGGTCATTCATATTTAAATTCTCGTCATAACGGGATGACGTTGAAACTTTTGATTGTCTACTTAATGAGGGGAAAATGTAGCATGTATGAATAAGATCGATCAGCTTTTACGCAGCATAATGTGATTTATAGAACCTACTTTCCTTTATTCATCTAGGCAAATTACATTTTGCTCGTGTAGTTAGACTTTCGCCTAGTCTGATGCTGATATTCAGAATATCAGGTAGGTATTAGTATTCTTCACACGGTCTGTGCAATTTGCATTTCAATTGACATCTGTGCATTTTTTTTAAAGGATGGGAAATCATCAAATGACTTCTTCCGCTTTAGGTGGAGTGGAAGGGCGTGTCAGACTGTTACTGACTAAAACCCATCCGTGTTCCTTCTAAAGCCCTTTGCGTTCCAGGGCCGCGGTGACTTTAGTACAAATTCCGCAACTGACATCTGTGCTTGGGTTACCACTTGTCTGGGCTTGGAATCTGCGATCGAAGGCACCGTTCAAACTGCATTTTCGATCTTGATATTATGCTTAACCGTTTTAAGTGACCGCTCAACAGCGATTGCAATAAATGTAAGATTCTCCAAACGTTACATTTACCGCTTGCTGTCGGTACAGTAGGTCCAACTGTGACCGACTTTGTGTGGAACCAGTTTCTTTAGACGTTACCAAAACCGGCGGCGTTGGTTCAACCTTGGCATTGAGGGAACTCTATGACTAATGTTCGCACGTTGATTTTTTTCTACAAGTTACGTCAAATGATGGTCGAGCCGACTTGCGTGATAAAAATTAAATTTTATTTCGTAATAGTAGTTATAGCATTAGCAACAGTTTGCGTGTAAATTGCGTTTCCAAAGTTGCCTGTTTGGAACTAGTCCCATGATAAATCACTGTAGAGTGGGTGTTAATTGTTTTGCAAAACGCATGTTGCAGTTGCTTGCTTCACGTCAATGAATTAAAGCCAGACACCTTTATGTTTTGTCTTGCATATAAAACTTTGTATTGTGTAGTTACTGACGTAGCATTACGTCATATTTTATCAAACCGTATTTTCTTATGCTTATCGTGACCAAGTTTTCCTGTTAAGATGATTTCTTTTGTATTCAATGCAAAATTTATTGCGGAGTGCATTATTTCTACTTCTATGTATCTTGATCTTGGTTATATCTGCACATAGCATCTGTTTCTGCTGTGGGTGTTGAACAAAGTCCGGTTTGTTTGCTTGGCACATTTTAAGTCGGGTGTTCAATAAAACACTGACACCTACACGATACAACTTTACGAACTATTCACTATCGGCGCGTTCATCGTTCCAACCACGCGTGCCCGATTTTATCTCGGCAAGTCGGCAGACATGATTTTCACTGTTCCACCGCATTCTCTTAAAATGTCGAAAGTTTTCTATCATTTCCTCGTACGTAATTTTATCTTGTTTATTATATAAGTTACTTGTTCCACTTGTCTTATAATTTGAAATATGTTGGTCGGTGTAGGTTTAAACTGATTAATATGGAAACACATATCTTCGAGAATTCCATTGTTTCTTATCCTTGGCAACGATAAGATAAAAGAGTAACTAATTGTAGTCTGGTTTGTACATTTTTCATTTGCATTAAATGTATGGTCTTGATTTGAAAATTACTCAATTTAAAGTCTTTCGACTTATGCAGTCAAGTCATCCTTTAAGTAATCAGCTGCGTAGCCAGTTGTGTATGTAAGTTAGGTATGAGCGTCGCGCTGGCGCGCCGTCGTCGCCGTAGATTGTCGATGGCGCGCCGCCGCGCCGCTGCTAGAAAGAAGCGGCGCGCCGCCGTGAAGCGCTTTTTTTTTGTATGACGATACGGTGCTTCTACGCAATAGCGAAAAAATTGAGCAAGCAAACAAATTTTAAATTTTACGTGCCGGCGCGCCGCCGCCGTCCGCCGTCGCGGAAAATTTCACTCCGCGCCGCCGCCGTTGAAAATCGCCACGGCGCTCATATCTAATGTAAGTAGGTACAAATGCGTTCTACCGGTTCTACGACAATGGACGTCAAATCTCTTTAGATTCTTCTATGGCAAAGAAAAGTTGAAAAGGTTAGAAGGTTAATTTCTCATTAAAAACGCAATTTTATTTTTGTTGTATTCTTCATGAACAGACAATTTCCCTATGATTCTAAATAATGCAGGTAAAAGCAAAACAAATCATTTCAGGCATCAATTTACCAGAAGTAATTCAGATCAATTTTCGTCACAAGATAAGTAGCGGGCAAATCGCAACCCGACCCCGGAGGTCGGCTAATAGCAATTTAGCTTTGCACTGAGTCACGGTAACAGCCACTGGCCGGTGACAATTTCCACATAAATATGACGAAGCAGAAGACTCCGTTCCGACAATGCACGAGAAAAAAATCCATGTTATGTTGCTCTTCGCTATGCTATAATGAGTATATGTTTAATGTAATTATGCAAAGTATATGTATCATATCAATTAATCTTATAAGTTAATAACCTGATTAAGTTAGGCTTGCCTCCGTCGGGTCTGAGATTAGTGATTGCTATTAAAATAATTTAAAAGATTACGATGCCTATTTTGAGTCTCTCCAAGCCATTGATCCAGTCTGACATAAGATTTTTTTTATTGGTTTTGGCTATGCCACTGGCTTGGTTACAAGACCTTTAAGCCAAGTCTTTATTAAAAAAGGCCTTAATTTGAAGATAAATGAGTTTTGTTACCTGGGCAGTCTTACTTCCAAGTTTCGTATCTTTCGAGTAGGTACGTTTCAACACTAACATTATCAAACACTTCGGTAATATCATTTAATCTTTATCTTCCTTTGGTTTAACTCTCTTTTCTATCATTAGGTTCTTTATGAAGGGTGAAGGTCAAACTGGTTGATTTATGTAACTTTATAGATATACTGTTTCTTTTTTTGTGTTTTTATTTTTCTGTTGACTCACACACTGTTGTTTAATTAATGGTTCCAATTTTTGTAAATATGTGAGTACCATTTACCTAAATTTCTTTAGGAAATTAATAAGTTTACCTCTGCTGGTGATACTTTGTTCTTATAAGTAGCATACTCTGGGTGCATCGTCCTCACATAATATTAAATTAATTTTTGTATACCAAATTTTGTAAAATCATTATTTGAAAAGAGTAACTATGGAGTTTCTTGTCCGTTCTTCTCCATAAGAATCTACCTTTCCGAATGGACAGTAGAGTCACTTTATTAATGTAACATTATTATTTTACTGAACTGTAAACGATGACGTTCAAAAGTGCCGTTTAATGGCCTAATTGAAATAAACGTTTTGACTTTTTTGACTTTTTTATGATCAACTGGATTGACATTATTACCTTAGTTAGCAGCAGAATCTGTCAAAAGGTTTTTGTCTGATTCCGCTACTAGCTTGCGATTTATCTTTGTATTTTCTTTTAATTTGTTATGATATTAGTTTTATGTCTTCTATAGAAACATCTGTCTCTACATACAATGCATGTAATCATAAGTTCTTAGAATTTCTATAATCGTCATTAGTATTGACTTTACTTAAAAACAATGCGATTGCAGTAACAGTTGTTTTACGAAAAATATTTGCAAAAAGGCTTCAAGATGTTTGCGATCAAAATGCAATAAATGAGAAATCAGAATTTATTTGCGAATAAAGTACTATGCTACTTTCTAGACATAAAACGATCTTGACAAGATCTCTCTAGGTAAATGGAATCTAAATGCGTTTTTATCCAATAGCATTCTTATCTAAAATCTACATTATGTCCGAGTCACAACATATTTCACTTAACACTGAATTACCTTCTACTGCAATGTTATGTACCTCATCTGGGAAATAGATATCGTCTGTTTTGAAAAGATCTTCCCAAATATTCTACTATTGATTACAGAATTCCACTACTACCTATACTATGGTATGTTTGCTTATTTCTGTTTGTTTGTACACCGCAATATCAACGTGTTTTGTTTTCACCAGTCTTGTTACGAAATTTGGCGTGCGAAACAATCAACTGAAAACATTTCCAGTTTTGTATTTGCTTCGAGAACTTCGAATCAAATGGAGTTCTCAAAACAGTCTTCTTTATTCAATCATGTTTAGTTTATTGAGAGAGTCTGTTCTCATGTAACTTGAATTTGAACTGTTTCTGAGAAAATTATTCTTGGGATTGTAAGAAAAAAGTAAATCACGCGACTGGTGACATTAAAGTTTAATTTAAACAACATGTTAAGCGACTTATCTGTTTTCTGCTCACGTATATTTATAGCTTTACAAAGAAAGACATGAAACCAACCCCTCCCTTAACCTTTAGTACTTTGTCCCAGTTATATCCCAGAATAGCTGTCTGTTGGACATCATTAATAGCAGTTGACATAGGAAAGTAGGAAGGTGCGGTCTACCGGATCAATTTTCTGAAAATGGCACAGACTGAGGTTGCGAGGTCACTACGACCAGAAATATCACACCCATGAACTTGAAAGTTCAAGGCGTTTTGAGCTGTAACAGTATACAATAAGGTAGCGATTATAACGGAAAGGCTTACTTGAAGATCTTAGAAGGTTGGTTTGGAGAACTATTGTAGTACAAAGGGTCCAAAAATGCGAAAGGTCATTTGGCTTGATTCATGGTACTGTTGGTTTTACTATAATTATCGGCCACACAGCTTAATAAGGTGTTCGACCCGACGCCGCAGATATGGCGTTGATAAGCGTTATAGCAAATCTCGGCGCTAAGATATGCTTTGTTTGTGTGTAAAAGGTTTGGGTGAACTCGTTTCCGTCTGGTTTTATGTTGAGGTTGAAGAATTTGTTATCATCCAAAACACCCGCTCCGTTTTGTGTAATAAAAGTAATTTGAACTTGAATATAAATCAGTAGTGTAGCTAGGAGGGATCTACTCGTAACTAAGAGGAAAGTGACCTTCGGAGAGCTATTATGACAGAAAATAAAGTTAATGTTTTAGTAACCTTTAGTTAGTTAGTTCTACGGTTAATCAGTGCGTTATAATTAAGATCAACGACCTTCGGATCGCATTCAATCTAAGTATTCAAAGATTTCAAACGCATTATAACTGTGTGTGAGATAACAATTAAGGCTTATTACGAGTACACTTAGCTTCAATTCTTATAGGTTTAAAGTATCAAGGCTAGAGCGAGATAATTATCAGTTCATGTGAACATGCAACGCAGTTGTGTTTAAGAATGCATTCGGGTCATTGTTGGGAGAACAATGTACGATTCACATCATTTTACGTCTTGTACTACAGAACGACGGGAGATTTCGGACACTATTATTTGTACAATACCCAATTGACAATGGTATACACAATGCGTAACTGTATTGTCGTATTGAAATGTGTGAACTGAATGCAGGCAAAAATTTAATGGAAAAACCAAACATGTCACAGCATCGAACCGTGAACCTCAAATCTGTAGATGAGAATTTCTGGAAATTAAATGCATGACAAATGAGTAATGAACTAACGAAGATGTTACTGAATAATAACCATGACAAATAACTAATTGACTCGTGAAGTTATGACGTTGAAAATAAACAGACATCGGTGAAGAAATCAAACTTATTGAACATGTTCGACTCAAACGTCTGTTCTATTGATTACAATTACAAGTGTTAAAACAGATGTGTGTGTCTATGTATGAGTCACTACAGACAATATTAATAACGGAGACCTTGGAAACATGCAGCCACCTTTCAAGAACGATAGCATAGAAGTACAAACAAACATGGAAATCTTTCAACTTTCTATAAAGGTCATGACGACAATTCTACAGTTATAACATCTTGCCGACGATTATTTTAATACAATGATCATTGAATTGATTGTAGTCGCTTACAAGTTACCACGTATCGCACCTACAGATATTGTTCGATATCAAATCGATAAGATTAACGAAACCTTTTGCAAAGTCGAAGAATATTTTGATTGGGTTGTGGTAGTTTTGGTTTTAAAGTGTTCGAAGTTGCTGTTTTATTTCAGTGCCCGCATCATTTATAATTTTTAGTTCGAGTGGTTTAGTGAATGTTTTTCCTCGCTGTGGAATTCTTCATTCATGTACAACTGAGGTTAGTAGGTTGATAAACTTTATCCTTAACAACCTTTACAACTTTATCATTGTTTAGCATAATCTTTCATGATACACTATAATCATTGATTATTTAAGGTAGATGATTCTTTAGAGCTAAGGCATTAATTGAAATCAGTGAATCGGCAATGTGCGTCAAAGATTCTTTACTTTAGCATTGATCATTGTTAAGGCAGTCGTTAGAGGTTCCAAAAGTTCTATGGGGCCGTTTGTACAAATCTCTCGTACCAGACCGAGGTTTGACCTCGATTCTTTCCCGTGACAGTCAAAATCACGCTTTCGTACGCTCTTCTTTTTCGTTTTATCTCGTTGAGCTGCATAATTTGCATCCGTTTATTTACGCTATCGCATTGTGCTTATTCATACGTTTTGCGCTTTTCTTCTAATGGATTTGAATAATTTTCTGAGCCTCAGACGGAACGGCCGCGGTTTTACGAAGGGAAATTCAATGGTCAAATAAAGATTCAGTTTCACTTTTCCGTGACATACATTTTTTATTTTTGTTTGTAAATAACCTTCTTATAATTTACCTTTACAGCTTATTTTGTTTATTTTAAAAGCCTTTGAGTCAACACTTCACAGACTTCCCGGTTAACATAAGTTACGGAATTATTCCTGTGTTTTCTTTTTTCTTTTTGAGTTTCCTTAGTTGAGTTCCTATCATCAGTATTGTTGAATTTGCGTATCTCGTTTTTACTAGTTATATCCAGTAAAAACTGGTACTGTCGGATGTTCCAAAATTCTGATAAATATAGATCATATCTCCCACAGAGAAGATTATTGCTATCTTTACCTGTTGTTTTTGCAGTTTGGGAATAGCAATCTGGTTTAATTTCGTTTTCCTGTTTCTAAGGAAGGACTAACTTAGCAGTTTGTTGGAGCTGCATTTCTTTGTTTCCTCTTCATCATTATCAGCTTAAAGAAGTTTTTGCTGGCCTTATATGCCTTTCTAACAGCACGTCTTTTAACTCAGTCTTCGGCTTCTCTCATTCATCCGCTTCCTTTGTCTCTAATTCTATTAAAAATATGTATGTGGGCTGATTGTGACAAATTATGTCTATCGATAACTCACCGACATGCGTGACATAAAGTATGATCGTGCAGTCGTATACTAGTTCTGTGAAAAAATATGTAGTATCATTAATTACCATAGCCCATTGTTTACCAGTTAAGTTCCTCATTTCTCTCGAAACTATACGACTTGCGTAAAAGTGTACGTTTAGAGTTGTAGATTTTATGTTATTGAAACTTGAATTTGTACCACAGTTAAACACATATGAGGTTTTTTTGAACATTTCGTGTTTCTTTGTGTTTATCTGGTGTAGTGAAGTGCGAGGTTAATAATGCATCACAATATCATTAATAAATTAGAAAATATGCTTATGCTCTAAAAAAACTCTCAATCTTGTCCGTCTCTCTGCACTCAAGATATAAATAACTCACTGCCATCAGCTCCCCAAGTCACCTTTGTCATTAAACGCCTCATGCAATTTTTCTTAAGTGCAATCTTCCGTTAAACGACCGCTTTGCACCTAAAAACAGTTCTTATACTATTGCAGCACAAACTCGTTGGTTATTCCCCTTCAATTTTGACACAAACGTCACGGTAAGCGACGCACCACCAAACGTTTATCTGTTTCATCATTTTCGATAAGCTGGATTAATTTTATCTGACTTTCACCGTGTATAAAACCAAATGTTACTGATCTATTGAATTTTTCTCTATTTGAACTACATAAGCTTGACAATCTGTAACTCTTTCGAAACTTATCCCGCTTCGAACTCGTCACAGTAATCCAATTTCGATTGAAATGTGTTTGTTCCGATAGACTGTGAAGAATAAAAGCATGAAACCTTTGAGATTTCAAGAATATCATTTCACAGTTCGTTTTTCTACTTCTGGTATCTTTGACCGTCAAAAGGAGATCAGTTTTGATCTGGATTTGCTATCAGTTCCCTGTGCTTTAATCTTCCACGAGCATCGGTGCCTTCCAACTAGCTGGAATTTAATGAAGTGATGTTATTTATGATAGTAAGCTATTGCAGAATTACATTCATAATACCTATCTGTGAACATTTTCATTATCATCCATAAATGTATACTTATGGAATCATCCATAAGAAAAGGACTTCGTATCAAAATGTAGCTTGTAAGTTAAAAGGTATCTTCAACTAGAAAGCTAAATGCGAAAGTAAATGTTTACATTTCCTCAGATACAATTGAACATTTAGAGTAAACAAAATATAAAAAAGTCTTGTGTAATTTGTTTCCGTTGAACTAATCTCAAAAGTTACTCGACCGATTCGTATAATCCTTTCACCGTTGTAAAGCCTATTTCATGCCGGATCAGTGTCATCATAAGTTCCGGACTTTTTTCTTATTATAACGGTCAAACAATTCGAATCTTAAACCCGATGGCAGCACTTAGGTTTTGTGGCTCTCTTATTTCATGGATTTTATCAACTTTGTCTGAGTTTCTAGTATTTATTTTAGTCTTAGTATCGTTGTGAATTCTTGTATCCATCATAATTTCAGCCTTTGGATAGATATCCTCACCCTCATCAATTTTTACATCCGAGGGGCTTGATCCAGATTTTGAGGGATTTGGTAGCTACCCCTTGTGGTATCCGGGATTCTATGTTCTTTTATTAACACTTTTCGCAATACCTCTTGTATTTAAGCTACCACCCGAGCGTGTTAGGTCATTCTCGGTCGTTTCACTACTCTATTTAAATATTGTGGTAGATGGAACAATTTTTTGCTTCCGGGCCGCATCCACCGGAACAGCCGCGCAACCATTGTTATTTTTTTTTTACTATAAACCCAATTACGTAATACTGTATGTATATATGAAAGTGTTACAGTATGTACGCATTGCTGGTCCGAAAGTGAGTTAATGATATTCTTAGTTTACGTTATGGTTTATGTTCAGGGAATTAAAGTTATTATGATGTACATCATCATGTTTAGTTGTGTAATTAATGTTATCATGTCTGTCTAAATGCTTCCTACTGCCTGTTATAATTAGCGCGTTATGGGAGTGTGCTCGTGTTATGAATGCACAAGTTGCAGATGCTCTGTCAATTATGAACACTGGTTAATTAATATTTTATGAGGGTTTCTTTGTATGATATGCGGAATAAGGATATTTGATGGGCGTGTACTCGTGTCCCTTATGTGCTAGTATAATTAAATACATATTGTCTTGTGAATTGAGATGAAAATATGTCATAGAAGATAAGATTATGTTTAAGAATAGCACTACTAGATTTTGGTACGTTTAAGGAAAACTGCTTATTTTTCCTTTAAATTGCTTTATTCTTGGTACAGACCTAAACAACCAAAATAGATAAAATTGTAAACTTAGCTACAAAATTTTTCTATTTTATCTCTATTTTATCTTTTTTAGCTATTTTATCCCGTTCTGAAATAATTATTATTATTAGGAACCTATTTGTATTCTTTTTTAGTCATGTAGTATTACAGAACTCTAGAAATTAAAATATTTTACTTTAACGTTCTGGACTCTGATAAATGTCGTTTTTTCTAAGCTAAGTAAAACCAGTCAAGTTACAGTAGTCTTTCTACATCGTAGATTTGGTGGGCATAGCACATTTTGCTCCTCCGTAAAAGCTTGTGTTATGATGCCATGAAATGCCATCATGATTCCGTTGTAAATAAGTGTTAGTCCTCTGCGTTTTGTATTTCTCCGCCTCTCTCCCACATCGAAATATAAGCTATTCCGCAACTCGGCAACCAAAAATCCTCAGGCTGGATGGTCTGCAATTAAAAAACCCAACATTAACATCTTCTTTTCTTTTTTCCAGTAAACAATGACGATGGATAAGCAACTGGTCTGGGTGCGGGACCCCAACGAGGGGTTCATCCTCGCCCGACTGCACGAACTCATGGGGGAGGAGGCAGACGTCTTCCCTGTGGACAATAAGTACCCCAAGAGAGTCTGCAACTTCGAAGACATATTCCCCGCTGGAGATCCTGGGAAAGATGTTGATGATAACTGTGAGTATTGCTTATTTAGTTTTTTATGGGCCTTAAGATCTTGCATCTTTAGACACACACAGTTCTTGTACACTTAGAAACGCAGATAAAGTGCAGCATATTGGAATACCAGTTTGTTTGGAACTATGAGTGACGTAAAGGAGATGACAGACGAAGACGGACACTGATAAGAAAAAAGATTTAGGTTCTTGATTGTACGCAACAGCTTATGAAAAATGTAGGGACAAAGAGGACTCAGACGAGGTACGTAGACTAAATGAAGGAGACGATAAAAGTCGAGATATTCAGAGTTATAAAGGTGAAGTAGAAACTGTTGCTCGGATCGCGTATAACACCTAAACCATGTATCTATGTGTGGGCTGACTGACAAACCCGTAACAAAGGCTAGGATGATAATGAGTTAATAACCAAATGACGTACTAAAATCGCTGAACAATGACACGAATTAGATGACTCATCGTGCAAAAGATAGCTGAAACTAAAACATGATAATGAGTTGGATAGTCTGTGTGTTGTTATACTTTAATCTTTTTGTCCGATAAAACACAAATTAAGGACAAAATTCAATAAATAAAATACAGTAATAAAATATGCACTTGTAATTTGCGTGAATGACGAATATAATGACAAGAATCAAGTGAGGATAATGATAATCACTGCAATAACCGTTTCTTAGCCATTAAATTTATTCTCACATGCATTGAAGCTGCTTATTCACTTAAGCCGAACATGTAAATGACTATCATTTTTGTACTCTGCACTGACGGCCCAATGCACAAGATTCCTTTATAGGATGTGTAACATATATGTGCTTGTAAGAATACTATTGTAAAATTTTTTGGCAAACGAAATGGTAAAGAAAGGTAACAAAACGACATGAGTGGTCCTATTGATCATAGGGGAATGATTAGATTTGGGTTAAAGCAGCTAAAACGATGATGCAGGTGTTTATGAACAGCTTTTTGATAGAGGCCTATGCTATCAGCTCGCCGATGAAGGAACACATCGTGAAAACCAGCATGTCCTAGATCCCACATTTTGAAGACATGGTCGATTACACCACTCCCACAGAGAACCTGACCTGGCCCTTGTCCCGGTAGTGGGAACAATATAAGCTGATTATGCTAATACTGTGCCTTCAAATCATTCTTGCTACATTTCTTACCAGACCCCATACAGATCACAATCAATTAATCTAAATGAATGCAACATCCGTCATCCACGACTACATCTTACGTTTTTACTGACAAGAATTAATTGAAGCAATCGTCTTACGAGTTTAAGCGATTAACTCCGATGAGGCATAGAAATCGATCCCTTGCAATCTAATAGCTCCTGGAATAGAATCGAACCTGTTTCAAACGAGTTTAGATATATTTTTCTCATGGTCTTATAATAATCTTGTTCCTGGCTTGGACTTAAACAAGAATCTTAATGCCTTTACGAGAATAACGATAGTATGAATTTTTGCTTTTTGAAATGCTAGCATGAAACTGTAAATGTGAGGTCCTTATTTCCGCATCAACTGCCTGGTTTTATTATTTAAGTAGTTTCTGCCTGCGACTTCTGCCGGGTTAAAATGTCATGTTTAACTCGGAAATATTTTAGCTTTCTGTTAGTAAAAAATTTTTTTTTATCGACTCAGTGCTTCCAGAGATAACCTGGTGCAAACATATTAACAAACAACCTTACACCGTTATATGAAGGCTTTTATGGTTAAACTAGCTTTTACCCGCGACGTACGCGCATATGCCGTTTTTTCCCGGTCCCGTAGGAATTTCGGGAGATCCTCTCTTAGTGCTCCCATACGGAGTGTAGGGAAGCTACATGCCAAATTTCAGCTGTCTACGACCAGTAGTTTCGACTGTGCGCTGTCTGTCAGTCAGTCAGTAACGAAAGAATTTTATATATATATTGATAACCGCCGCAAAGTTCTCTCTTCGAAGTTATCAGAGGTAGCCGCGGTTATTACGTGGATGGGTGACTATCCATTCCGGAAAACACGTTATGGTCCCGGCTGTAATTCGTAGATCTTTGGCAGTCCTCAGCGATAGTCAGAAGCCAGATAATCTGACAGCAGTCTCGCCAAGGGGAACCCTACTACCCACTCACTGAAAGCTATATGTAAGATGTATTTAGCAGTATCCAGGTGACTGGAAGCCGACCCAATATAGTTGGAAAAGGATAGATAGACTGATAAATGGAGGCTTTTGCACAGCCACTGCCTTTATTTGTTTCGTAATTTACGTCCTCAGTGGTTTTCAATTCATTGACTCTAATATATCATCGGTCACGACATCCAGCCATCGACTGTTCGGGTGTCGAGGTGAGGTTCTGTTGTCTCACCAAATTAGCTTTGGTCCTTGATTACCGTTCCTGTAGGAATTTCCCGTTCCTGTATTGCCAATAGTCTTCCTCATGAATGTGGCTATTATATACAAAAATAATTTTCCAAATCCGACTGGTAGTTCCAGAGATTAGCGCGTTCAAACAAACAACGCTTCAGCTTTGTTATTAGTATAGATAGAGATAAAAATAAGACAGACAACGCACCGTCTAAACTGCTGGAATCCATGTAGTTTGCACATGAGTGCCTTATACAACAAAGGAAGAGTAAAATAAGGGAAGAATTGTGTGGATTTTCGTCATTTTATCCCGATTAGCCGATAAAAAATCCTATGGTGTGTACGGCTTGTACCACGTACATTTAATCTACTAGAAGTATTTGTGCTACAGTAAAAAAGAGGCTGGATAATCGCACACCTTAACGACCCCTCCGTTTTTTCATCCAAAACCCTTTTCTAACTAAATCTTTAACTTCCAGGTGAGCTGATGTTCCTCAACGAATCAACTCTACTAAACAACATCCTAACACGATACAAGAAAAATAAGATTTACGTAAGTAAATGTTTTACCTACAATGACTCATTTCAAACGCCTGAAGTTTTCACCTTGAACATATTTAATACATAGGTGCTTATGCTTACCGTAGAAAATTATGTACGGTACGAGTATTGATTCCGTTGGTTTTCCTTGTCTCATGGCTTTTATCGCCCGTACGACGTACGTTATTTGGTGTTACTTACAACACTACTGACTTCTGAGATGACGATTAATATAGAAGTATAGTAGCCGACTCGGAGTAAATTGGGTAAAGCGCAAGAGAATGGTGACTTACTGTTTTTTTAATTCACTGGAGATATGGGAGGAGGCCTTTAACCATTTTGGGATGATGCAGAACAGTACCCATTAAATGTATCGAAGGACCAGTAAAATGAACCACCATTGATATTTCTTAACATGCCGTATAATGTAGAAAGGTTTCAAATAAAAAAAAACGGAGGCTAACTAGCACTTAGTTGTTATTAATCCCGTATTATTCTTGTTGTTAAACACCTAACATTTTAAACCTATTGTAAACAAACGAGACATTTAAAATTACCACAGTAATCACCACTTACCACTAGTCTCTAGTGACGTCATTAAATTACTCATCTTCATCATCGTAAATAAACAAATGTAAACTTATATTTTTACAGACATACGTAGCAAATATCCTATTAGCCGTCAATCCTTATGAAGACATCAAGGACATGTACTCTTCCAACACCATCAAGAAGTACCAGGGCAAGTCCTTGGGAGAACTACCACCCCATGTTTTTGCTATAGGTAAGAGAGTCATCGGTTTTCCTAAATAGTCAAAAATGTGAAGATTATAGAACCTAGAATGAGGTTGGTATAGGAGCGTGTGGATTAGCACAAGAAAAGAAATGCCAATGGTAACTACTGGGATGTTAGAGAAGCTTCTACCTATATTGTGACCATAACACCTAGTTACAGGAAGGAACAATAATTATGAATGTGACTCAAATATCAAACTGATTGTCACAATACACACATTATTGTTCTGTTTTGTCTTGTGGTGTGACCAGAGACACGTTTCAATTAATGTCCGGTGCAGACATAGGCTGGCAGTGATGTGTTGTTTTTTTGGTTTTTATTTATTTTTGTTATAATTATTGTAGTTGATAAGTTTTTTAGTTTTTAGTGTTCTGTGCGTTTTTTCCGGCAGAAGAAACTGATTTTCTTTCTTTTTCTTTCATTATACAATACATAATTTATTGTTACTTTCTGTAATAAGGTGTTATGCTCAGATGATATGCAGGATTATCTTTGCCACACTTCACGTTGTAATGGGTAAAGCTATGGAAGATGATGATGGAGCCTGGAAGAAGACTGCTGAGTCAACAAGCTCCTATTAAAAAAATTAAGTAAAAGAGTTACAGCCAACATTAGAACTACAAACATATTAACTCTTTTCATCCGACTGCGCGACAACAAAGGGGTTATATTTTTACTACGTTTGTATGTAGACCTAATGGGAGACTTTTTTCATTGTTGATCATCATAGGCCAACTTCAAAGTCAAACTAAGAATAACTGCGTTTTTATTTTTTTGTTTACACTCGAGAAGTCCATTGAAACGGTACCCCACAGATGGAAGTACACTGTCATCCATTTATGGGAAATACCTTACCAGCCATTATTTTTTTGCTCGTTTTGAAAACTGTGAGCCTTCATCCAGCCAGCCATCAATTTACTTATTTTTTTTTTATGAGTGAATATTCCTTTAAGAGTCTCAATAAGACAGGGATCTCAAGAATAACTTTATAATCAATTAGACAACTTTCGAAAGAAATTGTACTGTTTAATTTAAGAAAGTAAGAAATACCACTTATGTATTATTCACTCTAATTTACCTTCGTGACGAACTAAACTCGAGGGCCATATAACTTGAATTATGAATTGGGTTTAAACACGGCAGTTATTTGTTGGTCATAAGAATCACTTAATCACCTATTTTAGTTCAATGAAAATTCTAAATGTCGCAACCATAAACAATAATACTATTTCTTCTGAGGGATTAACCGCTATATAACATTCTTGGATTACGTCACGCAAATGAGTAAGCGCCACGCTTTAAAGACCTAAAAACAACGGGAATTTCCTGTTTAAATGCCATGCACTTAAAAGTGCAAATTTAATCTACTATTTAACTATTTTTAGTCGTTTCGTTAGTATACATTCTACACTTGATACTACACTATTAATTGCGGTCTTCTTAATTATTTGGCGTTCGATGATGCCAGGTTGAATGCGTATTTTGGCCTAACTATATAAAACCCGTTCTCACATACGGTGCACAAACCTGGTCTTTGACACTTCAGCAGAGGTCTACGCTCGAGGTTTTACAGCTAGCGATGGAGCGTAGTATAATGCGGGTCTGTCTCTCGGACCGCGTAAGGAACACAACACTGCGCTTCAAAAAGCCAAAATCATGGACGTTGCCCAGATGGCCGCTAAGCTTAAGTGGGACTGGGCCGGACATGTCTTTTTTTTATTTAATATGGGTTTGCTCTTGACTCTAAGTCCACGCCATACATGATTCACGTCTGCCGCATGTCAGACGAGAAATGGGAAAAGGACTACCGAATGGCTCACATTAAATGCCAAAAGACATCACGGCAGACCAAGGCGAAGATGGCGGGACCAGCTCGGCTCCGAAGGATTGGCCCGACATATCAAATGACAGAGTTGCGTGGAAAAGGAAGAAGGAGGCCTTTACCCAGCAGTGGGACAAAATAAGCTAGATATATAGATATCTAACCCACTGTCCACAGCCAAAAATAATATCTAATACTTAAATACGAACACAACATGGCTCATCTAAAACTCTCGTTATTACTTTACAGCCGACAAAGCCTTCCGTGACATGAAGTCCCTGAAGCAGTCACAATCCATCATAGTCTCCGGAGAGTCAGGTGCCGGCAAGACCGAGTCCACCAAGTATATCCTCAAGTACCTGTGTGACTTATGGGCTAAAGGAGCTGGTCCTGTGGAGCAGAAGATTTTGGATGGTAAGTGTCTTTATTGATATTACTAGCGGACGTCTCGCGGTTTCACCCGCGTAGTTCCCGTTCCCGTCGGAGTATGGGGATAAAATATAGCCTATGTTATTCGCTGATAATGTAGCTATCCATTGCTGAAACAAATCGGTCCAGTAGTTTTTCAGTTTATTCGTTACATACAAAAATACAAATTTTTCCTCTTTATAATATTAGTATAGATATAAATTATAGGCTCTCGGTTTTGACCACAAACTCATCTGATGAAAAGCTGTGATGTGGTCAACGATAGCTTGCATAGAAAAAATCCATTCACTCTTGACTAAAGATACAGTTCCGTGTATCGCCGCAGATCACAGCCGCGCACGATCTATCGCACGCAACTGTCGCGCGCGGTTGATGCGACAGAAGACAGAGTATGAAAATGTATGGCACCGCTAGCGAAGTCGGCCGCGCGGGTCTGGGGGACTACTCTCGAAGTGGCGTATTCCAGTCCGTATCACCTAACCACTAAGAATTAATGACATTAATGACAACACGATTTGACAGTAACTGTCAAATCGTGTTGTCATTAATTCTTAATTCGGGTTCGGAACTAATCGTAAGTCCGTAGGCGATACGGAGTAAAATCTTCGGGTTTAGAGAGTAGCCCCCTTGACGCAGACCTCGGAAACGGAATGTATGACGATACATTCTTATACTCTGACTATTGTCGCATGCGATAGTTCGCGCGCGGCTGTGATCTGCGGCGATGCACGGAACTGTATCTTTAGTCAAGAGTGATCAAACCAGTTGGCTCTCTTTATTAGCCTGCCCTTTTGTCAAATTTATTTTGTCCATCTTTCTCATCTTTCTTATTGTTGATTCTGACCATGTCTGCGCCAAACATGGTTGATGACTCACCGAAAAATAAGTCATACTTATCTCTAGGAATATCCTCAAAGGCGATGGCGGCGTTCGCATAGCTGTCATGACTACCTACATTCAAACGACATAATTTGCAGAAATAAGCAGTTGCAGCTTGCAAACCAATCGCCTACGCTTCTCCGAATACATTACCTAGACTTGTTTCTAAAACTTGCCTCGACGACCAGCTGATGTGTTAATGGCAATACATTTCAACTTATAAATAAACATCACATATTATAACATAATGCAACTATTCTGCAACATTCGTGTCTTACTATAATACCTACCGAAACTCGTATCATTGACATAAATACATAATCAATATTGCTTATATCTTTACTGATTTGTTTTTGTGTGAAATTCTTCGAAACTGGTGTAGTATTTGAAAATGTTTTCCCTGTTTTTACAGATAAGCTTGTTTATAATATGGGCTATATATTTTGGTACTAGTAACGGTTTTCTATAAGCCTCTCCCCCGCCATAAGATCCAGCTTATTATATTCTCTGCTAATGTAGAACGCGGGTCGTTGGTTTTGTTGAGCTTGGCCCGCCATCTTTTTGGGGTCTGCTAGTGGTGTTTTTGGCTTACAGCTCACATACTTCGTACCCTGCTAAAATATTTGGTATTCTTGGCAGGAAGAATATTTTATTTGCATTAGAGTGAATCGGTTATTCCTAGGCAAGCGTACTCCATTGTCGAACACATCATCACTTTCCATCAAGTGAGATCGTGATAAAATAGAACAATAGAATAGAATAGAAAAATATTTGCTTAAAAACATGGTATAAAAAGATGATAAGATTCAAAACAATAACTGGAGCAGACATGTCATGTTCATGTTTTTTACAAGCATATTTAACATTATAAGTTTTTACTAATAAACATATGGATCACTGTTGTCCGAAATAAATAAATAATAATATTAATAAATTGTCAAAGAAGTCTTTGACAATAAATGTGGTGGTCAAACGCAAGTCTGACAATAACAAATTAAAAAAATTAGGACCCAGTTTAGACAGAATTTAACAGATAACAATACTTTTCAAAGACAAGTTATTCTACTTTTATTTTCAATAAATTCCGCGGAAGGTCGTTCGTTAAAAATTATGCAAATAAAAGACTATTCGGCCTTGTGAAACAGTTGCAGCGTTAATATCATGTTTACTGATCATAGAGCACCGTGCATATCATTTTACTGGTTTTTTTATGGCATAACTACAGTTAATAACCCATTAATTGATGCACCAGTAATGATACTGGAATTATATTTTGGTTTGTGTCTTAATTATATCCAGTTCTTTTAATTGCTAGTTGCCTTTTTAATTAAACGACAGATAACTCAAATTTCAAATTTCAATTTCAAATTTCAAAAAGTCATTTATTCAAATTAGGCTGAGTGCCAGCACTTTTTGAACGTCAAAGTTCTACATAAAGACAGTCCCCCAAAACGCCCGCCCGTCACCACTTCCTAGTGTTTTAGCTGGGAAGAAGAAGTGGCGCAACAAACTCCCCAGCAACACATCTGTCTGTTGAGTTATAAGATGAGATAACGAATTCTATTTTTATTCAAGTGAGCAATTAATATGCAAAGTGGGCTCATGTTAATATGTACTAGTTTTGTGAATCATAGAAGTTGCTTGGGAACTCGGTTGACCACTCACCAGTTTCTTCTCAATCATATAAATAAGTTTAGTCATCGTAGCATTTTGTTATTCAAAGAAAACGCCCATTGTTTACCCCTTATTTACTTACATTTCCGAAACGTGGACACTCACCATAGGCCTTGAATTTGTGGACCAGCCACAAATTCAAGGTTGCTCAGCGTGCAATGGAGAGAGCAATGCTCGGGATTTCTCGGGATAACAGGACAGCTTATGTAGACGAGTTTAAACCACAATATGGTTAAATATAATAGATTCGATAAAATAAAAAAACATTTAACTGCTAGTGTAGATTATCCTTATTGTTCCCATTGCTGGGACACAGGCTCCTTATCGAAATAAGCAAGCTTCTTATACCCACCACGCGCGCCCAGTGCGTGTTGGTGATATCACATGTCTTCGATCATTTGATTTGCCTTACGTACTCATTACAATCCTTCTCCCACAGCCAATCCAATCCTCGAAGCCTTCGGTAACGCGAAAACAACGCGCAACAACAACAGTTCTCGATTCGGCAAGTTCATGGAGGTGCATTTCAACAGTAAATACCAAGTGGTGGGGGGACATATCTCCCACTATCTGCTGGAGAAGTCCAGGATCTGCACACAGAGCGCGGAGGAGAGGAACTACCACGTGTTCTATCTGCTGTGCGCAGGCGCACCCCAGGAGTTACGGACGGCACTGAAGATCACCAAGCCTGATGATTATTTGGTGAGTTCAATTTCTTTTAGGGTATATTATCATCTGTCCGAAAGAACCCGACCACAACATTGTTGAGAAACGGCTAACTTTTCTCAAGTGCATTCTCGTTGCTAAGCCGACCTTGGGGTCTCAATAACTGACAAATTAGCTACCAACAGTAGCTGAAACGTCATATTTGCCTTTTAAACATGACGTTTCAGCTACTGTTGGTAGCTAATTTGACAGTTAAAGGTAGATACGTTATTGAAACCGGACGTTGGTCTAAACGGTTGCTGCTGAACATCAGTACTAAACGTGGAGCGACTACCTATTTGTTATAATATAGGGACTGAACTTTTAACGGGGAAACAAAAGGACTACGAAAAAAAGAGCTATTTAAGCAGTTCGCGGTAATCTCTGAAAATTGATATTTGGCTAAGATTGCCTTGTACCCTTTGAGTGGTTTTGGATTTTTGAATTGGTAAACTTGCAAAAACGGTGCAAGTTAAAATCATCTTCCTTAATAATAAATTACTATTAATAGTAATGCTTAGTATTTCTTAAAGGAAGTTAAAAGTAACATTTATCTTAAGATGAATGCAACAGACCGAATCAAATCCTCCAAAGTCATCTTGCAGTCACCTTGCAAATTGAGAAACGTAATGTGTCCAATAAAAACAAGTAATTAAGATTCAAAAAAAAATATGAAACAAAATGCTTTGTCTCGGTTCAAGAGTATGGCCGACGGGAAATAACAGGCTTTAGATACTTGTCTTTAAATTCTAAAAAGTATCAGCAAACCATTTCGTCTTACTGATATTTGAAGATATCCCCTATTTACTGAATAGTACTACAAGACATTATCTTAAAACTAGCGCTCAATATTGAAAAACATATCACTGTATAACCGATACAATTATACCATACCTAACATCTATCTTATCCGATTGTATAACATAATTTGGTAGTTACAACAAAACCTAAGAGATTCTATGTACTACATGTACAGTCAACGAAGCTATTAGGTATGCAGGCAGCTAACTTGCAACAACTTTAAAACAATTTTGTGAGTGTGCTGAGTAGATAATTATTGTACACCACACTATGTCATAAGTTTAAAAAGTTATTACGCACTCATTAGAAACAAATATTGGCAGTGCAGGGGCAAAATTAATATTTTTGCCCGTGTACCAAATAGATTTGTTGAGTGTACATATGCCAAGATGATTACAGAGAGGGACGACACCACAAAGCCGAACTGATTCTAAAAGTCCGTGTACCATCAGCTAGAATTCTGTGATATGTGTTATCCCTTTAGGGCGTGACATAATGTAACGTACCCAAACAAAATCACTCGAATCTAAGCCGCAAATGCTTTTGTCAACAGTATCTAAAGAACGGCTGCACCCAATACTTCACGACCGCCAACTCGGAGAAGAAAATCGCCGCCAACTGCAAGAGTAAGCAGCAGCAAGCGAAGGGTGGTCTGCGAGACCCCATCCTTGATGATGTGGAGGACTTTGGGAGGCTTCATCAGGTAATATTATTGTTCTGTCATTATAAGCGTGTTTGGTTCTTAATTTGCATATGGAAGGAGCGATAAAAGTAGTTTATTTTATTATTGTAGGTACTCCAAGTTAAAAAGCACATAAAAGAACTAAAAAACTTCAAAAAAAAAATACTCTCGACCTTATCGCATTCTGCGATCCCTTCCAAGCAGCCTGGAATGCATGATTTATTTACATTGAAACATAATTATCCTAAGGTCCAATCCATTTAATACGTTTTCCACAAGGTCAATGAGATTGTGGTGTTGGATACGCGTCCTTGTCAACTTGCCATGATGGTTAATTTATACCATGCAGGTTTTAGTCTCAGTCTGCTATATTTCGACCTTACCCCTTTTTTAGTGAGGACCAAATGTAGCCTTGTCTTAACTGGTCCTTTGTACACTTTAGTTTATACGAGCAACATTATTTCATGAATTTTCAACATTTAACGAACCTGACGGTCATGCGTCGTGTAACTTTTATGTCCATGCACATCAAGCTACAACAATCTGTCAAATTTCTTTTATAGATTTTCAACTTTATCGCTAAAGCATTAGGTTCAAGGTTGATTGGGAAAATTTGACAGTTTCGGGTTCAATAATTGACGCGCAGCTCCAACTAAACCATCAAACATTTCCCCAGGCTCTATCCCGCGTCGGTCTCACAGAAGAAGAGAAAAAAGCCGTATACTCCGTAGTAGGAGCAGTGCTACACCTCGGTAACATACAGTTCGAGGAAGACAGCGGCGCGAAGGGCGGCTGTCGGGTCACCCCGAACTCCGAGCAGGCGCTGGCGACGGCGGCCGGCCTGCTGGGGGTGGACCCCGGGGAACTGAGGATGGCGCTGGTGTCCAGGCTCATGCAGAGTTCCAGAGGAGGGATTAAAGGAACTGCTATCATGTGAGTATTGGTTTTCTCCTTCATAAAATTCTTAAATTCACTGACATAATGCACAGCCTCAACTGATGGTAACAAAAAAAGTCTGCACAAAGAACCAAGAATAAACTTCGTAATTGAATTTTTGAATATAGAATTTGATTTTACTATGTCCAATCAACGCAATATTAGCACATATAAAAGTACAATTGATGCGGTATTCACGAGATATTTAAATAACTACGAATCAAAATTGTTTATCTCCTATTTTAGTTACCATGAACCTATAGTTTCTATTTTAGATTGTAATAATTTTAATGATAATGATGATGATTCAAGAGTTGTCGAAATTGTTAACGATGATTCATAAAAGAATATTAAATGTATTTTATAGTTTCAAATAATTAATAAAATACAATTCATAAATAAAATGCAATTCATAACCCAATAACCCTAGTACCCATCTAATAAATGTCTAACGCGCCAAAATAAGTTTTCACTTCTGTCGGCACTCCCGGAGTGCAATCCGTATTTTTTTTAAAACCGGAATGACAGTTAGTAATTTTTGCCAATGCCTTTCGGGCACTCGGCTTGTTCTGAATGCCTCTTAAGAAGCTTTGGCTACAACTGTCCCGGAGGCTTTTTATGCGTATACACTGGGAGCCAGAAGTGTTAAAAGATCCGCACTGTGAGTACTGAGTTTCTCTAACATGTAACGCACAGCCGACTACAAATGGGATACGGATTGTTGAATATTAATCCTCTAAAAGATTCATCATCTGCCTAGCCTTTTCCCAACTATATTGGGGTCGGCTTCCAGTCAAACCGGATTCAGCTGAATACCAGTATTTTACGTGGAGCGGCTGCCTACCAGACCTCCACAACCCATTAACTGGGTAACACGGTACTCCTTGGCAAGACTGGTGTCAGATTATCTGGCTTCTGACTCCGAAACGACTGCCAAAGATCTACAAATGACAGCCGGGACCAACGGCTTAACGTGCTTTCCGAGGCACGGAGGAGTCTCGGTATGTTAAGATGGTCACCCATCCACAGACCAACCTCGGCAAGCGTTGCTTAACCTTGAAGATCGACCTGTGCGGCTGTTATTATTAGGCCACGAGCTCCTCGTCTCCTCTAAAAGATTCAGATAGGATAATATATGAAATAAATAAATTAATCTTTGTATATTTCTAAATTAGTGTTGCCTATAGGAAGTCTTGGGAAGTTGTTACGAGTCATGCAGGAAGTAAAATAATGATTTTAGAAATTTTAAACCGTTATATTTTCTCCCCAGGGTACCCCTAAAGACGTACGAAGCGAACAACGCCCGTGACGCGCTGGCTAAGGCGGTGTACAGCCGCCTGTTCGACTACATCGTGCACCGCATCAACACCAGCATCCCCTTCCAAGCGTCCGCCTACTACATCGGAGTGCTCGATATCGCGGGCTTCGGTGAGTACTTTTGAATCACTAGCTAAAGCATACCGAATGTTCGCTCGCTGTCAAATATTTAAGTGATATATTTTTGGCGAAATAATAAAATCCATATCACGTGGGACTCAAAAATAACTCTTTTATACGCCTACCTAACCTTACGGTGCACGATTTTACGTGTATATTTCGACTGACATAAAAATGTCATTTAATGCTTTACTAATAACGTCCTTGATATCACTTGTCATACCAAGATGTGCCAATACCATCAATATTCCGTTGTTAGAAAAAGATAGATCTATGAATATTTTATAGCTCCATCTCCCTCCCACACAAGAATCATGATGTTTTTAAGACGCCATAGTCCGTCCCCTGATAACATTATAATAACTAAAGAATTACCCCTATCGGCTTCCTCAGAATACTTCCAAATGAACAGCTTCGAGCAGTTCTGCATCAACTACTGTAACGAGAAGCTGCAGCAGTTCTTCAACGAGCGCATCCTCAAGAACGAACAGGAGCTGTACAAGCGAGAGGGGCTCAACGTGCCGGAGATTAGATTCGTGGACAACCAAGATTGTATTGGTAAGCCATTATTATTTACTTATAATTTTTGCAGGATCTATAATATACAAAAATCGGCCTGGTGTCCCAAACCCATCGTGCAATCAAAATTATACGCGCGACCAACATGTCGACAAGTCTGTCAACTACTATCGGGATTAGCGTGAAGTCGCTTAGATTTTAGGGTTCCGTACCCGAAGGGTTGCCAACTGATCCCTATTACTAAGCCTCCGCTGTCCGTCCGTCCGTCTGTCTGTCGGGCTGTAACTCAAGAACCGTAATAGGAAGACCGTCAAGAACCGTAATAGGTTGAAAATTTCAAAGAATGTGTATTTCTTTTGCCGCTATAACAAAAAATAATAAAAATTAAAGGGGATCCCATATAAGAAACGTGTTCTTTCGGTTTATGGTACGGAACCCTTCGTGTGGGAGTCCGACTCGCACTTTCCCGGTTTTTTATGTTTTGTTTGCCCTGGCTGGCTTTAATTAGAAATAAAAAAAAGTGTTCTGTGAGCTTACCATCTGTAAAACTTTGTTGAACAAACTAACATAAAGCCAGAGGAATGGTACCTATACGTTTTTGAATTCTTTTCATCAAAGTTGTATTGTTGACTGTTCCTTCACCAGTAAAAGTGTGCATAAAGGTGTCTCCACCACATGTATAAGCCCACTTACACAAATGGTGGATGTTCCTGTATCCCTTTCGTGAAATGACCCTCATTCGAACTTGTATTGTATTTGATGTTCATGTTAGTTTACAGGGCGATAGGAGCTGGGACAAAATGTAGTTTAGTCGAAAATATACGGTCCCATTAAAATTGGTGGACAAATTTTAACACAGCGTTCCAGTACGTCTAACCACTGATATCCAAGTGACTTTATTTTGACCTAAAATAATAAATTGCTGGCACACTGGAATAAACACATCCAGTAGATACTTAAAGTGGTCACGTGCGTCTGCACATTTTTAGTATCAGAATTATGAGATAACAAAGACATGGATGTGTTTATGCATTGGGTAACCAATATTTGTAGGGTATTTTCGTTAGCTGATTTCTGAAGTGAAAACTTCTTAAGCGGCGTTGTGCACTTTTTGCGTAAAAATGTTAAACTCGCGTCAGGACACGTGACCTGATCTGAC
Source organism: Mamestra brassicae (assembly GCA_905163435.1). NCBI lineage: Eukaryota > Metazoa > Arthropoda > Insecta > Lepidoptera > Noctuidae > Mamestra > Mamestra brassicae. The sequence continues at coordinate 16,888,198 of LR990991.1, forward strand.
CTGAAGTGTTAAATTTTTTAATGTAATATAAATTGTCATGTTTGTGTACGATAGCGCAATAAATGAATATTATATTTTACCACATAAATGATAGTACTTTTATACGGCTAATTAAAGGCGAACGGCAGAATTCGTACAACATACTTTTTTGTAGTTCTGTGATAGAATTTGTACCACTTATTAAAGCAATTCGTGCGAAATTATTCCCTAACCATTCCAAAATATCAAAAATGCACAACGTTAATGTTCAAGTTTTCACTTCTGCCGCACTCCCGGAGTGCAACCCGTTATTTTTTTTTTCTTGTTAGTATTTAATGCACTTTTTTACCACTGTCCTTATTTTGGTGGTCGGAATGATTTCTAAAAGATTGTCCATCTATTTTAATGGGCCTTATATAGGTAGTGCTGTCGTATCGTGTAACTATACATTTTACTTTTTTCTGCAGATTTAATCGAGAGCAAGAACCACGGCATCTTCCACTTACTGGATGAAGAGTCAAAGCTTCCTAAACCTGAGTTTGGCCACTTCACACATTCGGTACACAAACAATTGGGTGCCAACAACAACAGGTAATATTTACCAACTTAAATAATCTCGCTAACTTATGAACCTTTTGAATGCCAGAGCATAAACGCATCGGCGTGCCCTCGACGCCAAGCCACAAATTGGCCGTACTTTTTGTCACATATTTGTTACGTTTGACGTACAGGGCACGCGCTTGCTTGTCATTTATACGTGACAATGGTGTTCAAAAGGTTAGGAACACTGGTTGTAACTTATTAATGACGTTCTAACCATTATGATTTTGAAATTAGCTCAGTTATTCACTACACACATTACCGATTTGTTTGGGATTTGCAAGTAGATGAACTACGTTTTACTTAAATAACATTGAAACAAGTATGTACATTTTACAGATTACAAGTGCCCCGCACGTCTCGTCTAAAGGCCCACCGCACACTGCGTGACGATGAAGGATTCTTGTTGAGACACTTTGCTGGCGCTGTCTGCTATAATACGGTAATTTTAAATTGTATTTCTGATCAGCTCTTGTAGATCTGATGACGTCATTTAAATTGTGTAAATTTGCGATCGTTTAATGACCGTTTATAAACTATAAATACTTATTGGTTTTCAAGTTGGATGCCTCTATGTTAACTACACATAAATGCATTATGTGTAGTCGATAAATACCCTTTAGGTCGACTCACACATATCAGGGCCGTGCCCGAAAAGTCGACGAACCGTGGTCCGATAAAAATCGTTCACACACGTCCGTGTTCGGGCCGTGACTCGACGTGTGTGAACGAGTTCATATGAAATGCAAGCACCGATAGTTTTGAGCTCCTAACGGATCACGGTGCGTCCACGTCCTGGACACGGCACTAATATGTGTGGATAAGCTTTAAGTAACCTACAGAAATGATCAGTAAGTCTGTAATCAATCGGATGGCTCACGTTGGGTGGCTCGCTGTCCGGTCACCACCAGGCCCGGGTCGATGGCGCGGTGTGTTCCACGCGCGCCTCAGAGGTGTCGGCATAGGAGACGGGCAGAGCCTGCCAGGGTACAGGAATTAGTTCGAAAGAGTCACCGCGGTCCTGGAACGCAAAGGGCTTTAGAAGGAACACGGATGGGTTTTAGTCAGTAAGAATCTGACACGCCCTTCCGCTCCACCCAGAGCAGAAGAAGTCATCTGATGATTTCACAACCTTAAAAAAAAACAAAGTCTGTAATCAATAAATTAATCATCTAAGAAGCGTCACAGCTCCAATTAACTTTAGACGACTGAATCTAAACCTTTATCTCCACAGAACCAATTCATAGAAAAGAACAACGACGCCCTCCACGCGTCCCTGGAGTTCCTCGTGCAGGAGTCGAACAGCAAGCTGGTGCAGCAACTGTTCCAGAACACTGACAACAACAACGCTAAGGGGAAGCTCAACTTCATCTCTGTGGGCGCCAAGTTCCAGGCGCAGCTGTCGCAGCTGATGGATAAGCTGAAGGAGAATGTGAGATTTTTATTGTTGAAGTGAAAACTTCTTTCGGCGCATTGATCACTTTTTGGGTGAATAAAAATCATGGAACGCGCGTCATCGTCAACGAACGCTTTAGCTTTCGCTTAGTTTTCACTATCGGCAGTCCACTTCTATCGGCTTTGCGTGTGTGAAATTATCTCGAGTATTGAGGACATGGTGCATGGTTCACCTGTGTCGCTGCCAGAGTACAGGGATTTGTTCGAAAGAGTCACCGCGGCCCTGGAACGCAAAGGGCTTTAGAAGGAACACGGATGGGTTTTAGTCAGTATGAGTCTGACACGCCCTTCCGAACCCAGAGCGGAAGAAGCCATTTGATGATTTCCCACAAAAAATAACACACGTCTATTGATGTTCCCGAGAACGCTCCCAAAAGCTGAAAATATTTCCGGAAAGTTTCCAAAACTGGGAATTTTGATTAAATAACAACAACATACCATTTATTATATAACTAGAACAGTTATGTACAACAATATGTTTTCTCCTTTCCAGGGCACAAACTTCGTCCGCTGCATCAAGCCGAACTCTCGCATGGTGGGACGTGAAGTAGAAGGTTCCCTCGTACTAACCCAGCTGGAGTGCTCGGGCACCATCGCGGTGCTGGAGCTCATGGAGCACGGCTACCCGTCTCGCGCGCCCTTCAACGACCTGCACGACATGTACAAGCAGTACTTGCCGCAGAAGCTCCACAAGCTCTCCGCCAAGCTCTTCTGTGAAGTACGTATTGACGCAGCTCGACTGTCTATCATAAAAACTGTTACATATAAAAGGCCTTCCCCCAAATGCTTCCAGGTACTCTTTTCCTTCACCACCTCTCACCAGCGCCTGCGGAAGGCGTCTACATGTCTCGCCAGGTGTTGGTAGGCCGGGCTCCTAGCGAGCGGCTCACGTGAGCCGTCTTACCCCATGTTAGCCTAGCAGAGGGTATAATGGGATTGGGCGTTTCACGTCACGGCCTTTTTCCTACGTCTGTGATCCCCATTTAAGGCTAACAACAAGATACCAGCACAGACGTCAGCACATCAAGCTACAACAATCTGTCAAATTTCTTTAATATATTTTCAAATTTATCACTGAAGCATTAGGTTCAAGGTTGATTGGGAAAATTTGACAGTTTCGGGTAGCTTAATGTGTTTGCGTCTGTACCAAGAGAAACCAATCTTGTTGTTTATAAAATGACACAGACACAGATTCTCAAACAACCTTCTAAACTACAAAAATTAGTTTCAACTTGGCCCTTTAAAATATATAGGGACTAACTTAAATTATTCCATTTTCCAGGCCATAGTCCACAGCCTGGGCCTTTCGGACAAAGACTACAAGTTCGGTGTGACGCGCGTGTTCTTCCGGCCGGGCAAGTACTCGGAGTTCGATACCATGATGAAGTCCGATCCCGATAACTTGAAGTCGATCGTGGACAAGGTGCTGTCCTGGCTCGTCAAGTCACGGTGGAGGAAGTCGATCTTCGCTGTACTGTCGATTATTAAATGTGAGTAGTGTTCATGAAATATGATAAGTTAAATTGAGTAAGTAAGTTATCATCATCATCATGCCCTTATCCCGTGCTACTTGGGATCGACTTAAAACGGTTTCTTCCTACATTCCGTCCTGGTGACCGTCACGTTAGCACTATTCTCACTTAATTCATACAATTTTTTTCCAGACACTATCCTTCCACATTTAGGTATAATCATTCGTGTAGATCAGTGGTTCCCAACCAGTGGTCCGCAAATGCCAAAATATGGTCCGCGAAAGAAGGTTCAAAATTTCAATCTTTTCACCTCAAAAATAACATTGATGCCACCAGATTTTATGTTTTTATCGATGCTCATTACGTTTGGTTTCAACGAATATTATATTTGGTTACAAATTTCGAAAATCTTTTTATGAAATAAGATAATTTTTAGATTAACACAGTTTAACTTCCTTAATTCTTGATTTATGGTCCCTGCTAGCAACAAGGAAATCAAAGTGGTGCTGGGTCAAATAAAGTTGGGAACCACTAATGTAGATAATGAATGGATTAAAACTGCGAATAATTAAATTGAACTCGATTTCGAGTGATTAAGTACTAAAATGTCTGATGCACCCCATGTTGAAGAGTAGAAATAGGATTCTACTTGACAATGATGATATCACTACGCCTATAGCCTTCAGCATTTAATTGCTGACAAGTAGTGCATCCATTGCACTTCACTAAACTCAATCACATGTCAATATTCCGTCAACCCAGCTTAATCCTGTAATTAACTCATCCAAACCTGTAACTCCACAGTAAAGAACAAAATCGTGTACCGCCGCGAGTGCCTAATCCTGTTACAAAAGACGATCCGCGGGCACCTGGCGCGGCGCCGGCACCGGCCGCGCTGGCAGGGCGTGGCGAAGGTCCGCGCGCTGCTGCACAGCCTGCGCGACGTGGACGCCGTCACGTCGCAGCTCAAGAAGGATAAGGATGCCACGCAGAAGAATATTGAGAACCTCAGGAATTCTATCAGGAATGCTTGTGCTGCTATTAAGGTGAGGGCGATGTTTCTTAGTTGGCAAAAATAGTTCATGCCGTGATGGCAAAATCAGGGAGGTTTCCTGGGTAAAAAAATATGATTTTAATAAATTTTCCAGTTAGATTATTATCAAAAATACGAACATTATTTTATTATATATCAATTAAAACTTATAAAGATAAAACACATCAGAGGTCAGGAATTGAATTGATTAATCGTTTTCAAAACAGACAAGAGGCACCCCCCAAAGTTTGATGTTATCGTAGTTGTACTCTTAATTTATTCATCGTCTTCAAAACAAGCGAATTTAGGCAAGTGGCACCCCAAACTTTGATGTTATTGTAGTTTTATCCGTATAATTAATTTGCTAAACTTAAGCGTCAAAGAAAATTCGACACAGGTACTAGAGCAAAACGCTAAAAATGTTCATGAAATTTATGTTATAACTTTTGATCGGGAATGTGTGCAAAACGATTTATCAAAAAGTTCGTTTTCGGCGTTTCACTTCGTTTCTGCCAATGTATCTTGGGCAAGCATTGTTGATTCCAATTTTTCGTTCAGCATTTGTAACATACTAATACTGGACTTATCTTAAATAGCAGCCGTACTAGTTCATATTATATTCCTGTATATAAAACTGAATTAAAGTCGAAACTTTACTTTCCAGGCCAATGAAAATATTACCCGCGCGGAAATCGACAAGCTGTACACCAAGTTGACCAAAGACGTCGAAACACAAATGTCTACACTACAAAAGGCCATGGCAGACCAAAAGAATAGGTAAGTTTTACTAAATCTAGTCTTAAATTAGTATAAGTGATTCATCTGTATTATATAATATATTAAAACTTTCATAAATCATAAACTCAGAAATAAATATAATGATATTGTATTCTATTCTCAAGTGATCTTTAAATTAAATGCTGGAAGCATTTACAGTCCAAAATTACATTAACAAACAGAATAATTTTTTTAAAAATACAATGAAATGCAATATCGATAATCTCTTAAGATTCTAGTTCATATTGATAAATACAATAGAGTCTCCTTCCTAGTATGTCGATGACAAAAGAAAACTTAATTAAATAAATCCCTTGCCTGGCTTAGAATTCGGACACGGCAATGTATTGCTCATCACTGAATGAGATCCAGTGTTTTTTATGACCTTTGTGTATGTAACCAGAAAATTGCAGACTCCGTAAGATTGTAATAAATCTTTATTAGGTTCTAATTTCTCGACATATTATGAAAATATCGTTCTAAATTCAATAGTTTCCAATATAACCGTGTCTTATTATGAAAAATTGTTTACAATTTCTCGCGACATTTGACCATGTTACGGCGTTTGCAATTTTCCGGTGACATGTATATATACAGGACGGTAACCAATGTGTGCGAGTGATAAATAACGTGATTTTGTTATATGATGTCTCATATCAAACCTACAATTACTTGCAGAGACGAACAAGAAAGGCTACGTAAGATGGAAGTTGAAATGCGCGCCGCTGAAGAGGCTAAGAAACGTGAACAGGACAGGATAAAGCAAGAAGAGGAACATCGTAGACTGTGAGTACAAGCCTCTTATAATAAAAAAAATAACGGGTTGCACTCCGGGAGTGCCGGCAGAAGTGAAAACTTGAACATTAACGTTGTGCATTTTTGATATTTTGGAATGGTTAGGGAATAATTTCGCACGAATTGCATATGCATGCATTGAGGCATACATTTTCGCCGCGCGGTAGAAAGAGTGGGGGATATTACTTCCTCTACACGCCGCGCCGGCGGTCTACTCTCCCTCCGACTTACGAATTTTCGATCAGGTCACGTGTCCTGACGCGAGTTTAACACTTTTTACCCATCCCAAAAAGTGCACAACGCCGCTAAATAAGTTTGCACTTCAAAAAAACTTTATAATCGGAAGATTTTTTCTTTTAAGTCTAATCAATTTAATCTGCGACTCTGGCCGAAAAAACATTTGTTTTTTGTAGTTGTTGTATTTTTTTGGCCTCCCCATATTTTTCAAGCTTATTTTATTTCCTGCCTTCAGAATCAGAATCAGAATGCTTTATTTGTAGACATAGGTCAAATTACAACAGAGTGTGAGATGTTACCGATAGGTAGATCTTCTATGTTTTGACCAGGGGTGTACAAAAATTTATTTAATTAACATACAAATTTCTACTTTTCAAAACTTCTTTCAAATAGTGTACTTTTGTATTGATATTCTAAAAAATAAATGTACCTAACATTTAACTTTTAGAATATCAATACGAATTAAAAATACAATCAATTTCAATAAAAATGTCAAATAGATTAAGTTACGTGTCATATTAATGTTAATGTCAAACAAAATGCCTTCTCGGACCAATCCGTCAGAAATCACTACAAACATAGATAGCTAGTCAGTCTAGCTAAAAAAAAAAGCTAGCGTTTAAAAAAGAACCCTGTCTTCGATGTCAGTAAAAATATGCATCGATGTACAACTTTCTCTTTTCAAGGCGTTTACTAATGTTTTTTTTTGTCACAAACCATTCATTTGTTTCTGTTTTCGCTGTACTGGAGCAAATCTTTTGCACAAATACACACAGAAAATTGTAACAAAAAAGTGCCAAACATTTTTTTCTGCAAAATAAGCAATAAATAACATTTAATGACTTTTAAAAATCATTATTTTATGAAAATGTATAAAAAAAAAAGATTTCGCGACCCTGCCAGGATTCGAACCTGGAATCTTCTGATCCGTAGTCAGACGCGTTATCCATTGCGCCACAGGGCCGGTTAATAGTATGTTAAAATAGAACGTCGGTTCATCGATTGCTAACCTATTTTATCGTATCTCTTTTTTGTTGATGCTCATCTTCACGCCTGCTATAATAAATGGGTTAGACAGAGGTATCTTTTAGAAAATAAGAAAAAGTAATTTATTTATTTATTGACACACCAACGACTTATTCACTAACTCATTACATTAGATATTATATTTAAACAGCGTTGCGGTGAATTCGTCACTTATAGGTGTGCACAGCACTTGTATAATCATAAATAAAAAAAAATATAGAAATGCATGATAATAACAAAATTTAAATTTACTAAGTCAAAATTGAGTTTAAAATGTCAAGTAGCTAAATTGACTTAAAATACAGAATAATTAAAAATATTAAAAAAAAACATCGATTAAATTGCAATAGAGAAACAATTATAAATTAAAACTACAAAAATAACAAATAAATTAGGACATAATACATTCATTACAATTAAAAGAATAAAATAGATTAAAGTTTGAGTTAAAAAATTAAATAACATTAAAATGTCAAGTAGTTACATTAAATTAAAATACAGTATAATTCAAAAATTTAAAAAACATCGATTAAGTTAGAATAGAAAAACAATTATAAATTAAAACAAAAATAACACATAAATTAGGACATTACATTTATAACAATTGAAATTGAAAGAAAAAAACAAATTGAGTTAAAAAATTAATTAAGTTGTACAATATAAAATGCACTAAATGAAGTCACTCAAATACACAAATTACCCTTTCGTAATTACTATTTAATTTATATTAAGATATATGATTTTGAAACATAATTTCGCCAAAATAATCTCTTTCGTTCCAATGCTTGCAGTAAAGCAGAGATGGAAGCCCGTCGCAAAGCCGAAGAGGTAGAGAGACTGCGGTTAGAAGAGCAGGACCGTATCGCCGCCCTTAAGCTTCAGAAGCAAATGGAAGAAGCCGCTAAAGCCGACCAGGAGAACAGAGAAAGGTAACCACTTTAATGTTACATAGCCTGCCAGCATTGAGTACATACAATGGCAGCAGGCTTAAGATAGGGTGGAGCCCTCGTTTTTATTTCGCCATAAATTGACGAATCTAGACCAAAGCAAACTCGCCACGCGGTCTGCAATCCTCGGGAGCTGTCGTGTGCGCGAAATTGGCCTCTAGGTCAAACAAGAGCTTACCAACATAAAAAATATATTTATATATCATAATATAAATAATCTTATTTTTATTTATTGTACACCCACCACAGTATAGTCTTTATAACTCAAAGGTTGACTGGTAGAGAATGCCTTGATGCATTAAGTCCGCCCATGTACCACTATTGTACATAAAGTTTAAATAAATAAATATATATCATGAGTAGTAGTCAGAAATACTGCTATCAGTAGGTATGGCCCTGAAGGTTTTCCAATTAATTAAAAAAAACCCTGTATTTTTCAAAAGTAGGTACAATGCTGATAAGAACAACTTTACTTTCGAATTTGAATATTCTGTAAGTCATTTCTTCTCTAATAAAACATTATATTCATAATTATAATGTTATTCTTAATATAGTTCATAACAGAAAACTAGAAATTTCTCTTTAGTCCGACCCACTAGAAAATAATAGTTCCGTTCGACTCGATAGATGGCGTTGCCGCGTTTAAATTCGCGCTATGGTTTCGTTCGAGGGAAACCCTAATATAACCAAACCGAGGGGTTTGGTTATATTAGGGCGAGGAGGGCTCGTCATCGTGCATCGCAATCGCATCAGCTATTGTATTTTTGAAATGTTGCAGTCGTAAAAGACTTGCAACTTTATATACCTACCTAATGATTGATATATCTAGCATTAAATGTAGCTCAAGATGTTTTGTCCGAGTTTTAGAAATAATCGGTCAAGTGCGATTTGGACTTATTTCTGAGTGACCTTGTTTCTCGATTTAATGGTATACAACTGTAAATAAACAATGTTTAACTATGAGATTGCCCTGTGCGATAAGACCGCCCATTGTACACTTGTTTTTTTAAACGTTTTTTTACTATGTTTGTAATGAGGTGTACAATAAAGTATATAATAAAATAAATAATAAATAAATAACTATGATTGGCGGGCGTTTTGGGGGACTGTCACTATGTAGAAATTTGACTTTTAAAAAGTGCTAGCACTCAGCCTAAATTGGATAAATGAGTTCTGATTTGGTTTGATATAAATAATCTGAACAACTTTTACAGACGCGAAAGTGAGATTGTTTGATTGTTACGCCTTTGGTGATTTTTAGGGTTCGGTACCCAAAGGTTTCAACGGGACCCTATTACTAAGACTTCGCTGTCCGTCTGTCACCAAGCTGTATCTCATGAACCGTGATAGTTAGACAGTTGAAATTTTCACAGATGATGTATTTATGTTGCCGCTATAACAACAAATACTAAAAAACAGAATAAAATAAATATTTTAGGGAGCTCCCATACAACAAACGAGATTTTTTTGTCGTTTTTATAGATAATGGTACGGAACCCTTCGTGCGCGAGTCCGACTCGCACTTGGCCGGTTTTTTGTGCAGAGATAGATGGAACCCTGTAGTTGGTTAAACTATTAAACGCGTTAGATTGTTGGTAGTAATCAAGTCTGTAGAATGCCTAAGTTGTAGGCGCGTGCCTGCGGACGGCTCACGTTGGGTGGCTCGCTGCCCGATCACCACCAGGCCCGGGGCGATGGCGCGTTGTGTTTCACGCGCGCCTCAAGGAGATGTCAGCATAGGAGACGGAGCAGAGCCTGCCAGGGTACAGGAATGTGTTCAAAGAGTCACCACGGTCCTGGAACGCAAAAGGCTTTAGTAGGAACACGGATGGGTTTTAATCAGTAAGAGTCTGACACGCCCTCCACCCAGAGCGGAAGAAGTCATTTGATGATTCCCATCCTTACAAAAAAGACGCCAGATAAATTTGCAATAAATTTCATTTAAAATCCATCCAAAGATTGTCTCGAAAACTGAATAACAATAGTGTTTTCTGCCTATTCTGAACAGGTTAGAACAAGAGCGCCGCGACCATGAGATGGCAGTGCGGCTCGCTAAGGAGACCAACGGACACGTGGAAGGTTCTCCGCCTCAGTTACGCAGGTATATTTCCATAATAATCATGCTATCTAATATGAAAAAAAAAAACTGTACTTAGGCTCATTGAATGATACTCGAAGACTAAGTTTCAGTATCTGAATAAAGGTTTGAAGTTTAGAACAACGTGTGAAACCCTACTTTAATGACAAAATTTGGCAGAGCTTGACGAATAATCAACTTCAAATTCTTAAGAAATCAGGGGTAAGACAGATCAACAGCTCTAACCTGACAGATTTCATAATAATCTGTCAAATTTGATTTATGCTGTCTTTGGGTAACGGCAACATTGTTTCATATTTGAACGAGCTTTGAAGATTTATGCCTACTCAAATCCGCCAGGTTTCATGATAATCTGGCAGATTTGATTTTTTTAATGAGCGAGATTTGAAGAAAAATGCCTATTTTAGAGTGATTGCTCATTATAAGTCAATATATTGATTGTATTGATATAGATGACAAAAAAAAAACATATCAGATTATCAGAAATTAAATGGAAATAAATAGGTAAACATGAAAAGTTATGTATTTAATGTCTGAAATTAATTTCTTACTTTATAAAAATGTTTCTGATCTATAATATTATACCTATACAGTATTCTCACTGTACTATATGATATGGAGAGCACAGGTCTGCGAAGTTTCTTCTTGTACATAGCTTTACACTTCGATTTAAAATGGTGAATATGTTTTAGTAATATTTATCAACAATTTAGTCATAAAAATGTGATCTGAATGAAGGTTTGGACTTCAAATTAACTTTCGTGAAACAAACATCTGAAATCTTTTTGTTACTATTTTTCGAACAATCAATTAATTATGTACCTTTGTTTTTGTCTCTTTATATCATTACTTTACTATTACTATTTATGTTACGATTTGTTCTCAATTTATTCTCAAAGATTAATATTTTTCGGGTTATTTATTCTTTTATTCGAAATAAATATTGCTAAAACGTGTCACCATTCCCGGATGTCCGACGTTCAACTAGCGTATAAGTAATATTGTGATATGTTCGCACAGTTTCCCTACCATGGAGTCAATGAATGGAGAGAATAAATTGAACAGGTACTGAGTGAGACAGAACTAACGAATTTCTCTTTCGCACGCTCCGAATTTGGCCCTCTTTCAATTATGGATATTTGGATAGTTTCAATCAGCGTATGAGGTGGTGACTTTTGTGGTTAGTATTGTACGATATTGACAATTTTGAAAAAGAAGAGCTAAGTCCCAATCAGTTTGATTTAAATCTAAAATAGAGAGCGAGTCGACAGCAATTTCTATCAGCCAAGCACGAATCCGTACTTCTTCTAAAAATCTTTACGAAAAAATGAAAATATGTAGTAATTTCCACGACCTAGAAGCACAAAACTGCCAGTAGTTCTACTCTGTAAAAAAAATACCTTGAACTTAGTTGAAGTGAGCTCAAAGTGAGCAGCCATTCCAAAGCATGTTGGAATGCACTTTTAAGCTCACTTCACCTTGGTTTTCACGGTGACATTATTACTGAATCGAACAACCGATCAGCAGTCTTGCTTTAACGATAAAACGGGTCACTCAGTCAAGACGCATTACAATCACTAGTGACCACGTTTCATGCCCTATTTTGCATCGACTGTAAACACTCCACACTCTTATTTTCCTGCCCTTCCTACAATACAGACGAGTAGATAGAAGTACTTGAATTAGCAATCCATCGCCAGTTCGGCACCAACGCAAGTATCGACTTTAGTGTTATGTATTTAAAGTTCATTTTTAAATTACTATCTGTATTTAAAAGGCTCTAATTAAAAGTATGGGTTGCTATGGAATTCGAACTTTGTTTTGTATTGCATAGAGTTTATTTTTCCAAAAAAATGTAGGATGTACTCAACCACTTATAATTGAAAGAGGACCACTTCAGATAACGGAACTAACTACTAACAAGGGCTATCTGCTTTACTTGAACTTTCTGCACGCAGTCTTAGTGTTGTTAACTGTATCTTAGTGATTTGTGATATTAATTCCAACTACTATTTAGTTCTTAGTCCTAATATTTAGCTGTGTTTCATAAATTCTGTGTATTTGAGAAAAATGGGGAACAAAATAAGGATTGAAATCAACGATGATGCACGTGTTTTGAATAACTTATATAAAAGAATTGATCGGGATTTGTACGAGTTAGTATGATTGGTTTACGGTAATGGAATGAAGCTTGATTTGTAATATTATACCTCTAGTGTTTTGAACAATTTAGACTCTTTTACAGTCATATGGTTCCAGTGATATATTGTTACATAACGTTAAAAGAATTTTCAGTGCTGACTAGACTCCGATTGATGTTGCATTATAAACTCGCTGTTGCTTGTGAGTCTGTGCCGTCGTCCTATACAAATATAAAGCGATCATCGCACAGATACGCGATACTTTGTTCGTGGCGTTAATTTGCTCGGCTGAACCGGAAGGTGCGACGGCGCGTTCGGGTTTGCCGTGCATTTGAAAGCGACGATCGCGAATTCGGGCGATGATGGTCGACAACGCTTGAGTAGACTACCAACGTCCAAGCTTAGTAGCCCAATTCGTTCGTTCTATCATAAACTAAACATAGTTTCCTAAACCGCATGGTTCTAAAAGAGTCAAAATAATTGGATGCAAAATATCAACTGTAATAAACGTATATAATTTATGTACCACTATAATAATTAACACCGCACGTAGCATGATAATACTAAAACCTAGTTTCTGGAACGAAAATTATCGAAAAATTAAGGCGAGAAATTGTCAAACGCGCTTGAGCTGCTGTGATTGGTTGAATTTATTATTACAGCCAATCGCGTCACGTCATTGGTTGAACTTAATTTGAATAGCCAATCACATCACGTAATTGAATGAATGAATTTTTAAACAGCCAATTGCATCACGTGCTATGTTGAATATTTCAACAGCTAATCACATTACGTAATTGTTTGAATGAATTTTTCAATAGCCAATTGTAGCACATGATTGGTTGAATAAATATTTAACAACCAATCACTTCACGGGATCGGTTGATAGAATTTAAACAGCCAATGGCATCACTTGACTTACTAATGAATACGAATTTGTAACTTTTCGACAATTTCTTTCCTGAAACAGGATTAAGTAGCATGTAGTATGTAGTTTAACAATATAACCTGAAATCCTTTCTCCTTCGCTATCCATTGACGGTTTGTTTCGCGAACGGCAGGTCAGAACGGGTGCGAATGCAGCAAGCTATGCAGGGCAAGCAAAAGTACGACCTGTCTAAATGGAAGTACTCGGAACTACGTGATACTATCAATACTTCTTGTGATATTGAACTTTTGGAGGTGAGTTGCATAAACTTTAAGTTTTACATTTCTGTATATTTTGTCCTTATGATAATTACTGACTGGTTTGACTCCAATATAGTAGGGAAAAGGCTAGGCAGATGATTACCTTTTGATATAACCTTAACGCATACTGAGATTTTAGGCAGTTTTTTTTTCGTAATAAGTCGTGTTTTGTCAATGTTATTGGAAGGCAAAATTGTGCAGAAAACAAAAACTGTGCTGTGTATGCAAAAACTGTGCAGAAGACAAATTCTTGAGGTCCTGAATCGGCAGTGTTTATGTGTTATTTTTCGTCTCAGAATGTACACAGTCAACGGTGAATCCGTTGGCTGTCAAATTCTTGTTATTTTTTTTTTTCTTGTCTCAACTCAATAATTATGGGTTGAGACTTTCGTTCTGGTGACGGCAGTCGCAACTCATTTTTCGGGTGCTTCATTAGAATTTGTGTGCTAAGAGACGGCAAGGCGAACTCACAACCAAAAAATCCAAGACTTATCCTACGACTCCCGTACAGATAATTCGACACAACACAATAGCAATAAAAACATAGTACAAGAAAAGGATTATTGTATGTACATAATAACAATAATGTAGAATTTAATTAATTGTTTGGGTTCCGGCAACGGAAAAATCCGGTTTAGTGGACGATACCGTATTATACATGCCAATTCTAGCTTCACTAACTAATCTCGCACACCAGGCTTGCCGCCACGAGTTCCACCGCCGCCTGAAGGTGTACCACGCGTGGAAGGCAAAGAACGCGCGCAAGACTACCATGGCCGACCAGGAGAGGGCGCCACAGTCTATCATGGATGCTGGTATGTTTCTTAGTATTTCTTTAGTTTTATAAATACAGGTGTTCAACTTATTGGAAAGTATGCAAATAAAAAAGTAAGAATTTGATGTTATATCCTTGTAGAAATTGTAATTTCAATTTCAGAGTTCGTTGTAAACAGAAACATTCCGCTTTGTTATAGCGTATGTCCACAAACATTAGGTAAATTTAGTCTACCTATTCCGATCTCTGGTTAGTAATGGTGTAGTTTTTCATAGTATTTTGATATTGTCTCAGTAAGTTGATGACATACCGTACCTACTCATTGGGCTAAGGGTGTTCATAGTTATCTATGTGGAAATTGAGATCAGGTGAAGTTTTATTTTTATTTGAAGAGTTAATAAAATTGGTCTACGTCAACTCTCCGATGGCGATGTGATGGATGCACACCAGTCTAATGGTTGATTATGTGTAAGATTCCAGGGTTAACTCGCGAGCGATGCGAGGGATTTAATATTAGAATTCTGAATGCAGTGAGGAAGGACTTAAGCTTGTCAAAGACACTTTTTTACTTTCGAGTAAAAAAGTGTCTTTGACAAGCTTAAGTCTAGCAGACTTTACTTTTGACACCTATTGTAAAATAATTATTGTGTGCGCGCCACGAGTAGTGGTGGCTTCAGCAGGTGCTAGGTGTAGGTGTAGGGTGCTGTCACAGTTTTCATACAAATGTTTAGTCGAAGTTCCATATTCAAATCACATTAGTGGCGGGTTGATGACATGAAATTGAGTACAATATGATTGCAAGGTATGAATCGGATGTCTCTCCCGCAGCTAAGAGCCCGCGGCTGCCGCAGAAGGGCGACATCCTGGGCGCGCGGCACCGCTACTTCCGCATCCCCTTCGTGCGCGCCGGCGCGCCGGGCGCGGAGCAGGAGCGGCGCGGGTGGTGGTACGCGCACTTCGACGGACAGTACGTGGCGCGCCAGATGGAGCTGCACCCCGACAAGACGCCCGTGCTGCTGCAAGCGGGTACGTAGCGAACTTCATCGTCATCTTATTTATTTAGGTGTCGGCGCACCATGTCTCCTTCCATACTTATGTGTTCATCGCTATCTCGATCACCTCTTTTTTCGTCTTCTATCATGTTTCACACTTCATTCATAGTTTCTTTAGTCTTACTCTACCCTTATCCCGGAACTTCCCGCTCGTTAATAACCCGTCGTTAACACTATTATGTTTTGTTCCACTTTGAAGGACGTGTCATTATTTTCCCAATCGTTCATCCCCCGTTCTGCGTCTATTTCAAGAGTCAGAAAAACTGCTCCTGTTGCTGTACCATTTTTTTTTAGCCTACGCTGTCCCATTGCTAGGCAAAGGCATCCATCCATTTATTCCATCTTTCGAGAGCCTTCGCAATTAACACATTTAACTCCTACCATCTTTTTGGTAATCCCCAGGTGTAGACGACATGCAGATGTGCGAGCTGAGCCTGGAGGAGACCGGACTGACTCGCAAGCGCGGCGCCGAGATCCTGGAGCACGAGTTCGAGCGCGAGTGGGCGCGCCACGGCGGACCCGCCTACGTCGCGCACGACGCGCGCAAGCGTTAGCCACGTGAGTATATCTGACTCGCAAGCGCGGCGCCGAGATCCCGGAGCACAAGTTCGAGCGCGAGTGGGCGCGCCACGGCGGACCCGCCTACGTCGCGCACGACGCGCGCAAGCGTTAGCCACGTGAGTATATCTGACTCGCAAGCGCGGCGCCGAGATCCCGGAGCACAAGTTCGAGCGCGAGTGGGCGCGCCACGGCGGACCCGCCTACGTCGCGCACGACGCGCGCAAGCGTTAGCCACGTGAGTATATCTGACTCGCAAGCGCGGCGCCGAGATCCCGGAGCACAAGTTCGAGCGCGAGTGGGCGCGCCACGGCGGACCCGCCTACGTCGCGCACGACGCGCGCAAGCGTTAGCCACGTGAGTATATCTGACTCGCAAGCGCGGCGCCGAGATCCCGGAGCACAAGTTCGAGCGCGAGTGGGCGCGCCACGGCGGACCCGCCTACGTCGCGCACGACGCGCGCAAGCGTTAGCCACGTGAGTATATCTGACTCGCAAGCGCGGCGCCGAGATCCCGGAGCACAAGTTCGAGCGCGAGTGGGCGCGCCACGGCGGACCCGCCTACGTCGCGCACGACGCGCGCAAGCGTTAGCCACGTGAGTATATCTGACTCGCAAGCGCGGCGCCGAGATCCCGGAGCACAAGTTCGAGCGCGAGTGGGCGCGCCACGGCGGACCCGCCTACGTCGCGCACGACGCGCGCAAGCGTTAGCCACGTGAGTATATCTGACTCGCAAGCGCGGCGCCGAGATCCCGGAGCACAAGTTCGAGCGCGAGTGGGCGCGCCACGGCGGACCCGCCTACGTCGCGCACGACGCGCGCAAGCGTTAGCCACGGGAGTACATCTGACTCGCAAGCGCGGCGCCGAGATCCCGGAGCACGAGTTCGAGCGCGAGTGGGCGCGCCACGGCGGACCCGCCTACGTCGCGCACGACGCGCGCAAGCGTTAGCCACGTGAGTATATCTGACTCGCAAGCGCGGCGCCGAGATCCCGGAGCACAAGTTCGAGCGCGAGTGGGCGCGCCACGGCGGACCCGCCTACGTCGCGCACGACGCGCGCAAGCGTTAGCCACGTGAGTATATCTGACTCGCAAGCGCGGCGCCGAGATCCCGGAGCACAAGTTCGAGCGCGAGTGGGCGCGCCACGGCGGACCCGCCTACGTCGCGCACGACGCGCGCAAGCGTTAGCCACGTGAGTATATCTGACTCGCAAGCGCGGCGCCGAGATCCCGGAGCACAAGTTCGAGCGCGAGTGGGCGCGCCACGGCGGACCCGCCTACGTCGCGCACGACGCGCGCAAGCGTTAGCCACGTGAGTATATCTGACTCGCAAGCGCGGCGCCGAGATCCCGGAGCACAAGTTCGAGCGCGAGTGGGCGCGCCACGGCGGACCCGCCTACGTCGCGCACGACGCGCGCAAGCGTTAGCCACGTGAGTATATCTGACTCGCAAGCGCGGCGCCGAGATCCCGGAGCACAAGTTCGAGCGCGAGTGGGCGCGCCACGGCGGACCCGCCTACGTCGCGCACGACGCGCGCAAGCGTTAGCCACGTGAGTATATCTGACTCGCAAGCGCGGCGCCGAGATCCCGGAGCACGAGTTCGAGCGCGAGTGGGCGCGCCACGGCGGACCCGCCTACGTCGCGCACGACGCGCGCAAGCGTTAGCCACGTGAGTATATCTGACTCGCAAGCGCGGCGCCGAGATCCCGGAGCACAAGTTCGAGCGCGAGTGGGCGCGCCACGGCGGACCCGCCTACGTCGCGCACGACGCGCGCAAGCGTTAGCCACGTGAGTATATCTGACTCGCAAGCGCGGCGCCGAGATCCCGGAGCACAAGTTCGAGCGCGAGTGGGCGCGCCACGGCGGACCCGCCTACGTCGCGCACGACGCGCGCAAGCGTTAGCCACGTGAGTATATCTGACTCGCAAGCGCGGCGCCGAGATCCCGGAGCACAAGTTCGAGCGCGAGTGGGCGCGCCACGGCGGACCCGCCTACGTCGCGCACGACGCGCGCAAGCGTTAGCCACGTGAGTATATCTGACTCGCAAGCGCGGCGCCGAGATCCCGGAGCACAAGTTCGAGCGCGAGTGGGCGCGCCACGGCGGACCCGCCTACGTCGCGCACGACGCGCGCAAGCGTTAGCCACGTGAGTATATCTGACTCGCAAGCGCGGCGCCGAGATCCTGGAGCACAAGTTCGAGCGCGAGTGGGCGCGCCACGGCGGACCCGCCTACGTCGCGCACGACGCGCGCAAGCGTTAGCCACGTGAGTATATCTGACTCGCAAGCGCGGCGCCGAGATCCTGGAGCACGAGTTCGAGCGCGAGTGGGCGCGCCACGGCGGACCCGCCTACGTCGCGCACGACGCGCGCAAGCGTTAGCCACGTGAGTATATCTGACTCGCAAGCGCGGCGCCGAGATCCTGGAGCACGAGTTCGAGCGCGAGTGGGCGCGCCACGGCGGACCCGCCTACGTCGCGCACGACGCGCGCAAGCGTTAGCCACGTGAGTATATCTGACTCGCAAGCGCGGCGCCGAGATCCTGGAGCACAAGTTCGAGCGCGAGTGGGCGCGCCACGGCGGACCCGCCTACGTCGCGCACGACGCGCGCAAGCGTTAGCCACGTGAGTATATCTGACTCGCAAGCGCGGCGCCGAGATCCTGGAGCACAAGTTCGAGCGCGAGTGGGCGCGCCACGGCGGACCCGCCTACGTCGCGCACGACGCGCGCAAGCGTTAGCCACGTGAGTATATCTGACTCGCAAGCGCGGCGCCGAGATCCTGGAGCACGAGTTCGAGCGCGAGTGGGCGCGCCACGGCGGACCCGCCTACGTCGCGCACGACGCGCGCAAGCGTTAGCCACGTGAGTATATCTGACTCGCAAGCGCGGCGCCGAGATCCTGGAGCACAAGTTCGAGCGCGAGTGGGCGCGCCACGGCGGACCCGCCTACGTCGCGCACGACGCGCGCAAGCGTTAGCCACGTGAGTATATCTGACTCGCAAGCGCGGCGCCGAGATCCTGGAGCACAAGTTCGAGCGCGAGTGGGCGCGCCACGGCGGACCCGCCGACGTCGCGTGGGTTCGAATTGGTCGTTTTCTATGGAGAAGGCCTGACTTAAAAAAAAAGTTTATGCTTATATTTCCATGTTACAGTTGTGTGTTAAGAATATTTTTTTCTTATTTCAGATATCACATTCCAACGAGGACATAGAAAATTTAGAAACTTCGTCGTCGTCGCAAAATCGCAAAGTATTCCACAACATAGGAATTTGAATTTTAAAACTACACACGTAAGATAGATTATTGGATAGAGGAATAACTTAGTGCTTTCAACGTGCCTTCGCAGGTTCCTAGATGTATATTAGTGCAATATAATTGAAGGTCACTAAGATAATTTATATATGGGTAAATTGACCATAGTTTCATAGCAAAGTCAGACTATATATGAGGCCATGAGAGCCAGAGTGGCCTAATTACTTAAACAATAGTTTGCAGTAGTAGGGAAGAAACACAAGCTCAGATTTAAAAAAATTGTAACTTTAGAAATTTAGTATATTTTATTATTCTTTGGTGCTCAAATCTCTTAGTATGTAAAATTCTTTATCTTTTAGGAATCATTTGAACCCTAGGCACCATTATTTTTTTTTTTTTTGTTAGATAGGCCACTTTGGCATCTGGGTTTTAAGATTTATTGAAAAAAAAAGCAGTTAGTCCAAAGTATTTATTATAATAAAAGTATCCATACATTAATAAACCTTCCTTTCATGCATCAATCGCTATCAATTTCTTCATCTTCCACATGCAAATCATTCCTTACTGAAGCATTGTCCTTAATATTAGTATAATAGTCATGATGCACCGGGGGAATGTACTGGAGAAGTTCTACCAAATCCTTTTTTTTCTCCACACTTATTTGTTTTCCCACTGGATACAAAAGATCAAGCTGTAAATTAGCTAAAGCAATAGAATTTCTTTTCTTCAAGTCCACATTTTCAAACAGGACCTCTGCATTATTTGAATATTTAAAAAATATGGTGAATGGGTGGTTTTTGTGATAAAGGAGCCACTGAATACTTAGCCACTTAACTTTTGATTTTTCTGCAGTGACTTTTCGATTGGTAATATTATTTTCCAGTTTTTTAGTTGAATAGAAATCTTCTTTGGTCATTTTTATAATTTTAAAGGGATTTTTCTTTCTAGCAGCCTTTATAACTTCAATCCAATCATCAGGTATGAAAATATTCTTAAAATATTTTTTCTTTTTTTCTATCAATCCAAAGTCCTGATCACACGCCAAATAAGAATGACCACTAACAAAAAATTTGTGGTCTATATTTTCCACAACATAGTCTGGATGACTAGTGATATATTGACAAAGAGTGGCCATTTTTATGTTGCGGTTCTGGCCCCCACATTGGTCAGAATATAAAATTAACCTCTTGGTCTTGACATGTTCTTTAATGTATCGCAATAAACAAGATCCTACTTCTTGTGGTCCTCTCGAGGCTATTGTTTCATCCCATACACACATAGTTGCGTTGTCATTTGCAGCATCATGTATGCCTAGTACATACGTCCACAGCTGCCTTTTATAATAACACACACCTGTTGACACTACTGGAGTAGGCAATGTTTTCATTAGGTCGAATACAATGACAGTGACATCTGAGTCTTCTTTAGCAAGGTTTTTATCTTTCTTGTAATTATCTTTAGCAGAGTCAGCTTTTGAGAGGTGTATCTTTTTTTGTAACTCAAGCTGGTCCTTTTCTTCTTGTGAATGAGCTGCATCTATCTTAATCTTCAAATTGTCACATTTCTTGCATGAATCGGATATAGGTGCATGGAATGATAAATTAAATTGTTCATTAAAAAAATTCCGGAACATAAAATCTGATACCTTTTCTGACTCTGAAGTATCATCACAGTACATGGAATACATTTTTGGCAAACTTAGATCTGGAGCTAAGAATCTTCTGTTCATACTCTTGTGTAGTGTGTAGTGTGATTCATACTTAGGGAATTTATCAATAAATGTTTTTACTTTTTGAACCTTTTCTTCAGTTGTCTTATTGACAGGAACATGCTTTCCCCTTTTATCAATAGGTGGTGTAGGAATGGACAATTTCGTTTTTAAAACTCTGGTTATTCTTCCATCAGATACTGCAAATACTTTCTTGAAGAATTCTTTACATACCGTAGTAGACAATCCATTGGAATTTGGAACAGTATATACCCGGGTATTGGAGCGTCTAGACTCAGTTTGTCGACCAGTGAGAAAAGAGCATCTTTTTTTAGGTAACACTTTTACCAAGGAAAATAGGTAAGATGACTGCAAACTAAAATTTTCCATGGCATAAAACCTGTCGAAAAGTTCTTTTTGCTGTGCAGCACCAACTTTATCGTGGCATTTTAGTCCACATCTACATGGAATATCTGTGTTTATATTTTTCGAAAGTACAGTGTTACCTTTTGTATTCACATATTCCTCCCCTCTAGCGCGTTTTGCCTTGCCGATATTCTTTTTCCACTTACTTGGCTGTCGAACTCGCTTTCTTGGCTTCCGTTGCTCTTGATCGTTTTGAGGGCTTCCTGGGTAATAGGCGTCATTTGGAGAATGGTTATCTGCTAAAATGTCAAGTAGATCCAAGGCAGTTGGCGATGGCGATCTTGTTGGCAAATACTCAGAGCCTGAATCTTGATAGGGATTCTCCTCATCTACACCAAAGATTTCTGAAAGTAAAATAATTTGCTTAGAAAATAGCATAAACTGAGAAAATTAGTTACAACACTCAATCTAACTATTTTTTTTTATAAATCATGTTTTGCTTACCTTGCATTGTGTTTTCTACATTACTAGAGGTTCCAGCTTCCATTTGATCCATTTAAATACCATTCATAGCAAGAAAATACCTTCGATCAACAATAAAAACAATCCAAAAAAACGCGGCAAATTTTGACAGTTTGGCCTAACGTCAAAGTAATGTCAATGCAATTAGTATTGCCATAGTGCTAAAATGGCCTAACTCACTTAGGCCAGTACAGCGCTACCAAACTTTTTAAATTTCTGATAGGCTAAGATGGAATTCTAATGCCATCTATGAAAAAAATGTTGAACTAAATTTTAGGCCACTGTGGCGCTATGACTTTTGCCGTTTAGAGCAGTTTTATCAAATAAAATCAATATTGAAAAAATTACAGTTAGGCCACTCTGGCTCTCATGGCCTCATATTATACCACAAATTTTACTATTTACAATTTTAGAAATGAAATCACTATTTATAGAATGAAATAATTAACTCCGTGCCTTAAAAATATGTCTTGAAACAGATTTACATAATGTCTGACTTTTGCTGTTTCATACACATAATGTTTTACTAGAAAATCTTGTCACACACTTTGCAACAATGCCTTTTTTTCAAGTTAAATCTGTTGATGTATGAAAAAAATAAACATGCAGTTCACTTTTTATCCTTTGAATAACTGCATAGTGTTCTCCAGATAGAATGGCAATAATAAATTGAATAGCAGTACTAGTGCCACTTTAATCAATTGAAGTTTGAAGGTCCACTCTTCCACAGTAACTCGATTGTACGTCGTTAGTCGATTGAGTCTCCTATTTCAAAATAATCGATTTATACAACTATGAATTTGACGTTATCAAGTTCTACCTATCAGTTATTTTCATTCATTTAACAAAACTAATATATAAACATCCTGAAATAAGTGAATAAGAAAAAGTGACATAATATATTTTTGATTTAACATAGACAAACATAATTTCTCTAATTATTCTGTAGCGTTAAATGTATTTGATAACACTGTAAACTATTGTAATGGACTCCACATCGAAATCAGTCTATAATATATTTAAACATGAAATATTAATTTATACTTTTTTTTTGTGATTAAGCTGTGATTCGTAATTCAGTAAAAAAATTAGGTCAGTATTTTAAAATGGAGAAAATATATTTATTTGAACATTCCTGTCCTAAGACTGGTGAATGGTAGCTTTTGTATTATTTCAATAGCATTATAATTATTTTAATTAATTAAGTGTTTTCTGAACAGTATTTAAGCAAACATTCCTGTATTTTTACTTTGATCGCAGTAAATGTTCAGGTTATTTTTATATGTACAAGTTTTTTTTAAAGTACAAGGTTTTGTGCAAGTGCCTTAGTGTGTTACTCTGATAATACATGACCACTCCATTATTGTATATGCTTTACCAAATAAAAACATGATGAGAGTTATTGGATGTTTTATTTATTTATACATATTTTAACCTTTTGAACGCCATAGTCGCGTATAGGACAAGCAAGCAAGCCCGTGCCCTGTATGCAAAAGTCACAAATATGTGACAAAATGTACGGCGAAAATGTGGCTTAGCGTCGATGTCTCTGAAGGTTAAGGAATCAAAACCAAGTAAGCACAACTACATCACAACAGCCCAACTACAATTACTCAGACCACATGCAAATGTTGATAAAAGGAGCGCTCCCTCCTCTTTTGTAGCGTCATAGGCTGCGATGGGCTTGAGTAGAGAAAAACTGGCATGCCATCAAGTGATGCTTCCGTTTTGCAACATTCTTATTGGTTGCAGTGCGAACTGCTCAGCAAACAGCTGCTCGTATTGTCAACTTGTATGTTAGTAGCTTGGCTTCTGCTATAGTAGGCGCCAGATAAATGTGGAATAAAGTACATTGACCTTTCCCTAATAACTGTTCATAGGTACCTGAACAATTAAATATGAATCGTTTTTCATTATTAGACAATGTTAAGGATCACGAGAGATGATGATTCGGGACAGCTTTGTGTCATTAATTCCGTTTTTCAAATTAAAAATGTCAATAATTGTAGGTGGGTCAATGACCGTTATTCCACGATTATCTGGCGCCTACTATAGTAGCTGCATATAGTCTCTAGCAAGTTCTACGCAGGACTAGTACTGTGAGTGTCCAATATTGAGTCAACATGCTTTTAAAACTGATACACGCTACTGGCCTGAAAACCGGCTCGTTATGGCTGCGTCTCTCTCAATGGCTTGTGACCATGGCTTATTTCTGACATGCGAATCAGAGTAACTCGTATGATACGTCTTCAAAAGGCGAGTAGCTGCACTGCAGGTGCTCGGTAGACCGACTCACACGCTAATTCGCACTGTGTAAACCAGCTATTTACGTACAGTGAAATCAACCTAAAAAGATGTAAGTAGACAGCTTTTGCCCGCGCTTAGAAGGAAAATGTTATAATTTCTAGAAATCATCAGGGTGAAATGTATCGTAACATTACATTGACACACAAACATACCAACTAAGTACATTTTTGAGTCTAAGTAGAAGTAGGTACAGACGCCAGCACATCAAGCTACAACAATCTGTCAAATTTCTTTGATAGATTTTCAACATTATTACTGAAACGTTAGTAGGTTCAAGGTTGATTGGGAAAATTTGACAGTTTCGGGTAGCTTGATGTGCTGGCGCCTGTACATTCCAACCGAAATTAATTCAGATTCGTGCGTGCACAATATTTAGAGAGTATTGTAGCTTGCGTTTTTTATGTATCACTAGCTTTTGTCAACGGCTTCGCCCTCGTGATATTCGTGAATTATCCCACAGGAACGTAGAAACATAGTTTCAGAGATGAAAAGTAGGTATCCTATGTTAGGCGTAAATTCATCGAGGCGGGAGTGATTTACAATATCTAAAATTCGAAGCATACAGAATTTCACATTTATATTAAAGAGGAGGATTATAAATGGGGAAAATCGAGACAAGAAAAATCAATACCACCCCGTAAAGAAAAAAATCGACTAATAGCGAAGGACATATTGATACCAACTGTCCAGCTTCCTCAATGGCCGAAAATTCTGTCATTGTCAAATTTGTCAAACAAAACGTCAGTGCAAATCGTGGAGGTTGTGGACTATTATTAGATCATTTCACCAAACTCGATTTTTTGTCGATAAACGTGGAATTCCATGTGCTAAAAATAATAGGATGCCAAGTTCTGATCCAGAGCCCGAGCTCTGTAACTATGCGTTAGTGATTTTATGAGTTTCACATGTAAAACTTATAGCAAACATGGGCGACTATGGACGCTGCTTGTTGTTATTATTGTTTATCGTTGTGTTAATTAATCGAACACAGTCATTACCGTATGATGGTAAGAAGTAACTAATTTTCTGAAGTATTTAAGACCTAAATGATATAATAATTGGCTTTAAAAATGCACGGCCAATTTCCCACGTTGTGTAACATCGAGAAACTGTTTGTTTGCTTTGTTTATACTTGTGTCTATTATGAGTACATGAAGCCCTACAAGATTAAACATCCCGTCTTTGTTATCGCCATATTTATGAATGACTCTTTTCTGCATATTATTTGTTTGGTCCAAAATGGAGTCATGGAGTTGTTAAAGAATTACAAAAATGTAACTATGTAACCCTAACCTCAAGGGGAGCTTTGAATAAAAAAGTTACTTCAAGAAAGTTCTAGATAGCATTAATTTGAATTTCAGTACTTACTCATACTCAAATATTATAATTCCAAGGCCAAAGATATTCAAAAGAAACTTGATGCATCTGCCATTTTTTTTTAGTACACTGGTTAGGGGGCCCCACAACAATAGAAAGAGATGTGCCCTCCTCTACTAAAAGTACAGACATCTATTGCTACACTGGAACTCCCAAGAACTTGTTTGCTTTATGGCAAACAGTGAAAGTAAGTATTATTTAATAATATTGAATTTCTACCACAGTAAATTATGATTTAAACTTAACTAATTTTTTTACCATCAGCTTTCAATACTTTACATGGTAGACTGGAACTACAAACCCCAACCTATTACCATGAATTCAGAACATTGTTCAAGACTCTCCCAGTATTTATATTTTTCGAATGCTGCTTTTAAGACCCCCCAAAAAGCCCGACTTTAGATAAAGCAAATGAAAAATTCCTGCATTGGAATACAGAATCAAGTTCTGGTTTCATGGCTGCTTTATGCATAAATAACCATTCGACCCTGTATTGAAGTCACTGTTTCATAATACTGTCTTTAATAAATCTATATTAATATTCCAGTTCAACATAAAAATTAAGAATGACCAGTTCCGTCAATACTTTGGGGACACTCCTGATGAGGTGTACAGCGAGTACACAGAGGACAGCTATGGCTGGTCCTCGGTAGTTAACCCCTTCCAAAAGAAAGCACAGAGATCTGTGTCCATCAGTCTTTTCACTCCAACTTGCATGGCAGTCAACACGAAAGAGCGGCACACCATCGAGTTACAGGTTCTGAGTAAGTAAAAGAATGGTGAACGAGTTATTACCTTTCACTTTCATTTTTCCCCTCCTTTCTCAATTATATGTTTTATATTTAATAGTACATATATAAATTGGTATTGTATTTTATATTATTATGTCTAATTAGTATTGTTTAGAACATTTGTAATTATATATTTGCCCTAAATCTATCTCCTTTCATTTAACCCATTCAAAGTTTGACTGGAAGAGATAGCCTTGTGCGATAAGACCACCCATTATACACTAATTTTATTGTTGATTGTTGTGAGACAAGAATCTCCTAACAATGCGAGCCATTTCCAGAAGTACTGCTTTCTTA
Organism: Mamestra brassicae; assembly: GCA_905163435.1. Classification (NCBI taxonomy): domain Eukaryota; kingdom Metazoa; phylum Arthropoda; class Insecta; order Lepidoptera; family Noctuidae; genus Mamestra; species Mamestra brassicae. Next base: position 16,914,944 of record LR990991.1, read on the forward strand.
ATCAAGCCCTTGATCCAGCTTATTATTATTATTACTGCTTTATTTTACACTTAAAAATTCTTATAAAAAATATACATCCAATTGTAATTATTTTGTTTCCATTTCTTTGTTATGTAAAAGAATATTCCACATTTCCCAGCTTATAGTTTTACAAGGTTTCAAATTTATTTACCAAGGCCTTGTCTGTAGGGATCTTGGCTGTCTAAATAAATATATTTTTGAGATGATAATTTATAGGACCACTATCTCACCATCACATCATCACTTACCATCAGGTAAGTGATGATGTGGTTGACGATAGAGCATGCTTGTCTAGAAGTTACTTATTCACTCTTGACTTAAAGAGGGGGTCTTAGCACCATAGCTATCATGAAACACAGACTCTGACAGGAAATTCCACTTCTTAGCTGTATTTATTTATTTTTCTTTACTTCCTCAGGGGTGGACTTATGGCGCGTCATATTGATGATTGCGGGCATAATCCTGATATTCTCGTCGCGTGCACTGTGTGCCAATCCTTTGTTCTTCTACCTTTGCGGCATATTCGTCGGAGTGTTCGCGTCCTTCATGGTGTTCGTGTTTTACGTCAGCAAGTTACTGCCCAGGGTGAGAATATTAAAAAAACATATTTTAGATATGACTGTAGTCAGCTATTTAATTTTCAATTTACAACGTATTTTTACTCAAAACAGTTAAGGGCCTATTGAAAAGTATGCATACAGATAACCCAGGTTTATACCGTATCTAGCTTGGTAATCAAGACTGTATAAGTGTATACATAATACAGTATGCATCTGACTGTTGAAGTTATACAATTAAATTAAGCTTTTATTTCGACCTTTCAAATGGTTTATGTCGCAACTAAAGTGTCCATTGTCTTTTAATGGCGGCTGGAAATAGCGCTATTCTCCTCCCAGTGCCCTACATCCCCGCTGTCATATGAAGTTGTTGCTCATGTGCAATGACTCGTCTCAATATAAATTTTGCATCAAACAATATCTTCCTACTTACTAGTAAAAACATTAATATCCATGATTATTCCAGAAAACCTTAACATACGGCATCCTCATTGGCGGCTGGACAGTCGGAGTGTACCTATTCCAGCAAATATGGGAGAACATCCGTACTCTCATACTAACGTACCAAACATACATGTTCTGGTACACAATGATAGTGAGCTTCGCCAGTTTCGTCGTCTGCTACAGAATAGGGCCGCCGAAGAACGAAAGAAGCAAGAATTTGGTCATGTGGACTTTGCAGGTAAGATGTTTCATCCAGGGTTGCGGAATTTGTTCGAAAGAGTCACTGAGGCCCTGGAACGCAAAGGGCTTTAGGAGGAACACGGATGGGTTTTAGTCAGTAAGAGTCTGACACGCCCTTCCGCTCCACCTAGAGCGGAAGAAGTCATTTGATGATTTGCAATCTTAAAAAAAAACAGTTATGCTATTTCATGTTTTCTTTGGTTCACGATAATAATGAGTTGGAGATCTGGAGACCTGGAAACAAGGCTCTCATTGGTCTATTCAGAGAAAAAAAAGACCAATGAAGGGCCAAGTTTCCAATTTAACTATCACACCAAAACAGATAAATTTCTCGGAATGACTCTGCGAGGTTATAGATTATCAAATTTTGATGCGTAACATAGTATTCCAAATGTTCAGTTGACAATTTATCGAAAGTTATTTTATAATCTTACGGAGTTTGCTATTTTCCAGTGATATATACATACATTGATCAATTTGATTATATTATGTGAGCACAGCTGCACTGTATATCGCACTTACTGTTTGCGACCAGTAATGTAGATGAAACCAGCCGAAAGATCGGGTGGCATGTATCGTTATTAATGAACATAATCTTAATTATTACTTATTGCTACTATTTCAGGTTGTAGGTGTGCTAATGATATTCTTCAGCAGCGAGTATCAGGAGGCTTCTGCCGCCGTTATCATCGCGTCGCTGGTCGCTAAGTACTTCCCACAGTCGCTGCTCAACAGGATTCGTGGATATTGGTAAGTTATTTAGTAATGGCTACACAATTTAAATGTGTACCAAGTAAAATAATAATGTTGACTTCAAATAAAATAAATCCACTCTAAATAATTATACACTCATCAGAATAATTGTATGTGTTGTATTTATATTCTTTTTGTCCACCAAAATAGATAAATGGTCACCAAATCTCGTTTCCCTGAAATACGATGTTACTTCTGTTACTAGGAGAACTTGGATGCAAGAGCGAGCTAAGCGGGCTCGGGAGTTGTGGCACCCCGACTCGGACAGGTTAGGTTAGAAGGGGATGGCGGGGTGTAGTGAGCGAGAGATTCAGACCCCGCTATCCCCTTCGTACTTGTTTTGTTCCGGTTCCGGCTTCGCCTTTTGGTGTGCATTTATGCATTCTGGCTGGTATTTCTAATTGTTTGGTAGTAAAATAGGTACTTTTCTGGTAGGCGTTTAAACACAAGATAAAGAATAAAAAGGAAAATAGGTCTTTTTCTACAATACTTTATGAAACACAATTTGGTGATCATTTATCCATTCTGGCAGGTATTTCGAATTTTTTGGTTAAAATAGATAGGTACTTTTCTGGTAGACGTTTAAACACAAGCCTTTATTAATGCCACTCATAGAAATCACACAATCAATCAATCTGCCAAGCCTTTTCTCTGCTCCAACGTGGTCGTCTTCCAGTCTATCCGAATGCAACTGATTTCCGGTATTTTATTGCAAGATTTTGTTGTAAAAAGAGTTAAGTACTTAAAATTACACCATTTATATCACAAACAATAAAAAAACCGTGAACTTTTTTGATTAACATCATATGGCCGACATGCTTTTAGTAAATTTAAAAATAACTACTATCGAATACGAAACAAAAACGAATCGCACAGTGGCAGTCTTTGCACAGATGTCGCTACTTACCTGCCTACTTAACAATTTTACCAACTGTACCAATATTCATTCATTTTACAGGCGTCGCAGGTTCCCGCCAAAACAAAGACTACTGACCAGCGAAGAGTACTACGAAGAAGGCGCTCGGGAAACCAAGACGGCACTGGAGAACCTCAGGCAGTACTGCTCAAGTCCTGACTGTGCGCAGTGGAAGATTATGCTCAAGTTGAACGACTCTAAGCGGTGAGGATCTAAGGATCTTGTCCAGTCATTGTTGTGTCATCATCATCATCTTCCTGTCCTTGTCCATGCATGTTACAGCTCGTTCACACATTAACTTTTTACAGGAAGAAAAGTTTTTTTTACTGGATTTTGAAAACTGTCCATGTCCGTGAACTGGCTTATGCTACTACACAATGTAATTATTACCAAAATGTAAACGGATCCGCTAAACATCCTGCAAACAGTTTCTATGTGAATGACCGAGCTGTTACTTGAAGTCTTATGCACCTCATCTTCATCCTTTCAGTATCATTAACATCATTCATACAAAGCCATTCATCTGCATCTTGAATTGCCATAACACAAGAGCAGTCCTTCTTTCCCACATCCAACGAATTCCCGTCACCTCCATTGTTAAGTCATCATCTGCCTAGCCTTTCCCAATTATATTGGGGTCGGCTTCCAGTCAAACCGGATTCAGTTGAATACCAGTAATTTACGTGGAGCGGCTGCCGAACAGACCTCCACAACCCATTAACTGGGTTTTTTTGTCCATTGTTAAGTGATAGCTTCGAATAAAAGTTATAGCTTTATCTGTTTGAATAATTCACCATCCTCATTAAACTCATATTCATATCTTTATTTGGCTTTTAAAACTGTAATACCGAAATGTTACTTTTCACCACATTATCATATAGATGTGGTTCTTAACCTTTTGAACGCCACGCCAGAGCATAAACGCATCGGCGTGCTCCCTACGCCAAGCCACAAATTCGCCGTACTTTTTGTCACATATTTGAAGTTTGGCGTACAGGGCACGCGCTTGCTTGTCATGTATACGTGATAATGGCGTCCAAAAGGTTAAGCAGAAACGCTATTTATAAAAACCTGTCAAAGATCATTGTTAGACGTGTTGATCATAGTGATGGTGATTCGACGATATTATTACGGGAGATCCCCAAAAAATAGTTTAAACAGTGGTTCTGTTTCAGCTGAACATGATCCAACATTCGGCAATCCTGTCCAATCCCACATTGGCACAACAACATTCTGTGCAATATCGACCCATATTGTGTTAAGCCCGACCGCTGTAAGCGTGACTCTTGCTTTCTTCTAGAGGGTCGCACTTACGGCGGTCGGTGTATTAGAACATGCGTTATTTTCCAGATTCGCAAGTTTCGTCGAAGGCAACTCCCACCTAAGCGATGACGAAGTGTTAGACTACGAATCTTACGCGTTCTCTCTAGATAGGACTCGGAAACCGATGCCAATGGCCAATTCCACCAGACACATGGAGATATCCAGCGATGATGATGACGACACAGACTATGATGATGATTGAGCTGGGGACTTGTAATACTGACTAGTTTTAATGATCCTTTTGTGTTAGAATAAGTGGAGGTGGGTAAGGAGACTCTTCAAACTAAAATAATCAACTATTTCAATTACACTTTTCAATATATTTTTTTCTCTTCTGACTGGCAGAATTGTCGTTCTTGCTTTTACTCAAATATATAATGACCAGTGATCGGATAATATACCTAAACTTTACTTTTAATCCCACGAAAGTATATTACGGACATGCTTTTAAGTCGGTTCAGGCATTTAGAAGTTACATACAAACAGAAAAAATATTACACTCCCTTTCTTGGGCAGTCGTGTAATAAATACAATACATTGTGCACATTATAATTTTTATAGGTATTGCATTTGTTTTGAATAAAATAAAGATACTAAATCAAAATAAACACTGCTATAGTTTCATTAAGTTTGTTATTACAAAATTGTTCATCCCGGGAAACCGGGATTACTTATTTATTCAGAAAGGAATGTTCATATTATTCTTTCACGGGAAGAAGTTTGGGTATATAAGCGTCCGATTATCCGATCACTGATATGCTCAATTTTGTCATTACTATTTTTGCACCCATAACCTATCTACCTCTTCCTAATATAAAACTTTCGACACTCTATGTTCGCCATTATAAGAGTTCTTGTTTGACATTTTATTATATTTTTAAACTTCTCGATTTTTTTTCTCATACCAATCTCAGTCTGTGTAAGTAGTGATTTTAATGAAAAAAATATTCTTCTGTAAGCTCTTTGGTTTATACGGCGTGGAAATTTTAATGGTTGTGTTCCCGCGGCGAAATGAGTTTGTCTTGGTAATACAATCGATTTATGGAAAATAATAAATTTCAATTCAAGAAATGGCAGAATAACAATTGTCATAAACAAAACTCGAAAGCGACTTCGACCCAATAGTTATACATCGCGATAGTTTCGCGCGAAGCGGCCGCGGTCGTTGCCCTTAGCGAATCAACCAGCTGATAGTCACTCCTGATGTAATGAAACACAATACCGAATAAGTTAACATATGGATGCCGCGTGCGATGCGCGGGGCCTACGTCACGTCTAGTAAGTTATTATTGTTTCTCACGCTTTCTAGTTTATAAATATTTTTTTAAATTATTTGAAAACAAAATCTTTTTTATTTTTTAAGTTTAACTTTATATTTCGATAGCACTACTGATGGCTAATCATTCTGCCGCGGGAAAACGACCATTAAAATTTCAGCGTGTATAGTATATTTGAAAACACGCGTGACGTCACGTCACTGGTAAAAATTGCACTGAATTAAAAAAAAAACTGCAATGTTATTACTTTTATTGGGCAAACTCCTGCGTATGATAGCTATATTTTATAGTTCTTACGTGCTGGGTTTTAATTTATGGTTAGTCAGATACGGTGCTTACAAAAAATATAATTAATTTCCCCATCACCTTGTACACTTAATATTTTAGCCGTATGTACCCACTGTCACTGTATTAACTACCAAAAAAATTGAATTTGTGTTGAATATGTTTACAAAATTGGAGGTGTTGATATCATAATATTTTCTTAATAATTTCTTTGTGTGTTCTCTTTTAATTTTTGAATAAGGGGCTAGTGTTTAATTTTTGAGAATTGATCTCTATTGTATGTCTCTATTTGTATGAATTATGCATGGTTTTTGAGGTACCTACTCTTAATTTGAGTTTAAACCATAGTACTGCGGGTTTGATACCTTGACACATTAACTTCTTTCTGATTAGTCAGATATTATGAAAGTTTCTTGAATTCAGCTGAGAATTTCAGAAACTGGCCATAAATATTTTAGACCTTGTTTATAACAAAAAGTATCTAACAAATGAGTACTTCCAATACTATTATGCAAATTCTTAATTTAACTCTTATAAATATAGAGTATGTATTTGAATTTAGAATCTGCTAATCATTATTTAAACTAACCATTATGGTTGGTTTTTTTTTTAAATAAGTGTTTTTGTGTAACTTTATTTTTGTAAATGGCAAGATGGAAGACATTTACTTTGTTTAGAATAAATATTAGTTTTTAATAATATTGTAACTATTGTATTAAATGATTTCTTGTAGTCTTTTTTTTTCTAGTTTAATCTAGTCTGAAAAAAGAATAGCAGTTCAGCATCTGATAATATTCGTGTAAAAAGCTTAAAGGAATTGTAATGAAATACCAAAACTTTGTAAATTTATATTCGAATACTTTATACAACCATACGTAATTATAACGAAATTTAAAAATATCGTCTTATTTACTGCGTTCCCCTCGCCTGGTTGTTAAGTATGTATTTGTTTCGAGTAGGTATTTGTATTGAGGGGCAAGAAGATTTATTTAGTCAGTAAATGCATCATAATTGAATAATCATTTTGTTATGTAGAAAAGAAAGAATAAGGTAAGGCGTATTAAAGTGCACTTAAAACGAATAATTTTTGTAAATCGTCTCTCTCGATGATATGTCTGCCTAATATTATTTTGTATTAAAATGTAAAGTAAGCGACACTTAATGACGGTTGTGAAGTGTGCTATTCGTTGCTGCTGCGCAGTTACTCTCCTCGTTTTTCTATCCAACATTAAGTTCGAATCGTACTGTACATTAACGTAAAATAAAGGCTATTCCATCCAATATCAGATTAAGATGATTGATTTTGAATTGTTATAACATTTATAATTACAAATAATAAACTCTTGAGAAATTATATTATGTTTTTGATTATTTTCGTAAAATACCTAAAACATGCCTAAAATAACATAATATCATGCTTGTATTCCCTGAAGGGATAAGCAGAGGTGTACGGTAACGGATGTGATCATGAGGCGACTTAAGCAAAAATGAGCAAATTATCTAGTTAGCCCAGATTTGTTAATTTAGGCTAACTAATCAAACTAATAACTAATTAAAGACTTGTGCAGAACCAGTATTTAATTAGTTATACACAGCGATATTTTGTTAGCCCATTTTCGTATTCTACCGATTTATAGTTGGCCCTGGACTAGACCCGTTAGCCCAGGGCTAAGCGGAGCAGCGCAAGAGGTCCTAATGCATTGTCCTAATACAAAGCGATCATCAGTGTTTTTTTTTTAATAACTATAAAAAAACTTTGCCCGCTCTAGGAATTTCTCCTGGATCGTGGGTTTACAAACAACCATAAACTCGCATACACAAACAGCCAGACCCGGATCAACTATCTGTAGGCCATACAAATATTTGTTCCGTGCGGGGATCGAACCCGCGACAAGCGGCGCAGCAGTAAATCGCTCAACCACTGCACTGACCGTGTCGTCGTGTTTCTAGTTGGTGATTCTATCAACGTTGGCTACAGAAATCAAATAAGTACACACAAGCTCACAGAATACCAAAAGACGGGATCGCCATTTATTATTCTTTTCTTTTTTTCTTTAAAAGCCACCAACCGGGTACAAGTCCCAAACTCCGGCTTGATATTGAGAAATTCAAGAAATGCTTTTCATTAGTTTCCATCAAGCAGGTTTTAAGTGTCGTGAAGATATTACGCCGGCAGGACCATTTTGAGGGTGGTGCATCTTCAAAACCCCACCTTGAATAGGATTGCGTTTTCTTGTGCCCATTCACAGAGATAGGTACTTTGCCTAACCTTGACGACTTATGCAGAAAAGCTCGAGCTCCCTCGCGTTCGCCTTTACACCCGGTTTCTTCAGTAACCGGGTGTAAAGTCGGAGCTCGAAGTAGGTGCCTCGCATCGGATTTGCTAGATTCTCTCTTACTACATTCCGCTCTTCTAATATATTCTTTTAAAATATCTTATGTTTTCGTATGTTTTTTTGAAAGCCAGGTTGGTGTAAGTGCACCCCCTTGTACCCCTCCCTGCGCCCATGTGTTTGTTGTTTTCTTATAGTAAGTACCTCTTTTGGGAAACTTAAGTCGCACTCGGCAGTAAATAAAAAACGGGACGAGTTAGTAAATAATTTAATACGAAAAGTGTATTTCATCACTTATACATTAAAACAACCACAACATACAAGTTAATAAATTAGCACCATAACAATTAGTGTAGAAAAATATTAATATTTAATTGTTTCTAAGTAAGTGCACTTATTGACTAAGATGTATTTTAGCATTAGGATCAACACTAGTTGTCACTGAAAAATTGTTTTGAGTTATAAAATTTAGTTTGAACATAATAGGTTTATTTTAATTGTTTCTCTGAATTATTCTTTTCACTCCGGACGCTTTTATCCTGCACGACTTTTACATCGTTCTCACATAATTATGCATAATTTCAACAGGAATGATGTAAAGAATATTATTTTTAAAAGAGTGTCCGTGAAGTTTCTTGCACGTTTTTCTCCATAGAGATCTACGCTTTGAAACGTGCAAAGAGCTTCATGTTTTTGACCGACCGACCTTGACAAATCAAAAGTGCCTGTAAATGGTCTAATTGAAATAAATGCTTAAGTCTTGAATAGCCCGTTATCACTTACACTTAAAATAATACTTAAATGTTCATTTCAATTTTCATTTTAATAGATGTTTAAAGAAAAACCCGCTAATAAGACTATCGCTACAGGCTGGATCAGCGCCTAGGATAGAATATCCAACTGCAATAATAAATAGGCATTGCCGAGTCGCCAAGAGTTATTGGGAACAGGCTAAAGAGTGAGATTTAAGTTTGATCAACACGTTTGCTTACTACGTTATAGTATTCGATGCGAGCTAGCCTTCAAAGCGTCACAATATTCTTTCAAGCGTTAATAAGTAATATTATAATTAGACCGTATTATTAATAATAATGGCACGTTAATATAATTAGTGATGTCACGTTAGGCGGCCCTGCTAGCTTTCTTGCTCTTGTCGAGCGTCTGCGGCGGCGGCGGAGGCTTCGCTGACATGTGGCGGCTGTAGAGGCTGTGGATGGGATACAACATTATTTATTTAAATTCATGTACAATAATAGTGGTACATGGGCGGACTTAATGCATCAAGGCATTCTCTACCAGTCAACCTTTGGGTTATAAAGACTATACTGTGGTAGGTGTACAATAAATAAAAATAAGATTTAAAATTGAATTTAACGTTTCGGAAAGAATATACAGATAATATATATAATACTAATAAAATACATATATATGCTACAATAATCCTACTACTATTATAAAGGCGAAAGTTTGTAAGTATGGATGTATGTATGGATGTTTGTTACTCTTTCACGTAAAAACTACTGAATGGATTTTGATGAAATTTGGCACAGAGGTAGATTATAGTCTGGAATAACACATAGGATACTTTTTATCCCGGGAATATGTTCCCTTAGGATAGTTTTCGACAATCACGCGGGCGGAGCCGCGGGCGGCAACTAGTAAACTTATAATAATCATACCGATTAAGAGAACTATCTATTATGAATTATCTTAACCATTCAGACTAATATATTATTAAGTTCTAATAACATAGCTCAATGTGGCCCAGGAAAACAAAAATAAATTCTAACATAGAGTAAGCCTTCGCCCAGCTGTGAGACAGTGTGATGGGCTTTAAATAAATACGTTATATGGGATATTTTCATTTAGAATTTAAAGTAACAGCCCAGTGCAAAAGGTTCCACCGGTCTAACATGGCATGCACCTAGCAACCTCACATCTGCCGAAACCTCCGGGCAGCCCCGGATCTACGATTTTGCTGAACCGGGTCAGAAACTTGATGGTGGCGCCCCCCACTCTTCCACGTTTGTGATTAATTTTATTATGTATCGGGACTCGGGAGTAAAATACCTTAACGATAACGAAGACTACATTGTACCCATCAATTTATTTCAGACCATACATGAGAAACCATTGGTTCTGGAGATATCGAAGGTCAAAGTAAGAATAGTATAAAACTTTAGTACCCCATAACGAATTTCAAACATTTGAATTTGGCACCCCTTAAACTGGCCGCCCGGGGCCTGGGCCCCGGTCCCCCCCCCCCCCCCTAGATCCGGGCCTACCTCCGGGCGATACATCCAGGTGAAATTATACAGGCACAAAAAACAACAGCATTTACAAAATTAGAGTCGTTACACAGTTGCCAGAGGACGGGCTTAAACTTACACTTTATAAGTCTCGGAGCGCAGATAGTCCAGCACGTGTGAGGGCCCCAATTTCAGCTGGTCCTCGATGGGCGGCACCCAGAAGTTACCTTCCAGCCTCAGCACCGACTTGTTGCTGGCCAGGTCCAGGGATCCTGTGGAAACAAAGTTATTGTTGTCTGTGCCACACAGTGGCGGACCGAGCCTGTCTGGGGCCCGGGGTCTTAATAGGGCCCTCCTACTTGAGATAAGAGAATGAAAAACGTTGTGTTTTCTTTAAACCAGGCTTCTTCTGGGTAAGCTCGCTCCATCGTCGACCTTGTCTTAGTCATCTATGACCTAGAGTGAAGAGGTTTACTCTTCACTCTAGGTCATAGATGACCATCTCAAAAAAAAAAAACCATTCATAAAGTACGAGATTGCATGAGCGAGCTCAAACTTTTTCAGCACGCCGGTTCTGGATATATGGATTTGAATTAATGTCTTTTAAGAGTAGCATCGCTTAGCTTTCTACAAAAGTAAAATCAGTATGAAGAGGATATTATTATGATGCAAGAGCGAGACAAGCAAGCCCAAATAAATTAGCACCCCACCTCGGAAAGGTTTTTCATATTGAAATAGGAAGAAACGTTGTTTATAATTTGCGTTTTGTAGGGCCCTTCAACTCCATACTGTGTCTTGCTGAATATTTTTTGACTTTGCTTGGGATTTTATAAACTTATGGGGACCCAAGGACTGAAGGCGAGCCCCCCGCCCTGGGCTTAGTACGCCAGTGCATACACCCGCAAGAAAACAGTCTGGAGGGCACATGTGGCATTGCCTATAGTAGTCACTACTAGTCATGAAGGAAGCATAGAGAAAAGTATGCATGTTCGTGTATCAAATCATCGTTAACTTACCGATCTCAGGCGGCAGTACGACGAGCCTGTTGCCCTGCAGATGCAGCTCCCTCAGCCGAGCCAACTGGCCCAGCTCACGAGGCACCTCGATCAGATCGTTCTCGCGCATTGATAGCTGGACAAAATTATATCATTAGTCTTTGAAGAAGGTAATGTGTTGCGCCGACCTCGAGTAATATGGGACAGGGCTAAGGAAGCTGAAGTTGGGAACAAGAAGGTGCAATTAGGAAGTTGATATTTTAGAAATTTTAATAGTTTAACCTTTTGAACGCAAGAGCATAAACGCATCGGCGTGCCCCTGACGCCAAGCCACAAATTTGCCGTACTTTTAATCGGCTCTAGCCGGTCAAAAGGTTAATGGAGTAAATTGGAGTATTGACAAGGGCGTCAAAACATAGGTTATTGGGAGGATTCATCATCATCATCATCCAGCCGAAAGACGTCCACTGCTAGACATAGGCCTCCCCCAAGGTAGGGTTGCCATAATCGCCACGATAGGCAGGCGGGTTGGCGATCGCAGTGTAGCTGTTGCAATTCACAGAGAATGCTGCTGCCCATTCTCTGGTGAGTCCCTTAGTCGCCTCTTACGACACCCACGGGAAGTGATGGGATGGTGCTAATCTTTACGTCCGACACCAGGCAGAACCATACAGAAGATTGGGAGGCTTAGGTTTCTGAAAAACCATTCTGTAATCTGGGATAGTTTATTGAATAGAATATCACAGATTAAGCTGGTGGACCTGAGTGCTGTATTATGTCCATATTGATATAGAGAAGTAACCATGTTTTTTTTTATAAATACCAATGCTAAGAACACATAAAATACCATAAATAAAACTTAATAAAGATTAATTGTTTTTTTCTTAAAAAACTTTGCCCCACACTAGGAATTTCTCCTGTATCGTGGGTGCGTTTACAAACATACAAATTCACATGCACCAATAGCCAGACCCGAGGCCATACAAATATTTGTTCCGTGCGGGAATCGAACCCGCGACACGCGCCGCAGCAGTCAATCGCTCAACCACTGCGCCAATCGTGTCAACATTACATTCTGTGACAATGTAACTTTTAATCTAGTAAGTTTTATTTATTATCCTCATTCCAACACATACATTGCTTATGGTTACAAAATTTCAATACAAAAATTCCCTATGAGGTAAAATGACACAATAATATTAAGAGTACTTACAATTTGTAAGTTCTTCAGGTTGCCAATTTCACCAGGTAGGGTTTCGAAGTCATTGTCTCCAAGATACAATGCACGGAGACTGTCTGAAATGTTATTGTAATAAATATAATTAGTCAAGTAACCCTATTTTCTTTCATAAGAGATTTTCAAAATACATATGGATAAACTAAAACAACTGAGTTTAGTCTATTTTTAAATATATCTTCATTAGGGTGTATGAAATATAACAGTATTGTATTTAGGCAGCTGATTAAATGGCGCCGTTCAATGAAAAGGCTAGGCAGCCAATTAAATGGTTGATTAAGCCAGTTGGCTGCGACATATCGCACAGTGAGAATGAAAGTGACCGAACTCAAAATTTCGGCGAATTGAGTTAAGTACTTGTAACTACTCCTAACAACATGGTCCATCATCTAATGAATCAAAAAGTGACCATTTCTTGCTAGAAATGGACAAACATAAACATTGCATCTCTTTCTCCCTAAAATACGAAGTCAATTTTGTGATTTCCCACAAAATGCAAATTTCGTGTTAGGTCACTTTTATTCTCATGGTGCAATATGTTTGTATATATATGTCGTAGGATAATTTGATACTTCGAATCTTCGCGAAAATCCTAGGGGTTTTGCGAAAACGCGGATAATTAGACATAGGCGAAAAATTATCAAATCTTACTGGACAAAGTCAGGATTTTTGCGAAAATATTCGTTACTATAGTAAGATTTGATGTGCTCAACACTGATTGGCTACAATTTTGCTGGCTGACTTCTAATTGGTTCCTAGTTAATAACGTGCGGCAACAAATGATTGACATTTAAGACGTCAACCAATCAGAGACGATCTCTTATTGAACGCGCTGACCGACCAATCAGCGTTCTTATTTCATAACAGCCAGCGTTTCGTTTCGCAATATTGCTATAATAACGAGTATTTTCGCAAAAATCCTGACTTTGTCCAGTAAGATTTGATAATTTTTCGCCTATGTCTAATTATCCGCGTTTTCGCAAAACCCCTAGGATTTTCGCGAAGATTCGAAGTATCAAATTATCCTACGACATATATATGTTGTGTCTTTACTTCTTAGCAAAGTTATTTATTTAAAAATCTTACCCATAATAAAGAAATTGCCAGGAAGATTCTTCTCATTCAGATTATTATATGTCAGGTCCAAGATTTCCAAAACAGGGAACGAACCAAACCCTCTCGGAAGTACATACAGTCTGTTGAGAGAGACATTGAGGATACGTAGCTTTGGCAACGAGGATAGACTGACGGGCAGCTCTGTGATGTGGTTATTGGCAAGGTTGAGGATCTCCAAGTTAGTAAGGTTTGCGAGTGCAGCCGGAACAACTTGTATCTTGTTGTGGCTTACAGAGAGGCGGGTGATGTTGGCGAGAGTGACTGGAAGAGAACAAGTTTATGATTAAAAGTGTGGTCTTAGACAGTTTTGTTTTGACTCATATTTCACTAGCTGTAGCCTACATGAATGTCGAAAATTATCCCAAGGGAACATACTCCCAGGATAAAAAGTTGTGTTGTTCCAGGCTATAATCTACCTCTGTGCCAAATTTCATCTAGATCAGTTCAGCGATTCTGATGTGATTGAGTAACAAACAACTAAACTTTTGCATATTTATAATATTAATATAACAGCAGGCTATTATTTTGTTACTTATTTATAATATTGAATAACAGCCCGAGGCTGTTATAAAATAAATTATAAGTGCGAAAACTTTACAACCATTACATAGCTAAAATACTGACAAGATATAAAATATGGATTCTTTATTCAAAATTGTTGATGGAGAATTTAAATTTAGAATCTCTTGAACAGTATTTTATCTAAGTTATGGTTAATAAGTTTTTATGAATAAGGGCCTAAGTATAGATTATATTATGCTCTTGCAGTTGCCAGTACCTAATGCAAATTACATGATAAAAAAATTATATATGCAAGTGCATGTCACAGGCCAAATATGAAACTTTGAGGAATAGTGAAATTTACTCAACAAGTTAAAAACTATAAATAATGAAAAAAATGTGAAATAGATAGGTAAGTCATCTCTAGAGCATAATGTACCTATTACAAATTGATTTGTCTGAGTTATAGAATATTAAATGGCTATAAAACAGTATACAGTTTACAGGGAAGGAAACACCTCATAAAAATATTGTATCATGATGAATGGAATGATGTCACTGGTTAAAATTAACTTGGGTACCTGGTCTTTAATAATTGGATGCATAACTTAAAAACGATTTAACTAGAATGTTGGTGCAAATTATTGTAATATTGTTCTATTATTAAGACTGTAGGCGGTTTGTCATGCAATGTTCTTAGAATGAATAAGACAATACTGGCACCTAATATTCTGAACATGCAACCTTGATATCAGCTTTATGATCGAAATCAACCGAATATTACGTCTTCTAGCGTGATTTGTCTCAGCAATGGGAGAAAACAAGACGTTTATCAACATATGGTGTATAAATAACAAGTACCGAGTGCAATACATCAAAACGAGTTCCAAACAAACAGGTTACACTACGCCCTTAAAAGGGTAAACAGGTTTAAAGCAATTAACTTACACAATCCAGGTATTTCATCGAGGCTAGAGAGTCCTTTATCCACCAAATCTATTTCAGGATTATTATTTTCCTTCGCTTCTTCAATTACTTTTTTAGCTTTCGACATTTTGGCTGTGTTTGGAATACAGGAAACTGGAGGTTGATGACTCATAATATCAACAGCTGTTCTCTCGGTCTAATCAAATCGCGGTTCAGATCTCGACTTTGTCATATTTTAAGCATGTGGTTAAATTTTGTTTTTTGTTTATCATGATCCAAAAAGATGGTTAAAATTAAATCATAAAAATATTTAGAAGTATTTACCTTGTTGATCCAGTGAAACCAATATGAATGAATTGTTTAGCTGTTTACTTTATTTTCAGAATTGAAGAAACTGGCACAAAAATAAATAAATAAGGTGCAACGAACTGGAACACGACTCTGCATCTGAAGAACTGACAATGTCAATATTATAAAATATAATAATATTATATTTTGTGATTCTTTAGTCGATTTATATATTAAACGGATTAGTCGACTTATATGAATTGAGAAATTAATTAATTATTGATTCAAAATAAACTCATATTTGTCTATCTAGTTTATAAGTGTCTGGAATAGGCAAATTAGTATTTATTTCATTAAAGGTTCACCAACAGTTGTTACAGATCTTATTCTAAGTTACAGATATTATATAGATAGGAACATATGTATAAGTAATTGTGTCTTAAATCTAACTGTGCAACCAATTACAGATAAACACCACATGCAAAATGCATGTAGCATGCAGTATAGCAAAACAATGAATCATACTTTTTCCAGTATGTGCTCTTCGCTTGTTAGAGTGGGGCGTTATGAAAATTCAAACAAAAACCATCATAAAAAGTGCAAATACTAAACCTCACACCACAGAGTACTTACTACATATTAGTATTCTGTGCAGTGTTCTACTACCTAAGTATATGACTCACAGTACTCACGCTAAATACACGTCTCCCAGGCAGTGCAGGCAATCAATGTCAAATGAAAATGAGTAATTTAGTCGATTTCAAAAACGATTTAAACGATACCAATCCGGAACAGAACAATACTTAACCGTTAGAGGTGTACCGTGTTACCGTGTGTGGTGTGTGCTGTTGTATGGGTCGATTACAAAGTTCAATTGAGTGTTTGTTTGATTACACTGGCCTTTGTTTTAATTAGTGCCTTTGTAATTACACTTTTCTGCTTCTAAGCGTAATTTTTATCACATTTACGAAATAAACCGTGTTTGATTAATCGTTATCAGTGTGTAATAAGATTATGAATTGTCAAAATTGATTGAGCTTATCTCTGTAGTTTTGATTAGCTGTTAGAAAATACTGTGTTCGTTTCCACCTAGCTGAACTCGGTAAGTAACAAAATCAAAATACTAAAAAAAAATAAAAAATGTACGACAGTACAAATACACAATCGATTTCGGTACTATTCTTTCAACTGAGTGATATAACCGGCTTTTGTTAAAACTTACATAGGTACTTTCTTGCGCAATTTAGCCTGTAATTAAAACTAGTTTATGTATCTTCATCGTTTGCTTTCAGATAATAATTAACTCTTGGTGTATTTTCTTATTATTAAGTACACAAATACAAGGTTTTTCTTGTTATCATTGTACTTTGAAGCTCCCTATGAACTTGAATTGCACTTTGCTCTACTAATTATCTTTTTAATTTAGCTGGGTCAATGACACTGACTATTCATTATAAGAATAAAATACCTCTTAAAAAATACAGTTCAACTTTTTATTATGCATGAACTTAAATAATGCTGGTTGTGTTTAAATTCTGATGTAACATTCTTGTTGAACAATTAAAATACAGTCATAATAAAGTTATCCTAACGACTTTATCAATTTGTTAATAATTGTTTTCGTTAAGTTTTATTTCCAGAATCCAATAGAAAAGCTCAACCAACGAATAAAAGAAAACAAAAAATAAAAAACACAGACAAAGTAATCTCATGGATGACTGAACCAAGACAAGGGATTAATAAATCTTTTAATTCACAGTGATTATTTACCTAGTGCAAAGTACAATGGCAGTAAGAAATATCATTCATGACTTCAGAATTATTTAAATAAAAATTCTCAAGATAGTTGAGTTTGCTGATAAAACATAGAAGAAGTAGAACTCTACTTGCGTCTGTGTTTCTGAATGCTTTCAACCCTAATCTCTTCAAAGTTAGAGCAAACAGGCTTCTTCTGGGTACGCTCACTCCATCATCGACTGTGTCTCTGTCACCTCTGACATAGATTAGAGTCAAAAGCAAACCCATCTCAAATAAAAAAAAAACCTAGACAAGAAAAACACAAAACAGGCACAAGTACGAAAAGCAGGGCCTTTGCCAAATGGTAAACAGATAACCAAAAATAAACTAAAACTAAAGATACTATGAGGCATATAGATAAGGATAAACCTATCTTAATAAAGAGACTTTATTACTATAAATTAAGGAATGTACCTGTGTAGACTTTGTATTATTATCTGTTTTAAAATACCATTCATATTTTAGCCATGAGTGAGCGACCGCAGCCACTGAAGGCCATCAACAGGCTGTTTGAGGGGAAGGAGCCATGGCAGATAGTCACCATGACTGCATCATCTGTGCTCGCTATCGTGTGGGCACATAGCTTGTATAATGCACAAGAGAGTAAGTATTATCTGCTGAGTTATTACCAGAGGTCGGAATTAGGTAGAGTTATTTATGTCTTACACTGATTTCATACAGCAAAAGAATAAAGTGGATATGCCTCAAATCCCGAGTTTAATTTTAAAGAGCAGAAAAATCCTGTGATTTATTAAATAAAAAAGTTATTTGCTTTTACACAATTTAAAACATTGCACTTGAGATGTTGCCGAATTTACACCAACAACATCAGATATCCAAAGTTAAATTTTCCAACGTTGCAAGTTGATATGCGATGTTGCCACATTTGTAGTTGTAATGTAATATTGTTGGCCACATCGGATTATCTATTAGTAATCCCAGGAAGATCCATATTAATATCAACATTTTGATGCAAGTACATAAATAAACTCTATGTAATTCCGACCTCTGATTATAACTGAAGTTGATAAAAGTAGTTGGTTCATTCTATTCAGGTACAGGCATAACATTGTTTCTAAAGAATACAGGAACATACAGTACACACTCAGTGCTCAATATCTAATAGAAAATATAATTTATTCTTGCCAACAGTTTATGACTAAAATGTTACTAACTCTTTTCTCTAAAGGAATTAGACATCAATCTTTATGGTTTTCAATATGACGAAACAATCCGTTGCATATCAAACAACACCATCTCACATTATACAACATCGTATATATCAATAACCTGTTTTTTTTTTGTAACCAATGTATTGGGGCAATGTGAAAACTGTTGTTTTAAATTGGCCTGTATTTGGTGGCACAGAGGTAGTGACAAAGAGTTTCATCCAATGATATTCAAAAGTAAGTCAGGGGCGATTTACCGCAGCTCTGGAACGCAAAGGGTTATTGAAGGAAAATGTGTGGGTTATCAGGAGTCTGACACTCCTTCTCACTCTGCACTCGCCCAGAGCGGGAGGAATCATTTGAAAGGGGTATTATTTGATAAGCGACAAATTCATAGACAGTATTAATTTTATAATTGAAGTCAGCATCAAGGAAAAAATCTATACTTACCTATATGTTGTCGAGAGTTTCGCGAATCTTTTTGTAGTTTCTTGTTGCCCCTTTTTGATTTTCGGCGGCGTGAGGTGGAAGTTAAACACGTAAAAAGTTCCAATCAATATAGCCTTTTCTCAACTGTGTACCGGTTTTTTACGGTGTGATACTGCCCGTCTGACCTCCACAGCCCGCAGGGGATAAAAATGAATCCCTATTTCCCTTGGTCACGGCATCAAGCGTGAACAACTGGACCAATTTCGCAAATTATTTTTTTGTTGTGTTTGTTATTGTCTGGAGAAGGTTCTTATGAAAGGGAATTTTGAAAAAACATATACATCCGGACGAAGCCGGGGCGGGCCACTTGTCTAAAATAATAACCATTTCAATTCTCTTTCTGCCCCATTAGGTGTAACAGTTCGCCTACGCAAAGAATTCTTCAGATGGCTCCGCTCAGTGCCCATAGTCAGGCGGAAGATCGACGAGAAGATGGCTGAAATCAACAAAGACTTCAGAAAAGATGTTACTAAGAGACTAGCCGGGGTCACAGTTAGGAGGGAACTACCGGAGTTAGGGCTTGACCCTGAACGAGTCATTGAGGAAGTCAGGGATCATGTCGCTTTAGGTAAGTTTCTGATCACTAGGGAAATGGTTTTGTCATGTGCATACAAAATTGTTCGTTAAACTGCTTTTGGAAATGCACCTTTCTTGATTTTATTTTCGAATTGGACAAGATTTGAGAGTATGGTTAGGTAAGGACTTGGTAACGATGCAGAGGCACATTTCGTTACATTTTTTACTATTTATAGGTCCGCGTTTGACCACTATCTCACCTGATGGTAAGCGATGGTGTGGTCGAAGATGGAGCACGCATAGATCCTAAATCATAACTAGTGATCGGAATAGGCTAAGCATATTTACTTACAGTTTGTAGAACAGAGACAAAAATGGGAGACTTCCTTATAACTAAAAATGTTTTACCAGTTCATTTACCAGGACTTTAATTACGTGAATTTAAACATCGTATTAATTATATAAAAAAGTAATATATATTAAATGTTTATAAATGTGTCCGGGCATGGACTAGCGATATTCTAAATACTTAAATATAAACTATTTTAAAGTACAATTACACTCTAGGCTTGGGTCCAATACACTTCCCCGCTATGTGGCAACCATTTTGTTTTTTTTGTTGAAATATGCTCTATGCGAGTACAAACAAAATCATAAATCTCGAAGTTTTAGTCATACTGAGATAAAAATAGGCTTATTCGAAAGGTAATAATATTGTCGACCATCTGCAATACAAAGCAATGTGTTCACAATTCCATAACTTTTGAAAAAAAAATGTGAAAGTCGAAAAAAAAAACAAAAATTATGCAATTCAACCAATAACTGTTAATTACTACAAAAACATACCCGACATTTTTTTTTATTTTTTTTACTAGATCGACAGATTTTGAGCTAAGCTACAATACAACATAAAATTCACAACTGTATGTCTAATATTTTAAGAGTTATTGTTGAAAAATAATCTAAGGGTGTCAAATCGGGTGACCGAGGCGGCCACGCTACTACACCACCGCGACCGATGAACGGCGATAAATTATTACCCTTAGATTATTTTTTGTGGGGTCATATGATATTACCTTTCGAATAAGCCTATTTTTATCTCAGTATGACTAAAACTTCGAGATTTATGATTTTTTTTGTACTCGCATAGAGCATATTTCAACAAAAAAAACAAAATGGTTGCCACATAGCGGAGAAGTGTATTGGACCCAAGCCTAGAGTGTAATTGTACTTTAAAATAGTTTATATTTAAGTATTTAGAATATCGCTAGTCCATGCCCGGACACACTGTATAAAAGTAGATCAGAAGTTATGGTGGCTTAAAGATAAAGAAATAAAGATCACGTGAACCATGATAACATTGCACTCCTGTTTTTAAGCAGTCGTGTAAAAATTAAAAGCATTTATAATTTAAATATTAATAATAAGATGTTAAAATTCACGTAAGTAATTAAAGTTCGGGTAAACTTACTGGTAAAAAAAAAAAAATATTATAAGGAAGTCTCCGATTTTTGTCTCTGTTCCACAAACTGTAGGTAAATATACTCAGCCTATTCCGGTCACTGATCATAACAGATTCATGACAGTGAAGCCAAAATACTTGAACAGTCGGTACTATTTCACAAGGTGATTACTCGTCTAACACGTGTAGGTACGGCGCTGCACGGGCAATTGTTAAGTTCATGTTACTGAATTAAGAAACAAACAAGATAAGCACTTAACTAAGCATAAACTAACCCAACAATTACTTTAATAACTAGGTACACTACAGAACATGCTAGTCACGATGATCCAGCTTTTTTTTTTTATTTGAACTCTATGTACCAATCGACCTGCCTAGCCTTTTGCCCAACTATTTTGGGGTCGCCTTCCAGTCTGAGTAGATGCAGCTGAATACCAGTATTTCACAAGGAGCGTCTGCCTACACCTCCACCATTCTAAGTACAGACGCCAGCAAATAATCGGCTACTTACCCGAAACTGTAAAATTTTTCCAATCAACCTTGAACCTAATGCTTTAGCGATAAAGTTGAAAATCTATTAAAGAAATTTGACAGATTGTTGTACCTGGCGCCGTTTTCGAGATTCAGATTATCCTACTAATATTATAAACGCGAAAGTTTGTATGGATGGATGGATGTTTGTTACTCTTTCACGCAAAAACTACTCAATGGATTTTGATGAAATTTGGCACAGTGGTAGATTATAGTCTGGAATAACATAGGATACTTTTATCCCGGGTATATGTTCCCTTGGATAATTTTCGACAATCACGCGGGCGTAGCCACGGGCGGCAACTAAAAAGTATTAGATAGATAGATAAGAGGTACTTCATAAAGATTGTTCAACCATTATGCTACATCACGTATGGTGAAACAGTTTACATAACATTATGCCTATGTAATCTGAAGAGTTGCATGTGTTTTTATATGAAAACACGTTCAAGGCAGAACGCCGTGCAAGTTTTTCATAAGCAGTAAATAAGCCTCTCGCAGGTAGCATGTTCCGAGGTTCATATATTAAAATATGCGTTGTATGTGGTCGCGATCCTCAGTCGCGTCAGTGAGGCAAGAACGAAGGAGAATTAAGTTCAAATCTAGACTCCAGACTCCTGGGTACCACCATAGACAAATTCCTATTTGAGAAATCTTATAATAATAAACCCAAACCGGCGACCGACACCAAGATTCTAGATTTACTTACAGATTCTATCAAAAACTTACACCTACCGAAACTATTACTTTTTAGCGTTCCGTACCCGAAGGGTAACTAACGACCCTATTACGAAGCCTCCACTGTCCTTCCGTCCCTCCGTTTGTCTGTCTACCTGTCATCGGGCTGTATCTCATGAACCTTATAGGTAAACAGTCGAAATGTTCGCAGGGTGTGTATTTCCATTGCGGCTATAATAACACTAACAAATAAAATCAAATTAAACGGGGCTTGAATTTTTCTCGTGAAATTGGAAATACATTAAAGCAACAATTTCGTATGCAAACAGTGCAATTACTAAAATATTACACATAATTAAACCAATCAAGTGCGAGTTATACTCGCATGGGTTCGCAATGCCGTATTTTTCGATACTCTTAAAACTTAAAGGGCAATTGTTTTCTTCCCCGTCATCATTCTATCTATCTATACCCAGGTTCATACGACTGGCAGGGAGGCGCAGTATCAGGCGCAGTGTACCACGTCAGCCAGGAGATCAGTAAGGTGGCCTGTGACGCGTACAGTCTCACCGCCTACACCAACCCGTTGCATGCCGACGTGTTCCCTGGCATCAACAAGATGGAGGCTGAAGTTGTGAGGATGGCCATCAATTTGTTCCATGGAGATGAGGATTGCTGTGGCACGGTGAGTTTTTGATCTTACCTTTGGGATTGTTTCGGTTTAATTATTTGGTTTACTTAAGAAAGAAAACTTCGTCGCTAATGAGGAGAATGAGGGACAGTCGAAACAGCATCCTGAAAACTAGCTGAGAGCTTCGGCTCTTCGATTGTACAGCAGTTTGTGAGGAGGTTGATTTTTAACCCCCGACGCAAAAGAGGGGTGTTATAAGTTTGACGTGTCTGTATGTCTGTGTGTCTGTGGCATCATAGCGCCCGAACCACTGAACCGATTTCAGTTTAGTTTTTTTTGGATGAAAGGAGACTTAATCGAGAGTGTTCTTAGCCGTTTAAGAGTTATGGTGGGTTAAAGTGGGGATGGAAGAACCAAAATTCTACAAATGTGCCCAAAAATTTCGTCAGGTAGGTTTTTTTACTAATACTCTATGGATTTTTGTGTCCGATTAAAGAAATTTAATTATTTTATTTATTTATTATTCCGCATTCGCCCCAATTTAGAAAAAAACCTTGTGAATTGGGGCAAATGCAGAACAAGTCCTAGTTTCTGAAAATGGGCGTATGATACGCCCCGAAATCCACGAAAGTTTTTTTGGTGCACGCTTCCAAAAACAGCGTCGAAGGATATATTTTTTTTTTCATTTGATAGGTACTCGTAGTTTGGGTACTGTTGTTGTTTGCATCATACAATATAACAAGTCCACTAACAAATAAATTTTATGTAAAGGTACAAAATAAATATCGTGGAACATTAGTTTTGACGGTAAGCCGACCTTCGGCATAAGTACAACAGCCTATACATACATATACTTATAAGTATCTATTGTTTGGCATGACTGTTATTTTGTCAGCACTACAAATTATTATCTACTATTTTTGCGACGCTTACTACTTCCATTTCATCATCATCTTCCTGCCCTTATCCCATCACGCTATCACTAACTCCCTTTTCTTTCATATCACTCCTCACACATTCCATTAATCTTTTCATTGGCCTCCCCTCCCTCCATTCATCCACATTTATATTCACAACTCTTTTAGTTACATACATTTCATCCCTCCTCTTCACATGACTATACCAAGATAAGCGGTTCCCTTTCAACTTTTCCGTCACTGGCGCCACTTTTAACCTTTTGAACGCCAGAGCATAAACGCATCGGCGAGCCCCTGAGGTCAAGCCACAAATTCGCCATACTTTTTATCAAATATTTGTGACATTTAGCGTACATGGCACGCGCTTGCTTTTCATGTATCGTTTTTGACAATGGCGTTCAAAAGGTTAAACTACCTCTAATGTACTCATTCCTCACTTTATCCATTCTCGATACTCCACACATCCATCTCAACATTCTCATTTCCGCTACATGCAATCTTGTCCTTCCATTTGCTTTACCAAAATCGGGCGCATCATGCCATCAATCTATCAAAGTAGCCTTTTTCCAACTATGTTGTGATCGGCTCTCAGTCCAACCGGATTCGGGTTCACAACCCAGTAACTGGAAATACGGCACCCCTTGGCAAACCATACCGACTGTCAAAGATGCTCAATGACCGGCGGGACCAACGGCTTTCCGAGTGCGGCAGGTGCTCTGCAGGGGAAGCGCTCACGAATGGACTCCCTCCAGCCATTCATCCTCTTACCGCGCTTCAAAGTTTAGGATTAGGGGTTTTTTATCTTAGAGGTGACCTTCCTCTGGGCCGGGCGGTTAAGCCACATAGAACATGCCTCCGACCGTTGTCCGGCCAAACCGACTCAGCGGAGCCGCCGGATGCCCTCTCGTCAGGATTGCTCCGTGAAGAGAGAGCAACTGCCGTATTGGTGCGCCTGCACCTCGGCGGCATTAGTCGCATCCTTCGTCAATCGACGACTGTCGATCGGACACGAGCGACCCCATCTCCGACATTCCTCCAGAAATTCGCCACAGACAATAGCCCCTCCGACATGGAGAGACTTTTGCCCGTGCCCAGGGTGCACCAGCCCGACAACTACTCTTTCCCCGAACGTATTCGTAAGGAACAAGCAGCCGTCAAGGACACGAGGAGGTTTTCTGCATACACCCCAAGGAGGAAACTCCATGTGCCAACCTAACCTTGAAATTCGACCCGTGCGAATCTTATTATTTTGTCACGGGTTCTATTTTTTTTCTTCAGTATATCATTCGCCGTTTTGCCATAACAACACAAAAAACCTAAATCTGAGGTATTTCTAGGTACAGAAAACATGTGCTGGAATATCGTTAATGACCTTGTAAACAAATTATAATTATCCGAGACGATAACAGAGATAATTGTTCACTAAAGGCAACTATAAACACGTATTTACTCAAAGAATTAAGAATGTAAATTAGTTGTGACGTAGAGCCTTTGTGAATGTTCTGTCTGTTTAAAGTTATTGCGATAACACTGGAATAAAACGTGTAACAGAATCAACGCAATACCTATAAAAGGGGTCGCGATTTCTGGGTTAGTCCCATAGTAAAAGTTATTCATAATGATGTGTCCGCTTTGCGCTGGAATTGCGTTCATTCTGTTACACGTTGCATGTTTAGAATACGTTAAAAGTTATTGTAATAGAACTATAGTAGACTAGCTTGATGGTCAGTGGTCGCTAGGGTAACTGCCGAGCTTAGGGATGAGTACGATCCACAGTTCGTCAATAGTAAATTTAGATGCAGTTGGGGAGTTTTATCATTGCAGCCAAGCCGGAATAGACGCGCGAGTCGAAGGCAAGGCTACTATTGAGTCGAGATACTGCAGTGACAAATACCCACGTGTATCATACCATAATTATATCAATGGAAAAATAAATTAAACTTTTATGAGCGATTGTAGATCTTTGACAGTCGTTAGCTGTTTAAGATCTACAATTGCAATCTACAAATCTTCGGTTAGACCAAAGACCGTAAATCTGAGTAACAGTCTTAATAAGGGATATCAGGGTACACAGTTATTGGGATGTGGAGGTCAGATGGGCAGTTAGAGAGGAATCCGACCGTAATATACTTTGGAAAAGGCTATGTAGATTGAATAATCTATCTATACTTCTATCTATACTAATATTATAAAGCTGAATTAATTGTTTGAACGCGCTAATATTTTGGAACTACCAGTCAGGTTTTGGTTTTTTTTTTTTTATAAACCACATTCATGAGGAATGGTATAGACTATACGGGAACGAGAAATTCCTACGGGAACGGGAAAAAACGGGATAAACGCGTACGAAGTCGCGGACAAAAGCTAGTTTATAGATATTCCACGAAACTAAAGGCGCGATTTTTAACGGAGTGTTATTATTTTTTTGCTATTTTAAATCAACTTTAAATGGTCTAATTAGTGAATTCAAGCCCAAAAAAATACATGAAAAAAAATCACCCGGCTATTGCCATACGTTTTTCTTCACTAAATTAGTTTAACAATTTCTTAGATTCATAATTCCTTCTTCTAGGTAACAACTGGCGGCACAGAATCAATCATAATGGCTTGCAAAGCTTTCCGGGACCTGGCCTACAGTAAGGGCATATCCAACCCTCAAATCATAGTGCCGTCGACCGTCCACTCAGCATTCGACAAGGCAGCCCAGTACCTCGGCCTGTCCGTTAAGACGATACCTGTGAACCAGGATACCATGACTGTTGACGTAGAGAAAGTCAAGAAGGCCATTGGCAGGAGGACTTGTTTGGTAAGTACACGATTAATATTAATAACTCTCAATTTCTTGCTCTGTCCAAGGTAAGTACGGTGACAAATTCAAACTATTCTTAACCTTTTGAACGCCATTGTCACGTATACATGATAAGCAAGCGCGTGCCCTGTACGCCAAACGTCACAAATTTGTGACAAAAAATACGGCGAATTTATGGCTTGGCGTCGGGGACACGCCGATGCGTTTATGCTCTGGCGTTCAAAAGATTAAATTGCTCTTAACTCACAGGTTGCTATTGTGTCGCAATTTGCACCGCTATTTTCGCGTCTGTAAAGCAATAGCAAGTTCATCATTATCATATAAACCTAGAGACGTCTAGTGCTGGACATAGGCGTTCCCAAATGTCGCCGCACCATCCCGCTACCCGCGACCCTCACCAGGGGGTACTCTACTCTCTAAATCCGAACCCCTAGTTTCGGGCTTAGTTGCAGCCCGAGATTTAATGACAACACGATTTGACAGTTACTGTCAAATCTTGTTGTCATTCATTCTTAGGGGCTAGGTGATACGGACTAGAATACGCCTGCAACGGGCTTTGAGAGTAGCCCCCCAGGTCATCGGTTCACCTTGTGGGAGGCCTTCCAACGCTGCTTCTTCCGGTACGCGGCCGCCGCTCCAGAACTTTTTGGCCTCATCGACCATCTGTTCTGCGAGCAATGTGCCCTGCCCACTGCAACTTCAGTTTGACAATCCTTCGGGCTATGTCAAAACTCGCGTGTGAGGGCACGCGATTCCGACCCGCACTTGAAAAGGGACACCAAATTCGCTTACAGATATCCTGAACACACTAGGAAGACTGATCTGCTTCTGGAGGGCTCTAGCTTGGCTAGTCTGAATGACGGCCGCCATGGCTCACGCACAATGGTTCAACATCAGGACTAAGTGCGGAAACCAAATGCCAATAGATAGATAGATAGCGGTAGCGATATCTGCTTAGGTTGGAACAGAAAGCATTACCTCTGCCTGCTCTTTTCCCGGCTTTCATTAACTTTTTGGGTAGCGAATACCGCGTACGTCTGCACAGACCCTTAACGTATCATATACCACGGCACAATGTTTTAAAAACCAAGAGAGGATTGGCAGAAATGTCACCCAGCGATAAAAATATCACCACAGCACTATGGGAACGTTGCATTGTTGAGCTTGATATTGAAAACGTACACTAAACGACGACAACGACACTGTCCAAGGTCCGGAGTCCGGAGTCAAACTACACTTAAATTTGTTCCTCAGTAACAGTTGACTATTGTGCCGCAACTTTGCACCGTTTTGATCGTATTCGAAAACCTCAATGCTACAGATAGCAGAGATTGTATAGTTATAACAAAACATAACTCATGTTACTGAGAGAATATCCAGAGTATGAACAGTCCCGCTAGGGCCAGTGCATGCAAGGGTTGCGAAATTTGTTCGAAAGAGTGACCGCGGCCCTGGAACGCAAAGGCTTTGGAGGAACACGGGTGGGTTTTAGTCAGTAAGAGTCTGACACTCCCTTCCGCTCCGCCCAGAGCGGTAGGAGTCATTTAATGATTTCTAATAAAAAAAAAATTTAGTAAAAACTGCCCCAGAAACAAAAGACTGTCTTCGTCTTTTCGGAATACTACGACGAAGACTTCATGCGAGTAGATACGAGCTCGTCAATAGTGTCCAAATTCTGGAAAGAATCTTTGGAACCCAAATGTATTCCTGTAGCAAAAGCGATATGTTTGTAGGACATGTATTAACTTCCTCCACAGATTGTAGGCTCAGCTCCGAACTACCCCTACGGCACGATGGACGACATCATCGCCCTATCAGACGTGGCCGTAGAGTACGACGTACCTCTCCATGTGGACGCATGCCTGGGCGGCTTCGTGGCTGCCTTCATGACTGACGCCGGCCACCATGTGCCGGTGTTCGACTTCCGACTGCCCGGAGTGGCTAGCATGTCTGCTGACACGCACAAAGTAAGTTAACTTTATCATCACGGCTGTGAACCGATTAAAGTCATCATTGAGCCTCTTGTTTTGTGGGTTTCTTACATCATCACTTCGAAATCGCCTTACCGCGGTGACTATAGATCATTACTAGAAATACTCGTGCCCGCGCAATGAATGCTGTCACAGGCATTTTTAGAACATGAAATTAAAGTTTTACAACTAACAAAAAACTACAAAAAAAATTGTTAGAAATCCAAAAAAACAAGGAAAAATAGAGACGTTACACGCTTTTATCCTTGCCATACAAAACGTCGTTTGTACTTGATGGCGCATAATATTATTATCATCTAACTAAGTAATTTATAAATGTAAAGAAAATCCTTTGCAGGAGACTAGATTCCGTGTTAGAGAGACCCTGTTTTACGGATCGCCAGAACCTCAACTTAAGGTTTTAAACATATGAGATGTTGTTCCAAAACAGAACACTACACAATATTTTCTATAATATAATATAATATAATAATAATAATAATAATATATCCTGGGACAACTCACACACGGTCATCCGATCCCAAACTAGGCAGAGCCTGTACTATGGCAACCAGACAACTGATAAACATACTTATATATTTCTAAATACATACATATTATAGACAAATTACACCCAGACACAGAACAAATGATAACCTTCCTTCCCCTTTCAGTACGGCTTCGCACCAAAAGGCACATCAGTAGTCCTGTACAGGAAGCAAGAGTACAGACATCATCAGTATACCGTGACCACGGAGTGGCCCGGCGGCGTGTACGGCTCTCCTACTGTTAATGGTATGTATTACAGCCGTCGCGCGTCGTAAGATTACTTTCTGTAGACACCCACTCCAATGCCATCAGCAAAAAAGTCGAGTTAGGGGACGCCCTTTGTGAGATTGTTCGAAAGAGCTACCGCGGCTATGGTGCGTCAAGGGCAATTGAAGGAACACGGGTGATTTTTAGTCAGTAAGAGTCTGACACTCCTACCTTACCTCCCACTTCGCTCGGAGCGGGGGAGTCGTTTGATGATTTCCCATCCAAAAAAAGGGGACGCCCTTGACTACTGACAAAAGAACATTCGGGTCTGATACTCTAATAATAAAGCTAATAAAAAATCGTTTAGAAAAACAACTGCTCTCGTTCGTACATACCTCCGTCACAATTTTCTACCATTCCACACCAATGGTCACGACCTACACTCGCCAATAATACAGTTTCAATCTTGATGTATTGACGTTCAACCTTACCTCATTAGAATGCTTACTAAATTAGGGTGTTAGCTACACCTTAAATCTGTAAGCATTTCGAACTGCTTAGTGGAAGTTTCGCTTCCATGAATCCTCGTTATATGACCTCCTTAGAGAGTGTTTTGATCCCATTAACGCGAAGCACCTATTGTCATATTTAGAAAAGTCTAGCGCCACTGCTTCACTAAGGTCAATGGGTCAATGTCACAGTGTTATGTGTCGGATGATCTCGGTTATGAGTGCATTGTGTAAACTTGCACTGTTGATATTGAGCGAGAACATGAACTATTGTTGAAAGGGGAATAAAATAGATAACTATGAAGAGTAATGTGCGTTAAGGTCTAGGCACACTTTAATGAACTGTTTTACCAGACAAACAACACACACACACACCCCACACCACACACCAGACCACACCACATCACAACACACAACACCAAAGCACAGCACACCACACCACACCATACCACAGCACTCCATACCACACTTCATCACACCACAGCACAGCACACCACACCACACCACTTTATTTTTCTTTAGTCAGCCCGAAAGTTGCAAAGAGTCTTACTTAATAAGTTAAGTAAAGTTATACATAGTGTTACCAATTAAAAAGTATGTGGAAGTTGGATAGGCAGACACTTTAATCAAAATAATATTCAGCTGCATCCAGCTACACTGGAAGCCGAACCCAACATATTCGGAAAAAGGCCTAGAAGCAAAATTCATGATGTTCTTTAGACCAAAACTTCCAACAGATATGTTTTATGTCACTCAAAATTGAATCTTACGTAAGGTGGGTTAAGTCTTTTTAAACAAAGTTTGCATTTGTTTGCAGGCAGCCGCGCTGGTGGTCTAATAGCGGCGTGCTGGGCGACCATGATGTTCGTCGGCAAGAAGCGATACGTGCAGATGACAGACGAAGTTATCAAGACCACCAGATATATTGAGAATGAGTTAGTATACTGTTTGTATTTTTGACCTGAAAAGAATTGGTCATCCCTTTTTCCTAAGGATATAACACTAACTACATGAGAGTAGCAGCAAAATCGTGTTAACCATTAAAATAATGATGTATCCTTAAATATCTTGGTGGTATTGAGGAATAATGAGAACCATTGATGATATTTAAAATAGGTGATTCTAAAGAAGATTTACCATAGCAAAGCGGCGATTAAAAAGGGTGGTCAGAAAAGTATTTGTTATTATTTGCTTTTATCAGATTTTAATAGGCTAATGTGCTGTTTGTACAGTCAAGGCAAGCAATTCTTTGGTCATTTTGTCGTACCAACATATTTTTTTTTGGGCTAGCCTGTTCTTTACCATTGTAGCGGCATCAATGCCGTGAAAAACTAGGAAGCGAAAGTTGTGCGGCAACAAGAAGAACCGATATGTTATCTATTCTGTCAGCGATGAACTACCAACGAAATCCTGCATTGCGCAAGCAAAGTTCTCCGTGCGATTTGAACATATACAACAGTCCGAATATCAACCATCGGGCTGTTGCCCACCAGACAAAACTGTCTGGTCGGAGGATCCTCCCATTTCAGTGGAGTTATGCGGGACTTTACTCTCTGTACCGCATACCTCTATACCATGATAAAATAGATATCCGATTTAAATTACTTTCACAGTTTAAATAATGTCCTGTATATTTCCAGGGTCCGCAAGATCCCGGGTCTGTTCGTGTTCGGCAAGCCGGTGACGTCAGTGGTCGCGTTCGGCTCCAAACAGTTCGACATCTTCAAGATGGCGGAGCATCTGCACAAGAAGGGCTGGAGTCTGAACGCGCTGCAGTTCCCTTCGGGGTATGTTGAGAATTAAAAATAAACTCGATAGTAAAGCATACATAAATAGAAATAGCTAAGGCTGAGGCCACTGGAGTGAGGAAGATATTAACCAATGGAATTGCATAAAATCTCGCTCCTTCCGAGTCCGGGGTCAGTCCACAGTGACTTACCTATTGATTTTTGTGTTAAAAATCTAAAATTATTTGTAACAAGCCTTTTGCCGCGACTTCGTACGCGCTTATCCCGTTTTTTCCCATTCCCGTAAGAGTTTCGGGAAATCCTGTCTTAGTGATCCCCTACACTTCCCAAGGAACCTACATGCCAAATTTCAGCTCTCTACGACCAGTAGTTTCGGCTGTGCGTTGTCTGTCAGTCACTCAGTAACGGAAGAGTTTTTATATATATTGATTAATTAATTACATTTGTTCGTCTTTAGAGTCCACATCTGCGTGACACACGCGCACACACAAGCAGGCGTGGCGGATAGGTTCTTAGCGGACATGCGCGACGCTGCCAAGACTTGCCTGAAAGACTGCAACGCACCGGTAGAGGGCAAGGTAAGCAATACTTCCAATATCTTTATAGAAAGAAAAACTACTAAGTGTCTGTCGCTTATCGTGTATCTGAGGTACGAAAGGATCTCGAATTCATTCGGCAATCGACAGCGCTCGCTTACTATGTATTTTATGATACAATCGCATGACCTTTATATTATATAGCTTTTGCCCGCGACTTCGTACGCGCATATCCCGTTTTTTTCCGTTCACGTAAACTTTCTCATGAATGTGGCTATTTACAAAAAGAATTGTCCAAATACGACTGGTAGTTCCAGAGATTAGCGCGTTCAAACAAACTCTTCAGCTTTATTATATTAGTACTAGTATAATATGCCGTCTCATTTCTCAATACAAATGTTAATTAAAACATCAAGAATGTTGAAGAGTTCTTGTTCCACTCACCATCATCAAGACTTCGATATCTGACTGACTGAGACTATCGATCAGTGTTATTACTCGGACCACGTATACGAACTCCTCATTTTTATGACGGACTTTCAATAAATAAATACTTTTTTTGCAGATGGCGATATACGGCGTAGCTCAAGAGATATCAGACAGGAGCCTCGTCTCTGATATTACGAAGTACTTCATAGATTCCATGTACTACCTGCCTAAGGAGGAAGACGAAACGACGCCCAAAGACAAAGCTACAGTATCCTAATTCCTTAACAAAATCATAGAACAATTCAGCTAAGATGTTTTAAAAGAGGCAATTCGCGTATAAGGAATGTTTCCATTCTAATCTAATGCTATAGTAGGCGCCAGATAAATGTGGAATAAAGTATATTGACCTTTCCCTAATAACTGTTCATAGGTACCTGAACAATTAAATATGAATCGTTTTTCATTATTAGACAATGTTAAGGATCACGAGAGATGATGATTCGGGACAGCTTTGTGTCATTAATTCCGTTTTTCAAATTAAAAATGTCAATAATTGTAGGTGGCCACGATTATCTGGCGCCTACTATAGCACTTACCTATGTGTATTTGTCAAAATATTTGCGTCGCCTGTCCAATACAAAATTAACCTTATACTAAAACTTTTAAGGTATATTTTGCATTGAACAAGTGACCGCGAGTATTTAGCATAAAGCTGTCAAAATAGTTCTAATTTCCTTTCCTTTTGACAAGTTTTTGATATTGTTCATCGACGAGATGAGATTACAGCTTCAATTTAAACGTTTTTTTAATCGTGAGAAAGTTGGCTTTCACTTGAATTTCTTTAGCTGATTAAGAACATTGTAAGGCGAGTTACGTATTAAGGATACAGAGTTATAACGTGCGGCCATATTAACTTTTGTAAGCGATACTCTACAGAAAATGTTTAAGAGGCGTGCTGAGCGAAAGAAAGTTTTTGTTTTGGCATTTAAAAATATTCCTGAAACATATTGCGAAACTATAAGAGTAGCGCGAGTACTGTTTATAAATGACATGTCAAAATCATTGTGATTTTTGTGCTATTATGTAAAATATTCACGTTGAATTCTTAAGCCGCGTATCCACTAGGCAACATATGACGCGCCACACGTGACGCTCAACCTGTTCGGTAACGTCGCACAACAGCGCCAGCTGGCGCACTATATGAAAACGATAATGAATAAGGGTTGCTCGTTGCCGTTAAACATGATGAGCAACATGTTGTGCATCATGTCGCGCGTCAAATGTTGCCAAGTGGATACACAGCTTTATACCATCTGGAAATCCGTTGAGTTTAGAAGAACTTAGCTGAAATAATCAGAATCACACAAAAAACAACTTTGTTTTAAACTATGTTTAAAGATCTCAGCATGCCATTCTCCTCAGTATTTGTGGTGGCAGATCGTATGAATAAGTTATATCTTTTTTAGCAGAAATATGGTAAGAGTATTTTTTGCATTAATTTCCATCTAGTCTAAGAAAATGGTTGCCATTTGAGATGAAACTGAAAAAGTAGACGATTTCTTATATTTTTTTACAAAATGTTAATTAAAGATGAAGATGAATTATTTTGAATTTTGACTTGTACATGCTTTTAATTGTATTTATTGTGATAATGTTTAAATGATTTATAATTTAAAATCATAACGTGTTTTTAATTTCGAAGTCTCGAAAAAAACTGAATATTCTGATGAAGAACGATTTATCTACAATACATTTATAGGAAATGATTCCAAACCTTTAATTTATTTCATGGGTTTTAGCTAATGTGCCAATAATGATGCATATAAAAATGTAATTATGTTATCATGCTTGAATAATGAAGAATAATTTAAAAAAAGATAATTATGGGACTGTAACTGTAGACTTGATATACAAAGAGGCCAGGGCGCTGACAAGATAAAATGTATGGCGTTAAAGGAACGAAATATAGTCAGCGTCGCGCGGACACACTCATACATTGCCCACACCGGCACACAGCGCCAGTGATGTCATGAAAATGTTTGAGGTTAGGAGTGGGCTCATTTCCATACATACAATAAAAGTCCCGGCCATTTGCAAGTCGGACAAGAAACATTCAGTACCAAATACCGCATAAATAACGTTTCTTGAATTTAATGTGTATTGTAAGAGATACAGATGAAGAAGATTTCACATTACAGAAGATTTCAACTGTCCACATCCGCCTGCTGACAGACGCACGAACAGGCTTAGTAATAGGGTCTCGATAGGTTTGGGTATGGAACCCTAAAAAACTGGCCAAGTGCAAGTTGGGCTTGCACACGAAGGTTTCGTACCATAAGCCGAAAAAAAAACATGTTACTTGTATAGGGCCCCCTTTTATCTTTCATTTTTATTATTTGATCTGTGAAAATTTCAACTGTCTAACTATGACGGTTCATGAGATACAGCCTGGTGACAGACAGACGGACGGACAGCGGAGTCTTCGTAATAGGGTCCCGTTTTACCCTTTGGGTACGGAACCCTAAAAACAGCGAAATAAACTTAATTCATCAAAATACATAGTACATTCGCTAAGTACATAAGTACCTACGTAAGCAACAAACGAACATGTTCTAATCACAACTAATTATTATTTTGTTATGTAAGGTTTAATGTATAAAGGTGGAGTTATGTTATATTTGTATATTACAGATCATTTACTCGGATTTGGATGTTGGTTGTATATTTTGTTTTGTTTTAATGGATTTTTATTAAATTGAAAATTATTATAAGGTTTTTTTTTGTTATTTCGGTTTGATTTGAAGTTCTCATCCTGTGTTCAAATCTCAGTCTTGCACAGATAAATTAGTCGATAATATTCGTGTGAGTTGCGCTTAATCGTTTGAACGTCATTGTCACTTATTTGCGACAAATGAAAGCTTAAACCGTACGCCATCGTCTCAAATAGGTAACAAAAACCGATGAATTTCTGGCTTGGTGCGAACCTTTTGAACGCCAGAGCATAAACGCATCGGCGTGCCCCCGACGCCAAGCCACAAATTCGCCGTACTTGTTGTCACATATTTGTGACGTTTGGCGTATTCGTAACAATGGCGTTCGAAAGGTTAACGCACTATCCGGCTGGCTAAGCAACTCCGTGCTTTGTGGCCTTGACCCAAAATATTCTTAAGAAGAATCTATTCTAGGTCCTAAAAAACTTCTTGATGCATTCTTCTACCACAGCCATAGATAACAAAACTCAATCTGTCATTACTTGTCAAAATTGTACAGGCGACATGCTCAATATAAAATGCCCAAAATTAACTGTTTATAGTGGTACAATGCAATGCATAGCCGTTGTGCTAGCCAGTGTAATAGCTCTCGCCGCCAGTAGCCGAGTCAATTACTGCGGTTCTAGAATGTGTGGCAATACTAACGCTCATACTTTCTGCCAGTTCCCTGTGAGTTCCTGTTATTATTCTTGTGTTCTTGATTATGTTTTGAGAGTAGGGGCAACGGCCCCCTCTGCCAGGGTCGCGGAATTCGTTCGAAAGAAGTTAAAGAGCATTTCCTTTCGCAAATGACATAATATTTATAGATATGTATGTATATATTTATATGTTTATGTATGTAAGTATATTTATGTATGATACAGAATGTAGTACCTATTGTAAAATGTGTGCACTGGATCCTACCCTCTATTGTGATCTCTCTCTATCACTCAAAGGTTTGCTGGTAGAAGACTCATTTTTGACTTAAGCTCTCCTTTGTACATGAACTATTTAAATCACTGTGAATTAATATAAGCTGTTATGGTGTACAATAAAGAATTAAAGAAGAAGAAGAAGAAAGAGTCACCGCGGCCCTGGAACGCAGAGGTCTTTAGAAGGAACACTGAAAGGTTTTAGTCAGTAAGAGTCTGACACGCCCTTCCGCTCCACCCAGAGCGGAAGAAGTCATTTGATGATTTCCCATCCTTAAAAAAAAATCTCATTTAGGTGCTTTGTGTTATTTAAATTATCAGCGGTGTCCGGAAACGATGAAATCTTTGTCAAAAGTTGACTGGCAGCATATGCCTAAGGCATTAATTCCGCCTCTGTACATTTTGTTTATTTTGTGTGCATAAAGAATTAAATAAATTAATAAGCATCGTAAAGAAACCGGTATGTCCTAAGAATCAAAAACTCGAAGACTCCACCTAATTGCTCTGGACTCGCAGGTTGATAACGGTCCGTTCCCTCTTATAAAACGAGCCCAGGGTCCCTGCAGTTGGAACGTTGTAGGTTTATTGTGCGTATGTGATGAAGTTCCCATCACCAAGCGCATAGCTCTAGGAGTGTAGCCACGAGCAGACCAGCCGCGATTGCTACCTTCACATATAGCCGATCTCTTTACAAGACGATATGGGTTTTAATATTGGTCCATACTAAAGTTTCAAAACTTCTGCTGGAGTTACGAAATCTTCCTACATAATTACCCAATCAGTAGGTAGATTCGCTATTTTTCAAAACTAACATTTTCAAACCACCCTAGGAAGGCCCCAGCCACCATTGCGTGGGCTACATGAGCGCACCCCTCACTCTAGAAGAGAAGTCCCGAGTCATAGCGCGACTGAACAGACGGAGGAACGAAGCAGCGGCCGGCAAAATGAGAGGCTTTCCCAGCGCTGGAGATATGCTGAAACTGGTACGGTGACGTAAGAACAAAACGCTCAATTCTTACAAGCGTAGAGGACCATAAATAATATTTCAAAAGGGAAAATCAATTATCTGCCTAGCCTTTTCCCAACTATATTGAGGTCTGCTCCCAATCTAACAGGATGCAGCGGCATTTACCAGTATTTTATATGGAGCGACTGCCGATCTGACCTCTGCAATCCAGTTACTGGGTAATTGGTACGATTACTTGTTAAGAGTGGTAGCAAATTTGTGGCTACCTGTAACGACTGTCAAAGATCACATTACAATTATGTCCAATTTTCAAAAACGCCTGCAAAAGATTCTGCGACCAGCAACCCAGGTGGTCGCAGAACTTCTTTTTGGAGAATTTCATCTCGCAGAATTTATTTTTGACATCTAAACGCTGTGCCAACGGCCCATCCCGTAAGACAAATCCATAGTCTACTGGACATAGTTACCTTGCCTAATTTCATCAAAGATGTGACTGAACAGACATTTTCTCTGTCAGCGATGGGTAGAGGAGATAGCCCGGGAAGCGCAGCGCTGGGCGGACCAGTGTCGGCCGCCGCGCAATATTGAAGAGCACGACGCTTGCCGTTATCTTTGTAAGTTATTAAAATGAATCCCCCATCTTAGTACACAATACATTACTTTAGTCTAATCCAGCGCCGGCCCTGGGGTAGAGCGAGAGGAGCGGTCGCTCTAGGCGCCTTTTGGCAAGAGTCGCCAAAAAGCCGAAAGAAACTAGAGTATACTAATTCGAGCTACTTAATTTAATTGAAATTCAATAAGTGTTGATATTTGAAAATTTAAGAATTATTATTTATCTAAACTAATATTACAAAGAGGAAAAAAATATTTGTTAGGTACGATGTGGCTCAAAAACTACTGAACCGTTTTTAAAAACTCTTTCGCCATTAAATTAATTAAAGCTATATTATTAACTTAAAACATAGGCTATAATAAATTTTCAAATTGCAATAATGTAACCCAAAGTAGCAAAATTTTGCCTTATAAATTCAATATTTGGCGTGCGCTGAGAAAATTACTATTGATGGTACATATTATTACCTATAAAAAAGTATGCGAGCGTATATTATGTCTTACTATCATGGTTAAGTCACAATGATCTCTTTTTGTTCAAATTATTCAATTAAAACCAGGTAGAATGAAAATGTGGTGATTTTGGTATCATGATATTTATCCTCATCCATTTAAATGGTTATTTAATGTTTATTTAAAGTGTTATTTAATGTGTTGACATTAAATAACACTTTAAATTATTCAAATCGAACATTTCGTTTAAAGTTATAGTTACGTATTTAAAAGCGAAAAGTCACTCACTCATTTTATTCACGAAATCTCAGAAACTACTGGATCTATGAAGTTGAAATTTGGCACGGAGGTAGATTATGAATAGGAGACGTCAGTTAAGAGGTATGAAATGATATACTTGAAACTTGGTACGAATACTGGCCTAGGTGAATTAAAAGGCCAGTATTGTTATTTCAGAACTACCCCCAAAATACGATTTAGGAGGTTTAAAATTTGCATGGAAAATTTTAATTTTTTAGGTTTATAAACTTGAAACTTGGTACAAATATTGAGCTAAAGAAATAAAAAAATATGAAATAGTTAGTTTTTCAAAACACCACCTAAACCCCCTGGGGGTCAGTGGGGGTTTAGGTGGTGTTTAAGTATGTATACATGTGAAGTTGAAATACGGCATTAGGTAATGATTTTGATAAACCGTTAGAAAAACATGTATTTGGATTTTTCGAAAATAAACTCCTAAAGGGGTGAAGAGGGGTGATGAAGTTTTTAAGGGATTTCATTATTGCTTGCTTCAATTTACTTGAAAATTGAATGTGTTTGAACAAGAGGTCAAACGCGTATTTATAATATAACTAGCTTTTGCACGCGTTATGCTAAAGTGCGCGCTTAAAAGCGTCTTAAACGTCTTACTATAGTAAAAGGATTCCACCAGATTCACTGTCAGTGGGCCAGTGCGTTGCCTCAGTAGTGGGCGAGGCGCCTGGTCTCCGCGTCGAGTCCATGGTCGACATCTGGTACATGCAGAGTATGGCGTACAAGGGCAACGTCACCTTCTATGTACCGTGAGTATCATTACCTAACGTAGGTATCTATCTTCATAGTTACTCCCAGGAATGTTCCCAAACAAGCGCTGCACAGCGGGGTTTCTGGAGTGGTATTCTAAGAGGTAACGGAGCCCCTTCCATGTGCTAATGGACCACCTGTGGGGTTTTAGTGAGGTAAAAATCGTTTTTTCACCAAGAAATCTTCAAAAGGCGCCTGCAGCCTTTTGAAGATTTCTTCCAGACACAAAAAAGTTATGACGTTCATCGCTCAATGGCTCATAAAATACTCATCTATAGAATTTTGCCGAACTTCGGCGTACCGTAAGGTGGCGCAATTCAAGCTTTGCTCACTGTTCTCTCGATACCGATGTTGGTCGACTATTGTACCCCTTTTGTTTTTTTTTTTAAAGCTGGAAAATCATCAAATGATTCCTTACGCTCTGGGCGGAGCGGGAGGGAGTGTCAGACTAAAACTGACTAAAACACATCCGTGTTCCTCCAAATGCTCGTTGCGTTCCAGGGCCGCGGTGACTATTTCGAACAAATTCCGCAACCCTGGGACTATTGTACCCTAAGCATATCTATGGAAAACTTTTGCTCGCGGCTTCGCTTGCGTTAGTATAGATTTTCATGAAAAAAAGCCTATAACCGACGCCAGGGTTCAATCAATCTCTTCATCAAAATCGGTTCAATAATTTACACGTGATAGCGTTACAAACTCAGTTTCACAATTATAATATTAGTTAGGACTGGCTTCTGTCAGCTTCGCCCTCGTGATTGTCAGAAATTATCCCAAGGGAACATACCCCCGGGTTAAAAAAGTAGTATATCTGCTATTCCAGACTATAATATATCTATGTGCCAAATTTCATCCACATCCATTAAGCCGTTCCGGTGTCATTGAGTATCTAACAAACATTCATCAATCCAAAATTATTGTACCACCGAAATTCTTTATTAATTTATCTTTGCAGACCAAGTCGTAATGGCAGCTTCTACGGTGACTTCGCCCAAATAATGTGGGCGCATACCTATATGGTTGGCTGTGGTCGCAGTCGGTTCATGGTAAGCCTGTCGCATTGATTTTTTATGTAAACTTCGGAACCCTAAAAAAGCCTCGTCTACAGGCGCTATAAAAATCAAGATCTTCTTGGCTATGAGGCAGTCAATCCCACTTTATAATTATACTAGCTTTTGCTATATAATTATAAAGTGTATAATTATAAACTGTACGCGCATGCGTACGAAGTGGCGAGTAAAAGCTAGTATTTCCAGTTCCCGTACGAATTTCGGGAAATCCTCTCTTAGTGCTCCTCTACGGAGTGTGAGGAAGCTACATGTCAAATTACAGCTGTCTACTATCAGAAGTTTGTGCGTTGTTTGTCAGTCAGTCACTATTAGGATTGTTATACATCTACATGCGTTTGACCACCATCACCAGTACCCAAGACTTCTCCCTCCTTCTTTCCAAACCTTTGCAAACTTTTTTGAGGAAAATAAAAGTAACACTGATTTTTTAAATTGAGAGGCTTCCATCAGTTCCAACACACCTTTCTAACCCACCCAAACGCATACATAATTCTTTACAAGTATGCGTTTGAGTGGTTAGCATTGCAGTTAATTTACTGTGTTATCGTTGTCAGATACCCTGGCAAGGTCGTCTCCGAAGCGTGGAGCGCCTGGTCTGCAACTTTGCCCCCCACGGGCCCATGCCGTCGCGGTCTTTGTGGACCCCCACGTCTCCAGCAGCATCGTGTCCATCGCGCTCACAGCGCGATACGATGTTGCCATCGCTTTGTGATTTTCGTTAGTATTCGTTTGTTTTCTAAATATTTTTTGGTTCGGTCCCAGTGAAGAAAAGGAAGATAGTCTTTTATACAAAAACCTTCCACATATACATATACATACATATGCGGTATTGACTGAAGTGAATGTGAACACGTGAAGAAAAACGTCGCCGAAATTAAGAAATGGAATTAGAGAACCTATGTTCCTTATTAATTCCGAATTAGAATTGTAGTGAATAGGCCCATGAATCTGAATTAGCCATAAAATATACAAACGTCATAATTTCAGAACGGGATCCGAAAGAAATAACAGTCGTCGACACTTCGATGACGTTAGAAGACCATCTACTATTAGATACGGTCTTAGAAATAGAAAATAATGAAACACTGAACTATTTAGGGAGTCTAGACGAGATTTACCTAACCAAGCTGGCTATAGCAACGATGGCGAATACTGTATCAACGCAAGTTTATTACAATTCTATGCAGAGAAGAGATGTAGTAGAAATCATTGATTC
Organism: Mamestra brassicae; assembly: GCA_905163435.1. NCBI lineage: Eukaryota > Metazoa > Arthropoda > Insecta > Lepidoptera > Noctuidae > Mamestra > Mamestra brassicae. Next base: position 16,956,415 of record LR990991.1, read on the forward strand.
GATAGTATCGCAATTGAATGACAGTACAATCAGTACAAATACAGTCCCACCTCAAGTAATACCTATACCTTATGCCACCAAAATAGAAGCGACAACAGTAAAAGTTTTTAAAACACTAAAAAAGAAAGTAAGCTTAATTGGAAGACCAAGATCATACAACATGGAAGACTTAACAGAATTTGAAGAAAAGACAGAAAGTAAGTTGACTTTTTCAAGAATAATAGAACACCTACTACAGTTAGGTACTTACATGAGATCGTATGTTTACAGATTACACGCCTATTGAGGAAATACGAAAAAGAGAAAAGGAATTCTACGCAGAGTATGAATTCGTTGAACCAGTCGAGGATAAGGCTACTACAACTTCTATAGATGTAACAAAGACAACAGATGTTCCTGGTGAAGTTAATAGTGTGTATGCAATTTATAAAGATGTGGATTTTGAAAGTAACTATATTTACTGATCTTGAAATAAAACGTGTTACAGTTTTAATCAATCAAGATGTTTTAAGAGATGTTGTGACAAGACTAGATCAAAACTCAAGTATGCTGTATGGAGGACCAGTACAAACGTTTATTGACAATGCTATAGCCCAGTCTGGTGTAATAAGCCCGAATAATAATGTAGATGATGTCGTTGCCAGTAGTACACTAGAATTGGGAAATGCATCGGTGACGGATAATATTGATGACTATCTTTCGGATCGTAAGTTACACAAAGGAGATTATTTTGTGAAAACTAAGGATTTCGTTATTCAGTTCAATATATTAAATATGGAAGATATAAATGTACTCATTTCATCGAACCATTTAAATATTGTGTTCAATTTAGTGTATTTATAAAAGATTATGATTGATATGGGAGTCGATATCTACCAGTCAAATATTGTATTGTCCACAGCTGAAACAGTTCGTGAACTACAAGAAGCTCTGGATCGGATAGAACACGATATGGCGTCAAAAGCAGGGAAGGTATGACACTTATATCATCATCGTCTTCTTTTCCATGTTCCATGTTACTTAAGGACAGCGCAACGCGTTTTCTTCTTTCTTGTCAACCGTCACGCTGTAATTCACTCCTTCAAATAGCTTAGAATGTCACATTTCGTGTTAGCATCAGAGGCATTTAAAAAAGTTTTATCTATACTTCTCTACTAATATAATAAAGCAGAAGAGTTTGTTTGTTTGATTGAACGCGCTAATCTCTGGAACTACCAGTCGGATTTGGAAAATTATTTTTGTTACATTCATGCGGAAGGCTATACGGGAACGGGATATGCGCGTACGAAGTCGCGGGCAAGAGCGAGTAAGGACATAATATGAGTCAAGTGTTTTTGAGTTCAGCTCAGCAGTAATTATCTGGCTTTCTTTTGGTGACTATATATAGATGTTTCGGGTGCAGACATGATCAAAGAGGCATATATCGTACAAGACACAGAGGTTTGTGAGGAGAAAAGAGACGTCTTTACTATTTAGGCTGACAAATTAAAGAACAATGTAAAACTATGAAAAATTATTTGTATCCTCAGGTTCGGAGAGAATTAAGAGGCCCCGAAGAATCGGAATCACATTCAACGATTGACAGGTCTCTTTACGATGCACTCCACAATGCAGAAGTCGAAAGAAATAAAACCCTAGAAAGAGGTCCAATGTACAATATGGTACTGAAATATATGCCGTACTTGAAGCAGTATGAAAATGGGATACTCCCAAAGTCTGATGATGCATCTAGTGCTGATATAGCAAGAGATTCTATAATTATGTTTGTGTTAGTTTTTATTATTTGTTTGTAATTGTTTAGGTGTATTTTAGATGTATTTATGTAACTGTTTCGATTGTCTTGTTCATAAAGTTTATGATTTAGTGATCGTTTGTGTTTTATTAGTTGCATGCTTGTGTAAAACATACATGAGTAACGTCAACCCCCCGTTTGGTTTCCTTGAATTGTGTCTGGTGTTTGACACGCTAATTGGAAACCACACTGACAAGTTAAGAGCCGGATTAGCTCGAGGTACAAAATATGTGTTTCCAGACAAAATACATATATAACTGTTCTGTAAGTTTTTAAGTCGGCCACATAATTTAATTTCTTTGAAAGCGTAATAACAGTAATGGCTTTAAGAATCCGAATCATACTCTGTAACCGTACTCTAAAAACTAACTTTCTAGCTCGTAATAAATTATACAATATTTATCAGTTGGAAATGAGGACCAACCAAACAAAACTAATAAATAAATTCTAGAAACCCTTCAATATGTTCCAAAAGACTAGGTCAGAGTAAAATATTCCATATCAAAGCCTACATCACAACAAAGGATTTGGAGCATTAATGAAAACTTAATGGTTAATGTACGTGGTTCCCGATGGCCGCCGCGGTCATCGCCCGGCGTCAGTCGAGTTGTGGTCACCCAACGCAGTGGCCGTAGTCCCTCGTAGGCGCGTAGCCGCGTAGCACGTCTACGAATTATCGTAGCGGTTTTATGTAGCTGCGTTTTTACGCGCTGAATTTTTGTCGTGAATGAAAAGTATTTAGGTGTGCGTTGAATGGTTTTGTAGTCGTATTTTTATTAAAATAGTGTGTTTTTCGTAGGTTTTATACAGACAAAATAAATCTTTTTGCCTAGCCTTATCCCATTGTTTGGGGTCAGTTTTCCTTGTTTCTCTTAGCCAGACGTTTTGTCTGTGTTTTCCAAAAACTAAATCTCAATACAGCAGCTACAAAAACAAAAAGAAAAACAAAATACTCTTGAATTTCGGAGGTCCATCGGACCTTAAAGGCTTCAAGCTGTATTTCCAAAATACAATGACGAATGATAACAGCAGTAAGGCTGGTTCAGAGCCTAGAGAGTCTACAGCAAGAGGTCCGTGGTCGAAGAAGCCTGATGACGTCAAGTTTGAGTTCGGCTTCGGAGTTCCACTGGGGGCCATGTCTGCTCATCCTGCTTTCCATTCGGCTTGGGATCTTGGTTGGTAAGTATAGAGTTCAAATATTTTAATATTGATCGGGCTAACATATTTTAATAAGCACACCGAGCTGCGAGCACAGGAGTGAACTGCTCACTGGAAATCTGAAGACTCCCAGGTCAGACAAGCCATTTCGAGACATAGGTTATCTTATATTTTTCTCCTTAGTCGTGAATGCATTATCTTCGGCTTACTCAAGGCTAGTTTTTGAAGCTAATGTGGGAAGCAAGTAAATAATGCGGCTTATTATTTTAGCTTGGCACATATAGAGACAAGGAGACTTATTGTTACCCCAAAAAATAAACTGTTATCAATAAGGTAATCCCATGAGCTAGATCTTAAAATCTTCCAGCTTCATTTAACTATTATTATTATTTATTATGAGCCTGTAATGTCCCACTGCAGGGCAAAGGCCTCCTTTACTTTCTTCCACTGTTCTCTGTATTCTGCCACATCTGGCCAATCCTTTCAGTAGGATTCTAACTCGTCCCGCCATCTCCTCCTGGGACGCGTCGCCGGTTCTTGTTGTTTGGAACCCAATCAGTGGCCACTTTTGCCCAGTTTTGTTGCGACATGCGGCAAATGCGGCCAGCCCAGTTCCATTTAAGATTTGCAGCTGAGTTGTAGCTAAGGCCCTAAACAAATCTATCTAACTTGAGAATCGAACTCCTGACACGTAGCCAGCAACCAATCGCTCAGCTACTATATAAACAGTGACATCAAAGCGATGACGTCAAAATGATGACGTCAAAAGATGGCTTTAGTCACCACCATAGAAATAAGCATGGCATTCTTTTAAATGTCACTTTTATTCATCACTGCCATGATATAACAAGCATTACGTTCTTCAGTACAATTACTTCAAACCTAGTATGACTCACAATTCATATAGACCTGACTAAACAAACAGTATCAATTATACAAACGGTACAATTTAACTACATGATGGCCGTATGCATGAAAAATGGCTTCGGACGATAGTTCAGGGTAGCGTGAGTGACATTGTAAACAATGGTCTGAACTGTCGCTAGTTGTACTATAGATACAAGTACAACGTTCGGCTATTAGGAGGGTAGTACACGCAAGTCTATAGAGCCTTGTAATGAGGTGCTATTTGTTTGTGATGGAATTCCAAAGGATTGGGTAGTCTATACTCCCAGAAATATAGGATTTTAAATCCAAAGGAAGTTTCTCAATATGCGAATAAAGTTATTAGGCAAAAATCTAAAACAATATCAAGTTTCACAGTCTTGGCTCTTGTTACATGGAATAAACATAACTGGCTAAATATATGGGTGGAGAAGCTTCCAGGATGAAACGTATTAATACGTGTTACGTGTTAATTCAGGTTATGAAATACAGGGTTACTTCGGAGACAGTGCGCAAGATTTTCATGTTTAAATTTTTGCCATGTTTCGAAAAATAAATTAAAAGCAAGATAGATAAGTGATGCCAATTCTTCGAAAGGAAAAAATATACATATTCTTTTTTCCTTTGAAGAGAAATGCGGACTATCTCCGAAGTAACCTTGTATTTGTTAACCTAATTTCATCCAAATCTGGGGGGCTACTCTCTAAACCCGAAGTCCGTAGTTTCGGGCTCAGTTGCGGGCGTATTCTACTCCGTATCACCTACGGACTTACGATTAGTTCCGAACTCAAACTAAGAATTAATGAGAACACGGTTTGACAGTTACTGCCAAATCGTGTTGTTATATTTTTTTTGTGGTTCGGTGATACGGACTATACTACGGGCTTAGAGAGTAGCCCCCCTAATCAGGAGTTTTTGCGTGAAAGAGAAACAAACATCCACAATTCCAGGATCAACTTTCACATTTATAATATTTAAGAAGAATGATAGGACAATAACTCTGCGTTGTTCTTTAAACGACAAAATCGATATGCCATGTATGTACTCGTATTTATGCATCGTCAGTTGCACTACCTTCCCACGCAAGTACCTATTGACAAGGATTTAAGTACGTACCAAGAGAAACCTTGGCTATAATTGCATTATCGTCTCGTCAAAGCCGTTCAACTGAGCTTAATCGTGTGATTTATATAAGTGATGAACAAGGCAGCCACAGATTACTCTAGCTTGTGGCTTCAAATGCATCTGCATACGAGTGATTTCAACCTTGGTATTCTTATTCCTGTCAATCTATTCTGCAAATATGTCAACATGTAAACTTGGGCCGGCGAATGTCGAGAGATGCTAAAGACAAAGTCAAAAGTAATATGTTTAAATTAGGCTGAGAGCTAGCACTGTTTTCACGTCAAATTTTACATAAAGACTGTCCCCCAAAACGCTCGTTCGGTACCACTTCCTAGCGTTGGCTGGGAAAAAGTAGTGGCGCAACAAACTTCCCTTACATAGTTATAGAGATGTCAGCATAGCTGGTGGAGCCTGCTAAGGCCAGTGCCTGCCAAGGTAGCGAAATTGATCGAGAGTTATCGCGGCCCTGGAACGCATAGGGCCTGTTGGTCGAGTGGTTAGTGACCCTGACTGCTAAACCGGAGGTTGTGGGTTCGATTCCCACCCAGGACAAATGTTTGTGTGATGAGCATGATCATTTGTTCTGTGTCTGGGTGTAATTTGTCTATAATATGTATGTATTTAGAAATATATAAGTATGAGTCTGACAGTCCCTCTCACTCCATCCAGAGCGGGAGAAGTAATTTGATAATCCTTCCTACTATGTATGGATGGATGCATGCATAATGCATGTATGGATGTATGTTTGTTACTCTTTCAAATCAAAACGGCGTCACCTCTTACCATCTACCTCTTAGCCAAATTTCATTAAGATCCGTTCAGCCGTTCTGGCGTGAAAGAGTAACAAACATACATCCATATATATGTACATTCTTACAAACTTTCGCGTTTATAATTGTAGTAGGATTGTAGGATGCAGTGTCACTAATGGCCTCTTTGTACTTATGTTCTAAGTTCTAGCCAGTATTATTCAACACCCCTTCCTAGCATCATCATCTGCCTAGCCTTTTCCCAATAATATTGGGGTCGGCTTCCAGTCAAACCGGATTCAGCTGAATATCAGTAATTTACGTGGAGCGGCTGCCTACCAGACCTCCACAGCCCATTAACTGGGTAACACGGTACTCCTTGGCAAGACTGGTGTCAGATTATCTGGCTTCTGACTGTCCGTAACGACTGCCAAAGATCTACAAATGACAGCCGGGACCAACGGCTTAACGTACTTTCCGAGGCACGGAGGAGTCTCGGTATGTTAAGATGGTCACCCATCCACAGACCAACCTCGGCAAGCGTTGCTTAACCTTAAAGATCGACCCATGCGGCTGTTATTATTTAGCCACGAGCTTCCTAGCATTAGCAGTTATTACACCACACACTCACACACATTCAGAAATAGTTTTTTTTAACTATAATTATTAGCGAGTACACCCCAGTGACCTCCTTTGAGTGCGGCGAGATCTTACGATAAAGAAACCGAGTATTACTGGCCGCTTTCTTATTATTATGGTTCGTGTGAGACAGGGCTCCGTGGAAAAAAAGTGTAATTTGAAAAATTATGAAGCGTCGACACACTTTTCAGTTGAGTTACGACTTTGTTTTACGATTCAGCATTTAAGTGTTAGCTGATAAATATGTTTAATCACTTGTCTTGACTCAGATGGGTACCTTTAAAGTTCGTTTTCTTTTTACGAAACCCTTGGTTCGTTAAGTAGGTCTTTATAGTGTTTGTTACCCCATAACTTAATAGGCCAATGTTGGCATTATAGGAATATTTTGAAATCATCTCATAAATCTGAAAATCCAGTAGAAGCGAGAAATTGCATCCTATAAGTTTTGACTGAATTTGAATTCGGATACGTGTCATGGCATGGCACATAGTTAATTGACCATAACTTTTTAAGCTCAAGTTTAATTTTTGTTTTGACTTTACCATCATATTTTTTACAATTATTTACTAAAACCCTTCTAGATTTTTGTAGAGATTAAACGAACTTTTTGTAAAAGGATCACTCAAACCACACGCACATGTAAAAACATGACGTTGAAAGTTGACATAATCTATACATATAATAAAATCTTTAAATAGGTTTCGTTCTCGTGTTCATTCTTACGTCAGAAATCACCTTAGGTAATGGCTTTAATTAAGCTTACCTCCATAAGTTTAATTATGGTTATACTTGCGTTACACCGTTAGCCACTTTATGTTGAATGAAAAAGTGGAAAGCCCTTGATAGAAATGTTATACAAACACATTACCTTATAAATCTATCTACTTAGCTCTTGTCAACTATAGGTCGGATTGCAGTCTAAGCGGATGCAGTTGATTGAGCGACTGCCCAACCCAGTAACTGGGTAACATGATACCCCTTGGCAAGACAAATGACAGACCCGGGACTATCTGAGGCACGGAATCGACTCGGTATGTTACGATGGTCACCTACCCAGGGACTTACCGCAGCAAGCGTTGCCTTGTAGATTGACTCAACATATTATTAAGCCACGAGCTCCGATATGTGTGTACTAAATTTTAACAGAATCAGTGTAGTAGATTCGGAAAATGAAAATTGAAAATTGGCTGTGACAGACAGACAAACAGACATCCAGTGAAGGATTCCGTTTCTTAGGGAATGTTCGGAACACTAAATTTTATAAAAAACTGCCCCCAATCGTGTGTCTGTCGGTATGCGAAAAACTCAAAAACTTTGTAAGTTGGCTGAAATATGACGATGATTGTTGCAGTTGTCAGAAAAAAACATGCGGACTGGGAGCTGATAATATGCTCTGCTACCCGTGTGAACCCGGGGCAGCTTGCTAGTGGTTAATAAAGTTTAGGCCACTTTTTACGTAGGTACCTATAACAAAGAAATAAACAACAGATGATCTTCAGCCATAACTCATTCCGTGCCATTATTACAACAACTAAGAAAGTACTAAAAAGTATTTCGGTCTCAAGGTGAAACTTTGGGCAGTTGTTATGTTATTAATTTACACGAGATTGTACCTCAGTGATAAACGAGGGTCGAGGGTAAGTAAAGTGACGGGTGGAGGCTATTCAAATGAAGGAGGAAGTTAGGGTATCTGTCCATGTTGCGGAATTTGTTCGAAAGAGTCACCGCGGCTCTGGAACGCAAAGGGCTTTAGAAGGAACACGGATGGGTTTTAGTCAGTAGAGCCTAACATATCTCACTAAGCCGGATAAAATAAAAAAGGGTGCTTGTCCATGGGAAAAGACGCTATCGAGAAGTGTGAAGAGAGTTGAAAACCGGCCAAGTGTAAGTCGGATTCTCACACGAAGGATTCCGTACCATAAACCGAAAAAACAGGTTTCTTGTATGGGAGCGCCCTTTTTAATTTTTAATTGTTATAGCGGCAATAGAAATACACAATCTACGAAAATGTCAACTGTCTACCTATAACGGTTCTTGAGATACAGCCCACTGACAGATAGACGGACAGCGGAGGGTTATATAGGGTAATAGAGTCCGTAGGTTACCCTTCGGGTACGGAACCCTAAGAATGAGAAGGTACGGATAAAAGGGAACCACACTTTAAATTATTTAAATCGGACCTTTCGTTTTATGACGGGTATATAAGTAAGAAAAATGTTGCGGTTTCAGCGAACTGGGGAGAATCTAAATGCTTAGTCCTATGAATTGAAATAGGCATTAAGGATTTCGATTCAAAAAAAGAATAATAAATGTTGTATTTTTTTTTTAATAAACCCCTAAAGGGGCGAAAAGGGGTGATGAAGTTTTTAGGGGAGGACATTAGTGCTTGCTTCAATTTACGTGGAAATTGGTATGAGTAAACTAAAAGTGGGATCATTAAAACAGGTGAATGTAGTGAATAGTTGCGCTGATCCTGAAACCACAGAATCAGCAGCAGAAATGGCAGAGTAATTAATAAAAATTGTTGTGCTTAATTTTCCAAAACTACCTACTGCCTTTAAAAGGTGGTAGAGGGGGCGCTCAAGTGTGTGGAGTACCTACTAAATCCGCGGGGACAAAGTCGCGGGCGAAGTGCTAGTCACCAATAAATCGCAACTATAGCACATAACATATACTTCGTTTGTGGAGTAGCTCCACTCTAATCGGACTGGTCAACCTGTCAAACAGCATGAGTAATGTCCTAACTTCTAGTTACATATGCAGAGTAATGGAAGACCTGATGTCTAGACCGATAACTCTGCCTGTCGATAGGGAGGGGACACGTTAAGTAATTAAATAGTGCTGGGACTAATTGTGTGCGATGGTCTGTTGTTAGTAAGTCCATTCTTTGTTTTAATGAAGAATGCTATTGTCTTTTTGTCTGCATTGTGGTGTTTAGTTATTGTGGCTTTTAATTACGAAGTTCTTCTATGAACACAGTATGGGGCTATCTAAATAAATGTAGGTATATTCTTTAATTATAGTTGAGTTTTGTTATATTGTTATACACGATGTTATCGTGCCTAGTATCTAGATAGAAAGAGGGAAATATGTCTTGACAGGTTGTGTATTATAAGTAGTTTTCACAAGTTACCCGTGTCGTTGAGAACGTTCAAATTCAAACCTTATAACGCTTTAATTTTGACCCTAATTTTGAAATTAGTATCTAGTAAATGTTGGACACAAGTTGTTCTTCAACGTCAATAACTCATTATGTTACGTGAAGATAAAGATAAAGTCCAAAAATAGCTACTAGTATTTCACCACTTACCCTGGTGATTCATACAATAACGTACGGTCTATCACTGAAAATTACTCGCATGTTTTTTCACCCCACCACACCTTTCAGTAGTAAAATATTTTATAACGAGATACAGGAGCACTTAAAAAGTATCATTTTCACGCTAACTTTTTCAATGTAAACGACCATAACCTGAATTAATATGTACTTCATTTACCATTAAGGTTTAATGGCCTGTCCATTCGTCATTTTGCACACTCCTCGGGGAAACCCACGCCATACAACATACACCTAAACATTATACTATAGCTCAAAAGTATTCTTGCAAGTATAGTTCGTATCTTTGAGCTGTAAAGCTAACATTGGCGTGGCAGTGTAAGGAAGGATGCTACAACTTGTGATGCTCATATAATGTGTGCGTAGGCGCCATTTTGTGTTTTAGATTATTGAGTTTATTATCCAATTGCTCTTGACACTTGTTAAGTGATACGTCTCTGTTATAATCAAATTCAGGATTTGCTTGTTATTATGGTATTCACTTACGAAAATGACTGTGACCTGTGATGTAGGATTATGATCGCGTACCTTTGTAAATAATTATATTGTAAATATATATGTATTGTTAATAATATGTATGTATCTGTGTATCCTACTAATATTATAAACGCGAAAGTTTGTAAGTATGGATTGATGAATGTTTGTTACTCTTTCACGTCAGAACGGCAGAATGGATCTCGATGAAATTTGGCACAGAGGTAGATAATAGTCTGGAATAACCCATAGGATATACTTCTCATCCCGGGAGTATGATCCCTTGGGATAATTTCCGACATTAACGCGGGCGGAGCCGTGGGCGATAACTAGTATATAATAATTAAAGAAATGTCGCACCGATGACAGCCCCATTTTATATCCAGGCTTTTTATTACTATCCATTTTAGGTTACCGAGAAGAGATGAATAAGGAATGCGATAAGGTCATGAGTTTTAGTATGTAGATTTCTTTTATTGTTATTGTCGGTGTACAATAAAATATATAATAATTTCTTTTTTTTTTGTTCGTGACTCAAGAGCGGCGGGATACTAAATAAAATAAATTAAGTCGTATAGAGGCTGAATGGTAATGGTAATAATATTAAGTGCCCTCAATAAAATACAACTACGAGTTCAATAAAGTGAAATAGGGGATAATAGATCCCTTTGAGACCCAGTGTGAATGCGATGCTCCTGTCCAAAACATGTCCATCTATATTGGAGTATTCCAAGTTACCGTATATCCTTTCACCGCTGTGGTATCTACAAACCAGCCTTTCTTAGTTCTAACTTAATCGCCTCCATTTGACACAGGCATAGTGGTTTTGTTGTGGTGATGTTGTTGTTGTTGTGATATTGTTTGTTTGTATAACTGAGATCCAAATGGATCACAGTTACAAACATTTACTAACATAAAGTTATACTATTCCTAAGTGCGTTGTAGAATTTTCACCCTGGAAAAATGTACGGATCCTGTGGAAAAACCTAGCACCTACACAATAATGAATATCCGATGTCCTCAATCAGACGCCCCCGATACGTCTTCACATCGATTGCATTCCTAATGACTTGGCCGGTGGTTGACCTCGCCGGTGTCTAGTCAATGAACTTTGGCACACATTTGGTACGGACCTGTCAAGTTTACCCTGGGGGTAAACAATGAGGTCAGTTACCTTGCAACGTTGCAACATTGTACGGCTTCGAAGTGGCGCGCGAAATGTTGAGCTTTTCGTGTGGGGTGGCGTACTTGTTTCCAAACAAGGCCTATTACTGACTATTTTAAACGATAGGTAATTGTGTAAAATTTCGAAGTTAAGCAACACTTGACGAGGTTTATCTGTAGATGGATCCCCATAAATTACATACCAAGTTTCTTCCATGTCTCGAAAAGCACGGTAAGCTGTTGGTCTCGGCTGTCATTTAAACATCTTTGACCGTCGTTATGGTTAATCAGAAGGCAGAAAATCTAAGGTTCCACGCAAAAATGTTCACCGACTGTAACCACCGGTGGAGGGCAATAAGCTGTTTACATGTTTTTTAACACGTTTTGTATGGAATCGTCGCACACGTGTAGCGAGTGGCGTTCACTCGCGACTCAATGTCCGTAACACGCCACCGTTGGCGGCCACTTGCGACTTAGTGTCCTTAACACGCCACCGGTGCGGTGGCGGCCACTCGCGACTTAGTGTCCGCGACACGCCACCGGTGGCGGCCACTCGCGACTCAGTGTCCGCGACACGCCACCGTTGGCGGCCACTCGCGACTTAGTGTCCGCGACACCCCACCGGTGGCAGTGGCCACTCGCCACTTAAAAACTTCGAATCCATCGTGATACTGTACAGCAAGAGAGTGTTACAAATTGTCGCGGCCACCAATATCAACCTCTTTTTAAAGCATATTGTGTAGTAAAACACTAGGAGGAGCTCGTGGCTAAAGGATATCAGACACATGGCAACGCTTGCCAAGGTTGGTCTGTGGATGGGTGACCATCTTAACATACCGGAAAGCACGTTAAGCCGTTGGTCCCAGCTGTCATTTGTAGATCTTTGGCAGTCGTTACGGATTGTCATAAGCCAGTAAATCTGACTCCAGTCTTGCCAAGAACTACCATGTTACCCAGTTAATGAGTTGTGAAGGTCTGGTAGGCAGCCAAATATTGGTATTCAGCTGAATCCGGTATGACTGGAAGTCGACCCCAATATAGTTAGGAAAAGGCTAGGCAGATGATGATGATTGTGTAGTAAAACTCATTTAACTGTGTCTTATAGTTGTAGACTGTAGTACCTACTCCCACTCATCTTCATATTTGCGTTCAGGAACTCGTACTAACTATCTCGTCCTTCGTCCGTCTCGATTTTTCTTGACGATTCTAATTCTTGATTCTAACCTTTGACACATTAAGCACAAAGTTCAATACAACCACCACCGCCCATTATATTATTCTCGTAATTATAGTACCTATACTTTTGTGGTCATTACGAACACAAAGATTAAACGAGGTTCACCAAAAGTAGACCAGTCAAGGACCTCGAACAAACACAAATTATCATTCAGAAATTCATTTGTGTGCCTCTAAATTCTTTATCTATACGACATAGGGGTCAATTTCCATGAAACGCTATTTTTGAGGGCGGCAAAGTCAAGTTTGTGTTTTGTACGCATCAAATCTTGCGGTCAACACTATGGTTTCCGCAAACGGTTGCCATGACAACAAGCCAATAACAAACTTGTCAAATAGCACACGATTTTCCAACAAGCCGGTTCAACACAAGTAATGACACACTTTTTCAACTAGTATACCCGTGAAAATTATGTTTTCGTGACCTCAAAGTGACCTCAATGTTGCTTTGAACATTCATACCTATGTACTTAGTAAAATATGCCCTTAGTCCTTTGAGCAGAAAGATGGATTTCGGATTCGGGGATTCCTTGGTGCCGAATGTAAGGGGCCTGCGTCAGTTTTTTCAAATGGACCCGTCCCGGTACGTAATATTGTCTTTCCTTGGACATTATTACAGTTTGTTTCAGATTTCTAGGTTAGCTCATTCTAGATTGAACCATGTAGGTCGAGAATGTAGATTTTAGGGTAGCTATATTTACGTCATTAGTATGACTTCATCTCTTGAATATTCTTGAGCACCATTCCTTAAAGTAGGTTATAGAAGGCGCCAGATAAATGTGAAATAACGGTCATTGACCCACATACGTTTAGAGACTTTCTTAATATTAAAACAGATAGTCATAAAGCTGTCCTGAATCGATTTCTATGGTGATGCTTTACGTTCTCTAGTAATGAAGAACGGTTTATAATTTATTGTTCGGGTATCTGAGAAGTGATATGAGGGAAAGGTCAATGTAATTAATTGCAAGTTTATCTGGCGCCTACCATGGAGGAAATTTTTGCCATATATTATTTTAAGAAGATAATAATATCATGGAGTTCATCGCATAGTTTTCGTTCGTGTAGCTTTTCTGACAACATCTGACATTAGACAACATCACGTATGTATTTCTTGACGGGTTAGGCAGAGGTGTCCTTTACTAACATCAATACAATAATATTGTGTAGTAGTGCGAGTGTATACAGATTCTCTACCTGGCATCGAGGATCCATGTCAGATGGCCGGGCGATACCCTGAGCAAGTGTCAATGAAGTCTAACCCATCTCTTTCCGGGGCAAATATAACATACTCACTTCCATAATAAATAAATTATTATCATGTTTTTTTTTTTTGCCCTTATAACAATTTATTTGTGGTCGCTGCTATAGATTTTCTTCTTCGATAATACTTAGTAGAGTAGTCACCTTTTTCTAGATATGTCATCTTTCATAGATGCTCTCTAGGTACTCAGGAAATAAAGCCATTAATTAACGGCCTACATTAAAGTGAATTAATAACAAACATTACTTATAAAACATTAAGCCATAAATATAAGCCATGGTAACGTTAATTTATAACTTACGCGATAACTATTAAACCCGAGTAACCTGCCTTAATAAATTGTTATAAATTCAGGTCGACTTTGTTTTATACACACTTCGAACATTGAAGTTTAAAACAGGGATTGCACGAAGGAACAACCTTTTTCACTTCGAGAGTTTCAAAGAGCAATTGCTTGTTAAATATACTTCGAAATAAATTGATGGATGAACTTAAAAGCTGGTAGTATTCCACTGACATGCTTGTAGGCCATGTCACCCGGGACTAAGAGAAAAAATAAAAAGTATCTATAGTCGCAGAACTGACAAGCATACAAATAATAAACTTAGTTATTAAACGATAGTAGGTATTTCTGTAGCACTTAAATTGTATAGACTAATATTTATATTTAGATGAAATAAAAGAAACGAAATAGGAAGACTAGAAACAAGGCAGACGGACGTCGTGTCTGTGGCAATAAGCCTCCCACTCAGCATGATGCTGTGCCACGGGCGGACCCGCAATACGGCGCCGATTTTCAGTGGTCTGCTAAAACTTGCTACAATTAATAGGTATGTCTGCCCGCATGGCAAGATCCGTCGAATCGCAAGTCCTTTTAGTGAAATCTGTGCTTAGTTTTGGATGAAATCTGTTTTGATGCATCCGGTAGACCCATGACCATTACTCGCAGTCATCAAATTGGGCAAGTGGCCCGTTTTCAGTCGAGTCAACTTCCTTGAAATGATCATGTCTGTCGTCACCAACTAGCACTATTTTAATTAAGCGTAGATACTACTACTCTTATACGAATAACGTTAAGGAAAAAATCGTAGAAAAATAATGTCCTGAAACTGCAAACATGCAATGCCCAAGTGTGGTCATTAACGTTCGTTCCGTTTTTGCAGGCCATTGCCCTGCCCTATACATAATAATGTAACTGCAATATAGATGAACGAGATTAGGGTTTCTATATTGAAGTAGAAGGTCTCAATAAAATAATCTGAAAAAAAGGCGTGATATACCTACAAACTTACACTACATTTATCGCAATACGCAAGTCATGTGTCGGCCTTACCGTCAATTGAAGATCAGCTCAATGTCGCAACCATTAAGTCAATTTCCACTGTCAGGTTTATTTTTGTCTCAGTGTCGTCTTCAATCATTTTGAGTAATTGTCTTTACTTGTAGCGTTGCGAATTGGTTTTATGATTTAACGCTCGGAGATCACTGAGTTTAAATGTTGACTATAAGCATATAAGCAATCAACTAATGATTGCTTTAAAAATAAAATGCTGGTATAAATGTACCGTTCTTGAAGACCAGTTATATGAGTCTCATTATTTGCCTTATGATTTATGACCATCTTGTTGTCGGCCTGAGTCAGTTCTTTCATAATTGGAATAGCTGTTCTTATCACGATATTTACCTCTCATATTTTATGCCCTGTTGAGAAGGTTGTTATCTATATAATGTTGCTGCGAAGGGTAGCCTATGTTTGCCAGGGTTGCGAAATTTGTTCGAAAGAGTCACCGCGGCCCTGGAACGCAAAGGGCTTTAGAAGGACCACGGATGGGTTTTTGGTCAGTAAGAGTCTGACACGCCCTTCCGCTCCACCCAGAGCGGACAAGTCATTTGATGATTTCCCATCCTTAAAAAAAAAAGGGTAGCCTATGTTCAATTGATCAACTGCCTAGCTTTTTCTCAGCTATGTTGCGTCAGCTTCCAGTCTAACACGATGCAGTTGAGTACCAGAATTTGGGAAACACGGTAGCCGACGGCAATACTGATTTTAGAATTTCTGATTATACATTAAGCGCTACCTATGTCCAATAAAACCTTTATTCAGCAAGTCCATTTATTAGTTCATGATTTACTGTTGTTTGTACCTAATACTACTTATTGTTTCCACAGTCCATCATCCGGCTTTCACCATATGGCCAGGATGATGGATCGAATGATGGTCGAAAGCCTCCAACCGTTCGGGTTCGCGCGGATAAGCACAAGCAGCCGGAGTGAGGGCAAGAAGAATGACGATTCTAAAGGGCCGCGAGATGGACTGAGGACAGAACAGAGTGATGTGAGGAGGGAACGAGCTAAGGGCGGACCCAACAACACACATACCGCTAATGGAACGCGGCATCCACCCACACAAAGTGAGGACTTAGTTCGTAAACAGAATATTGGTTTCATTAGAACGAGATGGACCAGTACAGGCGCAGCTTTATGCAGCAAGTTTTATTTTTTTCCTGAATGATGGCATAAATGTTGTAGTGTCAGAGTAATAATCTACCCAGGGCTCACAGTGCTTCATGCACATAGACTTTATTTACTCTTTTTTCTATGATGTCTTTTTGTTATGAGCCCACCTTAACTTACCCAAAAGCTACGAAGATTATTAATTCTAGTATTTTTTTTGAAGTTGTCAAATCAACCTTATAACCTAACAAAATGCTTGTTTCAGTTGTCAAACCATCACATGTAGTTAACATAACCGATAAGCCCCCCGATCAGCAGAAGAACCCAGACCCCACCACAGAGAAATGGGTCGGGACCCTCCGGCGTCGTGACAACTTGCTACCAGCCATAAGCAGGAAGGCATCACTGGGCAGCGCGAAAATCCAGGTCTCCAGATCAGTTGAAAGACTCGCCAGAACAGGAAAAACTCGACCCCTTATTCCCATAAAACCAAGAATCAGAAGAAAAGATGTGCCCAATGAAGGAGCTGATGTTACGATATTTGAGAAGGAAGAAAAAGTTTTCGATGCGACAGGTTACGAATTGCACTTGGTGGAGACGTTGGAGAGAGACATTTTGCAGAAGAACCCTGATGTTCGCTGGAAGGATGTGATCGGACTTGATGATGCGAAGTCAGTTCTGCAGGAGGCGGTGGTTCTGCCTCTAGTGATGCCCGATTACTTTAAGGTAAGAAGCATCTTATTTTCTTGGGATGAATTGTTTTTGTTAGCATTGTTTTGAATGATGAGATTCTAGTTTGCAAAATAAATATTTGGCAGAGCTATTATTGGTTATCACTTTATCAGTTATTGAATCAATGTTATAAGCCATGGAAACTATAGTCTAGTATTTTTAAGAGGTTTTCGCGGCTACAAAAAACAATACCAGAGACGAATGACTAAAGGATGATCAACAATGAGCATAATAAAGTAAGTAGTCAAAATAATGGTTGAACAAATTGCATTTTACATAGAGGAGCTCGTGGCTAAATAAAAACAGCCGCACGGGTCGATCTTCAAGGTTAAGCAAGGCTTGCCGAGGTCGGTCTGTGGATGGGTGACCATCGTAACATATCGAGATTCCTCCGTGCCTCGGACAGCACGTTAAGCCGTTGGTCCCGGCTGCCATTTGTAGATCTTTGACGGTCGTTACGGATTGTCAGAAGCCTGAAAATCTGACACCAGTCTAGACAAGAAGTACAGGTGTTACCCAATCAATGGGTTGTGGAGGTCTGGTAATCAGCCGCTCCACGTAAATCACTGGTATTCAGCTGAATCCGGTTTGACTGGGAGCCGACCCCAATATAGTTGGGAAAAGGCTAGGCAGATGATAAAATTGCCTTATACAACAATTACAAAAAGGAACGTTATTCAGTCACTGAGGAGAATTAGGACGTTTCGAGGACTTTTTTTTACCGATGTAAATCACCTCCCAATCTTGGTGTTAGCCTAGTTTAAATTGACGATTTGCGTGAGCCGACTAACGGTCAGTGCTCATTTGTTTACCCGTTCTTGTGGAGTTTGTTCTTTAGGTTCGTGTCGGGTAATCGAATTATGGTTGGCTGTAAAATGTGAAAAGGGAAAGGTTGTTTTTATAGATATTTGCTTAACAGGTAAAGTCTTGTATTTGTAGAAAACATTAGAGGCTCTCGCATACCCAAGTGACAATGATTCGGCAGCGTGATTTTAATATATTGATTGAGATAAATAAATTGTTCATGGGTTGATTTTCCAATGGAGCAATTATTATAAAAAATATTTTTTATACTTTATATTGTCGCTCACCGCTTGTCTGCGAGAGCTGTTAGGGTAATTGCAAATAGTACGCAATCGAGGAAGACCAGAAGTATCTTTTTTTGAGCATGGATTTTGATCAGGTCATAGCAGTTTGAGGAATCATTCAAATCAAAAAACAATCCATTTCTATTAATTCTTGACGTTTTTACAAAAACAAAGCCATGCTTTAGTAGTTACGTAATTAGCAATTCCTATTAAATACTGCGGCTCACGACGTACAATCAACTGCACT
This sequence comes from Mamestra brassicae, assembly GCA_905163435.1. Taxonomy (NCBI): domain Eukaryota; kingdom Metazoa; phylum Arthropoda; class Insecta; order Lepidoptera; family Noctuidae; genus Mamestra; species Mamestra brassicae. Next base: position 16,974,759 of record LR990991.1, read on the forward strand.
CATTCCTATAAATTTCTGCTGTGCACGCTATGTATTTCAATAATTCAAAAAATTACGCTCGTTTATCCTCGTGCTTAGAAATAATTATATTTTCAACACATTTGCTCAAAAAATGCATTTACGAAGCCTGTTCGAAAGTTAAAAATGACGCACAATGCAATGGAATGTGCGGTAAAATAGGTACTCTCATCTCAGTACCTATTTTACCGCACTCTTCGTTGTATAGCGCCGTCCGTATCCTTTACGGCTTTTTTATATTTTCTTTAAAAAAAATAAGAATTCCACCAAGGAGTTTCACATTACTAGAATAAATAAGCTGAATGATCGAATCTCCTTAGAAGCGCCTTTGCTCAATGCATTTGTCTCACTTTAATACTAAAGTGAAATGAGACGAAAGATGTAGTTCTAATTATTATTTTGACCACGCGCATGTGGCTCCATTTTTTCGCATCGAACGTCAAAGATTGTTGCTACTTTCCGACTGTTATCTAAAAACAAATAGTTTGTTTCATTACCTATTAAACTGTTTTCTCGCAAATGTGTTGAAAAACATTGTATGGCTCACGTGCGGAAATTGGTTCTTTCAAACTCGTGACTTTAGTAAGCCCTCGACTTCGTCTCGGACTTACATTCGTCTACTTGTTTGTAAAAACCAACTTACCGCACTAGTATCATAAATAACTAATATTTGTAAATGAAAACGAATGTCACACTTAAGCTTAATTTTCCTGTTCTTCATGATGTGAGTCTTCATGTTCGCTTATGCGTTACACTTACATTTTGAATATGTAGCAGAACTTGAAGTTACTATTGATGTTGATTGTACTCGCGTTTTGCGTGACTTGGCGCGTCCAGTGTCGCGCATAATATCAATAATACAGTCTGTACTCTACCCTGGTTTAGGCCTTGAACTACTCCAACGAAGTGACCATCGCACGCTATGTCCAGCTGAAATCTGGGCTAGCAATTCGGCCTGGATTTTTGGAGGTGTTTAAAATAATGTTAATTGATGGAGTTTGCTTTCAGGTTTTATTGAGAGGATTTAGGTAGATGCAAAAATTACCCCAATTTTGTATTGTTTTATGGCATACAATAGTTAGGATATGTTGAGCTCGTTAATTTCCGTACCTTCTGGTTCGATTGTTGACAATTATATCTATACCTTCATACCTATTTCTGGACTATTTATGGGGTAAAGCGTAAAACTGGAATAGTGATCCACAACTAATGCATTCGCACGGTAATCTATACCTACTAATATAATAAAGCTGAAGATTTTGTTTCTTTGTTTGAACGCGCTAATCTCTGGCACTACCAGTCGGATATTCGGAAAATTATTTTTGTATAATTGTGATTGCCACATTCATGAGGCAGGCTTTACAGGAACGGGAAAAAACGGGATATGCGCGTACGAAGTCGCGGGCAAAAGGTAGTAAGGAGTATAAGGCTCAAGAAGTAAATAAATAAAACATGAATAAAATCATCTAATTTTTTCTGAACTTTCCCATGATTGTGACGTTTTATGCCACCTTGATTCTGTTGTAAGAAAAAAGACGGAGCTACACATAACTGATAGCACCTCATTCACGCAACGGAATCATGATGGTATTAAATCATAATTCGGTCCACTGTTGTATATTATTTTTTCTGGTTTAACACTTACCTAAACCTGTTCAGGGCATCCGTCGACCCTGGAAGGGCGTGCTCCTGACGGGTCCACCAGGCACCGGCAAGACCTTGCTGGCGCGTGCCGTCGCCACGGAGTGCCGCACCACATTCTTCAACGTGTCCTCTGCCACCCTCACGTCTAAGTACAGAGGAGACTCCGAGAAACTCGTGCGACTGTTGTTCGATATGGTAAGTAACCTTCAACTATTCAGTCTTTAGGCGTCGCATAGCAGGAGAGGAGCTCGTGGCTAAAGAATATCAGCCGCACGGGTCGATCAAGGTTAAGCAACGCTTGCCAAGGTTGGTCTCCACGTAAAATACTGGTATTCAGCTGAATCCGGTTTGACTGGAAGCCGACCCCAATATAGTTGGGAAAAAGGCTAGGCAGATGATGAGACGTCGCATAGCAGGTGTTAGATTTTGGTCAACACTTCTAGCTATAAGATCTGATGTTATGTCACGGACGGAGACGCATTTAAGGTTTGTTGCGTCCCGGTCTAAAAACACTCAATTAATTGAGTAGTGTGATAAGTGAACTACTGTATATTTCTGACAATCAAACGGCAACGGAATGTTGCAGTTATTTGTAGATCTTAGGCAGTTGTTACGGATAGTCAGAAGCCAGAAAATCTGACACCAGTCTTACCAAGGAGTACCGTGTTACCCGGTTAATGGGTTGTGGAGGTCTGGTAGGCAGCGGCTCTACTTAAAATACTGGTATTCAGCTGAATCCGGTTTGACTGGAAGCCGACCCCAATTTAATTGGAAAAAGGCTAGGCAGATGATGAAACGGCAATGGAAAAGCCAATAAAATGCAGTATCCTGTTCCTCATACATCGGCTAGTTGGTGTACAAAAAGATAGCTAAGTTGTAGCTAAACACGTTACTATTTCATCAAATCGTGAGAATTTTGACTCACAAGAAAGGTTCGCACTTTGCGATTACTTTGCATGAAAATGGCTTTAAAAACACACAGCATACAGAAGAGGCATAAAGTAGCCACGAGCATTGATCACCACCACGCTTGCTCAAGGCACAATATTAATAACAAGATGTTTTCCTCTAGAAGTTATCCTTTTCCGATGTCAGTGATGTCTGTGGTACCTATATAATTGGAACTTTTGCCATGCCATACCTAAGAACTCTGTAAACCAGGCTCTATGCTTTCTATTACATTGCAGGCAGCATTCTATGCTCCAAGTACGATATTCCTAGACGAGGTCGACTCTCTGTGCGCAGTCCGCGGCGCTGATTCCGAGCACGAGGCCTCTCGACGATTCAAGGCGGAACTGCTCATACAGATGGATGGACTTGGTGCTGCTTTGTAAGTCTTATATTCATTTATTATATAATTCTTATAGTCATTTATTGCCTGCAATCCCCGAAGGTAAAGGCAGAGGTCTATCTATGGTTCACCCGCTTTTTGGCAGTTATATTTAAGATCCATGGAATTGTGTTAGACTATTGCCATCAACCAGCAATATTTACAGATTTCGGGTTGCTTTTAAGGAGTACCTTATAGGTTTGGGGTTATCAGATGAACGTCCGTCTTTGGAAATATGGACCGCTGTAGCATCAGAATTGGAGAAAATGACGACAGAGAAAGATTTCTTACTCAAACCAACTTTTAGTTAGCAAATATACCAAAGTAAGATAAGCTCGCTCCATCGTCGACTTTATCTCTGGTATCTATGACCTAGACTAGAGTCAAGAGTAAACCCATATTAAATAAAAAAAAAGCTCCCTAAATTATCTTGATAAGAATAGAAGAAACAAAAGCATACAAATAGTCTAATTTTGCTTCTGAATTACATACATTAGTTTAATTACTCTCTGAAGTGCGCATTTTACTGCCCAACATCCACAATTGTTACGGTGTGGGTTGGGTCCTTTTAGAGTAGCAAGACCCTAAATGGCAATATGGTTGAATTAGATAGGTTAGATTTGCATTTGTAATTGGTTTTCAAAGACGTAAGAAATTAAATTCATGATGAGAACGATATTCTTTTGTTCCAGCCATCGAGATAAAATCATTATGGTACTAGCAGCGACGAACCACCCGTGGGACATCGATGAGGCTTTCAGGAGACGATTCGAGAAAAGAATCTACGTCGGTCTACCTGATGGTAAGAATGACCTTTATTTCATCATCATCATCATCTTCCTGCTCTTGGCCCATGTTATTAAAAGTCGGCTTAACAGTGTTCCTTTATTTATTGGCGTATCTACAATTGTTACACTGTTTATCCTAATAATACAAGTAATGGTATTATTGTATGGTGTCGGAAGTAAAAGAATAGCAACCCATCATTTCCCGTGGGTGTCGTAAGAGGCGACTAAGGGAATCACCAGAGAATGGGCAGCAGCATTCTCTGTGCATTGCAACAGCTACACTGCGATCACCAACCAAGCGTGGTGATTGTGGCGATTTTGGCCGTCCCTTTGGGAGAGGTCCATGATGTGGAGGTGGATGATGATGATAGTGTACAATATGATGCGATAGACACAGCATGCAAAAACAAAATTATAACATCAATAAAATTACAATAATAGTGTAGAAATAACATTTACAACAACTAGTGGGTAGTTTTGGAACACAGTAGATACAAATATGAAAAGGGGAAAAAAAACAGTGGCACTTTGGGAGTGCCGACAGAAGTGAAAACTTGAACAAAAATGCCCAACGCGCCTTGCAATCTGTTACCGTCGCCGAACGCGCGCTGCGTCGTATCGCAGCGAATCGTGTAGCGATCTATTCGAGATATAAAATCTTAAATATCTCGAAAACGGTAAGTCCAATCGCAAAAATAACCAAAATTTGGGCTCCCTTTATGAAAGCCTAAGTTCATAAAAAAAAACTTAAATTAACCCACGATTGCCATACCCCCACCACTAGTAGAACACTAAGTTCCACACAGAGGTGTCGGTTACGGTAATAGTGTCGCGAGTTAGATGTTTTTTTCCCATCTCAAATGCCCAACACGCCTAAAGAAGTTTTCACTTCAAAAAGTCAATGCGTGGTTACTTTTGACTTTGACTTGGCGCTCCTTCTATACCGTCGTGTTAACCTGGCCATCACTGACTCCCTTTTCTTTCATATTTTTTTTTACTCCTCTATTGATTAACTGTATTTCTCAGAGCCAACAAGAATGAGCCTTCTGAAGTTGTGTCTAAAGGATGTGTCGCTGGCGGAAGACGTTAAGCTGAGAGAAGTAGCAGCGCAGCTTGAAGGGTATAGTGGCTCCGATATCAGCAATCTTTGCAGGTGAGTCATATGTACTTCGTCTGAATCCTTGTCAAACCAAATATTAATAGCTAGAAATGTAAAAATACTCTATAAGTACTCTTTTTTAGGAACCCTTTGTATGGTAAAACGGACTCCTTATAGCATCGCTCGGTTATCTGTCTGTCTGTCCGTCTGTCACAGCCGATTTTCTCAGACTCTGCTGGACCGATCCGGTTGAAATTTGGCACACATGCAACCTTCTGTGACTCAAAGACGAGCGCTTAGTAAAAATATTTTTTTGAAAATGGTGTTACTTTTTAGGGGGATAAGTTAGTTAGTAAATGAAATTAAAAATGTTTTTCCAACTGTACCGTGTGACATATCAAATCAAAGGGCTCAACGTCACGGTTTCATGAGTATATTTTTATAATTTTTATATTCCATTCCAAAGTTATTAAAGAACATTGATGAAAGTTTACTGTACCCATCTCCGAATCTAAAAGCCTAAAATTTGGAAATAAAAAATAAAGTCTATGATTATAAAGTTAAAAATATTATTTTTTCGGAACCGCGACGTTTCGAACACGCGAGTCCGACTCGCACTTGGCCGCCTTTTCTCCATTTGCTTTTGTACAAATACTTGGCCCTAGAAAGTATTTTTAAATATTATTTTATTACTTTATATCTAGGGACGCAGCAATGATGACGATGCGTCGCAAAATCGCCGGCAAGTCCCCAGAAGAAATTCGACAGTTTAAACGATCAGAATTGGAGGCTCCTGTTTCTAACGATGACTTAGCACGTGCTAGCGAGAAGACCAGGTAAGAAGCACGAGAATACTAAGACAGTACCAGTCTTCGTTCATGTTTATAGTAGGCGCCAGATAAATGTGGAATAAAGTATATTGACCTTTCCCTAATAACTGTTCATAGGTACCTGAACAATTAAATATGAATCGTTTTTTATTATTAGACAATGTTAAGGATCACGAGAGATGATGATTCGGGACAGCTTTGTGTCATTAATTCCGTTTTTCAAATTAAAAATGTCAATAATTGTAGGTGGGTCAATGACCGTTATTCCACTATTATCTGGCGCCTACTATAGCAACATTTAAACAGAATGTTAATGACAGCTAAGGATCCGTCGCTGTGAAGATGATTGTGGGAGGAGGCCTATGAACAGATACCAATTTACTGATTTAAAAGAGTGTCCGTGGAGTTTCTTGTTCGTTGTTCTCCATACAGATCTACGCTTTGGAACGTGCAAAGAGCTTCATTTTTTTTTTACTGACTTTTTCTCTTCAAAGGTGCCTGTAAATGGTTTAATTGAAATAAATGCTTCGAATTTTGAGTGTCTTTTAGTTGGCAAGTACCTATACTATTCCGACTTAATTACCAGCCAAGCGAGCCCAGTGAGTGTATGTGTCACCGGAAAATTGCAGACTCCGTTAGATTGTAATAAATCTTTATTAGATTATATTTTCTCGACATATTGTGGCAATACCATTTTGTATAAGTACAATAAATCCCATCCAAATTCAATAGTTTCTAATAAATCTGTGTCGTATCCAGAAAAAATGGTATACAATTTCACGCAATATTTTACAATCTTACGACCGCGACGTTTGCAATCTTCCAGTGACATATGCTTCTAAAGCTTCAAAAGTTTCACAGTACTCCTCATCTCTTCTCGATCTCTATCGGCTGGTTTCAATAACGTATCTACCTTTAACAAACTGTGAAGTTAGCTACCAACATTAGCTGAAACGTCATTTTTGAAAGGAAAATATGACGTTTCTAGCTGGAACGTCTGTTGATAGCTAATTTGACAGTTGGTTAAAGGTAAAGGTACGTTAGTGAAACCAGCCGTTATTGCAATGTAACTTGATATTTATGCAGGAGAATGCGAGAAGATTTTAATTGCTAAGCCTGGAGTATTGTGATGCGTTTGTGTTAAAGTTTTATCTTAACTAGTGAAAGTAGCAATTTTAATAATTAAATGACCTTTGTTTCCAGGCGGACGGTGTCAGACGGGGACGTGCACCGCTACAACAACTGGATGGCCAAGCATGGATGCTCCTAGCGTCGCGCCTGGGCTCTCCGAGCCCTGCTACAGAAGCTGCGCACCGACTAGACACTTCTGCTCAGTGATGTAGACCACTTCTGTTAGGCTGACGACTTTTAAAGAATTTCTTTGGAATCCGCAGATCACTATCGGTGCTGATGCCTTAAGTCCCAATTTTTCGGATAGTTAAAGTTGACGAGTGTCTGTTTTACTTGTTGAATTGTCAAGGAGTTTAGCGCCCAATGCGACCTATTTGGTAGGTGCCAGCAGTTGACAACTTCCTAACCTATTTACTCTTTATTCCTTCAGGTATTTGTAGCTCTTTGGCAGTCGTTACGGATTGTCAGAAGCCAGTAAATCTGACTCCAGTCTTGCCAAGAACTACCATGTTACCTAGTTTATGGGTTGTGGAGGTCTGGTAGGCTGCCGCTTCACGTAAATACTGGTATTCAGCTGAATCCGGTTTGACTTGAAGCCGACCGCTATAAAGTTGGGAAGAGGCTAGGCAGATGATGAGGTATATGTTCGTACTCTTCATGTTTGGCTTTTAGGTTCTTAATCATGTAATTGGGATACACTTCGGTATTTTTAAAACGAAATTCTAGTAATGTGTAGTCTAGTCCATTTTTACTTCTCTTCTTGGTAACCCTTCGACTAAATGAAAAGATCTAGTGCAAAGAACGAGTTTACCATTTTCAATACGATATTTTTTGGCCAAATATGATTGTAATTTATAATATGATTTTGTGGATTCTAATGAGTGTCAGCCTAACTCAGAAGCGTTACGTCACTTGCGTATAAATCGATGCAATATTTGGACTGAACTAAGTGAACTTAAAAATTAACAAGTGAAAAATATATAGTATTGAGTCGTGATTGGACTCGCATGGAACTTCGAAGCTTTGTGCTTTGGATTAATGTGGACCTTGATCAATATCGCCCGCGTTGTTTTATAAGTAGTTTTGGGCAAGGAGATTGGTTGTTCGGAGTAAGTTACAAAATGGACATTAATGGACTTAAACGATTGAGCATTCCATTTGTTTTCTACTCCGAGCTTGATGATAGTTCTGATAAACTAATGTGGCTGCTTAATCATACGGTAACGCAGTTTAGGTACCAGGTATAAAATCGTGCATATTTATGGCATCGGTCATGATATGGCCATATTAATTTATCAAAGTAAAGTTTACATAATTTTAAAGTTTTTGATATTTCTACATAAGATGCACTTTAAACGGATAATTTTAAAAAAATGTAAAAGAATGTAAAAATGTTTTACCTATGAGATTTAGAAATTATTATAAGTACTATTGATTATTTCGAAGGAATGATTTTATTTCTCTTTTTTCTCGAAAACATAATACTCATGTATCTATACTCATTTACCAATGTTTATAATACTCATTATACCAATGTTTATAAATTACAATACCTATGACTTACAATAAACTATTCGCTTTTAATTTGTTGGTTTAAATTGTATATATCGTAGTATTTTGACTATATATTATTTATCGGTCGCTTTCTTTTAGGTACTGATTTCTTTATTATTTGCTTATATATATAAATATATATATGTATACATATATAAATCTATATATATGTAAATATATATATATATATATATAGGTATATATATATATATATATATATATATATTAAAATATCTCTTGGTTTAAGGAAAATTAAACTGTAATAGTTTAATTTTCCTTAAACCAAGAGATATTTTTAGTTGTTTAGGCTATCTTTCATGGCTTTTCCTTTTGCTTTTTATTCGTGATTTTCTCAAGTAATTAATCTAGGGTGTTTTTTAATAAAAGAACAAGGATGGTCAAAATCTGTTTATTGAGGAATGGCGTAAAAATAGTGTAGTTTTTAAATTTGTCGGTCTGTCTGCGTAAATATTTCAGTGTAAAATGTAGCCGTGCCCCTGGTATACGTGTAGATGAAGAATATTAATAAAGCTCTTATACAAGTTTGATACAGTAGAGTTTGATTTCACTCGTCTCTTGATATGTCTCATAATATGTTAAGGCCACAAATTGGTCCGTTAAAGTTAGTAACAAAATAATAAAAAATAACTAACAAGAAAAATATAATATTCGACTATGATAATATTATGATTATTAAAATAAATATTTTGGTGATACATTAAACAGTTTGACTATGAATTATAGTCAAAATTGATGTATGTTAATTATTTAAAAAAAATATAATCAGATTATAAATAAGATCAGATTTTACTATAAACCTTTAACAAAGTGACTAATTTAGAGATGTACCAACTAGCTGAATGTGCTAAAACTAGATTTTAATTATTTTCTTGATATCGATTTATTTGATTAATCAAGCAGTCCCTCTAGTTTACACATCTCCGTTAAAACATTAATATATCACTATACATGCGATTTGTTTTACTAAAAATTACAAAGATGGAACATTCCTTATAGTATTTAAAGAGTGAATACTTAATAGTTCGCTAGTTTTGAAGGCACTATAATAATATTTACACGAGAAACGATTGCTCAACAAACATGCGATATAATTTAAAAAGAAAACGTATCTTTGGCTAAAAATAAAGATATAATTGTCGTTTACACGCGCTCACACCGTGGTACTATAACATTGAGTGTGACATCTATTTTGAACTCAAATGCCACAACGATCGATACTCTTTTGCCTTGAACTACTTTGTTATGTAGATGTTGAACTATTTTTTCTTGAATTCCCAGCATGCGATGGATTAAACTATTTTTATCTCAAGCTTAATTTTTTAAATAGTTGTTCATTACTGGGACAACAGTTGATAAGAATCACAGGGGGAGCACGTGCAAAACGGTCCAATAAATTCACTTAAAACAAACAAAAATATATCTTTTCGCTTAATCTAGAGTTAAATATTAAAAGAACATAGTATTGTGATTCATGAAATAATGTGAATACTATCACAACGCCGCGTTCATGCACTCGTATGACTCATTTGTCGATGTCTTTTGTTCTGATTTTGTACTAAAAGACTCCGAAACTACGTAATTTCGGACTTGCCAGTGATTCCATTCATTTGTACAATTACACAACTGTATTTAAAGACAACAATTTTTCGGTAGTCGATACAATTCGTTTTCAATTCCTTGACTTGTACTCGGCTCCTTTGATTCCGTGTTCAACTATGTTCAAATTCGTATCGTCTTCAAATACAGAGTGTTCTCATAACATTCTGTCGTAAATTTAAAATTTTCACCTACACTACTTACAATTTCTGAAGATTTAGCAACACATTCAGAAGACTACGAAATTCTAATCTCTAGGCAATCTAAAAATTTCGTTTGTACGTTAATGATATCCGAGAACTAATTTTAGGCTGAAAATAGATGTTGAATGCTAGTCGCGTTGAAAGATACAAAACGTTTAATTGAGTCGACTTACCATCGACACCATTTCTTTACATAGCTCATACGATCATGGCCATAGTTAAAAATATCTCTGTCTCGACTAGTTTCAAAATGGCTGCAGTGTCTTTGCTAAGGCACTAATTTGACTTATCACTATCACTGCTAAAGCCAAGCATATCGGATCACCAGAAGAAATTCAGCAATCTAAAAATGATGCACTATAAAACTGATGTTTAAACTGAAATAACCTCACCAGGGGCTTACGTTGTGAGAAAGAGATAGTGCCATTCATTCTGTATAGCTCCGTCTCTTTTTAAAACCTTTAACGCGTCATAGTAAACTCCAGCAAGTCTGCCAGTCGATTCTGCAAACGTCTCACCGTGAAAGCTCAGGTGAAGTAATCATCTCGAATACATGGATTGTCAGCTCACTTCGTGATCACTTCACCCAAGGCTTCACTTCGACATGTTTGCAGAATCGTACTGCTGTTGTTGTCGTGTTGCTGTTACTTGAAGCGAACTGTCACCTTGATTGTATGGTTAGACAGCTCACTCCGCGTTCAATTCACCTGAGTTTTCACAGTGAAAATTCAACACGGTAGCACTGTTCCAGTGTTATTCAGATTGATTTGAAACATCGACACTTATTCGACCATACAATTTAACACAGCTGCAAAGACAAGGCACTTTCAAGAGTATCCCTACGCGACCAGCAGCCCACCTATGTTCAGCATCACCAGCATAGCCGAACACCTTCGCAGGTGGTATGTTTGGCTACTTATCCTAATTAGTCTTGTGGTCACTCGGGCGGGCCTCCGTTGGACTCCGCCGCCACCTTGCGCTCATCGTCTTCATTCTCCAGGATATCCGTGAAGCAGAATGGCGCGAAGGCGTACCCTTGACCTTCGTAGAACTTGCTCATGAATTCCACCCTAGAATTAGAAAGTTAAGTTAGGATTAAGGATTACTCATTTTTAAGAGATCTGCCTTATTATGGCGACGTCACCAGCGGCGCAGGCCTGGCTACCTCTGGCTTCCGAAGGTCGCCATGTCGAGTAACCATACTATCTTGACAGTCAGTTCGTTTAACTCGTCAGGAATGGACGTCGAAGAAATCGCACTTCTAAGCGTACAAAATGGCGACCGAGTGAGTGAGGTGCAGCTTAAACGTGTTATAGTGGCAACGTGGCCAGGCCGCCAGAGTATCCTGACGCCACGTAGGGAGCCGCAGCTCGTGGCCACGCTTATAAAATGGCGACGTTGCCAAACCGTCGACAAGTGAGATAGGTACCATACATTTCAATATTAACTGTTTAGATACGTAGCCGGCGACGTTGCCATGGCGTCTTAATCAGGCAGAACATTAAGAGTGATGCTAGGAAATTTAACAACTGCAATCAGCATTCAGTTGCAAAAATGCATACTACCCAGCTATTTATGACGCGACTGCATTTCATTTCATGCAATGATGTCATAGGAAGCCAGATTGGATATATCATTAATATAGAATCTGGGGTTTTAAGACACATTTTTTTTTTTAAGGATGGGAAATCATCAAATGACTTCTTCCGCTCTGGGTGGAGCGGAAGGGCGTGTCAAACTCTTACTGACTAAAACCCATCCGTGTTCCTTCTAAAGCCCTTTGCGTTCCAGGGCCGCGGTGACTCTTTCGAACAAATTCCGCTAAATGACATTTGAATAGAAGCAAAAGTATCAGATAGATAAATAACAGATGGCGCGATGATCGTTTTGTTTTATGACGACGGCATGAAGAGAATGTAGATCCAATTTTGACGTACCAGTGCAACCGCAGCGTATGCAAGAAAGCAGACAGGCCCTCCATGAGGACCAGGATGGCCAGCGTGAAGAACGCCCACACGGCGAAGATGACATACAGCTTGATGGAGTTCACGCCGGGACTGCCCATGCCCATGATGAGGACCCGCTGCCAGAGTACCGCGGATAGCTCTAATGGACAAGAAGGAACAGTCGATTATCAACATTGATTTGTGCAATATGGTTCGCTTGTTCGAAGGGAAACTCAGGGCTACTTGTTGAATTTAGTATTTAGAGTTAAACTCTCCCCTAATAATCCAAGTTTGACAGGTTGTCAGACTAGAACTTTATAAATACTCAACTTCAATTTCATAATTCCGAATAGAATAGAAAACATTTATTGGACACAGACACAACACAGCAGCAACAAACACATAGTAAAAAAAAAAAGAAAACATAATGAAACGTAACAATGATGTAGTAAAATAGTGCTGAGTGTGCCCATATTGAAAAGGTTACCATTTCAGCATTTGCTGGGCGTCAGACACCCAGCGCTAATTTTCAGTTGGCACCCCGCAGTGACACACCGACGCGGGTAAATAAAAAATGAAGAATGATGAAGATAATGGTGGTCTTTTGACGGTTTATACCAGATACCCTGCTTGCGTTAATGAAAGCCAGTTTAGCTGTTTTCAAGAGACCATGCAAATGTTTCTCGGGCAAGCTTCTTCTGAGCGCGTCAGACAGGGAGTTTAAATTGATTCGGCTTCATATAGTTAGCTACACCACCAGATAATTAACCTCGTAACCTTACATTTTGGCTCCACAGGATAAAGGCATTTTATCATCAAATCGTCCATGATTTAAAAGAAGCCAATGTCAGAAATATCTAGGATGCTACATAAGTATGAAAAAAAAAGTGAATGATCATATTATGTAAAAGAGCTGGTCAAAAGATAGACAAACTCACGCGCATGAGCGAGCGACAGCGCCCACAGTCGCAAGTAGGAGGCGGTGTGCGACACCGCTCCCAGCACGTACTCAATGGTGTGGATACACTGTGTGATCATCTCCTCTGCCATGCCACCGTCATGGTCTTCCTTCTCTTCCGCTTCTCCGCTTTCTACTCCTTGTTGGTATTCCTGGAAATAGACAGAAGGAGTGAAGATTTCCATTGATACAAAAACAATGAGAAGCCTCTACAAAATGATAATAAAAATGGCTTCTAACGCTCGTTGTGGCGATGCTTGTAGAATGCCTATGTTGGTCTACCATGGGACGTTTGTCAGCTGATTGGTAATGATAACCACAAAAGTAGTGAATAGCTCACGATTATTGGCAGTTTAAAATAATTTGTGTTTGCGCTAAGCTTAATCAAGATTTTACCAACTTTTAACACGTTAAGTTCGGCTATTTGTGTGTCAGACACAGAGTAGTTAACAAATTAGAGGACCAGTTGCTTAAGTACAGAATTTTGTTCATCTTAGTTTCGGAAGGAAAAAGGAATCTTACCTGTCGCTTCTTAGCAACCATCATCTTATATAAAGGCTTCCCGAACAGCATCACAGGTATGCACAGAAAGCCGAGCGCTAGGAACGTCTTCTGTACTTGATCCTGGCCAGCGTACATCATCGCACGGCAAGGAGGCTTGTCTTCAGACCCCTTCATCAGCATCATGTTGATGAAGATGATCAACACTGAGGGGGCGCAGGATGTGCCTAGAGCGGGATCTGAAAGATAAATTGTGGTCAGTATGAATTTATACCTGTTGTCAAGAATGATGAATTAATTGTTATGATGGCAATCATGACAATTAATTCATCATTCTTGACAACTTATACAATAAACATGGAGTCTTTTATACAATAAACATGGAGTCTAGTATGCTAGCTCGTCAAACCTATCTCTCTATTTGTTTTTTTTTTTATAGTTATTTGTTTTTTAGCCAAAGGAAGCAGCAAGTCATATACAAAATGATTAAAATGTTAGAACCCTTCACCAATATCAGGGTCTGGCTGTTTGTGTATGTGAGTTTATATGTTTGTAAACGCACCCACGATACAGGAGAAATTCCTAGTGCGGGGCAACGTTTTATTAAATAAAATAAAAAATATATATCATCGGCATAGATTAGGTTAGAATTCAAAATATTCTCACATAATCATAAAACCCTCTAGATTCTTTAAAATACCCTACAACAAGAAGTGTTTCCAAATGAAGCAGCCCTTACCTTCCGTATTTGCTGAATAAATGATCCACTTCATAAACATCAGCAAACACAAATACCAAAACAGGAGCAACAGAAACAAGATCTGCGGTATGTACTGAAGAAATATCATCTCTTGCTTCTTGAAGAAGCTGTGGAACAAAAACAACATTAATTATAACGTCTTCACTTTTTATAGGAAACGAACTAAACATTCTAGTTTCTATGAATACAGTAATTACTTGAAGTTTACCACACTCATAGTTACACCGAACGCCATATGGATCACGCCGAATATTATTGACAGTTTCATCTTGAACGAGTTTAGGAATATTATGTTGTTTGAGGCGAACTGGAAATAAGCAAAAAAAGTTATTTTTAGTTAAAATTGAACTAATAACGCCTAATTTCTTGAATAAAAATATCGACTCGTCACAAATGAAACGAAAGCGTTTGTTTGAGAACCTGAGTTTTAGGTAATTTTCCTTAACAATATTTTTTATCAATCATAAAAATATCCAAACCCAATTTTCCCAAGTTAAATCATGTTATCAAGAAACGTATCTTAAATAACGTTTTTAATACAAATTTCAGAAGAAATAAAAACACTGATGAAACACAGACTAGATGTCAAAATAAAGTCCTTGATTTCTTACCTGCCAAGCAGGGTCCAGCCCAAACGGATAAGGCGTCTGAATATACGCCGTCTTTGGATCCAATTCCAACATAGTATGATTCTGTAGAACACCATCCTCATACACATTCCGCCAACTAGTACCAAATATATTCAGCGACTTCGAAAACATATCGTTGTATATCAAGCCAGTGTATATCGAGAATATTCCCATCAGAAGTATGATATATCGTCCGCCGAAGAATATGTTCCATATTTCGTTGTCTGACTTGGTTTTGGCGAATCTTTTCTCGTAAATGACTAGGATTGCTGCGAAGGCCGCCATGATGATTCCATGGCCGACGTCCCCGAACATCACGGCGAACAGGAACGGGAATGTTATGATCGTGTATAATGCTGGAACGATTAAAGTAGTTTGTTAATTGGTAAACTAATTAAAGGATGTGGTCCCAGACCTATGTGCAATTTATCAATCTACATATTATCAGACATAATATTAATGTAATCTTTGTCATCATCAAATAACAGATGACGGTATATATGTATTTCCTAAGCCATATCTCGTACTAAAAAGGTAAAAAGTTGGTTCCATGGTAAAAGTTGTTCACAAAGAAGTACAACCCCTGTTTTGCGTATTTCTATTACATTTTTTATTTTATGTATGTCTTGAAAAGCCTTGCTTTAAAGTTACTAATATGGTATAATCTTGTTTTAGTTAGTAGCAAAATAAATTCCAAGTTCAGCTCCTAAATTTTGTTCATACGATTCATGCAAGTTTGTGCTAAATAACAGTTCACACTTGAATTACATGTATTTGAAGTTTACCTGGATTGACTTCTCTGTAGCTGGCAATTCCATAGGAATCAATGAGGTTCTGGAAACCCCTGGTGAACTTGTTGGTCCTGTTGAATGTCGGAGGCGTCTCGTTGGTTGGTACGTAGTGTAGGATGGACGGGATTGGGCTTCCACTTGCTTTCTATAAAACAAAACATAGCCGCAGTTAATTTAGCTCTGAAAGATTTTGTTTAGAATGTGTTTCCTGACTGAGTTGCGACTTTTAGAACTAAAGAAAACTAAACTGAAGATGGTTGTGCATGAGCTGAAGAAACTTACAAAAAACTTGATATACAGTTAGATCTCTTTTCTTTTATAAGTGAAGCAATCTTAAAACGGAGGTATTTTTGAGTAGGTGTTGGAAAAAATATTGCGTTCTGTTTAGTGGAGAGAAAACTAGCGGGTAGGAAACTAAATGCTAGCTTTTTGTCAAAGTCTTCTTAGACCCTGACAAAAAGTTAGCATTTATGACACAAGATAGAAGACGAAAAATGGCAGAGTACTGCTATTGTTATTATGATATCCTTATTATTATTGATAGGCTCTCAACACCTCGCCTTTGCCACACTATAAAGACAATTAAGCTTCAATCCTCACCACTCCATTCTCTAACGCCTTCTGCACCGCGGTGAGGTCTCTCCTCGGCACCCAGCACTCCGCGATGAGGCACTTCTTGATGATGTCCATACTGAACATGTTCAGGGTGTGGTAGATGGCCTTCTCCTTGCGGACGGCCACCATCCAGGTGCTGATGTCTCTGGCAATGTTTGTGAGGACCAGGCGACGGTGGTTCTCTGTTTGTTCAAGTACCTGGAAGTTTAGATGAGAGGTTGGTAAATAAAAAGTTAGACAAGGAGGCTACAAGTCAGGTTTCTAACCAATGAGTACACTGCTGTTGCGGAATAAAAGTTGCTTAGTACTCTGTATGTAGAGGCTTTAACTTTGCAGTGTGCCATTTTTTTTTAAAGCTTTACAGGGCATGACCGACTTTGATTGCTTTATTCTGATACTATATTAGTATCTGCTTTACTTTAGGAGCCCTATTCACACCATTCTATAATACTTTTCAGCAATAATAGATCTTAGACATTATGTTTTGATTAATTACCGTTACGTCTAATTGCACCAATAACTTAAATCAGCGATAGTTGACACTAGGTTAAATAACAAATATTTCAAACATAATGGGCCCGTGTTAGTAACTATCTCAGAGTTAATAAGATAACTCTGGCGGGTGCAAGCGTGCAAGCACACCTAATGATTTTATCACAATACACACCATTTCCAAATCCTTGATCCTGGATCCCACTCCTGCTAACATGTCCAACTGGTCCTTGTATGTCGCAGGGCATGGGTACAGCGTGGCTTTGAACCCGTGGCAGACCTTCTTCACGCGAAGTTTGATCTGCTCGCCGTGGAAGAATACCACGAACACTGTCTTCTGGAGCTCATGACCCTGGCAAGAGCGAGGAATTCCGATTAGTTTTCAAAGATAGATGGCATAAGACTAATGAGTTTTGGGAGGACATTATATTGGTGAGAATAAAGGAATTGGACAGAATACATCTAAATAGAGACAGAAGGATCAAAACTACCCGTCGATCACACCATCGCTTTCCATTTGGTGAGAATGTGGTCAAACGAGAACCTACTAATAATAAAAAAACCGGCCAATTCCGTGTCGGGCCACGTGCAGGTTCCGCAGTTGCACGTCACAATTGCCAAGTACATTTAATAGGTTGGTCGACTTTTACTCGTTAAATTGTAAAGCCTACTTAGCTGTGATAGTTTTCCTTTTCAATTTATCCATCGTTAAAAAAATGTACTAGGCTTGGTTATTCACAACCATATGATTCAATCCCGAATCGAATGATTGTGGTTTTGTATGATTTGTTTAGGAAGAATAATACATTCTCGCTAAACGAAACCAAGTTTATTCGAAGATTTATCAATCCATTTATTAATTTATATTAGACGTCCATTTTTAATGTTCAGTTAATCAATACTTTTTATATATTTTTTAAATTAATCCTGATTTTTATTATGTATAATTTTTAATCCATTTTAAATTTTGACATTCCTTCATATATATATATAAATATTTATATATTAATTGTGTCATCTTAATCCTAGAATTAGTATGTCAATCGCTATTATTTGTATTTTTTTTAATTTTGTTATAATTACGTCGGAGTATGTAGCTAGACCAAGAAAAAGAGTCCAGAGGTGCTTTGACATGATTATTTTGTTAACAGCAAATACAAACAAACACAGATTGGCTACAAAATTGCTAATATTTAGAAAGATAAATGGTTTCTTTAATATTCTTGTCAGCGTAGACACATTTTATTTACATTGACATCATAGCTTCCGGTACATGCAAATGTTTCTGAGATTATTTTGTTTCTAGCGTAAGCAAAAAATGTTAACTATCTGTAAAATAGCTTTATTACTGGTAGTAGCGGAAGTGTTACTGGCATTGAATTTATGTGTTTAAAAAACTATCGTCATCTGGGTGAGAATCTTTCATCATCATTTGTGTTCATCGGTTGAGTATTCATACCTATGGTTCAGTTCAAGAAAATTGCTCGGGTTCTAAATTCATCTAATAAGTACATCATTATTGCTTCTGTAGAATTATTTTTGAATTGAAAACTACTTAGGCATGTTGACCATTTTTTGGGTGATTAAATTCATGGAAGTCGCGTCATCGTCACCGAACGCTATCTAAATTAAAAAATAATAATCTAATAGCTCGACGATATAATTCACAAGTTACTTAGTTTTTTCTTCTGTTTCATGTTTAACTGGCTACCGTCCACGTGAATGTCGAAAATTATCCCAAGGAACATACTCCCGGGATAAATGTATATATGTGTTATTCTAGACTATAATCTACCTCTGTGCCTGCCATTTGTAGATCTTTGGCAGTCGTTACGGATTGTCAGAAGCCAGTAAATCTGACTGCAGTCTTGCCAAGAACTACCTTTGTTACCCAGTTAATGGGTTGTGGAGGTCTGGTAGGCAGCCGCTACACGTAAAATACTGGTATTCAGCTGAATCCGGTTTGACTAGAAGCCGACCCCAATGTAGTTGGGAAAAGGCTAGGCAGATGATGTGCCAAGATTCATTTCATCAAGATCCGTTCAGCCGTACTGACGTGATTGTTTAACAAACATCCATCCATGGATGGATGGATGAATGTTTGTTGTTTCAAACTTTCGCATTTATGGTATTAGTTTAGTACCTATAGAGTTAGATAGTATAGATTATAATACTTAGATGAAACCAATATATAGCCAGTGATCGGATTATCCGATCACTCGTTATAGTAGCTTATATACCTAAACTGTTATAGGGCGCTTATATGTATACCTAAACTACTTCCCATGAAAGAATAATATGATAATTCTTTTCTGAATAAATAAGTAATCCCGGGTTCCCGGGATTGAATAATTTAGTAAACATAACTATAACAAAATTAATGAAATTATAGCAGTGGTTATTTTGATTTAGTATCTTTATTTTATTCAAAACAAATCGAATACCTATAAAAATTGGTTCGAAAATAAATGGAGTTACACATAAAATTACAATTGTTTCAATTCTTATAAAAACTTTTATTGTAAATTAAAAGTTCCATTAGAATCGGCTTTAGAGTTCACAACGAGTTCTAACTATATTTTGTATGCGGGCATTTTTAGCAATCTCAGGAATTTCGAACGATTCCGGGATCCAGGATTCTGAAAAGCATGTCCATATTCTACTTTCGTGGGAATAAAAGTGAAGTTTAGGTTTATTAGCGCCCGATTATCCGATCACTGACTATAACATACTCTGTAGGTAATCCTTATTTTCTTTTACTAGTAAATTATACTTATTCTATAATCTATGTTTATTTTTAAGAGTGTAATGGGCAAAAATGTTTTGTGTCGATATGAATACCTAGTACAGTCAGTTACCACAATTAGCTATTCCAAAAAATTCTATCGATTCGTATTCCAAAAAATCTCAACTATTTATGCAAACCCACCTTTGCATAAATAGTTGAGATTTTTTGGAATACGAATCGATAGAATTTTATAATTCTTCTATATTTTCACCATTTCAGCAAATTAAATTAAATATAAAAGAATTATAAAATTCTATCAATTTGTATTTTTAAAAATCTCAAACATTTATGCAAAGGTAGGTCAGCTAATTTGGGTAACAGTCTGTACCTATGTATAAGTTTGTAGGTACTTAGTTTTCTAAAGAAAGACGATCGTCACTTTTTAAATGTTTCCTGCTGATCGTGCATGCTCACCAGTTTTTGTTAAAACCATATTACAGATCATAGTTTCATTTTTGCTCGATATTACGTAAATGCCGTAAGCTTGTCATTGTGTACTGACCTAAATGTTGAAATAGGGGTGAACGGAAGTACCTACGCGGTTGTAATATGTACAATGTATGAGGATTATAATCGGGACAGTTATGTAGACCTTGGCATAACCTAAATGCATGTTTTATCATGAACAACTAAAACCAACCCTTTAGCCTTTTGAATTGCGTGAGTTTTTACTGTAACTTTCACTCTTTTTAGGGATCGAGCCTTTAAAGTGTTCCTCGGGGAGTGGACTGAGTTATACACTGTATCGTTTGTTTAAGTTCCAAAAGGCTTTGAAAAAAAATCTATTGCTTGCCGACTTCTCATCAAAGGAAAAGTACGAAGGTGTACGTGAAAAGCATGGACTACAGTGCCTTCTTAACTGTTTAAACACACACACATCACACACAACTTCTATCATGAATCGTTCTGCAAAGCCTCCCTTACTATCCATTTTAGTGACCGCAGTCTCTTTATAATTGGTAAAATGTACATGTTCAGAAATCGGCTCTTAAGAAAGTCTATCCCAACAGGTACTTCCGATCCTATTGACATAGTAAACTAACTTCAACGCAGACTTCCCATAATACCCACAAAAGTAAACCGAAACAAAGAGATTAAAGTCAAAACAATTCCAGAAGCCTGTAAATTAGTCACTTTTCCAAACTTTTCTAAAGACAAGGTCACTGCCCCATTTCGTGAACAACAGAGATTTATAGCAAACGACGTTTTGACGCGTTCCATATTCTAGCGATTTCCCAGAACTTATAAAAGCTTTGTAATGGGTAACAACGTCTAGAAAAATCAATATAAACCAGGGGTTAATGGCCGACCACTTGTGGGCTCCCATATACAATACTGTGGAGTTTTATTGCAGCCTAGATGCGTTTGGATTTGTTGGTTTAAGGCCTGTTAATTACACTGTTAAGTTGTTATAATTAGGAATAGAGAATTGGATTTAGAATCGGACGAGCTGTTAGCATTGATTTGCGTCTGTATAATACGCAGTGCGCTTTTAAAGATATGATGAAATAACAGTTAACAAGTTTCAAACCCTTTACAAAGTACAATGCTTTATTGGAAATGATGAACACAATGAATGTATTAGTCAAAACATTAATTACAACAAATGGGCCCTGAGCAACAAAATGCTAAAAAAAAGCCTATTCTGTGTGTAGGTATTTTTAAAGTACTCCATTGAACTTTTAGTGTCCGCAATAACATTTTTAACCAAATTCAAAAAAGGAGGAGGTTCTCAATTCGACAGAATGTTTTTTTTTAAGAAGATATATTAAATATATTAATTATATAATCGCGAATTTTGAACGATTCGGTTTTGGTGTTTTTTATTAGGAAGCATATTTTCCCCGAGTGGTAATTTGGTGACGATCTGATGAAGAATCTCGGTCTCCTTGAAGTACCAGTCCAAATATATTTAATCGTCTATAATTAAATATATTTGGACTGGTACTTCAAGGATACATTAGTGTCCTCTTCAAATTCATATCATGATAAGTTTAATAGGAAATGTATAAAGATTGAAGAGTACAATTTCAATCCTAAAGATACCTTACCACAATATTTGCTTACTATTAAGTTTCTTATTTTGGGTACCAGCACTAATCAGTAAAAAATTAAAAAACTTTTTCATGAAAAAGTTTCGTTCTAAAATGAGGTCCTACCTCATGAGGTAGGACGTCCTCAGTTTTAGAACGGCGATGTTTGCAGTATTACTAAAAACAGCTAGATAAGCATCTTTGAACATTGAGATGAATGTCGTGCGATTGTAGAAACCTTTTTCCTGCTGAGGAATGCTATAGTCTGATGAAAATTGTAGACTCCGTAAGATTGTAATAAATCTTTATTAGATTATAATTTCTCGATGTATTATGATAACATCGTTTTGAATACAACATATTCCATCCAAATTCCACTGTTTCCAATATCTGTGTCTTACCTGTTAAGAAAAAATTGTTTACAATTTCACGCGATATATTACAATCTTACGATATTTTACAATATTACGGCGTTCGTTTGTTGATTCTGTTAAAATCTCGCCGTGAAAACTTAATTGAACTAGAAAGAAAGAAAAAGTATTTAATTGCTACAAAACGACATAATACAAAGATTATTTTGCTTAAACTAAAACCTAAACGATAGTGTTAGTAGTTCTTAAGTTATGTTAGATAAGACAAGTTCAAAATTAAATTTAAAAAAAAAAAAACTGAGTTTGATATGAGCCGTCATTGCACTTAAAGCTGAGGATTGAAAACTCACTTCAAGTTCCTTCCGTTTCAAGTATCATGGAGAGATTTTTCTAGAATAGCCCGGCTGAATATCATCATTAACACAGTGGAACTTTGAACGCCATGTAAAAAAAACCGTAAAATACCCAAATATCTTTTTAAAAACAGTGATTAAAGCTTTCCTAATGATTACTTTCCATGGCCAAAACTATGTTATACGTACTCTGAATATTATTCTTTGTAACATGTCGTTCGCGTGTTCAGTTCTCGTGAGGCCAGTGAACATTTCATGAAGCCTTCATACATGTTATTAAACGAATAATTTTGATTTTAGACAGGTCAACGCCATTATGGTTGGAAGTTTTTAGGTTTACATCCACGTGAAGTGACGAGTTTCTGTGGTTGGTGATTGTTATCTGTGGGCTATATATTTTAATGCGTAGATGGGACATAGATGTTGGCATTATACTTGAATAGAGTAAAAGAGGGCGGCTTAGGAGCGTAGTAGCGTAAATGAGATTCGAGTCCTTGGACAAAATGGAGTAGCATAGCGCATAGCGATGTCAACAGAATGTATGCCTAGACTCAAAGCAGATACTGAAGGCTTAAGTAATTGACGAATACTGATTCGTCAATTACTTAAACCTTCAGTATCTGCTCGACCAACACTGCTCGACCGGGGTCGTACCCAGAAAATCTCCTAAAGTTGTCGTTTCTCTAATTCACGACCTACACATGAACTCTTCTCAGTGCAACAACTCACACACAACCTCACAATATCACAATGCACCACAATCACACACATAAAAGGGCTTTTTTACAAGTTATCACTTGTCCAACTACTCACCTTCTGATGTAACTTATTATAATGTAAAAAACTAGCGTGAGAATCCTGGTACCCATAACACAAGTTAAATCTTTCCTTGGGTACCAGAATTCAATGCAAATACTACTGACACGATTGTTACTCTCTAATATGTATTTGTTCTTGTTGCATAATAGTTGTTCGTAAGTGTTTGATTGTACAACATTTTTGGTCCAATAAATTATTATTAATTATTATTAGAAATACATATTTTTTCTCTAGTTTGAAAGATAAGGGTCTTACTCAATAGTCTACCTAATTAGTCACACCTAGTCATTCTTGTAGTAATGTAGGCTAATTCTTTTTCATCATCATACCAGGCGAAAGACATCCACTGCTGGACATAGGCTTCCCTCAAGGGGGGCTTTGCCATAATTGCCACGCTTGGCAGGCGGGTTGTCGATCGCAGTGTAGCTGTTGCAATGCTCAGAGAATGCTGCTGGTCATTTTTAAGTCCCTTAGTTGCCTCTCACGACACCCAGGCGAAGGATGGTGCTGTTCTTGTACGTCCGATATCATACAGAACTTATTCTCTTCGCTACATGATTACTTATTTCCTCATTCATCAGTAGATTAGACCACACATAAACGACTTCGACTCGAAGTTCACATAAGCTTAGTATTTCTCCCGGAGAAATCATTGATCCAAACTGTTATCCTTAGGTTTTAGTCTACAGGGTCAATTATTCAAGTCTCAACCAGTGTCAATTGCCAAAGAAACACGCACAAAACAACGGCCCATAGACTTTCTAATACTCAAGCAACAATGTCCATTATTTATGAGATTAAGAACACTATAACAAAAGATAAAACGTCAGATTTACTTGCCATTAGTACCATAATGTTTCCCGAGGTGTATCGCAGCGGATCGTTATAGACGGAAATAGATAATTTGCTATTTTATTCCAGCGCTATTGGCAGGCAATGTATTTTGTTAACGGCATCTCTATAAATTTTGCCCGTTTTGCCTTCGATTTTGTGATATTATTTAGTCTAGGTGGTTTCAGTTTGGATTGGTGGATCAAGTAATAAATATAATGCTTTATAATAATGGCACATTGTTGTCATTGGTGTCTTCTAGCAGTTCTCGTATGTACAGCCGCGAGCACATCAATCTACAACAATCTGTCAAATTTCTTTAATCGATTTTCAAGTTTATTGCTGAAGTATTCGGTTCAAGGTTGATTGGGAAAATTTGACAGTTTCAGGTAGCTTCATGTGCTGGTGTCTGTACATCAGAATTGGTTCGGTAGATTCGGAGAAAATCAGCTGTGACAGACAGACAGTCACACTGGTGATAAGGGAATAAGGGTTGCGTTTTTCAATACGTAGGTTCGGAATCTTAACAACACCTGAAATAACAAAACGTATCGCCTAGAACAGGTTACATTCTTGTCTTTCCTAGTACCTATATTGTTAGCATAAATCAACCCAGATCGTGAAAATATTATATCAACTTAATTAAATATTTAACTGTTTTTATATAATACCGACGTCAGGAATAGAGAAACAATAAAAGTATATAATAACAGCCTATTGTTTCATCTATACCTGTGACGTCTTTGACAGCAAAATGACGTAGCTTCGGAATAGACAACATGTAACCTACCTACCTACTTGTTCCATTATTATGTGGAAGGGGTTACGGATGCCATGGCTGCTAAGCTAAATATACGTCTAAATGCGTGGGCTTGCCACAAAGTTCGAGGGCTAGCCGTGAACTTGATTTGAACTCCCGACCTTTTCATAGCACGTCAAATCCGAAAAGAATCAATACAGCTTATGGTTATCATGTGTTTAGAACAAAATAGCATGGTTTAGGCTGTGTAAGTAGAAGAAAATGGGGAACTTTAAATTAAAATAAATAAAATAGTCATAATAGCCCATCGAAAATAAAAGTTTCTGAAGCCAAAACAGACCTTTTATATATTATATTCTTTAAATGAATTATTCGAATTATAACAATTTGCCGAAAAAAACATTTTAAAGAAACTTATATCGTTAAAATTAGTTAACTGATAGATACCTACGGATCAAAAATCTCGCTCTTAATAAAGCAGTAAATTTCAAATCCAAAGCTCAAATACTCCTTGCTAATAGCGAATGAAACGATTACATTTTCGAAATAGATATAATACGACGGTTAACGAAGGATAGGAACCAAAGTTTAGAAGCTCAGCTAAACACAATAAAATATTAATTTCCATTTTCTCATTTTTACAACGAGTAGATGTTTACAAAGAGTAAACCGATACTAAAGATTATTTCAATCTGCCGATATTTATTTCTAATGTGTGCATTATAACTTTTTAACTCTATGACCAGTGATCGGATAATCGGGCGCTTATACATATGTATACCTAAACTTCTTCCCGTGAAAGAATAATATGGACATTCCTTTCTGAATAAATAAATAATCCCGGGTCCAGGGAGTGAACAATTTTGTAAAAACAACTATGATAAACTTAATGAAATTTTAACAGTGGTTATTTTGATTTAGTATCTGTATTCTATTCAAAACAAATGGAATACCTATAAAAATTATAATGAGAGTTCACAACGAGTTATAACTATATTTTATATTCGGGCATTTTTAGCAATCTCAGGAATTTCGAACGATTCCGGGGTCCGAGATTTTAAAAACCATGTCCGTATTATACTTTCGTGGGAATAAAAGTAAGGTTTAGGTATATTAACGCCCGATTATCCGATCACGGCTTATGACATACTTACGAGTGTGGTGTACAATAATTGTCTACTCAGGACTCTCATAACAATGTTTAAAAGTAGTTGCAAGTTAGCTGCCTGCATATCAAATAGCTTTGTTGACTGTACATCGAACAGCACCCGGGATAGTTACAGGCAGAGTCTATAACCTAACGTTAAGGATGGTTAGTGACTTGCACAAGAAGAAAAGAGATGCCTTACCGTCACAGGATCCTTCAAAGGCTCATCAATCTGCGCTTGCTTAAAGAAGATGTTCCCATGCGATATTCTCCACAGCATCTTCTCAAACGCTGGTATCCTGGCCGTCGTCACCACTCCTGCGATGAAGCCAAGGTGACCCAGCACCGCATCGTTGTTGTATATCTGTACTGATGCGGATATCTTCCGCTGTTGACTGTGATCTTGGAAGAAGGTCTGCATCTTCTCTATGAGTGTCTTGAGCTCTATGAGGGAGAGGTAGTCGCTTTTCAGGTTCCTGGCGTTGCGTGTTATCTCTTGGATTTCTCCTTCGATGAAGTCGATCCTTTCCTGGAACATGAAATAGTCTAGTTACAAACTGATTTTGCAGTTTGGGAAAGCGATGCAAAAACGCTGGGCTTGATGATTGACACTATTGTTTTCTATTAACACCTAGCTTATTTTAAGCATATTGCTTGCATGTTTTATGTGGATCTTGTGGAGAGGAGTGTTTGAATTTTGTCTTTTTCGCGAGCACTAGTAACAATATTAATCGTTCTTATTTTCCAGCAAAAAGCACAGAACACGAAAATCAAATTTCTCAGCCTGTTCTTTGCCTATAAAACTAAATCAAAATCGGTTCATCCGTTTAGGAGTTACAACGAGACAGACAGACTCACAGATACACATACACGCAGATACACACGTCAAACTTATGACACCCCTCTTTTTAGTCGGGGCTTATAAATAGATTTTTGATGAGTTAATGATCATCTTCGCTTCCTAGAGACTCAATGTACAGTTAGAGATTGGTGGAAATCAGAACGTTTCCATCTGCTTTCAGAATAAGTTGTAAAATAAAATGGTTCCGTGGAATATAATGCCGATAACTGTTGGCACATTTGTATAGGCCATTAAATTGTAATGGCCGCACACGTGAATTTCATGGAACTCGTAGCAAATAGTAAAGTCTTGATATTAATGATCACTTGACGTTATTGCGATGCATTGATCGGTGAACGAATTACCTTTTATATTCAAGACAATTCGACTTACGATTGTGTGCCACTTCTTCCTATTATGTCTGCATTTTATTGTTCATCATATTTGGCGCTACAATTTTTCGCTAATTTCGGTTTAAAGAATTTATTCTCATAAGAACAATACATAGGTTCACTTACAATGAGATACAAAGTAATAAAATTGTTTATATCTTAATAAAACATTTTGCCTCCGATGCGTGTTGGTGAAGTTATACAAAACAAATATATGGGAATTATGTAATTGCTAACATTGAATATGCGGTATGACTACATTTCATAAACGTAATTTCTCAGCTTTAGTTTAAATCTGTTAACCTTTTGCGTGTCTTATTAGGGAGTGTCAGACTTTTACTGACTAAAACGTGCAACATTTCACATTTCATTCCATCTTGTTTGTATGGTTTGACAGCTCACTTCAGGTTCACTTTTCGCCTAAGCTAGCACGGTGTGATAATTACAGAAACGCACTGCTGGTCCTGACGGATGACGAACGATGGATACCCATCGCTCGCCGATGGATAAAGGACTAAACTAACTAAAGGACTGAAAATGCTGTGAGCTCAGCTCGCCGCATTTTCAGTCCTTTACACACAATGATGAAGCCATTACCACACAGATCCTGCCATCCATCCATCCGACGTGATGGCATGGCAACCCACACGTAACACTTCACGTAGGTATATTAAATTTTTATTAATTTTAATAAATAACTTTTGATTAAATTGGAAAATATGGAGCAAATACGAGTATTTTGACCACCGCCGTAAGCCAGCAAATCTAAAAACCATTTTGACACACATCATAAAGCCATTACCACACAGATTCTGCCATTCATCCAAACCTTATAGTGGGTCCACACGATACAGACTTTTGACCATAAACTCGTACACAAAAATTCTATCACACCGGCATTTGTCTGCATTGTCTTGTTGCACAGAAAAAAATCTACAACTTGTTACAGAATAAGGGCAATACCTGAAAAGGGATCATGGTACTCATCACACCCAAGATGTTAAAGGGTCATCATCGACTCGGAAAGAAGAAGAAGGATTATGAACTAAGTTTTACCATGGGACCAATACCGAAATCTAGAAAAGAAAACAAAAACAGCTGTTTACTACATTTTGTCGAGTTATGCGCACAAAAATGCAGGATTCAGTCGAATATTTTAATAGTTGTTCATCATTAACAAAATCAAAATCAAAAATCATTTATTCATATTAGGTTGAGTGCCAGCACTTTTTGAACGTCAAAGTTTTACATAAAGACAGTCCCCAAAACGCCCGCCCGTCACCACTTCCTAGTGTTATAGCTGGGAAGAAGAAGTGGCGCAACAAACTCCCCAGCAACACATCTTTTTAAAAACTTGAATTTATACGGTAGTATGCAAAGTATTTTACAATACGTGACACGGAAAATAAAATATTCAATCTGTAAATCAAATTAAATGAAATTAATTGACACTTGGTAGACGAACTCTTGACCCCTTTTCAGGAATTCTGTTTATTCTGTTATAGGTTGTATAGAAATTTACCATGTGGACCCACCATTACCCGCCTATTGCGACATCCTCAGACAACGCTAACGTGATGTCATGGCTACTCATAAATAACAATAACTCGGTCCTGTGATCCACAGCTATACGAGTATATCCTGCGCCTGCGCCGGCGCTGAGGGATCTAATTGGTGTAACCTTGCCGCTAATAATTGTTTCACAGATGTGTGTGGATTAAAGTTATTTAGTAATTTAGTGTGGAGACAATTTTGTTACGTTTGGTGGCTATAAAGTAATTATTTTAAATGTATGTAGTCGATCGTTTGGAAGTGGGGAACGAAAATGTTGATAGATATAACGATACCAATTTTGATGAACTTCTTTGGGTGATCGAATCAGAAATGAAGGTATCCGCAGGGGAACAGAGGTTACTGACATAGCCAGAACAATCGCCGTACCTAATTGGCAGTGGGCAGGGCACATTGCTAGCAGAACAGATAGTCGATGGGGTTGAAAGGTATGGAGAAATGGTAACCTAGTATCTGAAGACGCAGCTTTGGAAGGCCTCCCACAAGGTGGACCGATGACTTGGTGTAAGCAGCGGGAATGCGCTGGATGCGAGATGCACAGGATCGGTCAATGTGGCGACACTTGGAAGAGGCCTATATCCATGTCTTTTGTCTGAAATGATGATGATGAAAGAAAGAAAGAATGCAAAAGAGTTTATTTGCGACACGGATGACCCATATCAAAAAAAATATATCTAAATTACAAAAGTTATGCAAATTGGGAAGATATGCGTCGCATTCGCGCAAAACGGCCATCGCTCAGCATAATGCTGGGACTCGTGTGATAATGATGATGAATCTTGTTGGATGACTACTTTTGCATCATTATTGCATAGTATCCTTTCTTGTTTTAAATGTCCTTTTCCTCAGAGGAATGATTTTACGGAATTTGATGGATTTAAAAACCACATGGTATTCCTCATTTCTCACGAATGAGCAGACTAAGAATAAGAACAGTTCATGTATGAGTCGAAGCGATGACCCATTTTACAGGAAACACACGCCCAACCACTGTATTGATTCCACCCACAAACCCATTAATTTCTTAGTGTTTTGTTACACAAGCCGAAAACTTTCAACATACCACCTCTGTACTAAATTTCATGCAAATCTGTGCAGCCGTTACGGCGCTATTGAGTAACAAACATACATCTGAACATCGTATTTATAGTAGTAGTATTATGGTGTCTGGTCTGGTAATAATTATTAAACAGATGCTAGTGTGCGTAAGCTGGATTAATAGTGTTGTTCTTACGTCGTACATCACTATTAATCTTGCTCTTAATGACACTGGCATGTTTTTTTTCAGTAGTTATTTAGTATTCTTCTCTTGGAAGCTATCAACAATCCTTCTTCGTATGTCTGTCGTCGTCTTAATTTATTAAAGGCGGAACGTATCGGTAAATAGTGAGTAAACTATTTTACGTTATAAGTCGGTCATGTTGTACTCTTAGGACTAATACCTCTTCTCTGAAGAAGGAGATCGTAAATCACCGTGCAGGTCCAGTGCGGGTTGCTGGAAGGCACAATGTCACCGACAATATCTGTTTATTTATTTTATCTCTGGGACGGATTTCTCAATAGTCTTGTAATATTTGTCTGAAGAATGGATTGACATATTTTTTAAAACAAAAGTTGTAACTGCAATTTA
This sequence comes from Mamestra brassicae, assembly GCA_905163435.1. NCBI lineage: Eukaryota > Metazoa > Arthropoda > Insecta > Lepidoptera > Noctuidae > Mamestra > Mamestra brassicae. The sequence continues at coordinate 17,005,202 of LR990991.1, forward strand.
TATTCATAAATAAAAAATGTCTGAAGATTAAGAAATTGGTTCTAAGCGTTTGAATAAGATCGTCAAATCATCTAAAATGTTGTTTATTTGTGTCAGTTATTTTTAGCTGACCCACGTCATTATTCTGGGGGAGGCCCCAAGATAAACAAATAGTTCCAGTTGGAGTCCTATGATTACTATGGGAAATAGTAAAATACTATTACTATTAATAAGATTAGATTTATTACTAAGATATAGAGCCATAGTTAATATACTACATCATTATGATGTTACTATGAGCTTCGCAACTGAACTTGAAATAAGAACAAAACATTTCTTTGATCCACGGAAGTTGAAATGCAGATTGTATTCCTTTATTTTTCTTGGTGTGCTATTTATGAACTGTGAAAACTGAAGACATAGTATATCCGCTGTAACATTGCATACATTACGTGCAAATAAAGTACCTCATATCTCAATAGATTTTTGTTTAGTCATGATGATAAAACTCAGCCTTTTGGATACGTTTGTTTACTTATCATGACCATGACCACCTGCCTAGCGTCTACTGAACTATCTTGGGGTCGGCTTCCAGTTTCAATGGATGTAGCTGAATACCAATACAAGGAGTGGCTGCCAAGATTTTTTGCTTATTTTTTTTTCTTTGGGACAAGCCCGCCACACATTCCCAACTACTGCAAGTCCTGAAAGCCAGAATCAGTGCAGAAACAGTGGCGACCACCAGAAAAAACACCGAGTCAATGAAGCTCGACGCTTCCCGGAGAAACGAATTAACTGTCTTGGATCCCGCAACTAAATTAATCAGAAAATCAAAGCGAAGGAGAAGGAAAAAATACAATTTTCACCTTCGTTTGCTTCCTTGAAACCAGTAACCACACAACGAGATTATGATTTGGTATTACTATCTTTAACGAGACTTGGTCAAAGACTAAGCGACCACCCAAAGATGAATTCTTGTATTTACTCATTCTTTGACGAGACTTGGTCAAAGACTAAGCGACCACCCAAAGATGAATTCTTGTATTACTCATTCTTTGACGAGACTTGGTCAAAGACTAAGCGACCACCCAAAGATGAATTCTTTTATTTACTCATTCTTTGACGAGACTTGGTCGAAGACTAAGCGACCATCCAAAGATGAATTCTTGTATTTACTCATTCTTTAACGAGACTTGGTCGAAGACTAAGCGACCATCCAAAGATGAATTCTTGTATTTACTCATTCTTTAACGAGACTTGGTCAAAGACTAAGCGACCACCCAAAGATGAATTCTTGTATTACTCATTCTTTGACGAGACTTGGTCAAAGACTAAGCGACCACCCAAAGATGAATTCTTTTATTTACTCATTCTTTGACGAGACTTGGTCGAAGACTAAGCGACCATCCAAAGATGAATTCTTGTATTTACTCATTCTTTGACGAGACTTGGTCAAAGACTAAGCGACCACCCAAAGATGAATTCTTGTATTACTCATTCTTTGACGAGACTTGGTCAAAGACTAAGCGACCACCCAAAGATGAATTCTTTTATTTAAGTACTCATTCTTTGACGAGACTTGGTCGAAGACTAAGCGACCATCCAAAGATGAATTCTGGTATTTACTCATTCTTTAACGAGACTTGGTCAAAGACTAAGCGACCACCCAAAGATGAATTCTTGTATTACTCATTCTTTGACGAGACTTGGTCAAAGACTAAGCGACCACCCAAAGATGAATTCTTGTATTTACTCATTCTTTGACGAGACTTGGTAAAAGACTAAGCGACCACCCAAAGATGAATTCTTTTATTTACTCATTCTTTGACGAGACTTGGTCGAAGACTAAGCGACCATCCAAAGGTGATTTCATGTATTTATTCATTTATCTACCGATGAAAGGTGTGGTTGGCGCAGCTGGGATGGCCATACATACTTTGTTGCTAACGCCCATAGATCTACCATAGATTTAGGAGTTATACTTAATTTCTCTGAGGCCTCCTACTTACCAACACACAACTATGAATAAATTAGATGCAGGCAAGTAGGAAGCGGGACTGGATTTTCCATCAGTAAAAATTACAACCTTACATCTGCCATTTAAACCTTGAGGGGGAAAAGTTGTGAATTTCATGTTTTAGAGCAAGTCGAAAATTACAGTCGATAATATTACCAGGGATAAAAGCCGATGGAGACAATTTGTCCGTTCCTGTATTACATCCCACCACGATCTTCAGACCGACCAGAGAGAGAGAAAGAGAGAGAGATAGAGAAAGAGACAGAAGGAGAAAGAGAGAGCAAGTGGTTTAGGCTTTGCGTTTTCTGTCAGTGCAGTACTTCCTTATCCTACCTCTAATATGTTGATCTCCCTGGGGCTCAAACTGCATCGGTCAGGTTTCGGCGGGGGAGGTGGTTCAGGCAGCTCGCCGGCCACCCATCGCAGCTTGCGTTCCATTTCACTGCAGCGTCTGACCTCGCTGACGTATCGACGCTGGAAGTCGTTCACGTGGGGGTTTAACTGTGGAAGGAAGAACATTTAATTTAGAAACTGGGAACTTCTGAAAAAATATTATAAATGCGAAAGTGACTTTATTTGGTTGTTATGCTTTCACGCCTCAATGACTGAACCAATTTCGATGAATTTTGTTACAGAGATAAATTAAATAGGCTTTTGGAGGCGTTTATAGGTCTTATTTTTAAGAAAATCTATGTTAATATGTGTGCAGCCGCGAGCAAAAGCGGCAGATTTTGAGTCAGTTTCTAAACACAACACAAATACCGATTTTGACGAAAACTAAAACAACACCATTGGATTTTTGAAAAATCTGTATTTCTAGCCAGCTATCGAGCCGGTTGTATTAAAAAAGACAGACCCACCAGACCAGAGACTATTACACCATCCGAAAGTATCGCTAAGAAGGAGCACATTCTCCAACGTTTGACAAGGTTGGTCTGTGGATGGGTGACCATCTTAACATATCATGTTTCCTCCGTGCCTCGGAAAGTACGTTAAGCCGTTGGTTCCGGCTGTCATTTGTAAATCATTGACAGTCGTTACGGATAGCGAGAAGCCAGAAAATCTGACACCAGTCTTGCCAGGGAGTACTTTGTTACCAATTTAATGGGTTGTGGAGGTCTTGTAGGCAGCCGCTCCACGTAAAATACTGGTATTCAGCTGAATCCGGTTTGACGGGAAGCCGACACCAATATAGTTGGGACAAGGCTAGGCAGATGATGATGACAGGGTATAAAACATTGTGACTGATGGATTGTTCTTTTCTTAGAATTTCGAATACGAAGCCATATATTGTGTTTCTAGGAGATAGTGCTCAATCGTCGACCGCATCATTGCTTACTATCAGGTGGGGTAGTGATAACGCTTAAACGGCTAAACCTGCTGTGGATCGTATGGTGGATACGGTTAGCTACTCCATATCCTCATTCAGAACGTGGGGCTGAGTGCCAGCTTTGGAAACATAGTGATTTATTGGACGGCTCAGGAAGAGAATGGGACTGCTTCTTAAATGAAATATATCCTAAAGGTAAACCAGACTTCAGGTAGCTAATGCCCCAAAGCCTGCCAGGGTTGCGGAATTTGTTCGAAAGAGTCACCGCGGCCCTGGAACGCAAAGTCTGTGCGTCTGTGTTTCCGAACGCATACAATCCTAATCTCTTCAAAATTAGAGTGAACAGACTTTTTCTGGGTAAGCTCGCTCCATCGTCGACTTTGTCTGTCATCTATGACCTAGACTAGAGTCATGAGCAAACTCATCTCTAATAAAAAAAAAGGTAGCCAATGACGACACAAACTTTTCAATTCAGCTTTGGAACTTTTTACAACTGAAATATGCAAAAATAAACGCAAAAATTTTAAAAAAAAATTGCAGCCTTGTCCTTGGCAAGGCCCTTACATGTAGATTCCAAGGTTTAAGTATCATTAGTACCCTCTAAGTAGCGGTACTTTCTACTCTCCAATTTAGTTATTTTAGAACAACTATCTAGTTAATAAGCGTTTGATTGGTTGGTTGCATCATTATATTCGCGATGGGCCAATTTAATGTAGGGCAAAATTATAGACTAGTTACAGTTTAGTCGCAATTTTTTTATTAGAAGCATCATTATATTCGTGAAGGGCCAATTTGTTGTAGGGCTAAATTATAGACCAGTTGCAGTATGGTCGCATTTTTTTATTAGAAGTCTCATATTTTTCGCAATGGGCCAATTTGTTGTAGGGTAAAATTATAGACTAGTTACAGTATGGTCACATTTTAGAAGACTCATTGGCATAATTTCATAGTTATAGTTACATGAGTAGGCCAGTGGACGTTTGCAGTCTGTATGATGATATTGATGATTGCATTTCCCTGTCTCATCATCATCATCATCATCATCCATCATAGGCCTTCCCCAAGAGTCACCACATCGACCCGTTTAGTAGTATATTAATATAGCTAGTACAGATTCTCACATCCAGCTTATTCCCGCGGCCTTCACCAAGTCCTCCATCTCAATCCTCGACGAAAATCTTTTACGAATTCTTTTAAGTGACCAGTATTGCCCTATTTCAGTTAAAATATAATAAAGACATTGATGGACGCGCATTTCCGTTGCTGATTCAGCGACTCTTCCTTGGGCACGATTGATATCTGGGTATCGATTTTTGAGTCCAAAAATTAAGCACTGACAAGGATTTTATCGTTCGTGGTTTAAAAAATGGATTCACTTAACTTGGTTCTCCAGCATAGTGTCGGAACGTCATTATTATTTTCTTTCTAAGAAATGCTTCATGTTGCCAGTTGGGAACGCGTAGAACGGTATTAACACGTTAACAATATAGTCTACTCTACCTGGTACACGTGGCACGGTCCTGCCAAGTCCGTGTACCCTATGCGTTGCATGAAGTCAGTGTAACTCTATGGGCTCAGCCGGCCTATTCCGTTCTATTCCGAGCTTGAAGTATTCCATCTTGTTTGTATAGATTGACAGCCCACTTCACCTAAGTTTACATGTTGAGATTTTTACAGAATTGCACAACGGGTACTACGGACAAGTGAAATTAGTTAGCGTATTTTTCCTGAGAGGACTGTTAACGTCTTAAAGGGTATTTGAGGTAGATTCTAGTAGCTAGTCCCTACACGACCTTAATTATCTACAGATAACAAGACAGCTATAAAGCAGTTATAAGTTAACAATAACCCTGCCAACGTCAAGGTTCCCAAACACCGCAATATAACCGAATATCGGCGATCAATTACTATTTATCTGCATTTTATTAGAGGCACGCCTGACGAATAACGTGAACGTAAACGTTATGGTTGGCTCCTCCTGTTTTATGGCTTTCTTCTTTATATCGGTGTCGTGTGCTGGATAATATGTGACGAAGAGGCTATAACATTGATCTGTTCCAGTTGGATGTTGGTTATAGTGTTATTATTACTCTCCTGTATTTTTAACAACCACTTCGGGCTTCCTGCTATGAGGCGTCAATGCCATCATGATTCCTTCGTGAAAAAGGTAAAGTTAGTTAGTTATTCGTCCAGCCGGTCGATTCTGTAAACATGTCGAAGTTAAGGCTTGGGTGAAGTGATCACGAGGTGAGCTGTCAATCCATGTAAGCAAGATGACAGCTCACTTCATGATCACGTGAAATCTTGATTATATGGATTGCAGTAGTGTGTGTGGTGTCTCAGTCTCTTGCTCTCAATGGAATTAATGTAATAGAATAGTAAGATGTCTGATAATAATATAAATGAAAAGTGTTTCAATAGTTCAGCAGCATCACTAGTCGCTAATAGTGATGCTGCTGAACTATTATATTGTAGGCAAAACGGTCCCATCGTGGCATCGATGCCACAAGTTATTATAAAAAGAAACTCATTACTATGGAACTTGATCATTGACTGTTTTTCTGTTAAAAATATAGCATTCCGCTGTAATTTAGGTAGGTACCTAATAGTTTCAAAGATTTTTCAAAAAAAGTTTGTTCGATTTTTTATTTTCCTGCGAATAACTAGTTCTTATTTCAGTCTCTTCACAAATATTTTGTGAATTTTTTTAAATAAAACTTTATGCATAAGTAAAATCACTGTACAAAGGCGGACTTAATGCCTGAGGCATTTTCTACCAGTCGACCTTAGGGTGGTGCAGAGACAACATGGCAGGTGCAACTTAAAGAAAAACTAAAAATAGAGAGAAGAAAATAAAATAAAATTATAAATACATACACACACATAAACAAAGTTATTAAGAAAAAACGAATCCAACGAATTAACGCTGTGATGATTCCAAAATTCTAGCTGTCTTTACACAAATTATTATTATCTACCTTAGAGCTATCATGACGGGACTGCGCATTAGTGAACGAATGGCCTCAATGTGATGGCGAATGGAATATCGCCATTCACCACACAATGGGCCACTTCCCATTTCACGAGATCGTTGTTGCTCGGCCATTCATTGAGCATTACACAATCAACTTTCTGGACACTAGGATGTGCCTTATGAATATAATACGCATGTTGGAGTTACGTAACCCATAATAACAGCAGTACGGGTCGATATTTGAGGTCAAGCAACCCTTGTCGAGGTCGTTCCGTAGATGGGTGACCATTACATACCGAGACTCCTACGTGCTTCGGAAAGCACGTTAAGCCATTGGTCTTGACTGTCATCTGTATATCTTTGACAGTCCGTACGGATTGCTGGAACCGAGGAAATGAAACGAGTCTTGCCAAGGGGTATTCTGTTACCCAGCAGGATGTGAAGGTCGGCGGCGACCTCTCGCGTTCGGCTCTGGTTCAGACCATGGTCCGGAGTGAGGAGGCTTGGGAAGCGGTCACCTCCTTCTTCGAAGCAGTAATGCTAGCGACGGAGGAGGCGGGCCGCGCGAGGAAGAGACAAGCCCTATGCCCCAACCGCCGTGGCCACTGTCACTGAGGCCCTGGAACGCAAAGGAATTTAGAAGGAACACGGATGGGTTTTAGTCAGTAAGAGTCTGACACGCCCTTCCACTCCAACCAGAGCGGAAGAAGTCATTTGATGATTTCCCATGATTAAAAAAAAAAGAGGCTGCAAAGGTCAGGTAGGCAATCGCTCTGTAGCGGCATCAATGCCGCCACATGAAATCGAAATTTGTACGGCAACAAAAATAACCGCAACGCCATCTATCCTGTCAGCGACAAACTACTAACGAAATCCTGCATCGCGCAAGCAAAGTTCTCCGTGCGATTCGAACATGTACAACAGTCCGAATTTCAACTATGGGGCAGTTGCCCACAACAACAACCGTCTGGTCGTAAGATCCTCCCTTTTCAATGGAGGTACATGAGGGACTTTACTCCCTGTTCCGCATACCCTCTATAGCTCCATGTAAAATATTGGTATTCAGCTGCATCCGGCTAGACTGGAAGCCGTCCCCAACGAAGTTTAGAAAAGTCTCGGAAAATTAATCGATGGATTGATCCAGCATTAGTAGTTCCGGTAGGTTTCTTGTAAGGTAACGGTCTGGGCCATATATTGTTATTAATAACTGTTCCATACCTTGCCAATGTTTGTTATTAATACCTACTCCAGGGCCACAGCCACAAAGGTGATGTTTAAAGTTAAATTAGTTTTGTCATAATAAAATATAGTCTATATTATTATATTAAGCGCGATTTTGTTTAATTTTATCAAATTCTTTAATAATACGAGTATGAAGCGAACGTGGTTGAGTTGCTACTAATAAACTTTCTCTAGTATGTTTTTAACTTTATAATTGACTAGCTGTCGCCCGCAGCTTCGCCCGCGTGAATGTCGAAAATTATCCCAAGGGAACATACTACCGGGATAAAAAGTCATCCTATGTGTTATTCCAGACTACAATCTACCTCTGTGCCAAATTTCAACAAAATCCATTCAGTAGTTTTTGCGTGAAAGAGTAACAAACATCCATTCATCCATCCATACTTACAAACTTTCGCGTTTATAATATTAGTAGGATTAAAATCTCACGTTTCAGTTAGATTTTATGAACAAAGTTGATGAATCAAGAAAGTAAGATGATGTGCATTTTAGATTGTCTCGTAGAAAACGAAAGTACACGATATATATCGTTTAGCTAGACTTTTCATTTCACGCGATGGTCATAGAATTGAAGCTACTTTAAGCTCTAAATATGTTTGAATTCAGAATTCGAGATAATTCATAAATTCTGGAATAACAAACTCTGTGTTGTACATACTGCACGTCAAGCTACAACTATCTGTTAAATATTTTTAATGGAGTTTCAACTTTATCACTAAAGCATTAGGTTCAAGGTTGATTGGGAAAATTTGACAGTTTCGCGTAGCTTGATGTGCGGTCGTTTGTACAAAACAAGATTCAAATTCAAAAGTCAAAAGTCAAAAACGTTTATTTCAATTAGGCCATTAAACGGCACTTTTGAACGTCAGCATTTACAGTTCAGTAAAATATATTAATAAAGTGACTCTACTGTCCATTCGGAAAGGTAGATTCTTATGGAGAAGAACGGACAAGAAACTCCATAGTTACTCTTTTCAAATAACGACTTTACAAAATTTGGTATACAAAAATCAATTTAGTATTATGTGAGGACGATACACCCAGAGTATGCTACTTATAAGAACAAAGTATAGCAGAGGTACTTATTCCTTTCTAAAAAAAAAATTAGGTAAATGGTACTCACATATTTACAGATAATCTTAATAACTACCAATTAAACAGAAAATAAAAACACAAAAAAGAAACAGTATACCCATCTATAAAGTTAATTCATAAATCAACCAGTTTGATTTCGTCTACACCCTTAATTGTCCTATGGAGCAGGACCAGCATGTTTCCAAGCATTCTTATCCTGAATGTAATCTTCTAATTTGTAATATGCTTGTTTACAAAGTGTACTTTTAACATAAGTTTTAAATTTTCTTTCATTTAGTTCTAATATGTCAGTAGGTATTTTGTTGTAACATTTAACACAATACCCCATGAAAGAAGTGTGGACTTTAGCTAATCTAAAAAATGGTTGATCTAATTTGTCTCTATTTCTAGTATTAAAATTATGTCTATCACTAATTTTACTAAAAAGATGTCGATTTTTTCGCACAAACATAATATTTTCATAAATGAATTGGCAAGGGACTGTCATAATATTAATCTTTTTAAAAAGTTCCCTAAGAGAATCACGGCGACGCAGATTATAAAGGGCCCTGACAGCTCTCTTTTGTAAAATAAATATGGATTCAATGTCAGCAGCCCGACCCCACAGCAAAATACCGTACGACATAATGCTGTGAAAGTAACTAAAGTAGACCAAACGTGCGGTTTCTACGTCTGTTAACTGTCTTATCTTTCTAACAGCATACGCGGCTGAGCTTAAACGACCCGCAAGAGATGTTATATGAGGCCCCCATTGTAATTTCTCGTCCAATGTGATACCTAGGAAAACCGTTTGATTAATGAACTCCAGTTTTTCTCCATTCAACATGATGTCACATTCGCTACTTTTAACATTTGGTAAAGAAAATCTAATACATTTAGTTTTTTTTTTATTTAGAGCCAAGTTGTTTACCGTAAACCAATTTTGGACCTGATGAATAGAACTATTGACGTCGTCAAGATTTTGTGAACGTCGGTCTATTTTAAATATTAGTGATGTGTCATCCGCAAATAATACCATCTTTGGTTGATTTTTAAGTAATTGGGGCAAATCATTTATGTAAACTAAAAAAAGGAATGGACCCAATATTGAACCTTGAGGAACACCCATTGTCGTTTCCGACCCTAGTGAGTTTACACCGTTTATCTGAACTTTAACCTGTCTGCCCATCAAGTATGAACTAAGTAAACCAAGGGCTCTATTCCTAATCCCATAGTGCTCAAGTTTCAACAAAAGCGTCTCATGGTTAACGCAGTCGAACGCTTTCGAGAGGTCGCAGAATATTCCAATGGCATCTTGCGACTCTTCCCAGGCGTTAAAAATGTTCTTTATTAGGGTGACACCGGCGTCAGTTGTACAACGCCCTTTGGTGAAACCGTACTGGTGTTCATGAAAGATGGAATTTTTATTAAAGTGACGTAACATCTGACTAAGCATTAACTTTTCAAACACCTTACTGAGAACTGGCAGAATTGACACCGGCCGATAATTGTTGGGTTCTTGAGAATCACCCGATTTGAACAATGGAACGACTTTACTGTGTTTCATGAGATCCGGAAATTCTCCTTTGTCTACACTAGTGTTAAATATGACAGCCAAGTAGGGGGCAATAGTTTCAATGATAGATCTACAAACTTTTACAGATATTCCCCAAAGATCTTCTGTTGATTTAATTTTAAGATCTTTAAAAGCTTTTATAATGGCCTGGGGGTTTGTATGTTGAAACTTAAACTCCGATGGGCATACCTTTACATTCTGTCTAAGTAAATTCTATTGCACACCACACGTTTGGAGCCTTTTTAATACTATTGATGGTCGTAAAACACCCAACGCTAGAGTCAATATTTGTGTTAGAATTATTATAAATTCATTTGTATACAAAGTGACAATCTATCAGCTAAAACGTTGTCAGAAACGCCGCGACATTTCAATTGGGCAATTCTATACATTTAGGGCTTTTTCCTAATTCGTTGTCCAAATGTTTTGGAACACGAAAGGCCGGAGATGGTGGTGGTGCGAATTGGTGGAATAGCAACAAGGTAGGGATGGTAACTTGCAGTGCGTCTAGATGTCCGATGGTAAAAGAGGGCCGGTGGGATGAGGTCGTGGAGTTCCTGGACACTCTCCACGAACCAACATTGGGGCGATGCGCCAAGCTGTGAAGCCCGTCATCCACCAGTTTTATGTTACCAATGAGCCTCTTAGCTCTGCGTTCCACCGAGTCAAGCGCGACAAGTTGGTATTTAGCTGAGCCATCCCAAAGGTGGCTTCAATACTCCATGCAGGATCGGACTTGTGTTTTTGTAAAGGGTTAAAAGCTGTCCAGGCGTGAAGTATCGCTTCACTCTATTTAGGATGCCCAGGTTTTTGACCGCAGTTTGGGCTTTGTGCTCAATGGTGGCGCCGATCCCGGCTGGTGGGTCCAATAAATTCAGCCCATCATCTATGGAGGCACACCTACTATAATTTCCAATATTTCAGCGTAACCTTTGAAGGACACAACTATTAAACCTATCACATAAATTCTACTTATTGTAGCATCATATGACTTTAATATGGTCAACAAGGTGTCCCCTGATAACACTCTACAATGCGATATAATATAAAGTAGTAATTGTCGGTTTAATTAAGAACAATAATTCCTTGTATAAGTGGACACAATTGGACGGGTCAGGAGTATGTGAGACTGGCTCTATGTTATGGATTATGTCTTGATGATGTTTGCAGATCCAACTCCACAACAATTAAATATAGAAATTAATTAAGCGGTGTAAAGCCAACAACAAAACATTAATTTGGGAATACATTCAATGTGCGTACAGCTAACGGGTGGAATTCCCTACCGAATCTGTGTTTCCTAATAACTCCAACCCAGGAGCTTGAGTTAAGAGTGAATAGGTTACTTCTAGGCAAACGTGCTCCATCGTTGACCACATCATCGGTTACCATGAGGTGAGATAGTGGCCAAACGCGAGCCTATGAATAATAATTATGTTAGCCCACTCTGTGTCACTGCTGGACAAAGGCCTTTGTCAAGTCATAATTATACTTAAAAAAATTATACTTCGCGGTCGGCGAGCAATGGGCGGCTCGCCATTCGATAAGGGCCAGGCCTGGATCGACAGCGCGTTGTGTTCCACGCGCGCCTCATAGAGATATCAGCATAATTGACGGAGCCCACTAGGGCCAGTGCCTACCAGGGTTGCGGGATTGTTCGAAAGAGTTACCGCGGCCCTAGAATGCAAAGGGCATTTGGAGGAACACGAGTGGGTTTTAGTCAGTAAGAGTTTGGCACTCCCTTCCGTTCCGCCCAGAGCGAATGGAGTCATTTGATGATTTTCCATCCATTCAAAAGCATGGCACAAACGGAGGTGGCATATAGTTATTCAACAGTAGATGGAACAAGGCTTTGCCAATGAGTCGACAGTAATGATGAGACCAGTTTTTTGCAAGGTTGTATCGAAGGGTTTGAGGAAATCAGAAGTGAAGACGTTGCCTAAGCCTAAGCGCTATGCAGAAGAGATAGGCGATTAGAATATGAGAAGGGGATAGGTATGTTTTATACTAATAATGTTAAAATGTGAATGTTAGTATGCAAACACGGCAACGTATGATCTATGCATCTGACTATTTAAGGGCACTTGTAACTCAAGAAACACTTAGAAGTACGTGATTGGGTTTTCAAATTCACCGGTTTGTAATGTATGGTAATGTTCTGTGGTAAGGTTTTAATTTGTTGTAATCAGTATGGCAGTATGTTACTCATACTGGATAGCAACTGATCTTATGACTAGACTATTGTAGATTTATTTAATGACTGGCCAAATTGATTGTACACGTTTGAAAATGGTAATGTTAGAAAGTAGGTGACAAAAATATTTAAAATATAGCAAACCTTGAGCGAAGATAGTAACCAAGAAGAAAAAAAACAAGGAAGAAGGTACTTAGCAGTAGCTTCCTACTACAGGAAGCTATTGCTTCTGCCTGCGACTTTGCCTGCGTGAACGTCGGAAATTATCCCAAGGGGCATACATCCAGGGATAAATTATTTTATTATTTCTTCCTTCACTAAAAGTAGGTACTGGTATTCTGATAACAAAAATATTTCAAATATGGCAAACCTTGAGCAAAGATAGTAACCAAGAAGAAGAAAAAGAAGGAAGAAGGTACTTAGCAGTAGCTATTGCTTCTGCCTGCGACTTTGCCTGCGTGAACGTTGGAAATTATCCCAAGGGGCATACATCCAGGGATAAATTATTTTATTATTTCTGTCTTCACTAAAACAAATCACACAAGTAGACCTATAGGGTCTGTCCTAGCATGCCATGACCTGAGATTTGATCAACGCGCTATTAACTATTAAGTTTTAATCGAGTTGATGTGATGTTCTTTCAGCTTGCGCTTTATGTTTTTACTATTCATTGAGTCTCTCAATGATGATGTATTTGATTTAAATTACTTTCTCGAAGGTCAAACCCGCTTCTATAGTCTGTACTGAAATCATAAAAATTGGCTCAGCTGTTTAGGCGTGAAAACGAAACAAGCAGACAAACAGACAGAGTAACTTTAGTATGGATATGTAAACAAGGAAACCAGAAGAAGTAGTTGTGTATCATGCTTGTCACAAATAAACTCTTTTTCTGTCTTTCTTTTCTTCTTTCTGTATAAGGGATACGAAGATGATGACTTGTTTATGTAAGTAATGGTATTACTCAATACTTGTAATTACTCTTATAACACTATCAGCATCGACGTGTAGAGAGTATTATCGCTACCGATGACCCGCGTCTTATGTTCGACCTTAAGATACGATACTGCAGTTGTGTAGGAAAAAATATCGAGTAAAGTGTTCACACGAGTTACTTTTCTCCTAATTTTTATTTTAGTGGGTTAATTTACTTGTAAGGTTGGATTTGTAAAGGTTTTAATTTTATTCGCTCTTTATGTTTTTTCATTATCATGTCAATTAAGTGGGAGATCAGTAGAATATTATACCATTTTATAATCAGTTGCATTTCATTTTGTGATAGATATATTATGTCATGATTAGTAAGTAGTTCTGAGTTGAGCTACACGATTAATGACAAATGCTTGCACTGTCTGGACAAGACTACTCAAATCTGTGTTGTACCTTCCTCAAATGACCACCTAAAACATTAACCTTCATGGTTCTCATGATTCGACCATTACATGTTAACGTTGTATGGATTTTAAAAGAGACTTTGACCTCTGAGTTTGATTTGATGAATCTTCTCAGAGTTTTCAGCTAGGGGCGAAATTAAATTAACGAAAAACTACGGGTAAAACTTATTTATAAGCAAAATTGAATATAATATATCAGTTCTAAATGTTTATTTCTTTTCTTTAATCTAATTTGGATTCCATTATTTACTCTTTTATCAAAAGTACCTACCTACCTGTTTTACATACATTGTATTTTGTTTTCGTTCTTTATAAATAACCTTATCGTTTTCTCTTCACTTTTTTAATCTTTCGTGAAAGATTAAAAAAACACGATTCATCAGGTGCTTGAAGAATGACGTGGAATCTGGAGAGTAAGCATTTCTGTACTCGACTGTTCACAAGTGGCTGATAAAGTTGAGAGCATTCTGTTAAGAACTGTACTTTTGGGCGGTACACCCCCTGACATAGGTACGTTGAAAGTGGGCATAACATAATGACTGACTGGCCTGTTGGTCGAGTGGTTAGTGACCCTTACTGCTTAACCGGAGGTCGTGGGTTCGATTCCCACCCAGGACAAATCTTTGTGTGATGAGCATGATCATTTGTTCTGTGTCTGGGTGTAATTTGTGTATAATATGTATGTATTTAGAAATATATAAGTATGTTTATCAGTTGTCTGGTTGCCATAGCACAGGCTCTGCCTAGTTTGGATCGGATGACCGTGTGTGAGTTGTCCCAGGATATATTATATAATAATAATACCTAGTTGAGGCAACTGGATTCAGGGCTTGAGTCCAAGAGCGAAAATTGTAAAATGTTTTATATATATAAATCTGAATTACTTTGTTTATAATTGTCAATCATCAATCAATATTATATAAAACTCTTTCGTTACTGATGAGTGAGTGAGTGAGTGAGTGACTGACAGACAACGCACAGCCGAAACTAGTGAATGTAGGGTAGAGGATCATTAAGAGAGGATTTCCTGAAATTCCTACGACGGCAATCGGAAAAAACAGGATATGCGCGTACGAAGTTGTGGGCCAAAGGCAGTTTACTATAAACAATCAAATAGTGGCCATGAGCAAACTCCATATTGCGATATGGATTCCAAACACATTTGTTTTGAATTATTTTCCCCAAGCCTCCCACAAGGTGGACCGATGACCTGGTGAGGGTCGCGGGTAGCCGATGGATGCGAGACGCACAGGAGCGGTTGTTGTGGCGACAGTTGGGGGAGGCCTATGTCCAGCAGTGGACATAGGTCTTTCGGCTGATATGATGATGATGATGATGATTTTATTAGGAGTTCAGATAGGCAGTCTCTCCATGTAAAATACTGGTACTCAGGTGCATCCAGTTTTTGGAAGCCGACTCAATATAGTTAGAAAAAGAGTAGGGTAGGAGAATTGATTGTTAGTGGTGTTACAGTCGCTTTAGTGCGAGTTTTTTAACGTTCTCGATCGCGTTAGAGTAAACGTCAATTTGTATTGAAACTGAATAAGTGCCGTCTGGTGACAATCATTGAAAACCAGTTTTTTCCATACAATTTGACATAAGCGAACGTTTACGTTAACGCGATCCAGTGCGTTTAAAAACTCGCACTAAGCCCTCGGAACTTAATGAATATACATTTTCGAAAAGGGCACATGTCGTAATATTAAGTTTTCTGGAAATTCAAAACACATATTATTTAGTATTTTCTATAGAAGCGCGTTAAAAAAACAGCTGTTCAGTACATTTTGTCGTGTTATGTGCACATAAATGTATGGGGAAATCGTTTTTTTTTCGCGGTTTTGTGGTTGGTCCTATAGTAAGAGTTGTTCATGATGATGAGTACAATGACTCCCATTTCAGGTATAGCGTTTATTCTGTTACAAAAAAGCAATTTCAATAAGGCCCCTTAGGCGAAAACACCTTTATAAAACGTAGGCCATCGGTCGTTTCGTTATCCAATAACATAAAAATACCCTGGAATGTTTCCACAGACATGATATTTTCATTATTTTTATCGACAAAGGGCGTGTTTATTTAGTTATGAGAGTGTTACAATAATGTAAGTTAAAGGCTTGTAAACTGGGGTTTTACCTCTGTTTATATTGTATACTAACTTGGTGTTAACATAACACTACATATAATGTATTCGTCACCAAAAACACAAAGATATTTCGTAGGTTGTACTAAGTTTGTAGCAGGGCTTGGAAACCGGAAAACAATCGAACCGGTAAACGCCTGAGTACATAGGAAACTTATGATTTCAGTTTTGTTCTACTTTTAACCCCAATTAAACGGTTATAAGCTACAAAAGTTCGTAAATAGGTTTTGTGGAATTAACCGGTTTTGAACGGTTTTCGTCGCCTACCTCCAATGCGCAGCCGTGCTGAAGTATATGAACCGGCTGCACTACTGCCCCGCCGAAAGCTGACGCCGCGTGTTGCTCGACTCTCGCGGAATAAACCGGTTAATTAGGGTTCTTCATAACGCTCTTTTAACGTTTCGACTCCGAACGAAATAAACGATAAAACCGATTTATAACATTTAATAACCGGTTACTATTAAACCGGTTCCAAGGGTTGTTTGTAGCCGGCCTAGCAAGACGTGAAGACGTTCGGCGATGCGGTACATGATGGACATCCCACCCATAGGTACGTATAAAACGATTTGGGAATATATTCATAGTGCGATCAGCTAAGGAGTGGAATTCCCTGCCGGAGACTGTGTTTCCTGATAGCTACAAACTAGGTGTGGTGTAACCATGTTCCATCGTCGACCACATCATCGCTTACCATCAAGACTCACCAAGGTCAAACGCGAGTTTATCAACAAGAAAATAAAAGTAGGAAGTTTTTGATCAATACTTCCTGAGATTACCTCCGAAAAACAAAAACAAAAAAAAATTACATCTTTACTAGCTGTCCCGGCAAAGGTTGTACCGCATCATAATTAATTTTTCATGTATCAGAAATGGCGTTGCGTACGAATTATTGTATGAGTTTTTTTCCGATGTTTTAATATTTATTCTGTTATTCGGGCAGAGACAAATTCAACAAACTAAAGATCTTCAAAATCGGTCCAGTCATTGTTGAGTAAGTTATAAATATTGTAACAAACCCGACTTTTATTTAATATCGCTATTAAAAAATAGTAGTTGGTGTTAGAAGAGTAAACATTTAGGGTTGTATTATTTTTTTATGTCGAATCATAAATAAATAAAATTGACCAAAAATTAAAAATAAAATTTCGGGGTGGACTACCCTTATCACCTAGGGGTATGAAATATAATCTACGTCGTATTCTCAGACCTACTGAATATACACACAAAATTTCATAAGAATCGGTCAAGCCGTTTCGCAGGAGTTTGGTACCAAACACTGACCCGAGAAATTTACATATTAGATTAATTCGTAGGTACCAACTATGACATTAATTGGTACTTACATAGGTATGGTCTTGTCGTGGTTTGAAACGTTTCATTCCATTTTGTTGAGACTGAGAAGCCAAGAGTCGTCACTGTGAGCTTATGCCATCAATCATTTCAAAGTTCTTGAGTACGAGTACCTAAGGTAACTTATCAGGTCAAGCTGATTCAACGTCAAAAAACCCATTTTCTTGGGAATAGGCAAAAAAACATTTCTTTTACCTTCTAAAGAAGATTTTCCTCTTAAACGTCCTACTTGAGCATGAGTTCACAGGGTTTTTACAAAGGCCTTAGACCTCAGGTCTCGCCCCGCCATTTCAAGGTCAAAACGCTAAATAACAAAGGTTAGGTACCTAATCAAAATTAATTACCAACAAACCGTCTACAACTCTGGACCTTCACCTAAGTAGAACGATCAATCGTTAATGAGCTAGCCTTCACGATAGGCATTTATAAATCAGAAGGAATGACTGAACTAAATAGAAGCAGAGCCGGGTGCAATCGATAGTTGGCTCGCAGTCAGAGGAGGCAGAAGTACAATTGTGATTCAAAGTTAAGGTAAAAGCATCACATAAGCTATGCTATAAAAAAATCCGGCCAAGTGCGAGTCGGACTCTCACACAAAGGTTTCTGTACCATAAACCTAAAAAAAACACGTCTCATGAATAAGAGCCCCTAATTTTTGGTTTAATTTAATTTTTATTATTTGCTATTATAGCGGCAACAGAAATACATATTCTATGAAAATTTTAACTGTCTAACTATTGCGGTTCTCGAGATACAGTTCGCTGACAGACAGATGGACGGACGGACGGACGGACAGCGGAGGCTTAGTAATAGGGTTCCGTTGGTTACCCTTCGGGTATGGAAAACGAATTAAACAAAATGATCTTATTGAATTGGGAAGAGCGTCACATCCAAGCAAAACAGCCATCGCTCAGCATAATGCTGAGCTCTTCTTATGCTTAGTTAAACTGAACAAGAAGTGGCCTTCTGGAACTATGGTGACCTTTGGGAAGAGTCTGGGTTTGGCATTTGGAATAGGTGATCGAAGAATTTGAATGGCCAAGTGGAGTTGCTAGTCTCGATCCACTAAATAATTAAAATTATTTTTTAAATTTTTATACGACAATTTTTTTTTTTGTCAAATTAATCTAGATGAGGCCGGTGATTCCTAATAAGAAAGAAAGAATAAGGAAGAATAATATTTATTTAGCACTTACATGAAACACGCACGGTACATAGAAATAAAAAATTAAAAAAAAGAAAAGTAGGTATGCTAAGCACCAAGTGTGTCTCACGGCTGCACTAAAAAGGTCCATTTCAGCGATATGTCAGACAGACTGATGCTGTCTGACGCTGGTTTTCTAATGAACCTTTGAATGGACGAGTGGCGTTTCATTTGAATCCATCTAATATAGTTATATTCTTACATATATATACATATAGCATCTAAATAAAGTAAATAGCTATGCCTACTACCCTGAGAAGAAACTCCGGAACTAAAGTAGAGGCCGGAGTCTGTTTTAAGGTACATAAAATTGGTACCTGGTCCTTTCGTCAACAGCAACGAGCACGGTATAAACTTTTGGAAACCCGGGTTCAAAGCCATCGTCCTTTGATTCATTTTTACTGCCTCATAACATGAACGGTGTCAAATCATTTCGCCTAGGTATTCAACTAAATAGGCCTTCTAAACAATCTGTCACACGACACAGGTCACGAAAAACACAGACACTCCCTCGGTTCGTGCATAATAGTGGCCGTGGCACGCGAAATCAGGGGGGTGGACATACCGGCCCAAATATTATCCAGGTTTGATGCGACGGAAGTATCTGCTTTCTTTGTCTATCCATAGGCACACGGTGACCTAAAATAACGAATATTAATTCGTTTTCGTGACGTCTAAACCACGAGGTGAAACGGGAAAGCGGAACAGAAAATAATTTGGGAAAGTGCCTTCAGGTGTCCCTGAGTGACTTTAGTTTTTATATGTAAATAAACGAAAGAGGCAATTTTGCCAAATTCCTTATGGCTCACCGATCGTTATTGGTTAATGGTGGGATTCTTGTATCTTTGCCAATATTAAACTTCAACGTGGTTTTGAAGAGGCATTGGTGTTCTATTATTTCCTCTAAACTTCTGGGAATGTTTTAGTTGAACCTGATTAATTTATAGCTCTGACTAGCTGTCGCCCGCGTCTCCGCCCGCATGAATGTCGAAAATTATCCCAAAGGAACATATTCCCGGGATAAATGTCCGGGATAAAAATCCTATGTCCTTTCCCGGGACTCAAACAATGTCTATAACAAATTTCATTAAATCGGTCCAGCCATTTGCGCGTGGAGAAGTAACAAACACACACACACACACTCACAAACTTTCGCCTTTATAATATTAGTGTGATGATATTAGTGTGTCGATGATGATGGTTTTATTTTGTCACCCACCACTACACCTCTGCTTCCAAAACGGTGAAGGAATACATCTTGTGTAAACCAGCACATTCTAGAACCAAAAAACTGGCCAAGTGTGAGTCGGACTACAAAAAATACATTACACAACGGGAGTGAGTTCATGTCAATAGCTCATCAGTTTACAATTTGAACTCCCGACCTTAAAATGGCATTTCGTATTCAAACGCAAGACTTGCATAACATATCTTCGATCATTTGTTCCTAAATATAGCCCTAACACTACGTCAGAGTGAACGAATCTATGAACGAGTGAGTGAGTGAAGCCAGAATTATATTATCAGTTAATGGAGGAAGTAGAAGACCTGGTAGGTACAATCCCTTAATCGTTTACGTCAATCATAGGTTGAGGTGGAGCTATTCTTGTTCGATCGATCTGGTTCTTCATTATAGATGCAGTGCAAGGCTGGAAACTCCTATAAACGTTTTGTAAAATTGGACAGTCATGCTGGACAGGCTTGTCGAAAGAGAACTGGAGCACTGACGCATAAACATTTTTGTAAGGGCGTTAATGGCTGCGACACAGTTTATAACTAATGCAGTCATTATCGTACATAATTTTATTGTAACTTGTGTTTTAGTTCCAATAAAAGTTATTATTATTATTATTATTATTATTAATTATGCTGTCAGAAAGATAAGGTGTTGCTTCTATGTATTTTTTTAACCTCATTCTTATTTTATTTTTTGTTTTTATGTCAAGAGTAAATAGGTTACCTATAGGTAAGCATGCTTCATCGTTGACCACATCATCGTTTTCCATCAGGCGAATAAGGAAAAAGGCTGTTTCTTGCATTATAATACTCTTCCTCTCAAATAAAAAAAAAAACAAGTCATTTATTCAAATTAGGCTGAGTGCCAGTACTTTTTGAACGTCAAAGTTCTACATAAAGACAGTCCCCCAAAACGTCCGCCCGTCATCACTTCCTAGTGTTATAGCTGGGAAGAAGAAGTGGCGCAACAAACTCCCCAGCAACACATCTGTCTGTTAAGTTTTAAAACTTGAATTTATACAGCAGTATGCAAAGTAAGTTTACAAAACATGACACAGAAAAATAATATGTCTAATATGTAAATCAAATTTTAAATGAAATTAATTGACACAAATCCAATGTCATAAGATTTTGGCCCCTATTCTTTCATATTGTTATGAATACTTAGGGCTTTCGACATTCAACGCGGGCTTTTACGAAACTTCTTGAAGTTTTAACTCCAAATCTGCCATGACACTACGACCTTCAGGACCGAAGTTTCTATAGCAAACTATTCAAAAATTTCCAAAGAAATCTCGCACTGAACGATAATATTATTTGTTGATTTATTATGAAGGACATTCTACTCAATACAAGTTAGAAGTCCGATTATCGTATTTGATTTGTTTAAAGCAAATACAGATATTGATAATAATGTCTAATGGGCGATAAGGGCGGTTGCTCTTAACGGGAAAACAATTACTATAATAATATTGAACGAAAATGTACTCGTGTTCATGTGGTCGTGGTTCGGTCTACGTGGTCTACGTATGCCGATGACATCAAGTTAGCGCACATGATTATTGAGGCATGAAGCTGTGTGCTATGACGAATGGATCTAGCATATATTCAACAATCAACATCCTTGTCTTGAACTGTCATTGCAAACGTTTCTTTGAAGTCGTCTCTCGTCGCTTGAAAAGCGAAGTAAGAATGTATTTCTGATTTCATATTAACATTATCACGAATGTAGGATTTACAGAGACCAGTTATTTACGAATGGTTCAATTAAATTTAAACACTTACTATATACAATTTTTATTTTCAGGTAGTCAATCATAGATTTAAAAAAAAAACATTCTGTTTCTTTTTTTTTCTGGGCATAAACAAACTCTTTTTTTATTTCTTACTTTATGACAAAACTTGTGTTTGAAGCTTCTGCAACTATTTATTAGTTGTCTATACAGGGTGTCCCACCATCCACAGAGATGGATAATGGGTATGTTTGCCATGAGTGAGCGAGACAGATAGTGACGCCACGCATTGAGACGGAGATGCGTCGTTTAAACGAGTGCGAGATCTTTTTTAAGAAGATGTAGGGCTTGTATTGAGGCTGATGGTAAACAATTTGAACATTTATTGTAATAAAAAACGTTATTTCTCTATCATCTGACTTTTATTCCAACAAACCTAATTATTTTACTAATTTTACTAACTTTGGTAAAAGTGGCGTCACTATCTGTCTCGCTCACTCATGGCGAACATACCCATTATCCATCTCTCTCATCATTTTGTCTTAAAATTAAGAACCTACCTAGAGCTTGTGTGAATTAAAAACATTTTAACTGAGTAAAATGAGATAGCAAAAATCGGGTTACTTGAGGTTTTAATTTTTTTACTCTTTTCTATTGTATGGAACTAACAAGTATTGTACCATTTTAGAATTCTGATTAAATGCGCCAACTTTTAATGCCACTTGCCAAGGCACTCTAGTACATTTTTTTTATAGGAGGGCCTGTCAAAGTCGACGAATCTTGAAAATTTTAAATTCGTAGTTTAACAAATAGTCTCAATTCTCGGAAACTTGAGGCAATTGTGTCATTATTTTTTATTGGGATTCTAGAAATGTTATTTAGGATTACGTTTCCAAAGTTCAAATGAACAAAAATAAAAAATAATAACCACAATAACCGAAAAATGGTACAGTTTGATCAAATTTCTAGGTTTTTCTTAAAATGCCCATAATTTTTAAACTGCATGGGATAGATTTTTTTTCAGATTTTTCTCGTGATGGTTATGATCAATCCTGTCACCCCGTTTCGGCTTGACGTTGAGTTTTGGGACACCCCGTATGTACCATGAGCTGTATAGTAATAAACAAACTTATTATGACTTATTACATATCGACCTTTGATACGGAAGGTCGGGATTGTTCGGAACTATTAGGATGCTTAGCAGTGTTCGATATAGACGCAATCGCAATATGTTTCGTATTGGTAGCAGTGGTGTGGGTCATACATAAGCCATGTGTGTTTGAGTATGTGAAAGAAAACGAAAAGTACAATGTACACATAGACAGACGCCCTTCGTCCTTTAACCATCTGCAGCCCTACTATGACGTGCTAATGCCATCCAATTCCAATGATGTAAAAGGGATACTGCTATTCGCTATGTATAGTTCCGTCTCCATCTTATAGCAGAATAATAATCGTTTTAAGACTTCATAGTACCCCCGTCTTCGTCTTTCAAAGCTTTTCTTGGAAAAAGTTTGGTCTACTAGTTCACTCCCAGTTATTCGTCCACAAGTGATTTGTGTAATTGTGCCAGCCATAAAGATGTGCAATCAACATGTTTAGCCTTATACCTGCTAAGTTGGGGTCGGCTTCCAGTTGAATCGGATGCAAGTGTTGCTTAACCTTCAGCGTTTCCATTTAGAGATGTGCGAGGATGCGTAGCGGGGCTAGGTAAATGAAGCGATTCTGTGGGTTCGTAACAAACACATCCCTCACTACGCATCCTGACACATCTCTGCTGGAAACGCAACCTTAAGATCGACCCGTTCGACTGTTATTTTAATATTGTTTTAGGTAAAAGTTTCATAATGTTTGAGAACCAAGTTACAAATTAGTACTTCATATCAGTCGCATGCATAAAGGACTTTTTGTCCACCGTTATCGCTGATAGAATGATACCATTTTCTAGGCCTTCAAGAGACAGGTGGCACTGGCACGTGCCTAAATATCGTCACTGAAATACTTTAGACTATCACACCGGTTAGCATATTACAGCACCCACACAAAGACAAGGGGTGGCCTATAATTTGCAGGAGCCCACTCACAATGTAACATGCATAGTAGCATTAATAACACCTCCTACGAGAATTAGTCTGATGACAGGCTAAACCCAGGTCTTTATTATAATAGTCCTCTTCAAGCTGATATCGATCGTGCGACATTTGTGCAGTGGCTTGACATCCTAAGTTTTAAACGTAGCGACCTGGGAACATGTCCCTATGAGTGGACAGGAGTTGAGGGATTGACAAATTTGTAGGGTTCTGTAGTCAACAAAGAACTCTTATAGTTTCGCCATGTCCGACTGTCTGTCAGCAGTTTAGCTCAGACACGTTTAGCACTAGAAAGTTAGAATTTGATAAGGGTCACATTAATCACGCCGACAAAGTAGTAAAATGAAGTCTTGAAAAAAATATAATGGTACCCCTACACATAAACTAGCGATGTTTTTTTTTAATTGTCTGTCTCATGGTGAGAGTTTTACAAATATTGAGAATGTGCGAAAATTGATTTTTCATCCAAGGATCCGTTTGCGAAATATTAAGCCTTCTTTCTCATCTTCCAGCTAAACGGTTGTTTTTGGAGACCTGACAAAATTCATGGTAGTAGCGTACATAACAAATTTAAAAGGAAAACGATCACAGCTAAGTAGGCTTTACAAGTTAACGAGTAATATTCGACCAACCAATAAAATGTACTTGGAGAAGGAAAATTTCGTACAAATTTCATTGGAAATAGAATCAAACAAAAAGTACCATTCTAACTACGGAACCCTGCGCGAGGTGACACTCACTTAATCGGTTTTTTATAATTATTGACAGGCTTGCGTTTGACCACTGTAACGCCTGGTGGTAAGCGATGACGTGGTCGACGATAGAGCACAATTGCCTAACTGACCTTCACAACCCAGGAACAGGGTAACATGGTAATCCTTGGCAAGCCTGGTTACGGATTTTCTGGCTTCTGGTAATTTTATGGCAACGACTGACAAATATTCAAACGACAGCCGGGACCAACGGCTTAACGTGCTTTCTGATCAGGGACATTAAATGGATGGTCACCCATCAGTCACTCATCATTTACGCAAAATACCAAAATGACCCTTACGTTAATTGATATTTCTGGTATCGATTCATTGTTTTCTACATATAGGTATATTTCAGTTAATCTCCACTCGGCAGCAGATATAATGTGTTACTGTAAACATCTTCAGATACTTTTAGAACACAAACAGTGTCTAGTTAATAGAGTGAAGGTCGGGAGGGGAAGAAATAATAAAAAATGTAAGGTAATTGCCGTGTGGCCGGCGGAGAATCGATCTAATTTGTTCCAAAGACACAAGGTTTCTAAGTGATATAAATCAGAACTTTAAAGTACTTGGTTTCGTCAAATTAGGTGCACATTTGGAATTGGAATTTGAAATATCAGTTTTTTGGTCAGAAGTTTGAGTTTTTCAATAGGACCAGCCGACGTATTTTTTTAAAACATTAAATCTATGTTGTGTTCTATCTCAGTTTTGAAGGTCAGGGAAGAAAGAATTAAACAGTAGAGTAATGTGTGTGAAGATATGGGGCAGCCAATAAATATCGTGTTAAATAATTAAGAAACGTTTTACGTTAGAAATTAGATTGAAGTTGAAGATTAAAGTTTATCAGACAGACAGGTGTGCAGTGGAAAACGAAAGTTGTCAAATTGCAGAATGAACCTTGGAACCACGCCAGAAAACAGCGGGCAAAGAATTATAAGTATTTTATTTATTCAAATTACACACCGATTTTTCAGCAAGCAATTTGTATTGAACCGATCAAGGCACTGACTGACAGAGTGTTCAAAATATTGAGATAAGTGTGATTGATTGTTGTTAAACAACTTTTTGATATCAGAAATTCATCATTATGGGAGTGATGTTTTTAGAAAACCAAATCCTATCCTCGGGTTTTTAAGGAGTGTTTGCATTCTCATCGCTGTTGTAGTTTGTCAAAACCACATCTAATTTCCCTATTTTTGATAAGCTTTTGACATTGAGTGTTGTCGAGGTGATATCTGATGATGGTGAAGACTTAAATTTGTACGCTCTTTTAGTACGAAAATTAGCCTTCAGTTTTAATAATCGCGTTTCTGCAGAAGTATGCAAAAGTATTGTGATATGTAATATGTGTGCATTGAGGAAATGAGAATAAAGTTTATAAGCTTCTAGTAGGTGTAACTACATATAAGGTACACATACTAGTATGTACCATTCTGACAACGCAGTGTAGTTTTGCAACAGAAAAACATAAATCTTACGAGTTGACTATGTTGTTACCATTTGGAATAACCCCGACAGGCCTTTACAAGGAATTATGATAATATTTGTATGCTTATCTACAGAACGTCGTGAATTGAATTCAAATGCAGCACTTAGCATCGCTACTAAATATACTTTCTTGCAAGAAGTAATATAGTCATCTAAAAACTCCAAATTATCAATTAATATTATGAAGATGTTAATAAATTTGTTATTCTAAACGCCTGCCAAGGTTGCGGAATTTGTTCGAAAGAGTCACCGCGGCCCTGGAACGCAAAGGACTTTAGAAGGAACACGGATGGATTTTAGTCAGTAAGAGTCTGACACGCCCTTCCGCTCCACCCAGAGCGGAAGAAGTCATTTGATGATTTCTTATCCTTAAAAAAAAAGGAGGTCAAGAAGTCTTAAAGGACCTGATTTTGTTTTTTGTTTATCTGAGTAAAAGCATAACAGCTGGTTAGTCTCTTAATGCTCCAGTCCCGCTATGCTCGGCTCGTAAGAAACCTACTAAAAGGTTTTGCTATGCACGATATCACATTCGCGGGCAGTGATGAAGAAAAATGTTACAAGTGTAATCTTTTATAATTTACTAGTTTTCTGCCCGCGACTTCATCGACATCTATCTGTTAATTCAGGATTTGAACTATCTGTGGCACAAATTTCATCCTGATCCAACCAGCCGTTGAAGCATGAGTGTGTAACAAAATCTCTAAAAAATAATAATCTTGTGGGTCCAGTATTGACTTACAGCTGTAATAATACAATAATAATATAATATAATAATAATATATAATAATATAATATACTATAATCTTTTCTTAACTTAGAATTGCTCTGAAATTTGTTTGTCCTTATCTGTCACTTTGACTTTTTTGATTGTCAGAACGAGTTAAAACAAATTCACAGACGCTTACGCATAATATATGAATAGCGCTATATATTTTTTTAACTCAAATTCAAACACTTTTATTTCCAACTGTACCTTTTCAGTAGTTATTTTTCGAGTCGAACATAGAGGGACAAGAACATAAGGGGACTACCGATAACAGCTGATTGCAGGCAAGGATTGTGAAGAAAGAAAGAAGGAGAGAAATACATTTATTTTTTTAAGTAACGAAACAAAAATAATGTTCGTGTTTCACTCTGCTGCGGTCTTAAAGCCTTAAATTACAATTTCAGCCGTAGATCCGATAAATGTTGTCTGATTCTGGAACTTGTCCCTTAGGGTAATGTTTAGACCAGCATCAGGACAAATGTCATCATCATCTGCCTAGCCTTTTCCCAACTATATTGGGGTCGGCTTCCAGTCAAACCGGATTCAGCTGAATACCAGTATTTTACGTGGAGCGGCTGCCTACCAGACCTCCACAACCCATTAGCTGGGTAACACGGTAATCCTTGGCAAGACTGGTGTCAGATAATCTGGCTTCTGACTATCCGTAACGACTGCCAAAGATCTACAAATGACAGCCTGGACCAACGGCTTAACGTGCTTTCCGAGCCACGGAGGAGTCTCGGTATATTAAGATGGTCACCCATCCACGGACCAACCTCGGCAAGCGTTGCTTAACCTTGGAGATCGACCCGTGCGGCTGTTATTATTTAGCCACGGTATAAAACTAGAATGACGATATTCCTAAGACTTACATCTCTGAATTGTGCTATTCCAGCTTCTCCCAGCTCGTACATGGAGACGTATGCTGCCTCAGGCTGCACGAACAGCTGGCACAGCACCATCTCCTCACTCCTGAACATCGTTCCCATGGTGACTGGTTATCTGTAGAAGAAGAAACAGTTGAATCTCGAGATAGAAAAATAAGGAAAATTATAGCTTTTTATACTATACTAGCTATTTGCGTATTAATGCGTTAAACAGCACGAATCACAATTTCAAAAGATTTTTTGTTTTCGTTCAAATTCACATGTTATCATTCATCTATAACATCAGCTATTGGACAGTGAAAATCCCGTCAAAATCAGCCGTCTCGGAGATTAGCAGACAAATAGACAGCCAGTTATACAAAAAGTTAAAAAAAAAAATGTATGTATCGTACATAGTTTCATACGCATTTAGTAAAGAGCTGTTATTATGATATAACGAACAGACGCTTAACTTGTATTTTTTTGTATAGAGTGTTATCTACACTCTATACAAATAAGTAACGTTCCTACTGCTGGGACACAGACCTCCACTCTATGGGTGTGTTCATAAAGATGCAGGTTTTCGGTACAGACAGGTCGGACAGGACTTCTTGATGAACGCACCTTATGAGAGGGAAGGGGCCCTAATCCAGCACGCGGGCCCAGTGCTTATTGGTGGATGTCACATATTGTCTTCGATATTCTGGTCCTAGGACACGTCGCCGGTTTCCTCACGTTTTTGTATGAGGAATATTAATTCTTAAGTGACAGCTGGTTTTTTTTTATATCATTGTTAAATATAAGGATGGCCTGATAAAAGGAGCTTGTATTGTTTTAATTTATTTTGAGGATTGAGTTTGATGAAATTTTTGCATTTAATTTCTGGTTTAAGCAACCTTTTTTGATGGAATAAAACTTATTGTTATTTTGTTGCTTTTGGTATCTAGTTATATTGATAAGACCTAATATTATAGGTACAATAAGCTAACGATTGATCTGAACATACAATATTTCAATATTAATGATATTTTTAATAGATCCGGAGAATTATATTGAATTGTTTTGAGTAGCTATGATACGCATAAATTTTAACTTGTGCTTACGATTCCTAGAAGGATTAATTTTATTTTATTATAATTTTTGTATGGTTGTTTTGCTTCTTAAAAAAAAACATTTATTGGCTCGCGTTTGACCACAATCACTCCTGATGGAAAGGGATGACGTGGTCGACGATTGAGCACGCTTGTCTAGAAGTAACTTATTCAATCTTGACCTAAAGACAACCAGGTAGTAATTTTTAGGAAGCACAGGCTTCGGCAGGGAATTCCACTCCTTGCCTGTAGATACGCCTAGTAAAAGTATTCCCCAAAACGTTTTGCACGTGTGCGTTCTTTTCAGCAGAAACGTGTAAGTATAACCTCATAGTTACCAGTCCACTAACTAATAAAAACCTGTCCAATTTGCGTAATAGCGACTATTACAATGTCGGCCATCAGAGCCCCTCTTGACCTAGCAACTGCCAACGTATCACTTCCCGCCGTTACATTGCCTCTAATCTGTCCAACAACACCTGAACCTCTCCTTCATACTTGTGAACGGTGTACAGGGATCATGTTTAAACAGTCGGCTGATATGCCAGGATCTTGATTTGACGGATGCAGGATACTGTAATCATACATTTATACGGAGACCTGAGTCTGGGCTAGCTTTGCGTTTTGCTATTCAAGGAGTGTTTAACATCCTCATTTGCTAATGCCGTAGTAAAAAAAAACCGGCGAAGTGCGAGTCGGAGTCGGACTCGCACACGAAGGGTTCCGTACCATAAGCCGGGAAAAACACGTTTACTGTATGGGAGCCCCTTTTTTATTATTTGTTGTAATAGCGGCAATAGAAATACACACTATGTGTAAAATTTCAACTGCCTACCTATTACGGTTCTGATGTCAGACTTTTACTGACTAAAACCCATCCGTGTTCCTTCTAAAGCCCTTTGCATTCCAGGGCCGCGGTGACTCTTTCGAACAAATTCCACAACCCTGGCAGGCTCGGACCCTAGCGGGCCCCGTCTTCTCTGCTGACATCTCCTTGAGGCGCGCGTGAAACACAACGCGCCATCGACCCGGGCCTGGTGGTGATCGGGCAGCGAGCCACCCAACGCTCGCCGTCCGCAGGCCCGCGCCTACGGTGGCCGGGGATCGCCCTGCGACTCCCGACGCCCGGGGCGTCTTCTCCTGTAGCGACGGTTGGGGCGAAGGCCTTGCCTTTCCCTCGCGCGACCCGCCTTCTGAAACCCTTACGTTTTCTTCTATTTTGTGCCATAGAGGTGAACTAGCAGCGGTTCCGTTTTAAATATTTATGGTTATAGCTTAATTGGCACATAAAGCTGGGAACTGACATTCGCAGCGAGCATGTTATGTTACGCCGCGTCTTAAAATCGTTGTAAAACAAAACACATACGCACATGTTCGTGCTCGTTTCTACAGACTGACTGCACGAATGCTCGCGTTGTAAAATGTTACATTACGCCCCGTAACACCGGTCAGCAGCCCTACTATGACGTGCTAATTCCATCCAATTCCGATGATGTAAACGGGATAGTGATATTCACTGTGTATAGCTCCGTCTCCCTCTTAGAGGGGAATCATGATCGTTTTAAGACTTCATAGTTTTAAAATACACGGTGTTTAGTCTTTTTGAAAGAAGTTTCTAAACTTGTGGTAGTGATTTAGCTTTTGGGTTCAGAGTTAGGTAACCATTAAAAAAAAATATATGTAGTAGTTTCTTGTATTCGTGTTATCAAAACTAATTCTACCAATTACATATATAGATGTGTAAAGAAAACGTCTTTATAACGGCTTTTTGAACAAAACAAGTGAGTCATTTACTTAACAATATAATTAAATATATATTTTTTAGTTAAAAGTGCGAATTTCAATGAAAACTGGGGAAAGCTGTAATATATGTGAGCTTGTCGTGAGCTATCAATCAATATCCTTAACCGGTTAATTCTGAACAAAAAAACTCCATGAAAACTTAGGTGAGCTGTCAACCCATATTATCAAGATGTCACATGATCACGAAGTGAGGTGTCATTTCATCTTGATTATATGGGATTGACAGCTCACCTCGTGATCACTTCACCCTTTACTTCGATATGTTTACAGAATTGACCGGCAGCTCACCTTGTGCTCTCCTCACGTAAGATTGTTTTTTTTTTAAATCCTTCATCTTGCTTAGACGTACGTTCGAATCGCGGCCAGACGCCAGGACGGACTGAGTTGCCTCAAGGGATTTACCTTGTGTTTGTATTGCCGCGCAAACCTCGGTAAAACGTATCTACGTTTATAACATCATTGCAAATTAGCACTTCAGTGTGAAATGATAGCTCACTTCATTAACGAAAAGTTTCGACGGTAGAATATATCGGCTGGTTACCTTTATATTGTTTGTAAACAAAACCAGCTTACCCTAATTGAATTAATTTAGTGTTTACTTAAAGTTTATTGATGTAACACTCATTGTATGTGGGTGGACTTAATACCTTCGGAATTTCCTGCCAAGTAATCCTTAGGTAGGCAGAAATAACTACCGCTCAAAGGTTTCCTTACAAAATAGATAATTAGGTGCTCGATTCTTAGTTTATCATACCAAAACAATGAGTAGATATTGAAGTTTTCAGTATGGTTATGAGCGTGTAGGGGTAGACCACATAATAGATAGATGAACACGATACGGGTGGCGCAGCGCTGTGTGTCGTGGGTTCGATTCCCGCACGGAACAAGTATTTGTATGGCCGACAGATAGTTGTTCCGGATCTGGCTGTTTGTGGTGAGTTTCTATGTTTGTAAACGCACCCACTAAACAGGAGAAATTCCTAGTGTGTTCAACGTTTTATCAAAAAATTATGGCTAAAACGATAATTATGGTTAGAGGAAGGAATAGAGATGACACTTAAGCCTCCGTATCAAAATGTCATATTCGAAAAACGCTCTATTACCAGAATTACCTATTTTCAAAGTACATTAAATTAAAAAAAAATAAAAATATCTGGTTTTCGGCATGGCTCATTATTTAATTAATTTTAAAATTATTACCATTCAAACGAAAATGAGATATTATAGCTGTGGTGTGGAGGACTAATAGGGGACGACCGGCCTTGTCCTTGTTTAACGTATAGTAACGTAACGAAAAATGTTACTATAACTGGTTTCACACATAATATTTATTTGAATCTGATACTTAATTTAAATTGCTGTATGATACAAATTGTTGTGCATAAAATTGTACCAAAATACTATGGGGTTGTAGTTTTTATACTCAAAATTCACTCACGTTAACGATACTGTAACGTTACTATACGTCAAAAAAATCGTGCTACGCCCTCAGGTGTGTCGATAGTGAAGTTAATGATTGCTATAAATAAAACACCTTATCGACATAGAATTAAGGCATAGAATATTCTAGCCCAAGTCTGAAGGTCGAGGTAAATGGTACAAATGACTGGCGTTTAGCTGCCATTAATCTTTGAACTAACAGCTTAACTTAGGTACATGGAAAATTGATACATCATTGTTTATTGAACAGAGTTGAAGTTAACTTATTGGATGTTATTGATAGACTTAAGTATTGAATTATTCTTCAAGTCTTTTTAGACCCTATTACTAAGACTTCGCTGTCCGTCTGTCCGTCTGTTACCAGGCTGTATCTCATGAACCGTGAGAGTTAGACAGCTGAAATTTTCACAGATGACGTATTTCTGTTGCCGTTATAACAACAAATACTAAAAAAACAGAATACAATTAATATTTAAGGGGGCTCCATACAACAAACGTGATTTTTTGCCGTTTATATAGATAATGGTACGGAACCCTTCGTGCGTGAGTCCGACTCGCACTTTGCCGGTTTTTTTTATTCCACAAACCATAATCTCACCTGATGGTAAGCGATGATTGGGTGGACGATGGAGTACGCTTGCCTAGAAGAATAGTATAGAATAGAATAGAAAACATTTATTCGGCACTGACACAAACGTGCAGAAACAAAGACAAAGTGATAAAAATAATACAGTAGTATTAGGTACAAAATTGCGCTGAGCGTGCGCATATCGAAAGGGTACCTTATTCACCCTTGACACAAATACGATCAGGAGATACTCCTAAGCTGTACGCACAATGAAAGTATTCTCAAATCGTTTTGTACGTATGGGTGGGAAGGCAAGGCCTTCGCCCCAACCGCCGCTATAGGAGAAGACGCCCCGGGCGTCGGGAGTCGCAGGGCGATCCCCGGCCACCGTAGGCGCGGGCCTGCGGACAGCGAGCGTTGGGTGGCTCGCTGTCCGATCACCACCAGGCCCGGGTCGATGGCGCGTTGTGTTTCACGCGCGCCTCAAAGAGATTTCAGCACAGAAGACGGGGTCCGCTAGGGCCAGAGCCTTCCAGGGTTGCGGAATTTGTTCGAAAGAGTCACCGCGGCCCTGGAACGCAAAGAGCTTTAGAAGGAACACGGATGGGTTTTAGTCAGTAAGAGTCTGACACGCCCTTCTGCTCCACCCAGACCGGAAGAAGTCATTTGATGATTTCCTAACCTTAAAAAAAAATGGGTGGGATGTGCGCATCGCCTTCGTCTTGCTAGGCGTGCTATAAACTTTTGATTTATTTACATACTTATAAACAACAGTCATTGCAGGAATGACGCATAAGTGAAACTATCAGGAGGACTTAGGGAACATGTTTGGAGTTTGGGAATTGATTCATAGACCATGTTCGGGCTTAAACAGTAAATGTTGCGCATTATATTATATTCGTTTCCATCTATGTGGAAAAGCGGCCTGAAGGATCGTTTGACCAAGAATATGTTCAGGTTTCATCATAGACACATAAATCTTCATGAACATAGATTGTAGCCGCTTCGCAAGACGGATGTTTAACCGGTGTAAGCTGGTAAAAATTGTCTTGTGGAAGCCATAGATAATGTAAACCAAGGAAGGAACATAAAATCTTATTTGTGAACAAGGTACTTGTCACGATTCCTGTGGCCAGTTTCTTTCAGCTGGCTTCAGTGTCTTGGTTGTTTGATAGGTTACCTTGCAAACGTGTTTTTTTCGTATTAAGGAGGATTTATCCTCTAAATTTATGGAGGTATGTCATGTAAAGGATTATCTTTGGAAGTAGGTACTGTCCAATTATAAAAAAAAAAATCTTTAAGTGAAAAAAAGCTACACAATCGCTGAATTCTCATAAGTTAGATAGTAAGAAAGGGTAGTCCAAACGTTTGTATTGGTATTATATAAGCCTATAGTAAGGATAGGCCCAACTACACTTTGTATGACGCCATAAATTGGCCCGTCTAGACCTGCTGGTCGATTCTTTAAACATGTCGAAGTGAAGGCTTAGGTGAAGTGATCACGAAGTGAACTGTCATTCCATCTTGATTACATAGATTGACAGCTTACTTTGTAATCACTTCACCCAAGCCGAGTGGCGAGTGAACTCGCCACGCGCTCGGCAATCTTCGGGAGCGGTCATGAGCGCAAACATTTAAAATGTCGTTTTTCTTATGTTGTGAAAGGGTATACCCTTTCACAATAACTTAATATACAGATCCACAAAATCACTTAATATACAGATCCACTAATAGAAATACATTCATTTTTCCACTATTTACTCCTCACGGTGTTTCATAAAAACGGACTATATTATATCTATTACAAGCGGACGTCACGCGGTTTCACCCGCGTAGTTCCTGTTCCCGTGGGAATACGGGGATAAAATATAGCCTATGTTACTCGCTGATAATGTAGCTTTACAGTGGTGAAAGAATTTTCGAAATCGGCACAGTAGTTTTTGAGTTTATTCATTACAAACACAAAAATACAAATTTTTCCTCTTTATAATATTAGTGTAGATTATCGTACTTGTCAAAATTTAGGGAAATTACGAGTAGAAGTGTTTTCAACAGTTCCAACTACGATACGTAATTCTCAAGAATACAAGAATTGCCGCTCAGGTTAGACTGTCTACATCTGCGATTTTGTACCCAGCTCAATGAGTACACCGCCAAGGTATGCTCCACGGGAACTAATCTAAAATATCTGTCCTCCAATCTCCATATCCCCGCGGATTTGGACATTGCAGGCAGATTCTCATCATGCAAACATCTATTGAGACTATGAACGCGCACTGGTTGATATTTTTTTGAAGTTGAGGGCCTATATTATTAGTAGTGGTGAAGTTTATCACTCATAGGTATAATATTTCAGCGTGCATCTAGATTCTAGTTGACGCTCGTTACAGACTAGACTGCGACCCACGCACTTGGATGCCGACGGTCGTCAGACATAATGCATTGGCCTTGCGACATCTTTATTATAATAGCTCAGCGAGTCCAATGTACTTCGCAGAAATGTGACTTTTTACTGGGATGTCACGTTATCGCTCTAGAGTCTGTTTTCTACGAAAAATGACAAAAAACGCAGTGTTTGTGATAATTTTGCCCAAGAACTGTTTGTATCCAAAGTAAGAGAAAGTTACAGGCTATTTCATGGTAGTCATGGGCGTGCAGTACTCTTAGGCTACAGTAAGGGTAGGCCAGCCCATACATAATACCCAAAATAAACTCACCACATTATTCAGGGTTGAAATCACGATACTGACGTTGCAAATTTTTTTTTGGCCATTATGTATGGGCTGGCCTACCCTTACTGTAGCCTACTGCACGCGCATAATGGTGGTCAAGGTGGTCAGTTGAGCCAGATATAATGCAGTAGCCTTTTTTTAAGTATAGGAAATCATCAAATGACTTTCCGCTCTGGGTGGAGCGGAAGGGCGTGTCAGATTCTTATTGACTAAAACCCATCCGGGTTCCTCCTAAAGCCCTTCGCCTTCCAGGGCCGCGGTGACTCTTTCGAACAATTCCGCAACCCTGGCAGGATAATGCAGTGGCTTTGCGTCTTCCATCGTATTACATCTTTTTTATAATGGCTGGCTGAGTAAAATGTACTTCTCAGAAATGTGATTTTTTACTGGGATGTCACGTTTCTGCTGTGTTTCCCTGAGATAGACAAGGGACTACTTGGACAATACTTTGGCAAAATATCGGTGGCAAAGTCAGTAAACGGTAAAAGTCCTCACTCACAAGTTTTAACATCTATAGGTGTGAATTTACATTCACTGTTGATTTGTTTTTCTAACCATACTGATATTGTTTGTTTTGACAGACATTTTAGTGTGACAAAACCGTTTTTTAGTAGGCCACTAGATTTTGCCCACGACATCGTACACGCATATCCCGTTTTTTCCCGTTGATGTAGGAATTTCCCGTCGCCTGTATAGCCTTTAGCCTTCCTCATGAATGTGGCTATCATAAATTACACAAAAATAAATTTTCCAAATCCGACTGGTACCTAGTTCCAGAGATTAGCGTGTTCAAACAAACCAACAAACAGACTCTTCAGCTTTATCATTAGTATATATATATATATATATTTTTAAAGGCTTCTTTTGTATTCATATTCCACACTATTCTCTTCAATTTGACGTTATAGTTAATCTTCTTTCTTAGTCAGTGGCTGTTATCGATTCTATTCATTGACTACACATTTGCGTGATCCGGCAAGCATTAGAAGGAATGCCAAAGCACCACTCGAAATCACGTTTGCTCTAAATATTCTACAACACATTTAAAGTACTTGAATTATTTCAGCATCGGTTCTGAAGTCTCATGCTTTCTAAATATAAATGTTTTAATTTCAAGGCCGCGTTTTAATTAACATTTCCAATCTACCCTTACTTCGCCTTGGCACTGATATTGCGATTGTTGTTACCAAGTTAGGGTGGGTTCTGAATAAGGGAAGACATTCAATGTCGATATGGGCCAAAAAGGTTAGACTGACTTTTTTAAAATACCTAAAGGTGGTGGTAAGGAGAGGAGGCCGCACGTATTCTGGGCCTGAATAAAGATGAAAATGATGAAACATGACTCAATCACACACTTGTTGGCAGCTGAAGTTATCCGGAAGTGAGGCATTAATAAGTGTGCATAGAAAGAGTCCCGAAGAGTGGCGATATTTATTCAACTTGGGTGGTACAGTCAGACCAGCTAACAATCTTGTTCACAGACAATATAGTAAGTACAGGACAAAAATTAGCTCGCTGTCCGATCACCACCACGCCCGGGTCGATGGCGCGTTGTGTTTCACGCGCGCTTCAAAGAGATGTCAGCATAGAAGACGGGGCCCGCTAGGGCCAGAGCCTGCCAGGG
Organism: Mamestra brassicae; assembly: GCA_905163435.1. Taxonomy (NCBI): domain Eukaryota; kingdom Metazoa; phylum Arthropoda; class Insecta; order Lepidoptera; family Noctuidae; genus Mamestra; species Mamestra brassicae. Next base: position 17,041,862 of record LR990991.1, read on the forward strand.
TTGCGGAATTTGTTCGAAAGAGTCACCGCAGCCCTGAACGCAAAGGGCTTTAGAAGGAACACGGATGGGTTTTAGTCAGTAAGAGTCTGACACGTCCTTCCGCTCCACCCAGAGCGGAAGAAGTCATTTGATGATTTCTCATCCTTAAAAAAAAAGGACAAAAATTGGCCAAGCGGTCGGCAATCTTCGGGAGCTGTCGTGTGCGCAAGACTTTAAAATGCTATATACATATATAATACAGTGTTCCTTGTATGGTGAACGCGTATAAGCAGACATTCGGACAACCCTATATTTACTATTTAAATCCATGCTCGATATGACATTGATATCGAATGAATCCTAGGTCTTCAGCATAGACAATCAAATGAAAACAAGTATTATTGGTAGGTACCAGACTTTATCATGAGCTTTAACAATACCGGTAGATTGTTTACACATAAATGACTCAATGGTTTTCTACGTTTAAAGTATCCCCATAGCTATAGGTGAGGGCTCTCTAGTTATCACTGTTGTGTTTGTTCTACTACATTGGATTCAATTATGACTAAGCTGCTTCCATCTGAGTATGGTGTCTTGTCTGTCAAGATGCAAGAACTTTGTAATGCATTAAAAGCTATGACAACATGCATTCTGTATAGAAGAAAGAGTTTATTTGAGCCAAGCATGAGAAAATATAAAATGTATGACGTAAACGGCCATCGCTTAGGATAATGCTGGATCTTGGAAGTTAAATAGAGCCGCAGCGCTGGTTTTCAGCGAAAGTCAGCGTTGACTATATGATGCTGATCAGCTAGCTAGCTATCAATATATATGTCACCGGAAAATTGCAGACTCCGTAAAATTGAAATAAATCTTGATTAGATTTATAATTTCTCGATATATTATGAAAACATCGTTTTCTTTACAATAAATCCCATCCAAATTCAATAGTAACCAATATATCCGTGTCTTATTAAGAAAAAATAGTTTACAATTTCACGCGATATTTTACAATCTTACGGCGTTTGCTATTTTCCGGTGACATATACATAAAACTCATGCGTTACTGAGTGATTAGTAAAACCGCACTGCCGAAACTACTCGTCGTACACAACTGAAATTTGGCATTGTGGGTTGTAAATGGTCACCATCTGAAATACCAGTGGTACCACAAGTTCTCATGTTTTATAAGTAAAAGATTTAATCAAGCAAACGCAAACAAAACAACGACTGTTTACAGATACCGTATGGCAATTACCAACACGTCTCCCAACCGTAGAATTTGCATCAAGAAATTAATGGTCCAGTAAAAATAACGAATCAGTGCTGCGTGAACCAGGGCCGTGCGTATTTGGCAGCCAAAGCAGGGATGTTATGGTGATGGTTTTATAAGAACCGAAGTCGGAATCAGACTTTGTAAATTGATTTATCGGAGTCGTTCGTTTAGTCGGAGGTGGTCGCATAAGAGACATGTGTGTTAAGAGCAAGCCCCATAAAATAAAATAGTACAATAATAATTTAGTCACCTTCTTTACAAACAATTAAACAATAATAAACCTACATAACATAGGCATTGAAGATAAAAATAATCATGTTTTAAATGAGATGAATTGATTCCAAAAGTAATGAATTATGCTTCGACTTCCAATTAAAATCCCCAATTAAAAAGTGTCGTAACCGGAGGTGTAATATCAATCGAAAGTTTCGACGCATCGGAGTTGGAGTCGAAGCTTCGTAACATCCCTAATCCGGCTCACGTGTGAGATTGTGGGCAAATGTGTGTACGGAAATAGTACCTACGTCTTGTACGGTATGTTACGTGGTCTTACGATCGGTTACGATATTACGTTCTGTTGAATCGGATGTAGGGATTATTTTTATTCGTTGTACGTCCAGGTTTGGCGGTTGATTGAAAATAGATTTTACAATTTCTTCCGTTTTGCGTTTGAGATACAGATGTAGTAGCTGCAGAGCTTCCAGTGAATTAGGTCGTTAATTTAGGTCACAGGTGGGATAATTATTTGTATGGTCTACAGATAACTGGGTGTTTGTACGTGAGAGATTTATATCAGTAAACGCACCCACGATTTTGAAGAAAATATCGTGTGCAGCAGAGTTTTTGTGATAAACAGGAAAAAAATGTTGTGCCAAAAGCATAGAAATAAAGAGAAAACCTTGATTAAAGTTTAAACATAAAAGACTATTTAATTGCATAATTTATGCAAGCTAATAAAACAATATGTATGAGCGGGATAAAAAGGTGAGGGGAAGAACTCGTTAGGCATCGAAAAAATCGTCCACATAGCTGTCAACGGGAATAGTGCCCGAAACATTACCATTCATCGCATACATCATTGCTATTAAACGAGGCAATGCTGATTCTTTGGAAGCCTCAAACGGCGCAGACCTTATTGAGCCGGTTTGAGTTTGAAGCACTAGGGCCATAAGGTACGACTGCTCATCGAGTTTTGCTTGAACTCAGCAAGCAGTTGGTCGAGTTTTCACATGACGAGAGGGCTGGCGTTTTAAAGGTTATTGTTTGTTTAAGTTGTTCAGACAAAAAAACGCGAGCTTGTGAATTTCTTAAACATTTTATTTTCTCTGACTGAAGCTAGGCCATGAGGTATAGAAAATGTTATTTTAATGAAGCGTTGAGCTGACATGCAATGACCTGGGGGCAGGGTGATTGACATTAGTTAACTGAATAGGTGACATAACTCAATCAATTAACAAGTCGAGAGGCGAAAGGCAAGGAGCAAACAAAAAACAATGGTTTAAAGTGCTATATTATTTATTTATTTATTGCACACAATGTACACACAGTTACAGACTCAACTAAACTTTGTGAGTACATTACCCTGTTAGGGCGCAGCAATCAACTTATAGCTCATGATAAAATTCTTTAACAAAATAATAATTTACCTAACTACTAAAAAACGTAGATATTTACCAATGCTAGAGACCAAAGTAGGTGTGACCTACTAAATCTCTTCTGGGGAGCTTCGCAGTAAGCACAAAAATAATACCTAGGCATATAAGCTATGCAGTGAGTTTCGATTCCCACGTCTGCCCAGGGTGCATCGATTGTTTAGAATGAGTTTTTTTTTTTTTATATGGTTTTGCCCTTGACTCTAGTCTAGGTCATAGATGACAGAGACAAAGTCGACAATGGAACGAGCTTACCCAGAAGAAGCCTGTTCACTCTAATTTTGAAGAGATTAGGGTTGTATGCGTTCGGAAACACAGACGCAGGCAGAGAGTTCCACTCCTTTGATGTGCGCATTATAAAAGTCGTTAAAACAAGTCGAATGACTTACCTAATCTAAGTAGGTATGAATATCGATGATCATGAACAATATAATGTATTACAAGCAATTTGTCACGTGTCTTTCATTGAGACTAATGTTTGGCACTTAAAGTATCGAAGTCGTATCGTTAGCTAAGTTGATGACATGCTAAAGTTTTCTTTTGTGCGATTTATTATCTATACTTCTATACTAATATAATAAAACTGACGAGTTGTTTGTTTGTTTGAACGCGCTTATCTCTGGAACTACCAGTTGAATTTGGTATAGAGATTGTTTGAGTCCCGGGAGAGGACATAGGACAAGGATATTTTTTATTCTGGGAGTATGTTCCCTTGGGATAATTTTCGACATTCACGCGGGCGGTGCCGCGGGCGGCAGCTAGTTATCTATAAAATAAAGTGCAAAAGGTTAGGGAACGTAAGAAAAAGAAGAAAATACCTGGTTTGGTTGAGCTATCTGCAGAGTGCCCGGTTATGGGCTAAACCAAATTTTATAGAATGCAGTGGGTACTTACTAATGAAAATGTAGAGCTTACACATTGATATATCAGAAAATTTCAAACAAAAGTAGGTTTGAAACAAACACGACCAAATATATAGAACAATTTTTTTTTACTCTGTTTCAGAAGATCTTCAATTTACTTATGTGATTTTGTAGTTTAATAAAATTCACTTCTTAAAAATAAAAACTCCTTCTCATTCAAGAACTGGTTCTCGAGAAACAGTCCGCTGACAAATAGGCTGACAACGGAGGCTTAGTAACCGGGTTCCGTTGGTAACGAGTACGAAACCACTAACAAATTGACAGCTACATGATGAACGTAAAACACACGATTACGAGTCACACGTAATCTGAAACCGGCACAAAATGACGTCATGCACGATAAAGTCAAAACGTAGTTTTATTAACTCAACTTTATTTATTGGCCACGTTAGTTGCATTGTGCTCGTTGTGACCGGCGGCGCGTGAAACTTGTGTTTTGTTTACAATTCATGCTATTGATGTTGCTAATAAGCGAAGAGATGTTACAAGTATAGCGTACTAGCTTTTGATAAAGGCTTTGCCCGCGTTAAAGCCCGGTTTCCACCGTGAGCGGAGCGAACCCATTAATGACTTCTTTTGCCTCGCAAGAAAATACTGCTCACATGGGTCTCCACCAACAAAGAGTTGAGCAGAAATGACTCAGCGGGCAAAAAGAGTAAAGATGTACTCGCAGTCGGAATCAGACGACTAAACTGACTGAACTCTTTCTTGGTGGAAACGCAAACTTATTTCATGAAAACGAAGTCCGCTCCACTTAACCATTCCGCATTTCCAACTCATTACTCTTTTGCGGTGGTAACCGGGCTTAAAACCGGACATTATCCAAAGGAAGCGTGCTACCGGGGATACTATGAAGTCTTAAAACGATCATGATTCCGCTCTAAGAGAGAGACGGAGCTATACATAGCGAATAGCACTATCCCTTTTACATCATCGGAATTGGATGGCATAAGTACGTCACAGTAGATCGGCAGGTCATTCATGTACTTGTCACAAAAGTGTAGAACCGTTCAGCTGCTGAGACGTGAGGAATTTACAAATATCCAAACATATAGACTTTCATATTTCTCGTCATCGACTCGTGGCAGCAAGCGTTGCTGCCAAGCATCCTGGCTTCGATTCCCAGGTCGTGCAAAAAGTGTATGTGCGTGTGAACTGAGGGACCACACTGGTACTTCACACAATAAGATTTTTTTTAAATTGAGATAGGTTTGCCCTTGACTCTAGTCTAGGTCATAGATGACAGAGCCAAAGTCGACGATGGAGCAAGCTTACCCAGAAGAAGCCTGTTCACTCTAATCTTGAAGAGATTAGGGTTGTTTGCGTTCGGAAACAAAGACGCTGGCAGAGAGTTCCACTCTTTTGCTGTGCGCATTATAAAAGACGTTTGGAAACGCTTAGTCTTGTAGGATTTTGTAGTAGACTTAAATCAATTGTAGTCTAAAGTCCACTACTAGATCCTTCGAGATTTATTTTGCGAAGTACTAATGTGCTCCCTCAGTTCACACGCACATAAAAGTGTTATTGGGTTTTTCCATTAGCGATTTTTCAGTAGCAGCCCAGTTTGGACGTTGGTGGTGTGCCTTGAAGAGCTCGTAAACCCCGTTGGGCCTACGCCTGATCTCTTGGTCGTGTTGGATGTCGTGTAGGTATTTGTACGCTAGTAGGACCGTTACTACAAAAAGTTTAAGAAACCCTGGTTTAGCAGAATACCCAAGATGGATTCTTGCCATCCACTGAGCAACTGTCTGGTGACCAATGTTATAGTCGCTAGGTTTATGTTCTTAATGAGAATAAGCCTTTTTTTAAGGATGGGAAATTATCAAATGACTTCTTCCGCTCTGGTTGGAGCGGAAGGACGTGTCAGACTCTTACTGACTAAAACCCATCCGTGTTCCTTCTTAAGCCCTTTGCGTTCCAGGGCCGCGGTGATCTTTCGAACAAATTCCACTACCCTGCCAGGCTCTGGCCCTAGACGGCCCCGTCTCCTATGCTGACATCTCTTTGAGGCGCCCGTGGAACACAACGCGCCATCGACCCGGGCCTGGTAGTGATCTGACAGCGAGCCACCTAACGTGAGCCGTCCGCAGGCCCGCGCAGTAGGTGGCTGGGGTTCGTCCTGCGACTCCCGACGCCCGGGTCGTCTTCTTTTGTGGCGGCGGTTAGGGCGAAGGCCTTGTCTCTCCCTCACGCGGCCCGCCTCCTCTTTCGCTAGCATTACTGCTTCAATGAGAATAAGCATACACCTGCAGTGGAAGTTACCTATAGGCCGCTATAGTCAGTGATGTAATCAGGTTAGTAGGTCGTACACAAAAATTCGCTAGCATTGCATTTTTTCATTAGCGTGCATGTCATTTTGCAATACGTAGAAATGTATGTACGTTCATGACTAACTAAATGAATATGACGTAGCAATCAGTGCCGCCTATAAAGTTAATTGTGATCACACTGATCACCACGTGTCTGATAAGCTTGGTGATAGCACCATGTCTCCATTGATCGTTAAATTCATTGTAGATCGTGATCGAGATAACGTTCAGAGGGCCTAGCACGAATGTTTTTGACGTATTGTAACGTAACGTAAAGTTTTACTATGACTATATAATACTCGTTTCGCACATAGGTAATATTTATTTGAATTGGATACTATATTCATATCTTTGTAGGATACAAATTGTGGATGTCACATAAAATTTAACCTAAATATTATGGGGTTGTAGTTTTTTATATACAAAATTCCCTTACGTTAAAGGTACGGCCGGTCGATTCTGTAAACATGTCGAAGTGAAGGCTTGGGTGAAGTTATCACGAACTAGCAGTGGATTCTGAAAACATGTCGAAGTGAACGCTTGGGTGCAGTGATCACGAGGTGAGCTGTCAATCCATATAATCAAGATGGAATGACAGCTCACTTCGTGATCACGTGACTTTTTGATTATATGGATTGACAGCGCACCTCGTGGTCACTTCCCCCAAGCCTTCACTTCAACAAATCAACATGTCTACAGAATCGACCGGCCGAGCTGTCATTCCATCTTGATTAGAAAGATTGACAACTCACTTCGTGATCCCTTCACCCAAGCCTTCAACTTCAACATGTTTACAGAATCGCACTGCTGTAACGTTACTTTACGTCAAAACATACATCATACTACGTCCTGAGCAGTTTTTATTGATAGACTCGCGTTTGACCACAATCTCATTTGATAGAAAGCGATAGTTAACGTGGCCGATGGAGCACGCTTGCCTAGAAGTAACCTATTCACTCTTGACTGAAAGATCCCCAGGTTGTTGCTATCAGGATGCAGACTCCGGCAGGGAATTCCACTCCTTGACTGTACGAACAATGAAGGTATTCTAAAAACGTTTTGTGCGTATGAGTGGCATTTTCAAAAGAAAATGCTTAGCATACATGCATTAACCATGCTGAAATAAGCATGTTGATAAGTACAAAATCCTTTTGTATAATTGGTACTACATATAGCGTCTGCTCCGATGGTCTTGCGGTCGCAAGCGACTGCCGAGCGTGGAGTCCTGGGTTCGATTCCCAGGTCAGGCATAAAGTGTTATTGGGTTTTTCCAATAGGAATTTCTCTGTGACAGCCCGGAGTTTGGAGCTCCGGTCGTGTCGGGTTGCCATGCCATCGGACTATGAGAGTGATGTAAGAGGGAATGCACCTGTTTGCGCACACACTTGTGGACTATAATATGTCCCGCGCCGATGGCTAGTCTCGGTTGAGATTGGCCGCCATGGCCGAAATCGGTCAGGAGGACTATACATATAGCGTGATAAAATAGCATTGTATCGGAGCTCGTTGGTAATTCAATTTAAAATATAATTTATTTCAGATGGGCCTACGTGGAAACTTATAAAACGTCAGATTGTAGTGCACAGTTTGAATTGGTCGATTTCTATCTAAAAGAATAGATAAGAAACGAGAAACATTTGTTATAGTATTAACCGGGGTTTGCCCGCGACTTCGTTTGCGCATATCCCGTTTTTTCCGTTTCGGTATAGCCTATAGCCTTCCTCATGAATGTGGCTATCGTTCCAAATACGACTGGTAGTTCCAGAGATCAGCGCGTTCAAACAGACTAATAAACTCTTCACCTTTATTAGTATATGCTAGCTGACTCGCGCCACTTCGTCTGCGTCACCTAAAAGAGAGAGCGGTCATTTTGTTGCGGAGTTATTTTAAAATTATGATATCTCCTAAGATGTTGATTGAAATCAAGTGATGTCAAGCACAATTTTGCTTACATTCTTAAATGTAAATAGAATTGTCCTTGACTTGACATAACATATTTATTTGGATAAAGATTAATTTTATGTTGATAAAACTCCTTCGCAAATAATGCCTTACATTCGAACAAATTTGATTACCATAAAAAAGGTTATAGTGAGTCAATCTTAAAAGATAGACATATATTGTCGCGGACATTTCTTAGAACTTTTAAAGAGGAACAATTCATCAATACATGATATTTGCGTAACTTAAACCGTTTACGCAGCGCTTACAACGGAAGCTCTCAAAAAGGATATTTTTTTCCCGTTTTTGCAACATTTTTCATTTTAGCTCCGCTCCTATTAGTCTTAGAGTGATGTTATATAGCCTATAACCTTCCTCGATGAATGGACTATACAACACAAAAATATTTTTTCAATTCCAACCAGTAGTTCCTGAGATTAGCGCGTTCAAACAAACAAACAATTAAACTCTTTAGTTTTATTATTATTATTTCGTTTATTAATTTTTTTTTTCTTATTTATACATTTTTAAATATTTCATAAAAATACAAAAATAAAAAACATTTAAAAATATAAAAATAGTAGCCCACCGGTATCGGGAACAGGGTCCAAGCTACCGGCGGTCAGGGCTCAAGAGAGAGGAACCTCCTAACAATACGAGCCGTGTCCAGAAGTACCGCTTTCTGAATCAGGCCCTTGATCCAGCTGCCCAACGAGAGCCTCCTGAGGTGCTGGTCGAGGCTCGTGGCTATTAAGCCATTGGCTGACACAACTATCGGTACAATGATTGCTGAGTCCACATCCCACATGTCGACAACCTCGCGAGCCAAGTCAATATATTTGATTTGTTTATCTTTCTCGGCTTTCACGAGATTCTCGTCATGCGGAACGGTTATGTCTACAATCATTGCACGCCTCTCGATTCGGTCCACCACCACTATATCAGGCTTATTGGCAACAATAGTCCTGTCAGTGATGATGGACCGATCCCAGTACAATGTGATATTGCCATTATCGAGAACTGGGTCGGGCGCATACCTGTAGTACGGCACCTCCGATTCCACAAGAGAGTATTTCAGAGCAAGTTGCTGATGGATAATCCTGGCTACAAGGTTGTGCCTATGCAAGTATTCTCCGTTAGCTAGACGAGAACAACCAGAGACAATGTGGCGAATCGATTCTCCCGGACGGTGACATGCCCGACATATGTCAACCGTGCCGTCCTTATTATTATTATTATTAAGTATAGATTAGTATAGATAAGGACGAGAGGATATACCATAATGCCACTGGAGAACCAGAATTGATCATAGGAAATTATTTCTTAATGATTAAACTATCACTAACAACAATGTTATGTACAAATATTGAAGGTTCAAAGTTTACATTCGATAATAGTTGCTCATTATCAAGTTTGAACAAAATTTTGATTTTTTTATCAATATGTTGTACCAGCAGGAGGATAATGGTCGGTATATTGTGCTCTATTCACATACATTCATTAATATATGGCTCATTAATTTATTTTGTCCTTTGTGTTTATTGGTGGTTTTCCCAATTTAATTATATTAGAAGTATATGAGTACAATAGGTACAATGTAGATGTAATTCGTGTAAAATAATACATCATCATAATTATTATTATAATGCATTCTGATAAAATATTTCGCGTATTTATAATAATTTAAATATAGGGAAACTTAGAAAGACTTTTCCTGCAACCATCAGTTTTCCTTCAGGACTTTGATCGAAATAATATACCAAAGAATTAAAACTTTATTTGTGTTAGCCAAACTACATAATGGATGACTGCTATAGGCTACATTAGTAACCTAGAAAAATGTTATTCCTGAAATTTATACGTGTTTCGAATAATCGAATAAATGCCAGTCATTTATATTCAATTTCTTGTAAAGAAAAAGCTTGGTCTGTACTTACCTATAATAAAAAAAGTACTTATCCCATTTTTTTTTTTTTTAGGGTTGGGAAATCATCAAATGACTTCTTCCGCTCTGGGTGGAGCAGAAGTGCGTGTCAGACTCTTACTGACTAAAACCCATCCGTGTTCCTTCTAAAGCCCTTTTGCGTTTCAGGGCCGCGGTGACTCTTTCGAACAAATTCTGCAACCCTGGCAGGCTCTAGACCTAGCGGGCCCCGTCTTCTATGCTGACATCTCTTTGAGGCGCGCGTGAAACACAACGCGCCATCGGGCCTGGTAGCAATCGGACAGTGAGCCACCAACAACAACCCAAGTCTTGCTTATCTATATCCCTACGAATGGTAAGCGACATAAGATCGACGATGGACCAAGCTTGCCTAGAAGTAACCTATTCACTTTTGGCTTTACCTTTTGAACGCCATATGTGACAGGAAGCGCGTGCCCTGTACGCCAAACGTCACAAATGTGTTACAAAAAATACGGCGAATTTGTGGCTTGGCGTTGGGGGTACACCGATGCATTTATACTCTGGTGTTCAAAAAGTTAAAGTTCCACATGTTGTTTGTATCCTTTATATTCAGTTTCTTATAATAACACTAGATTAATTTCTCAGTTCTGTAATTCAGTTAAAGATAGACTAATCGAGCCAGCTGTTGCCAAAACAATCGCACGCGAATCGAAGCGACTCCGAGCGTTAGACTAGTATCTTTGGTTTGGCAGCGATCAGGCCATACGTTACCGAGAATGATCTGCTGCCGTGATCTTGGGCCGGTTTGCAGTTGTTTGCGATATTATCTAGTTCGAATATTTAGTGGTTTGTATGACGCTCAATATACAGGCAAAAATTTTGAAGGTTCCTTAACTATAGTGGCTCTAGCAAAACGTTTTTAAAAGGCAGCCCCTAACTTTTTGATCAATTGCTTACTGCATTTACAGATTTTCAAATAAGAAAACATATGTTATTATTAATTAAAACAACGTAATAGCAATTCAAATAATGCCAAAGAGAACTTTTTGTTAAAAAAGTGGTGTTTGCAATGCTGGCTGGAAACTATTAAAAACGTTATCAAATTAATAGGGCTGGCTGGCTAAAAATATGTCGTAACTGGAATTCCCAAGGTTTTATTTTGGTCGTTTATCATTTGTTCTTTAATGTTTGAAAACATAAGCAAAGATTTCTACAAAGCTACAAAAGTACTTGCAAATGCCACCTAACTAAACAAAATACTGCGACAATCCAAACAAGTGACTAACAAGATTATTTTAGCGCGTTCTAACTCCCGAAGTGTCACCGTCGCATCATGATAGGTAACGGACGGCGATAGTTCAGGCACTCATACAGTTTGTCACGGCCGGTCGCCCCCGGATGGAGGAATTAGCTCAGGCAGTCAGACCCAATTCCCAGGCAGACTTGCAACGAGACGTTAGGCATTGTATTTTTACATTTGGACTCCATCCAAATAGTACTCCCCGAGTTATCAAAAATTCAATTTCCCATTGATACGAACGCATACCGTCAAACACTAACTTATAAGGAGGTTTTCAATTCTAATTGAATAATATTTTTTGTTATATTCGCTATGTCCTATTCTATTAAACAAATCAACACTAAAGTTTCGAAAGGTCATCGTGTCTGTTTTGTGTTATTGATAAAATAACATCGTTTGCAGAAATTAGTGTTCAATTTTAATTAATTAAATTTTTGAATATAGTGATGGGACTTACCGGTGTCGATATATCACTGAACTGTTATTTATGTCACTTTGATTCACTTGGGGTGTTATTTTGTGTTATACTGTTTTGTGTTCGTATATAGTTCGGTACATCACGTTAATGGCGCGCTGGCCGACGAGCGGTGCGCTCCGTCGTGTCGCGACTACTGCAGCGTTTGATTGTATACCTACCTTTGTAGGGCTGGGAAAGAGACGGTTTTATCGGATATCTACATTTTTTAATTTTTAATTTTTTTATTCTAGACAAGTAGCTTCTGACCCTCGAGTACCATGTAGTTTGTGAATTAACCTTAAGATTACCTATTTTCTTGAGTGGTAAATTTTCGAAAAAACATGAATATGTGGGACTAAACTCATAGACTAGACATTAAGTCCGCTTTTTTACATTTTTTTTTTGCATAATGCCTAAAGTTTTATAAATAAATAACCAAACTAAATTTTCGTAGCATTAAGTCAAATAAAACACTACCAATCAAAATACATAATATTACTTACTTGTTATATGGTACCTAATTTTTTTTTTGCACTGAGGTTCATCATTTTATTATTTAACCAGATGTAAAAACAACAAGACACAACATGCAAGGCAAGGCATATACTAATCTGTTCAGTAATTTACTAAACGTATTGTCAAGAAATAAAAATACAGTACTATAATAATGTAGTAATCAATTCATTAATTTATTCATCGCATTTCCAATTACCTGCCATGAACAGAAATTAAAATCATGGCATTGGAAAAAAACACACATCACAGCTGTTTGTAAGAAATGAATGAATTTAATTAATTTAAAAGATACGCTATTTAATGTACCTATATTTATAAATTGTTTCATCCAAAATACATTGACATGCTTTGATTTCGGATAAAAAAAAATGTACATGCACATCCGAAACCGTAGCAAGCATGTCACATCCCTACGACCGTCAGTTTTACCGACCAAGTGGCAACCGCGTGCCATCAATTTAACTAATATAAAATAGGAGAATGTGCGTCCGGTGATCTCATGAAACTCATTATCATCCGTTGATGACCTATTTCTGGCCGTTCCTGGCAAAACAAAAGAATTAAAAAGAAAAAAAAATGTAACTTTTCCCCGCAAAAGTACAGTCGTTAAACTGTAGTCTGGCTGAAAATAACTATCAGAAAATACGGTCAAGTTCAAGCGCAATTTGCATCGTTCATATTTATCATCATTATCAGCTCAGCCGAAAGACGTCCACAACTGGAGATAGGCCTTCCACAAGGGTTGCCACAACGAACGGTCCTGTCCTTCTCGCATCCAGTGGACTCCCACGGCCCTCCTCAGGACATCGGTCTACCTTACGGGAGGGGCCATATTCTCAAAATTAAAAATAAACTAATATTTCAGCACGTTCGATTTTAGCAGGCCATTATAATTATACAATTTTGAGCTCCCCTGTCAAAGCTTAAAATTATTCTTGGTTTTTTTTCTTTTAGTTACTTTGTGGTTGTCAATAGTTACTTATTTTTGAATCACCCACTAATCTATAGTATCTATAAGTACCAATATAATAAAGCTGATGAGTTTATTTGTTTGAATGCGCTCATCTCTGGAACTACCAGTCGTATTTGTTTTTTTTTGTATATGATAGCCACATTCATGAGGAGCTGAAGGCTGTACGAGAACGGGGAAAAAAAGGAACGGTATAAGAGTGTGCGAAGTCGCGGGCAAAAGCCTAACTCCCCATCTAAACTGTAAACATCTCACCATGGAAACTCAGTTGAACTGTCAATCGATCCAATCAAACTGGAATGACAGCTTACTTCGAGCTCACTCAGCCACGGTGATGTGTTTTCAGTGTAGACTAGCTGGTACCTCAAGAGGAACGAAGAGAAAGTTCCTACCAAAAAATATCAAACTGAAATTCTTCATCACTCACGCAGGAAAAGCAATAAAGGTGGAACTTTAGACGTAGACAGGTGGTTGCTGTGAAGTTTGTTGCGAAACTGTTTCTTCCCAGCTAAAAGGAGATGGTGACGGGGAGACTTTTTGGGCAACTGTCTTTTCAAATTATGAACGTAAAAGTGTTGATTCTCAGCCTAATTTGAATAATAATTCACCAAAAAACAAATTTAAATTCGGTTCATGCGTTCGAGAGCTACGATGCGATAGACAGACACACGCACACACACACACACACACAGACACGTTACACTTATTACACCCCTTCGTTTTTGCGTCGGGGGTTAAAAAAGACCTCTGTTGCTTGTTAAACATATTGTCTTGTTGATTGTCCATTTGATTTATCAAGATACGTATATTAAGTACTACGCTATGTGTGATTTAGAACAATAGGTCACTTTGTATGCAAATTGCGAAGGGTTTGAATTATCAATAACAAACGTCCTTTATGAAGAGACTAATCCCATTGTAGTACAGGCTCATGAGGGAGTATCGACGAAACCAAAACGTACCATATAAGTGATATCTACCACGTTACTTAAGACCTTTTTCGAAAAAGCGTTATGTTTCACAAATAAATTATTCTGATTGTGATGGTCAGAGAGAACAACCAATTTTAAGTTGTCTACAGAAAGTGAAACACTTACTGATTTATTTTTCGACAAAGTGCTATATTAACTTTTTAGAATTCGTCAGCGAATTAAGTTTCATTCATCTACTGAATTATTTTTCGAAAAAGTCAGCGAATTAAGGTTTATTCATCTGCCTAGCCTTTTTAGAACTATGTTGCGGTCGGTTTTTAGTCAACCCGGATTCAGCTGAGTACCAGTACTTTACCTGGAGCGACAGCATACCTGACCTCCAAAATCCAGTAACTGAATAATAAGATACCCCTTGGCAAGAGTGATGTCAGATTTTTCTGGTTCTGACTATACGTCACGACTGTAGAAGATTTTCAGATGACAGCCGGGACAAACGGATTAACGTGCTTTCCGAGGCACGAAGGGGTCTCGGTGTGTAATGGTCACCCATCAACCCGTGCTGGTATTATTCATCCACGAGCACGTCCGCCACGAGGAGTAAACGCCCTTAAATTCACACAGTCACGAAACATGGGGCTGTAATACCCATAAATTATTATATTCGTCCCAAAAAAGCATAACAACATTGTTTATCGATATGCTAATGAAGTATAATCGCGATTCGCAATCTGAAAGTCAAGGTAAATGGTCGAGGGCGGGATACCCCTGAAATGACCCGCGTTTGTAACAAGTTAGTACCTACCAAATGCGTCACGGTATAGTCTATGGATGGGTACTTTTAGTTATATCTGATTTACCAATGCTCGTTGATAAGGACTTTGATTATTTTATTTCATATAGTCGCGATGATTCAGAGGCCTTGGTCCAGCAGTCTTGCTACTGTAGATATGACGATGACAGTGTACGTGCAAGCAGTTTGGGTGGAGGCATATAAGGGCCACTGTCAATCATTTTTACGTAAAAGTTTCGACTTTGCCACGCCAGATGGCGCTAAATCCATTTATTTCGGACAACAGTGAGCCAAATTTTGTTAGTATTACAAACAGCTTATATTGTAGTGTTGTTAACATTAATATAAAAATTGTATAATTAAAACAAAAGATGACCAGGCAGGAATAGTACATTGTTCACCGAGAGGAGAAAGTGACCGATTACCGTCGAGGGTGTCGTTTGAAGCCCGAGCCGTAGGCGAGGGCTTTAAAACACCCAAGATCGGGAATCGCAGTTTCTCTCGAGTGATACATAGTGCTTTATACTACACCTACAAGGAAAATAAAAAACGAAATCTTTACTAATTGAAATTTATATTGAAATTGTTGCAGTTAAAACTGAATCCTCAAACAACACACAAATTGGAAATGGCGCCAATGGCGTCTGCAATTTTCACATGTTCTTTTTTCAAATTGTTTATCCTGCCGCCGCAGGGTCGCACTGCCAGCCCGACACCATCCAACACACAGCTAGTGGCCAGTGTCATTTTGCGAACTTGGAGATAAAAACTCACTGTAAAAACTTTTTGGCTTTTGATATTTAGGTTACCGGCGCATAGTCTTACCCAAAATTAAAAAAGAAAAACCACGTAAGAAATGGATTTTCATACACTTTTCTCTCCCGCTCAGATGCGTTTTCTCCCCGCATATTTGTTCGATATGCAATGACGTACTTTCTACCGTAAATTTGATAAAGTATCAAGGTACTTTCCAAGCAGGTGTAGTATAAAATATGTTTCCTACCTAATCAACCTCCGCACAAAATACCTAATATTTGGAGTATAGCTCTCCACCACAGCTCTCAGGATATAGTTGCGACTACTCTGCACTCTGCACAGCAGCGAAGCAGTTTTTTGCGTATTATGGCTTGAAAGCCGTCTTTGTGGGCTTCGGCAAACATTTCTGAGCCGTTAAGAAACGGGGCAGTCGTAACAACATCCTGAAAGCATTATTATATTCTACGCGCAGGACATCGAGCGATCTCTTACGGCCCGTTTCAATAACGCATCTACCTTTAACCAACTGTCAAATCAGCTACTAACAGTAGCACACATGTTTGAAAAGCAAATATGACGTTTCAGCTACTGTTAGTAGCTGATTTGACAATTAGTTAAAGGTAGATACGTTATTGAAAAGGGGCGGTAGTGTAGTGAAGTTGACCAATAGATAGCTCGTGCTAAAGGGAGCGTGCAAGAAATATAGGTGGCAGCCCAGAAGTGGTAATGTTAAGCATTTTTACCGTAAAAGATTCGAATTAGCAACACTAGATGGCATTGTCTACGCAGTGCACTTTCCTTATAATGATGCTTGCTCCGAATGTCATGCAATTATGCATAATATTATATGCTTTTTATGGTGCCGTGTCGACAAGATGATGTAGGTTCCTAACATAAAGGATTAGGTTAGGCACATACATACTATACAACTACACTACACTTTACTACACACTAGTACAATGCTTTTAAAATTATAAAATTAAGTTAATTTAATTTTATAAGTTTTAATTATTATTTACGTTTAAAAACTAACTAATTTCTTTTCCTTTTTTTTGCATTTTTATGTAATACACGATACGCATTTTAATTACAACTTTTGTTAGAATGATTATTTTGTCTATTCTGTCTCCTAGACTGAAAAAGACCAGATCCCACGACACAGGGAATCCTAGTGTGGGGTCTAGGGTCTAAATTTAGTTTTGAATCTGTATTATTTTTGGCATAATATATATATTTTTTTAGGTAATTTTAATATTTAAGGTAACTACAGCAATGATTTCATGGTGAGGAAGACGTGATAAGGAAAAAATAAACTATGGTTTAAAACCACAATTCACACCCACGTTTAAAACCACAAGTCCCGTGTTGACGATTTAGGAATTTCCTTATTTGAAAAGGTTGTGGTTAGCAATATGTGTTCCTTATTCGTACCTATGCAAAAAGGTAGCCAGGGTTGTGGAATTTGTTCGAAAGAGTCACCGCGGCCCTGAAACGCAAAGGGCTTTAGGAGGAACACGGATGGGTTTTAGTTAGTAATTGCTCCGTAAGTGTTTCCGTGGCGTTGTGGAATTTGTTCGAAAGAGTCACCGCGGCCCTGGAACGCAAAGGGCTTTAGAAGGAACACGGATGGGTCAGTAAGAGTCTGACACGCCCTTCCACTCCGCCCAGAGCGGAAGAAGTCATTTGAGGACTTCGCATCTTAAAAAAAAAGTGTTTCCGTGGCATCACAGAATACCAGCTCTGTGATATATTTTTTTAAAAATATCGCAGCGTATGGTTTTAATTATCTTTTGTTTATTTTATTTTTGGTATGCCTCATGCTTGTCTCTTTTCCTTTCTTTCTTATCTTTCTTCTTTCTTTGCTGAGATAGGGACCTTTTTGGCCTCGCACAGATTAATTTCATGTTTTTTGCTTTATTAATTAATTATTATGTAAGTACTGTTCGTTTTTAATTTAGTTTACTTTTGTGTGTGTCTGGTGCGAGTCCCAAAGAACCATTTTTCTTCTTCTTCTTCATGTTCTAGAAGGGCATGGTCATATTTAAGACTGGTGTGTTCTGTAGCTGCTATAAAGTAAAGAAACAATATTCAAATAAAAAATATTGACTTAAAAAACCCAACCTCGAAAAACGTCTTAAAGTTAAGAAAAAAACAAACACTTCTCAAAAAGGCTGATGCAGTCGGTGACATCGAATCTGTGATTGAACTAAAATAAACACCACTAACTGCAACAGACAGCTTAAAAAGTGATTTTTTCTTAACTTTTTGGTCGTTTCTTGCAGTCGGGTTTTTAAAAAGTCAATAATTTATTATTTGTCTAATTTTATAGCAGATAAAAAACACCATCCTTGCACGCTTGCAAAGCACGCACTTCTGTAACACCCCTTATATGAAAATAATTCTCAAACGCTTCCTCTCATACTTTTAACACACTTAAGTTATTTAAAGAGTGACAGTGATATCTTTGGAGCAGGTAGATGGAGTGTCAAGCGGTCATCGGTCGCGACCTTTTAACCCGAGTTCCAGAGTGGTCCGTTCCACTCAGTACCGGAGAATGGCACTTGATATGGAAAAGTTACAAACAGCCCTATTTATAAAAAATCGTTAACCATATCATTAGTTAAAAAATTGTATACGAAAGTTTTTTATATAAAAAGCACAAATTAATACTACTAATAGAAATCTGAAAATGAGAATAGAAGTTACTGTTATTGCCACACAATATTCATGAAAAATGGTTTTATATGAGACTCGAATTTTTAACTAACTATCTTTAAACGGCCTTAAAAGAAGAGACTGAGACAGCGTGGTCTATTGATTTAGTAAATTAGGATCCTCCATCAGAGACTGAGACGAAGCAGGCCATAAAATAGTGTCTGTATCTAAATTGAAAATAAAATAGTGTCTGTATCTAAATTGAAAATAAAATAGTGTCTGTATCTAAATTAAGAATAAAATAGTGTATGTATCTGAATTAAAAATAAAATGGTGTCTGTATCTAAATTGAGAATAAAACAGTGTCTGTATCTGAATTGAAAATAAAATAGTGTCTGTATCTAAATTGAAAATAAAATAGTGTCTGTATCTAAATTGAGAATAAAATAGTGTCTGTATCTGAATTGAAAATAAAATAGTGTCTGTATCTAAATTGAAAATAAAATGGTGTCTGTATCTAAATTGAGAATAAAATAGTGTCTGTATCTGAATTGAAAATAAAATAGTGTCTGTATCTAAATTGAAAATAAAATAGTGTCTGTATCTAAATTGAGAATAAAATAGTGACTGTATCTGAATTAAAAATAAAATAGTGTCTGTATCTAAATTGAAAATAAAATGGTGTCTGTGTCTAAATTGAAAATAAAATATATATAAATAGTGTCTCTATGTAACTTGTCAATTTGCAATAACAATACAATACACTTCTTAAAATGAAGTAGCAGTATGCCCGATAGGCGACTCTTGAGTAATTACTAATCTTATCTAAGTAAACCCTAACAGTTACTTAAACACGTTCGTAGATAACAGGTGAACGGTCTGTTGCATTCACCACTGCAATTGTGAAAACAATAGAAAATTTCCAATAAGTAAATCAATCAAGTATATATACAGTGCACATCCATGTTTTAGCAAGTTTACTAAGCCAAGATGTAAACGGATTTGCTGATAGATCATAGATGAAAATAATGTCATGTCAATAAATTTAATAAAGTACATGCGCATTGTTTCAACATTTTATTACATCAAATTCGATATTCCGATAATTAGGGATGAATGGACGAAACGAATATCATACCGTGGTTTAAAAAAGCTTAAGACGGGGCCGATAAGGTCATCGATGTGAGTAATGGTTTTGCCTACGACGTATATACGACAAAGTTTATAGCACAGCCTACGATGAGGCGTGGGTTTGCGGACGGTGAGCGATGGGTGGCTCGCTGTCCGATTACCACCAGGCCCGGGTCGATGGCGCGTTGTGTTTCACGCGCGCCTCAAAGAGATGTCAGCATAGAAGGCCAGGCTTGGGTTGCGGATTTTGTTCACGTTGAGTCACCGCGGCCCTGGAACGCATAGGGCTTTAGAAGGAACATGGATGGGTTTTAGTCAGTATGTAAGAGTCTGACATACCCTTCCGCTCCACCCAGAGCAGAAGAAATCATTTGATGATTTCCCATCCATAAAAAAAAGCCTACGATGAGGCTATGAGGAACTGTGAAGTGGGGTACCTCTTCGCTTATGACGTTTCTTTGACAAGGCCTACGACGTAGACTACGATGAGGCCACGACAAAACATGGCCTGTGATGAAGTCTTCTATGTCAACTAGTAATAAAATTACTACATTTTCAAAAATATTTCCTGAGTATTCCCTTACTTTGATTACAAAACTCCAATCCTCAAGGTCGCCAACCGCAACCACTGGACTGCTATCTAAGTAGCGCATCCATTGTGTAACAAATGTACAAAAATAAATACAAAATCAAAACATGGATCGTAGTCTGCGGTCGCGTCAGGAATAAACCAGAGTACGACAGACGTCACGCAACGAAACCAGTATATCTTCACCTCTACTATTAAACTAAATCTCTCTTTCTACTCCTTGATTGTTCAACTCTGGGAGAGGTAGGGAAGGTCTTCTTGCAGTGGTGTCGTGAACAGAATATGGGTCGGGTCATCGATGCCAGCGGCTGGTCTGTTGTGTTTTATAATTAGTTTAACTGTGACACTTTAAACGATTACAGTGAACTCGAAAGGGGGATAGAATCCTTTCATATGATTGTCAGCTGTTGCAGTAAACTAGAGAGCTTTTGCTTGATCCAGTTCCTGCGCAGTCATCATATCAGCCGAAGACGTCCACTGCTGGATATAGGCCTCCCCCAAAGGGAAGGGGGGGTTGCCATAATCGCCACGCTTGACAGGCGGGTTGGCTATCGTAGTGTAGCTGTTGCAATGCACAGAGAATTCTGCTGTCCATTCTCTGGTGAATCCCTTAGTCGCCTCTTACGACACACACGGAAAGTGATCAGATGGTTCCTGAGCGTTAATTAAACTTAAATAACAAAGATGAATCGTTATAAATTATCTCGGTTTAGTGTTTGCAAGAATGACTATTGAGCAAGTCGTCCTGAGTTTGAAATCCAGGTTGGGCAGAGTCCTGCTAGGGTTGCAGAATCGTTCGGAGGAGGTAGCGCAGCCCTGAAATGCCAAGGTCATTGAAGGACGGGTCCTCACAGGTGGGTCATAGTCAGTAAGAGTTTGACTCTCCCTCCAGCTCCGCCCAGAGCGGGAGTCTGTAGATAATTTCATTTCCAAAAAAAAGAAGTTGAGCAAAGTGTGATTTGGTCTTTACTTCTAGGAAACTCAGTAGCAATTCAAAATTTTCGGTTTTAAGCTAATGGGTTGATTGGAAGTATGCTCTCCTAAGATGATTTTAAAATCCTGTCATAGCGATCGGGTTTTGTACCTGAGGGATGCCAACGGGACCCTATTACTATGACTCCGCTATCCGTCCGTCTGTCTGTGTCTCATTCAGAACTGTGATAAGTTGACATTGTCACAGTGTTTATTTCTGTTGCTGCTGTAACAACAAATACCTAATAAATATAAAATTAAATAAAAATGCTTTCTACACAAGTAACGTGTTTATTTTTAGTTTATACTACGGCACCCTTCGTGTGCGAATCCGACTCGCACTGGCCGTTTTTTGTCATTCCAGCGGTTCTGTTAAAAGTTTTACCAGCTTCTGTCATTGACTTTTTCCGAGTGAAAGTTGAAAATTATCGCATCTTTGTGATGAATTGATAAATCAATAATTATCTAAATAATCATAATTACTCTGCCTATCCTACAATAAACAGTCGCAATGATGAAAATAAATGGAAACATGATATCACTGCCATCTTGTAGTAATAACTGGAACTTATTAACTTAAAAGTTCCAGTTACAACATCACTTCATCTAGTTCTGATATTTACCGACAGATGGCGTTGTTCACAATATTTGGATTTACAACAATTTTTGGAACGACAACAGTTTATTTTTATTAAAATTAGAGAGTACTATATTTTAATTTTATAAGAATTATTCCATTATTCGATGATTAAGAAGGGAGGGTAGGTATGTAGGAAAACTACGAAAAGTATGGGAAGCGGGCGCTCGTTGCATGTTGCAAGGATAAGGGACTATAGTAGGCGCCAGATAATCGTGGAATAACGGTCATTGACCCACCTACAATTATTGACATTTTTAATTTGAAAAACGGAATTAATGACACAAAGCTGTCCCGAATCATCATCTCTTGTGATACTTAACATTGTCTAATAATGAAAAACGATTCATATTTAATTGTTCAGGTACCTATGAACAGTTATTAGGGAAAGGTCAATGTACTTTATTCCACATTTATCTGGCGCCTACTATAACCACACTTATTCAGCGCTGAATAAGTGTGGTTAGTCCCTTAGTCAGTGCTTGCATTTTTCTCTAAATTTATCATTTAGTAGAATTAATATTTAAGTACACTATCGCATTCAGTGTAACCACTTTTATACTACAATAGTTATTGGTTTCATCTTATGCATTTATTAAACTTGAATTGAATAGGTTCGATTTGTTCATGTTAGTTAATTACCTTTTTATCGTACCTTTCCACCAAATCTTTGTTTTCCCTTTAAACTCACACCACGTTCTCGAAGTAGTTTTTTTAGTTCATCGACTTTTAAATATCCGTAGGATGCCATAATATCACAGTACAGAGTAGTTTTTGCTTATGAATAATAATAAAACTATTATAATTTAATATGTTTTCACAGATTACTTGTTAAGAATAAATATGACATGATGCATCATGGCGGTTTGTTTATATAATATATATGTGCTAGTGGCGCCCTCTACGCAGAGTTTTGCGTAATATTCCCTATTCCTAATTTGTCAGCAAATATTATTTCATCTTATAGATGGAAGGACAAAATACGGGACAGGACTTGGGAGAGGCCTTTCACACGAAGGGTTCCGTACCATAAACCAAAAAAACACGTTTATTTTATGGGAGCCCCTTTAATTAAATTTTTATTATTTTTTGTTATAGCGGCAATAGAAATACACACTGTGAAAATGTCAACTGTCTAACTATTACGGTTCTTGAGAAACAGCCCGCTGATAGACAGACGGACGGACAGCGGAGGCCATGTAATAGGGTTCCGTTGGTTACCTTACGGGTACGGAACCCCATAAAGGTAATATTTTGACTATGTAGACTTGAATGAATAAAAATGTGGACACAAATATTGTTCTAATATTAACACAGTGATATAATTAGCCGGAGACTGGACTTAGCAAATAACTTTAAAGTGGGTGACAAAATTGTCTGACACATGCGAAAATTAATGACTTGTGAAGGAGATTCATAAGTATTTAATCATTATTTTCTGGACTGCTTGGGTATAACGTTTATTAATCACTAGTTGGTCATACGCCTTTGCTCCCGAGACATATCACGCAAGAAACATGTGAACCGATTCCAGTATAAAAGTAGTCCGTGGGACTCAGTGATACCCCGTAGAAAAGATCAATATAAACATTTAAATATTTACTATTTAGATTTTACGCTTACTTACGCTTATTTATAGTAGTTTATTTCCACAAAACGGCACGGGAGCACATACTTCGAAGACATAAACATCGAAGGCGTCGGTGCGCCATCTTCAACCGAGACGCCATGGCACGTCTTCGCCAAGAGGCGCAACTCTGTGTCACTAGCAAATCTTCGTACAATAAGTGTAGATCGTGTTGCAAGGGCCGCAGCACCCCCCGCAGCACCCCCCGCAGCACCCCCCGCAGCACCCCCGCAGCACCCCCGCAGCACCCCCCGCAGCAGCCACCGCATCAGCCTCCGCAAGGTCTGCACATTTTGTCCTATTGAGAGTGAAGAGTACTTTTAAAAGAATTAAAAATGGTCTAGAATAGGCTATTTCATAAATTGATTAGATTACGTTTGTCTTCGCAGAAAGATAGGAACCTAATAATAAAACCGGTCAAGTGCTCACAGTAGATTCCACGTTGATAGATATGTATAGTTTACTTTAATAAACACAAAAAAAAAAAATCTCCTAACTAAATAAACCCTAAAATATGGCGTCAAAAAATTCATCCGCATCGCTGTCGACTGGAAGTGTACCCAAAAGACTGGCGGCATTGCCACGTTGTATGGCAATGCTTATTCTTTGACCAAGGTAAAAGCCAGCCCTTGGGTCACGTGAAGTGTCAACTAAGCGCAAGTGCTAAATAAACTAGTTTTCTTTCTTTCTTTCTTTGATAGTTAGACTTGGTTATGAAGGGTTCCATTCATTCCACAAAATATCAAGCTACTAAAGCTTTGATAGGTTCCTTCCTAAAGTTATCAATAGTAAATTAACTATAGTAGGCGCCAGATAAATGTGGAATAAAGTATATTGACCTTTCCCTAATAACTGTTCATAGGTACCTGAACAATTAAATATGAATCGTTTTTCATTATTAGACAATGTTAAGGATCACGAGAGATGATGATTCGGGGCAGCTTTGTGTCATTAATTCCGTTTTTCAAATTAAAAATGTCAATAATTGTAGGTGGGTCAATGACCGTTATTCCACGATTATCTGGCGCCTACTATAGCTATTTTTAATATATTTTTATTTTTACGTGTATATTGTTAGTTTAGGATTTGAAGTGTTAAATGTACATAGTGACTTTAAAAGAAAATTATATCACGTCAACAACTTTAGCATTTTATTATGATTTGAAAGTTTTTAGAACTGTTTGGTTCCTAAATACACGATTAAAGCAAAATAATGTTCATAGTTTAAATAAAAGATTTAAGACTAAAATTTATAATATCAAATCAAATCTGATTTTAATATTAAAGAATTGTATTGAATATTATAGTACCGACTGTGTTTGTAGATGATGTCATACTAATTCTGCACGCTCAATCGTGAATTAGACGTCGAAATACATAATATATACCGTAACGTGAAGTGTGTATTATTTTGTGCTAATTGAAAAGTACCTCGCGTTGATTGTGAAATATATTTGGTTTTGTGACTTTCAGGTTATCACCTATTTTTGTGGTTTAAGACGAGGTTTTTAAAAAAATAACACTTTCAAGATTATGAAAGTGTTATTTTTAACCAACTTACGAAATAAATACTTTTTATTTATTTTCTAAGATGGTTAAAATAACACTTTTACACGTCAATCTTATTGTTCAATTTTTAATAGCATTTTCTTCCATTTTCTACCTGACTGCCCAGGGAATAAAAATCGACAAACAAACTTACGAGATCCTGCAGTCTTTTTTAAAATGCATACAATAGTGACATGATAATATTTATATACTTATACCTATTAGATGGATTCAAATGAACCGCCACTCGTCCATTCAAAGGTTCATTAGAAAACATACATGACACATGACATATCGCTGAAATGGACCTTTTTAGTGCAGCCGTGAGACACACACTTGGTTCTTAGTTTTTTTTTTTTTTTCTATGTACCGTGCGTGTTTCATGTAAGTGCATAATAAATATTATTCTTTCTTTCTTTTCTTTCTTTAAATCATATGAGAACCATATAGGTTAATGTCTGAACTAGTCTGTAGTGGGCTTTTGAGGAAAGCACCACACATATTTGAGTGGACCTGTCCTGGCAGTGAAAGCATT
Organism: Mamestra brassicae; assembly: GCA_905163435.1. NCBI lineage: Eukaryota > Metazoa > Arthropoda > Insecta > Lepidoptera > Noctuidae > Mamestra > Mamestra brassicae. Next base: position 17,067,263 of record LR990991.1, read on the forward strand.
AAGAATGGGTATTGCGTTAGTGAATTTTCTCGCACTTCGAAGTGTAAGGGACTAACCACACTTATTCAGCGCTGTTCAGCTTTTGTCCATAGAAAACAATTATTTTGTGCTTATGTTTATGCGTACGCATCCGTTCAGCTTTACGGATGCGTACGCATCTCATACAAAATCGTTGTTTTCTATGGACAAAAGCTGAACAGCGCTGAATAAGTGTGGTTAGTCCCTTAGGCCGGATGTTGTGAGCAGGGATGTTATGGAGGTGTTCTATCGGAACCAAAGTCGGAGTCGGAATCGGAATCGGATTCGGAGGTGGTGGCAGAAGAGAGATGAGTTAAGGACAGGCTTAATAAAACATAGTACAAACATTCTTCATTTCAATAAATTCTACTGAACTGAATGTATGTAAATAACATAGGCGTTGAAAAAAAAACATGGTTTCAATAACTGTTACCAAATTATATTATTATTATTATTTATTATATACTTTATTGTACACCAACAGTAAAACAAAAAGGAAACTTAACCTACTAACCCATTATATGTGTTACATAAACTATAACACATAATATAATGGGCGATCCTATCGCATTCCGCGATCTCTTCCAGACAACAGTATTATTGTCTGGACATGAAATAGGGCTGTCAATTATTTCCAAGAGTAGCAAATTATGCTTCGACTGCCGATTAAAAAGTATCGGAGCCGAAGTCGGGGGCGCTACTCTCTAAGCCTGAAGTCCGTAGTTTAGTCCTTAGTTGCGGGCGTATCTAGAATACGCCCTTCTCACCTAACTACTAAGAATTAATGACAATTCACGCCCGCAACTAAGTCTGAAACTACGGACTTCGGGTTTAGAGAGTGGCCCCCCGGTAACATCCCTAGATAATGGTACTAGTACGTGTGAAAGCTTTTATAGTTTACCGTCAGACACGCGGCAGCCGTCTGGAAGAAAAGGCACTATGACTTGGAAAGGCACTTTAGCTGTAGCTGCCGTTGTTAATGGATTAAATACCTTTGAGAACAGCAAACGGGTCACACAAGCAAAGATGACAAATATTATACCTTCATAAGTATGAAGGTATAATACTTATGAAGGTATTATGTATATCTGTCACCTCATTATACACATTTTGTTCAGACTGTTACTCTGAACTAAATGTTGATTTTATGTTTTTAGGAAGCAAATTTGTGCTGCGGTTTTTTTCCCTGTGCAACTTTTTGATTGGTGAACTAACACATGAACTATCTACTCTTCTGTTACAGGGTCAATTCTTCCGTTTAGTACATTGACGTTGGAATAATAGCTTGATTGGACAAAATTTTGGGAGCGCATTTGTTTTTCTTTACAACGTTATTTATTATATATAGAGAAAAACTACCAATTTTATTTACCAGAGCCAAGAAGTATGTACTTAACATTAATAAGAAATGTACTGTAATCCTATTAATTACTGAAACCTCTGTTAAAACACACCCGTGCATATACAGCCGTATCCTTCCTCACGATTCTACGTATACTTAGATAACATAGGTGTATCTTCAGGCTACAGTCCAACCAAGCCCCTGCGGCTGCCCTGCCAATATATACACAATATGGTTTACTAAATAAATACGTTTAATAAATAAACAATAGTATTTCACCTTTTCAACAGTTAAGCAATTTAATCAAATCACTAACTTTCTTTAGGAAAATGTGACTAAAATAACAAGTCTGAGTGAGTTGTTATTTTAGTCACCTGTTGGATTGGATCAAATCTCCAATTTGTTCATTTCTCTGCGACATGAACCCTAAATGTAACGCTTGAAGATATTACAAAGATTCAATTATCTTACCGTAATAGGTGATAATTAATTGAACTTGTGAACAGCTAGCGACTGCTGGCGTCTTCGCACGCGTTAAACTATTACAATTACCTACACTTAACCATCGCCCTAGTATATAGGTATTACTTGAGCTGTTTTTTAACACGCTTTTATTAGCTTCTCCTGTATGTATGTATGTATGTAAATGTATGAAAAAAGCGTGGGGTGCATAGTGTCAATAGTTATAAACATTTTATTGACAGATAATGAGTAGGTAGAAGAATCATCACTTTGATAATATCTTCACTTTAAATGCACTCCACGCTTTTTAACAATAATGTACATTCATTTCTTTTTTACATTATTCTTAATCAAATTTATTAAATTTTATTTTCTGTTTTTTAGTTGGATTTTTCTATAAAAGCTTGTTTTTTTAGTTTTTTTAAACTATTTTTTTTTCTTTTCTGCTCCATTGGTCTCGCAGTTGCAAGCGCGACTGCCGAGCTTGGAGTTCTGGGTTTGATTCCCAGGTCGGGCAAAAAGTGTTATTTGTTTTTTCCAATAGGAATTTCTCTGCGACAGTACGGAGTTTGGAAACTAAGTAGGTGATGTGACAGCCTCGTGCCTCGGAAAGCACTTTGAGACGATACCGGCCAATTGTGAGTCGGACTCGCGTGCAAAGGGTTCTGAACGAATAATATATTTTTTTAATGTTACTTTTTTTTCTTTTCTTATAGGTATTCTTGTAATATATAGGTAAATATCTATTCATTTGTTTTTTCAACATTTAAGGCTCATTAGTTTCGGAAATAAGGGATGGCCAATTTTTCATCTATTTTCTTTAATAAGTTCGGAATGGAATATTTTAAAATTATGAAAAAATACTTTTGAGATAATGAGCCCTTTCATTTGCTATGTCGCACGGTAGGTATAGTTGGAAAAACTTATTGTTTTGATTTTCTAGTTTGCCCCTATTTTCAAAATGTATTTATTTTTGTTACGCGTCCGTCTTCAATTTTGAGAAGAAAAAAAAATTGTGATTAACTATGATGGTTACTTTGATACCACCTTTGTTTACGGAAATCGAAAGTACCTTCAGAAAGGAACAATGGCAAAACAAACCGTAGGTGTAGGATTTATAACGTGTTTTATGTGTTTGAGGTTACTTTGACAAAGAAAACAGAGGGATTTTACGAAATAATCTTTCATTAAATGAATAAATAAATAATAAACGTTTATTAACAAAATATTAAGTTGTTTGTTACATTTGCCTCAAACTAGACAAGCCTGTATCTTGGGTACCAATTTCGAGAGTTTACCATTCAAAATGTATGCTAAAGTAAACACTAAACATGTTCGGTAAATTAAACTATAGAAATAAAATAAAATTAAAAGTAAAACAAACTAAAAATGGTTTTTTGAATGAACATAAAATAAAATAATCAAAATATTAAAAAAAAAAACACAAAGTAATAATAGGTACTGAAAAGACACATTTTCCAGTTTTCAGTTAGTTATTATAAACTCGTAATAAGTTCAAAAACTGAGCTGATGATTTACAATTCGGTATATAACAATCAGTTCTTTGCACAAACTTCTAAAACTTGAAAATATAATGTAACATTTAAATCTAATATTATATGTAATATATTATATTTTTATAATAAACATTGGATGAATGATCGAAGTAAACCCATATAGGTGATCAGATCAATGACACCCCTTACAAAATACGCCGCACAAAAAATCAGTGAACTTTAAGGTTATGATTTGCGATAAACGTCGATGAACTCGAATGAACTTCTGATCCAGTGAATAATATTTTATGTGTTTACTACACTGAAACTTGAAAATTAAGAAGTTATTCGAGCGAGATGTTTTATCAATTTTTTCGCAAATCGGCACGGATCCATCCACAGCGACTGAACACACGATGACAGTGACATTCAATGATGCCATCCGTAAAGAAAGAATGAAAGGATCGTCATCGCTCAGAATCCTCACTCCGCGATTCAAAGTAACCCCATTTAACCGGCACCTAATATTTGTTCAAATCCTATTTCAGTGCATGAATTTTTGTATAGTGGTCAATGTTCCCCTCGAAATAACGGACCACGCTATTGTTTTATAAATAAACGTCCAATTAAAAACTGCAAACATTAACTCCAAATCAACTAACAAAGGGTTTACAACTCTAAAAAACTCTTACGCATTTTATTTCAACCATTTCTACAAATCCCAAACAATTACTGCCAAAAATATCGAGTGTAAAGACGAGCAAAACAGTCGATTTAACAAAACCATTTACGACAACTCCAAAGGGAATCTTAATGAGCAATTCGAAAGCTTCGAATGTTGATGAGAGTCGGACTCGCGGGAAACAGCACCAATTTGTGGGAACGCAAAACTGACGGTTGATTACATTATGAGTAGGGGCTCTGTGCGATGCGTGATTTTCCGGACCGTCTTGATTTCGGTTTCGGGTTTTGTACTTTTTTGTGTATATTCCAGGGTTTAGTAAGATAATTTTATTTTTCTTCTCTAGCATTGGCACTCTCTTTCCCTCAGCAGTCGGCCCCTCATGTCTGGTCTGCCTCGACCGGTTTCTGAACAGCGCGTCTCTAAAGACCGAGTAATTAAGAGGACGACGAGTCTTTCAATTGACCGGTCCATCTTGTTGTGTATTGGCACGGACTAATATAAAAGATAGGTCCTGTGAAAAATATTAGCGGATATTACTCTACGTAAATCTAGTATTCTGTAACGATAACAGAGCGAATTGTCAAGGGTGCCAAAGATAGTAGTATTTTACGTTCTTAAAACTATGACAATTATGATTTATTAAGAATATGAGTCTGTTTTTCCTCAAACAGTAATAAAAAGTGATTCGTCACTTTGAAGATGACAAGTGGCACGTACACCTATTGATTTACTTAGGTAACGTTGTTTACTATTTATGTACCCAATGATCGGTTATAAAATAGATCTATCTGATTTATCACATTTATAATAGGGCTGGTTTGAGGCGGTGCAGGAGAAGAGGGTCTGGATGGATATGAGGGAGGTATTTGCCCAGCTGTGGGTCTCTAAAGGCCAACTAAAAAAAAAATCACATACGATCACTTTACGGGGTTTTACTCCTCACGGTATTTCCTTAAAACTCTTCAAGTCCTTTTTCCTGGAAATGAAATAATCGATTCTTAACTAACATGATACGCATAAGCAAGATACCTACAACTACATAGGTATAAAAAATTAGTCATAACCTTTTTCGAATAGATTTTCAAGAGGCAGTGACAGCAATTTTAAATTTTCTATAGAAAGTGAAAAAAGACTTACTCCAAAAAGTTTTTAAGTTAATTTTTAGATCTAGAAATCTTGCGTTTGCGTATCAAGTTAACACAAAATGTAGAGAACAAAACGCTCACAACATCAGAGCCAGACATAATATCAAGAAACAAAACAAAATCGAACTCCAACTAACAAACCAACCCTACACGATCCTAACTTCCTCAGAACAATGGTCACCCTACCCATAAGGGCAAATATCTGCCCCAAGCCTCATCCCGCGAGGAGGCTGGGCGTACCCACGTACCCGCAGTCTCGGTGCGACCACCGCGGCGTCACCACGCACGTGTCGCGTTCTCCCATCCTTCCCGCCTTACGAAACGTCGCCATGGACTCGCTGACGACCAATTAAACCAACACAATGGAATATACGTCACAGCTAGGTAAAGAATTATTTTTTATTCTACAATTGTTCTCTGGCAAGATGGTTGTTCTATGTGTGTAAATTGTAAACAAAATTCGGAGATGGTAAGTCTGATTTCTTTAATGTCTGTGTCTTGGATTGAGGTATCGTTTTGTATATGAAGATTAATGTGTATTTGTTTGTTGAAGGATGAATTAGAAAAATACTTAATCGATTTGTGTTATTTTTTTATTCATTTTTAATGGCTTTGTTTATCATCTGCTAGACTCTCGTATTTTTTATATTAGACGTTTCGCAGTTAAGTTTTAGATGATGGTTAAAAATTATTCTAGAAAATTATGAGTTTGTTTTGAAAACTCATAATTTTTCATTCTTTTGTAGATTTCTTGACATTGAGACATTGTGTATTTTTGTGTACATTTCACGGTTCTAACATTGACACTGATTTATGCGGTTTTTATACTGTGCATACAAAGCAATGGGAGTTTAGAACGAAGAAAAACGCGGAAAATGAATAGACTTCAAACGACAGTATTTACTAACAGTGTCTCACATAATTCCTTAAATAGATTTACATTTTTTTTTTAAACATTGCCCCACACTAGGAATTTCTCATGTATCGTGGGTGCGTTTACAAACATATAAACTCACATACACAAACTGCTAAATGTAACTAAATTACTCTAAAACGGTTGAATGGTGTTCGATACCCATAGAATGTACTATGTTCTATGTATAGGCCAAGTACATGAAGTAGGTTTCCTAGAGTAGGATTGGAACGGGTATCAGCAAGTTCTCCCATTGTTTCGGGATTCTGATCTTATGTTTATGTCTGCAGTCAACTGACAGCCTTCTAAATTAATACAAAAATATTCGTATGCCGTAAATATTCTTAAATATTTTGTCCAGCATTTTGAAATGATGTATACCTTTTACGGTTTTTGAGAACACCTGAAAATCCTCATTGGTCTCTAAATTTCGTTTTTTACCTCTATTTTTTTAGCAACATATCCTTACTACTAATTATAAATGCAAAAGTGTGTCTGTCTGTCACCTCTTCACGCTTAAACCGCTGAACCAATTTAGATAAAATTTGGTATAGAAATAGTTTGAGTCCCGGGAAAGGACATAGGCTACCTTTTGTCGCGAGAAAAGGGCTTGAAGGGGTTGAAATAGGGTATGAAAGTTTGTACGGGAGTCCGTCATTATTGAAGACAAAACTACGAACCATTGATTTTAGGCACTTAATGAAAAATAAATATAGATATTTGTATCTTAAAAATAAAAATGGCTGCCAAAAGTAACTATTCCACGCGGACGAAGTCGCGGGCAAAAGCTAGTTATTATAATAAGTATAGGAAAATGCAATTTTACATAAAGAAAACATACCTTGGGCTTTTGTCTCGCATTTATGCATTCTTAATAACTATAATTATTATTGTAAATATGGACATTAAATGTAAACGGAGTTTTAATAAGAATACACGTTGGTTTTTGTGGGAAAACTAATGGAAAAATATTAGAAGTAGTAATATTATTATACAGTGCGATAACATAGTACAACATGTTGATATATTCTTAACCTACATACAAATACAATATATTATATATATTTAAACTAATAAAATACATTTATTTGCTAAAATGATAAGCGAATAAATATGACATACTAGTGGCAGCCCCGCGGTTTCACCAGCGTAAGTCTCGATCCCGTGGGAATATCGGTATAAAAGTATTCTATGTGTTATTCCAGACTATAATCTACCTCTGTGCCAAATTTCATCAAGATCCGTTCAGCCGTTCTGACGTGAAAGAGTAACAAACATCCATCCATACTTACAAACTTACGCGTTTATAATTTTAGTAGGATAATGATCTTACCGGAAAAGACTAGGCAGATGATGAATGATCTTACCGGTTAAGAGAATAATCATAACGAAGAACAACTAAGAATGACAAGCTTTTATGTAGGGTTCTCAAATCCAACGATTTCGTTTAATTAAATAAAAAATCCACAGTCGGTTTTGAATCTGCTGACAAAATGTTCACTCATTCTGTTTTCACGTCAATCACCATAATACGAAGTCAATTAGTTTTAAGACAGTCCTCCGTCATTCCATAATACGACTCGAGTACTTTATTATATTCAAGAAAGTTTGACAGTTAATAGTTGACAACACAATATAACTTTCCGTTTTAGTCTGATGCAAAGCAATTTTCCCACAGTTCTTGCACCTGCGTTTGTTTACTACTTTGTACGATAAATGAAGCGCACTCTGAATAAATTCATGTATCAATTGAATAATACGTCGTTCCATAAAAAGGACCATCATATTATAAACTTATTAACACTATAAATAGGTCATTTTCTTGTTTGTAGCCGTAATCTGTGGAAGAACTGATCCAATTACAAAAAATAAATTGTTTTACTGTTACAAGGCTACAGTGTAGCTATATAATATAGTGATAGGCACGCGTTTGACCACTATCTCACCTGATGGTAAGCGATGGTGTGGTCGAAGATGGAGCACGCTTGCCTAGAAGTAACCTATACACTCTTGACTTAAAGACTCCCAGGTTGTAGCTATCAGGAAACATAGACTCTGGCAGGAAATTCCACTCCTTAGTTGTATGCACAATGAATGTGTTCCCAAAACGTTTGGTGCGTGTGGGTGGGATGTTCACCAAATACCGGTGGCGCATCGCCGTACGTCTTGTGGTCCGATGATGGAAAGGGCTTGGCGGAATTGAACTGTGTAATTTTATTTCGATAAAGTGCACGGTTACATTAGCTTCTGACATTTTATAAGGGGCCATGTTGGCCTATGGGAAATAAAAATATTTTTATAATTTTACTTTTTTAATTTTAATCACGACTTCAAAGCCACAAAATAAGCTTGTGAAGTATAAGGATAAATCAGCAATTTCTGGTATATATATGGAAAAACATAATGGAATTTTCTGGTACGCAGAAAAATCTGTACCCTTTTACTATACATTTTTTGATATGGGTCAGCCCTAAACTTTTTGGGCGCGCAGATAAACTTACAATGTATTTGTATATGGCTTTGTTTTGTGTTTGATAGTTTGTGAGGGTCTCGTGGAAAAATAATAACAGCAGTACGGGCCGATCCTTAAGGTAAAGCATGTTTCCCGATGTCGGTCCGTGGATGGGTGATCATCTTTTACGTTAAACCGTTTGGTCCCGGATGTCATATAAAGATATTTAACAGTCGTTACTTCCACAACGACCATATCTGACTATGCAGTCAAAGGACTATGCAGTCAGAGGACTATGCAGTCAGAGGACTATGCAGTCAAAGGACTATGCAGTCAAAGGACTATGCAGTCAGAGGACTATGCAGTCAGAGGACTATGCATTCAGAGGACTATGCAGTCAAAGGACTATGCAGTCAAAGGACTATGCAGTCAGAGGACTATGCAGTCAGAGGACTATGCAGTCAGAGGACTATGCAGTCAAAGGACTATGCAGTCAAAGGACTATGCAGTCAGAGGACTATGCAGTCAGAGGACTATGCAGTCAGAGGACTATGCAGTCAAAGGACTATGCATTCAGAGGATTATGCAGTCAGAGGACTGTGCAGTAAGTGGTCTATGCAGTCAGACGACTATGCAGTGTTCTATGCAAAATACTGGTATTCATCTGTATCTGGTTGGAAGCCAACCACAACATTTATGGAGGCAAATTGATTGTTGTGTGATAGTTGCTGCAAATTTCGTTCTATACTTTAATTAATCGATAGTATTAAAAACTTAAGAGCATTCATGTAACAGAAATCAAGATAAGTAGATTCTAGGTATGTTTTAGCTTGAGTATACACATTTTTACAAAGAGGAGAACATTAATGCAAGAGGCACTGTATGTGATAATAAGTCTCTCAAGGACTATAAAGTTAACTTAGGCTGTAACAACGCAACTTGACTTAAGCAAAGTAAAATATATTAGTACATATATGTAGCTGTATAAGTGGGTACGCGGACGGGCAGGGGCTTTCAAATAAGGGGCCTGTCACTTTGTACAATTCTTCAGATAACAAAGTTTATAAGAACAGCTTAAGTCTCCATCCCTCTGTCAAAGTTTGACAGTTCGCGGCGAAGCTTATTCCCAAGTTTTGTCTGTGGTTATAAAACGTAACGTTCAGTTTGTTTAGCGTAAGTCTTATATATTTTTTTTGATTATGTTTCGGACTAGTTTTATTGACTATCATTCTTGGGGAAGTTTGTTCTAGTTTGCGAATGGGTACGAATGAAGCAGCTGGTTGTTCTCTTGCTAGGGTATTATGAATCGGGAAAGGGTTGTTGAAAGTAAAGGAGGGTGATGGAGCCACCTGTTTGCGTAGACGCCAGTATATCAAGCGACAACAATCTGTCAAATTTCTTTAATAGATTTTCAACTTTATCACCAAAGTGTTAGGTTCAAGGTTGACTGGAAAAAATTGACAGTTTGGGGTAGCTTGATGTGTTGGCGTCTTGTACAATTTCATACAATTATTTGAACTTTTTAACTTGACTTTTTAGTAGTGGTGTATTTAATAGTCGCTCAATACTGGTAGTTGTAGCAGTAAATTTGTGTAAAATACTTGTTTCATTTTGTTTTATGAACAATAAAGTAAATTATATCTATTCATGTAAAATATTGGTAAACAGCTGCATCTGGTTTGACTTCCAATCAAACCTGAATACCAGTATTTGAAGCCGACTTCAACGGATTTGAGATTCAATTGATTAATGCTGTAGCTGATTGGCTGTACGAATAAATTATGACGCCAACTTTTTTTTCAAAGCAATTCAAGCTCACTATGTATAAAATAATTTATTTGGTAGGAATATTGAAACTCTCATTACAATTTCAAACTCTTTAAATTTCATTCATTCATAATGCAACGCATTCTACTCAATAACAATTCTAAAATATTCAATCTATAAATAAAATCCATTACCCATTAAAAACTTACAAAATAATTTTATAATACCCCAATATGTCTGCCGTATTATCGGGTCGTACACACTGTCACAAAAAGCGTACGTTTCAATTCAACCCTCTGTGTGCAACGGGCCTTATTGTTACCCATAGAGCTGTTCCTACCCTTTGTTACAATCACGTTTGGGTAACAAAAGGGATTGCAAGGGGATGCACCCCTGCGAATGTGTATTAGCTTTATTCAGGGTTTATCTTATCGATGCTTAATATATGGCCAGTGTTTTATCGTATCTCTCTGCTTATTAGAGTGAGTAGGAAATTGGTGTGACGCACTTTTTTTTTGTGTTGTTTTGGATGGGTTATTGGGCAGATGGTAAATAAAAGTAATATGAATTTGATAAATTAAATGGGGTTTACAAAAAAGTTGTCACGTAAAAGAGCCGTTTAGGTCGCTACTGCAAAATATATCATCGAGTCGGAAAGAAGACGAAAATACCAGAATAAAGCTGTTTAATAAGTTGAAAATCTATTGAAAAAACTTTGAATTGCTAAACTCATTCATACACAGGCAAAACCTAATAAAATGTAAGCTCTCATAAATCTAGCCGAAAATAATCAACTCGAATAATTTACCGAAACATAATTTAGATACATTTATTCTGGAGACAACTCTAAATAATCCAAGCCCATAATTTACTTCAACGAAAGCCGAAAATAAAGCAAAATTTTCCATCAACACTTCGGCATAAATAAACAAGGATACGCCTACCCATTATTTTCGAAGCCCTTGCCTAAATTATCATTGATCTGTATTATCATAACACTTTGGTTCTCGTTTGCCTAATCCTTGGAGGATCACAAGGTCTTATTTTGTTTATCAGTCGATCATTTTACAAGAACAACAGAAGATCGATGAAGCTGGAGTTCGTTTCTAAGATGAATCTCGTGTCAAGGTGAGAGCGTTACGATTCTATCCCACGTGTTACGTGTAGCCATAGGCACAGTATCAAACAAATTATTTGAATTTTTCGTTTGGTAGTAAAGTAGGTATAAGTTGCATTTATTGTACTTTTGGTTGAATATGAAAATGTCAGTGAAATTATTCGAACGCTCTTTGAAAGAAGAAAATTATGTCTGTATTATCTACATTTATTTAGCACAGACAAACCAAACCAAATTGCAAAAAAAATAACATTCTGTTTTTAAAATGACAAAAAGAATGCTTTAGATAATTTGTCATCATTATGTGCGAAAATAAATGCGAATGAATAGGCCAGATTTGGATTGTATGCAAAATGCATAAGGCTACCCGCTGCGTATTATTTTTTTATTATTTCCAGAATTTCAAAACCAACAAATATTAAACCAACAAATACTATTTTTAACAAAACATCCACCATAATTGGTACGTCATTTTTTTAAATCAACTGCTTGTTACTTATATTTAATATATTCGTTTCTCAAACTTTTCAATACCAAATAGAACAGTTGTTTGATTTATCCCAACTATACCCGCGTCCCTTGGGATCAAGAGTGAAACATCTCTTTGTAACATATCCATAGATCAATAGTTCTGATTTGAATATCACGCTAGGGATAAAATAAAAGTGGTCGTATTATTCACAGACAAGTTCTGCCAATTTGATTTTTAAGGCTCCCGCAGCCGGGCGCGATGTGTGATTGTGACATCGCTTTTTCATAGAACTTATTATATTTATGGAGTACTTTAGCCTTCGGGCTAAAGACTAAGTAGCCTATTCAGGGTCCAGTTCATCTCTGTATCAAAACTCTTCAAAATCGGGTCTGCGATTTAGGCGTGAAAGTGTAACAAACTCATTTTCGCAATTAAAATATAAGGATTTTTATTTTTAATAATAATAGTAATTCTTTTTTATCAGCAACTAAGGCCCATCGGAAATACACAAATAAAACATACCATCGTTGCAAAAATGAAATCTCCTAAAAAAAACTTTTCGACACAAAAAAAAAAATTTCATTTTTTTTAATGATACGTGCTGTCGATTTAATAAGTACTCACAGTGACATGGAAGTTTTTGCTAAGTGTGGGTTTTCAAAATTACTTTTTAAATATCTGTAAACGTCATTTTCGACAAAAATGTCGCATACGAAATTTTAAATTTGCAACGACGATACAAAAAATAAACTAATACATATTAATCTTCCCACAAAATAGAACTTATAAACTAAGACACACGAATTTTGTCGAATTGTACCTGTCTATCGTGTACCCTAAGATTTTTTCCCTTTTGGGAATCACAGAGACATAGTTTTTCGGCATCAACCACTTGCCTTCCGGCTTTTCCAAGCCTGGGGGAAATCGGGTATTCTAGTCCGATTGATGTCATTTAATTCACAAAACAAATGACTATGCTCCTTTTAAATATATGGGTAGCGATATAAAGGTAAGCCACTAGGGCTTTAAAACGAGTTTCCGAGAACCATATAGGTTATCTTTTGAGGATAAATGTAGGTATTTTATTTACTTACATCAATAGGTAGATGTTACCGTGATCAATGAGCTATTGTTTTCTTACACAGTTACATCTTATTGTCGGAGCTCATATAAATATTTAGTTTTTTATTTTTGTATTTATGTGCTAAAGTTACGAAAGAGGCCGAAGAGGCTTACGTTTAGCTGTGGATGGCAATTTGCTGATATGATGATGATGATGACGATGATGTGACAAAGTAAAAGACTGATATGGAATAATGATGTCTTTTACGCACGTTTAAAATCTTCTTTGAAGTTCGATTAGCTGAATTTTGTGGAATGTTAAAATTGTTAAGAAAGTTTGCTTATTTTCTTTTTATAATAATATGGGTTGCATTATTATTCGGTTTGGTTAGCTACCACCTCTATGTCTGACAGGCTGTTCGTCTGCTTCCAGCTAATGTGCTCCGAATCTACTGGACCGATACGAATTGATGCGAACACGGAGCGTTATGATAGTTTCGCGTGGGATAAGGGCAAGAGGATGCTAACTCGCGTTTTTTAACATTTATAATTGTATTTATCTACTTTTACATTTCACACCTACAAAACTGATTTACATTCGTACACTTCAACGAAGGTTCAGTTGAAAACCAGCGTCAGGCAACTCCTAGTTGTCTGGCATTTTGCTGAACTGGACCTATTTGGCGCAGCCGCGGGTCGTAAAATGTTTTTGTTTTAAAATTAAGCTGTCTTTTATTTGTATCTACAATGTGTGTCTGTGTGTGTGCCAAATAAACTAGTTTTCTTTCTTTCTTTCTGACTACTACGAGAACATATCTCACTTACGGTCGGTCTCAATAACATATCTACATTTGACCAAATGTCAAATTAGCTACCAACAGTAGCGGAAACGTCATGTTTCCCTTTCAAACATGACGTTTCAGCTACTTTTAATAGCTAATTTGGCAGTTGGTCAAAGGTGAGATGTGGTCGACGATGGAGCACACAGATTGCTTGAAATAAGAAGATACACCTTGGTACCTAAAGTAAGCTAGCTTGCTTTGCTGAAACATATACTAGTTTACCATCATACCAGCCGAAAGACGTCCACCGCTTGGCAGGCAGGTTGGCGATCGCAGTGTAGCTAGAATGGACAGCAGCATTCTCTGTGTATTACATACACAGAGAATGCTGCTGTCCATTCTCTGGTGTGTCCTTTAGTAGGCTCTTACGACACCCACGGGAAGTGATGGGTTGGTGCTATTCTTTGACGTCCAACACCATACAGAAATACTTTACTTGTTTACGCTAAATTCAGATTTGCCTATAAATCCACAGACAAAATTAGCAAAGAAAACACAAGGTCAAATATTTACATCTATTCAGTTCTATTTACTCTTTTCTCGGTAAACTTTTTTTAGTACCAACCAAAAGGAAGTTTTCGTAGTTATGTTTAAGATAAATCAATCAATTGGATACGTGTTCTTGTTTTATTGGTCGGATGTTTTTCTCATGTTGTTTGTAAGAAGCCAGTGTAGCGAGTGAGTCATCGGAGGTCGGAGCTTAATGAAATTTATGTTCTAGGTTAATTCGTGTTTCTGGGCGTAATACCTACCTACCTATTTATATAACAGACATCTGAGTTAATTAGGGCCCTCTTTCTTTTTTTTTAAGGATGGGAAATCATCAAATGACTTCTTCCGCTCTGGGTGGAGCGGGAGGGCGTGTCAGACTCTTACTGACTAAAACCCATCCGTGTTCCTTCTAAAGCCCAGGACCGCGGTGACTCTTTTGAACAAATTCTGCAACCCTGGAATTAAGGCCCTCTTGCACAAACCAGAGTTATCTTTTTACTCCGTCAAAAACTCCACGGACAATCTTTTTAACCAATTGATTGTTGCAATGTTGTGGTTACATTTTACTTGTCGGTCAAGTTCAAAGCACAGATCTTCAAATAACAGCCGAAACAAACGGCTAAACGTGCTTTCCGAGGCACGGATGTATCTCGGTATGTTTCGATGGTCACCCATCCACGAACTGACCGTGGCAAGCGTTGCTTAACCTTGGAGATCGAACCGTGTGGCTGTTATTATAATAGCCATTAATTTTATCTCAAGGATGTTCAACTAATTTAAGAGTCACAATAACCTTACTCAATATCGAAATTCGAGCCAAATTTTAGATATATATTTTTCATATCAAAAACCAGAGTGTCATCTAAAGGTGACTCCACAGGTTACCGCCGACCCGTCGTCGCACTCACTAGTCATTTGCGATTCAATGAGCTCGTCTGGCCTGGACTGGACTGGACAATTGACGTGATTGTTGTTTTGCATAAGCTCGGATGTTACGTCCGGTTTTGTTTAGAAAAGATGCTGGGAATTGAATTTTGTTTTGTGACTGTTATGTTTTTTGTTCTTAGTTTGATTTTGGTTGTAGTGTGGTTTTTAAATCGACTACAAAAGAAGAAAGAGGTTCTCAATTCGGTTGTATGTTTTTTTTTGTGTGTTTGTTACCTCATAACTCCGTCATTTATGAACCGATTTGAAAAAATATTTTTGTAAGTGAAAGGACATACTTTCCAGTTGGTCCCTTAGTCGGTTCAGTAGTTTGGTTTTTAAATAAAAATAGCTGAAAAAAATATGTCAGCCGAGTAATCGGAATTGCGTATTTTTTACTTTGTAGTGTTTTTTTTTTTGGAAGTCGCTTGTATTTTTTTGTAAAATTGTTTTTTCATTATATCTTCAGAGCCTCGGTTTATTAGTAGGTGCCTTAACTTTCAGTCACCTTTTTGCCCTTGTCCCATTTAAGTTAATCTCATCTCTGACCTCTCCACTCATCTATGTTTAGTCACATGCGTTTCATCCCTCTTTACTACATGCCCATAGCAACACAAACGATTTTTTGTTCAACTGATGAAAGAAAGAAAACTAGTTTATTTGGCACACACAGATACACATAATTTTGGTACAAATAAAAGAAAACTTAATTTTAAACAATAAAATCGTGTGCCCCACGACTGCACCAAATGGGTCCAGTTCAGCAAAATGCCAGTTCAGTAGTTGCCTGACGCTGGTTTTGAACTGAACCTGTTCAATGTTCACTGGCGCTACTTTGTACTAAACTCGATATCGATATTATGCAACATAGGTATTACCCGACCTCTAAAGTAGACCATGATTAATGTCAGTTATAAACGTCTCATAGTAGGCGCCAGATAATCGTGGAATAACGGTCATTGACCCACCTACAATTATTGACATTTCTAATTTGAAAAACGGAATTAATGACACAAAGCTGTCCCGAATCATCATCTCTCGTGATCCTTAACATTGTCTAATAATGAAAAACGATTCATATTTAATTGTTCAGGTACCTATGAACAGTTATTAGGGAAAGGTCAATATACTTTATTCCACATTCTGTTGACTCACACACTGTTGTTTAATTAATGGTTCCAATGTTTGTAAATATGTGAGTACCATTTACCTAAATTTCTTTAGGAAATTAATAAGTTTACCTCTGCTGGTGATACTTTGTTCTAATAAGTAGCATACTCTGGGTGCATCGTCCTCACATAATATTAAATTAATTTTTGTAAACCAAATTTTGTAAAATCATTATTTGAAAAGAGTAACTATGGAGTTTCTTGTCCGTTCTTCTCCATAAGAATCTACCTTTCCGAATGGACAGTAGAGTCACTTTATTAATGTAATTCTATTATTTTTACTGAACTGTAAACGATGACGTTCAAAAGTGCCGTTTAATGGCCTAATTGAAATAAACGTTTTGACTTTGACTTTGACTTTGACACATTTATCTGGCGCCTACTATAGTAGGTATTAATTTACGCTCGATTTGGTATCCTTCTTGTGTAACCAACAGTTTGCTAAACAAAACACATCATTAGAAGTAAATTCCTTCTCGTTCAACATACAAATATTTCTCGCCAACATCAGACCTCACTACTATAGAGGACGAACTTATCGTCCGTAATCTCTACAATCGTGCGCCATAACATTACAGCACATGGTGCCATAACGACCCGACTAAACAGCGTACAATAAAAATGAGTCCAGTTGTTATATTCCTAGATAGTGCGCTAATAATATATCGCCTAGGCGATAAAAGCTAGATTAAAATGTAATAAGTAAATGTACCTACCTACCCATACCTACAGTCCCTGTCCATAATGTGCTGGTTCTCGGTGAAGGTGAACTGCATAAAGCTGTATGCAGCATTGAGACGTTCAAGTGATTTGACGTTCAAAAGTGCCTTTTAATGGTCTAGTTGAAATAAATGAATTGACTTTGACTTTGACTTTGACTTTGACTTTGAGAAATTATGCCTATAATATAATTTATTTCCAATTGTGATGGCACTTTCGCTAATAAATACCTGCCTTTTTGAAGTGATAACTTCTTATGGCAGGGTAAAACGCTTCGTAACGTAACGTGTTACGGATCCAGTCTGTCTGGCTTCCCTTTCTCTCACGCATAAGGCAGCGGTAGGCAGGCTCTTCCTCTCTCACTCTAACCCACAGCGCTAGTCGTATTTCGGACAGACGCTTCCCATATTAAATAGTTCAACTTAGATTAGTTTAAGTTTTTTAAGGATGGGAAATCATCAAATGACTTCTTCCGCTATGGGTGGAGCGGAAGGGCGTGTCAGACTCTTACTGACTAAAACGCATCCGTGTTCCTTCTTAGGCCCTTTGCCTTCCAGGGCCGCGGTGACTCTTTCGAACAAATATCTGCCTTATTGCCCGGTTTCTGAGGTACTTTATCGGTCATTTATCTGTCCGTTAACGCTATATTTCATAACGTCATTAGTTAGTTAGTGGTTAACAGTCAAATAAACGACCGATAAAGTACATACAATTTTTGATATTTGAATACGTACCAGATTTGGCGTACAGTTCTTTCATGTGTACTTATTCTAGAACATAGCTCGCACCTTTTAAACCAACTACCATACAATTATAAAGGAGTCAGTAGAGTCATTCTGTTTGCTTCCATAACAACAAATTGAAATTGCAAACCTGTTTTACAAACGTAGTCATTACGCCAGTTCACATTGCGTGGAAAAAATACAGCGTTTTGCTTCAAAGGCAATAATATAAACAATTTTTGTAAAACATTTAAATAATGTTAGGCAAATATTTTGGTGATAGTATAGAGGTATGTGGTACAGAGAGCATGCACGCGTACCTCCACCGGCATGGGAGGATCTTCCGACCAGACGGGTGTTATGTCTGGTGGGCAACTGCCCGATAGTTGATAATCGGACTGTTGTATATGATCAAATCGCAGGGAGAACTTTGCTTGCGCGATGCAGGATTTTGTTGGTAGTTCGTCGCTGACAGGATAGATGGCGTTACGGTTATTTTTGTTGCCGTACAAATTTCGCTTGTTAGTTTTTCATGTGGCGGTATTGATGCCGCTATAATGGCTCCTACAGACAGACGCAAAGTGACAACTCGGCAATCTAAATGGTTTTACGGGTGTATAGTGTCGTGCATAGAAAATGTCGTGTTTAACGAGAGTCATAATAAGTAGTATTCTATTCTATTCTTAGCCACAGGCACAACAACAAAATGATCTATGTTATGAATCCAAATTCAAATATTAATTTAAGCTTCACACTGATCTGAACTAGTCCTAACACAATTTATCCTGTGTCACTTGAATGATCAAATACTGGTCATGTTAGTACTGTTTCAATATTTTCTTTTCTCATACATGTTATTGAGAGCTTGTTTGGATAGATATCTTTGATATTGTCACGTGGGTCAATGTCATGGAATATTCTCTTAACGATTGTTTTAACCTTGAAAAGATGAAGACGAGAACTGTTATTGGCAAATATAGTATCGCTAGCTTTTGTCTTCGGTTTTACTTTATTAAAATTGCCTACAAACGTCTCCAGGCTTTTCTCACCATCAAAATCGATTCAGCGATTTAGGCGCAAAAGTGTGAGAATCAAACAAACAACCTCACTTTCTCATTTATAATATTAAGTTAGGATTCCTGTATCTGATTGCCTCATCGGTCAAGTGGTTGCAAGCGCTGCAACAGAGCCTGTGATCCTGAGTTCGAATCCAGAGTCGGGCAGTGTTTTTGGGTTTGTCCAAATAGGATTTCTCAGTTGCGGCTCAGAGTCTGGATATGTGAACGGTTGGTAGCAATATATCCGTCTTCTATTACTAGTGAATAAAACATTACGGAATCAATATGATCTCTATAATCAATTTGGGTGCATTATAAAACGTGTTACAGAATAAACGCAATACCTCTTAAGGGATCATTGTACTCATAATTATGAACAACTTTCACTATAGGATCAACTCTGAAATCGTGAAAATGGATATCTGCAAAGTTGATGACTTTGCGTTCTAAGGGGATATTAGCTCTGCCAGGATTGCTGGAATCTTGTGAAAGGGTTACCGCAGCCCTGGAACATAAAGGGCATTTGAAGGAACATAGCTTATGGCACGGAAAGGAACGGGTTTTAGTCAGTAAGAGTCTGACATTCGGCCCAAAGCTGGAGGAGTCATTTCATGAGGGAGTACATCCATAAAAAAGGGGATATCAGCTCAGTTCTATCTTACCTTTAGTTCGATAATCCAATGGATAATCGCACAAATCTTTCGAGGTTAACCCAAGTTCCTGCTGCTTCCTCATTAAAAATAAATTTCTCGGGAAAAAATATTTCATGAATTGAACATTTCTGTCTCCTCATTTCCACCGGGCATTCAGTCAATTTGTAAGGAAAACCAATCTAAGAATTTAATTAAAAAACTGTCTATGTGTGTACTCGTTGCCTGTAATATCCTGGCCACGGAAATGATTTCCCAGCGCTTGCCGTAAAAAGGAAGAATAAATTAAAAGAAAATCTCGACTAGCGTAGAAAACAATTTTCCATCAGAAAAATAGCTCTCTACTTTTATATGGACATAATAGACAAGCACTGTTAAGTACTTGAGTGTTTTAACGGAGCTGGTTTTTGCACGGTATTGAAAGAACACAATATTGGAAGCTATAGTTTATGGGGTAGCAGGTCAGGGTTTTCAAGTCTTGACGGGGCAAAATTGTCATAACTTCATAACTCATAAATAGTCATAATATACACGCTGAAATTTTAATGGTTGTTTTCCCGCGGCAGAACGATTAGCCATCAGTAGTACTATCGAAACATAAAGTTAAATTTAAAAAGTAAAAATGTTTTTTTAAACAATCAAAAAAAAAAACATAAACTCGAAAGCGTGAAAAGGAGAATATGATAGCCACGTTCATGAGAAAGGCTACAGGCTATATATGTGTATAATCAGAAGGTTTGGAAGAACGTGTTTTCAGTTGACGGTTTACTGAACGACTGAAGTCGTATACAAAGGTTGAGAGTGCTTAGAATTAATTTACGAGCTACGTCATACATTGCCTAAGACTAAAGATATTTAAAATGTCTACGCGCTACAATAACATTGGTAGGATTTCCTGAAATCTCAGTTCCAGTTGAAAACTAGATAGGCAAACCGCAAAACTTTACAAACAAGACTACGGTCCAAATAACAACATCCTTCTTTGGGATCCACCCGAAACCAACCATTCTAAATTGAAAACACAAACACGCAACTCTATCTTAAAAGCAACTACCGACCGCCCGCATTCACTACACCACCCATTTGGCCAAACAAACATACATCGCCAAGCTTTCTAGGCCCGTTCAGTCCTTTGACACAAATCCCGCTTTCTTCAGTAAATTCAAGCTGTATTCAGCTTTAGATTGTACAAAGGCGTCTACAGCAACATGCTCATTAAGTTTTCAGTGGGGAAAGCTTGTACGTGCTTCGGGAGATTACTGGGTACTGTGAGCGAAGGCGATAAGTGTGCGGGCAAACTTTGTATGCTTTTAGTTGATTGCGTGTGTTGAGTGATTCAACCTGGTTTTTTAAAGCCTGTTGTGGAATAAAAATATTGAAAAGTGTAATTGGCGTTATTTGAATAACAAATAATAAAAGCTAGCCTGAGGTTGACGATTGATTGATTTGATTGAAGCGATGTGAAATCTTAATGAAAGCGCGCTGTTAGATTTTCGAAGCTGGGCAACGATTCTTGAAAATTCAATAATAGTTCAACATTCATTTAGATGACACTTTGAGTATTCGGGGGTTGGTTAGAGTAGTCGAGAAGATTTGCACTATTCACTAGATATACTTAGTTTTGCGTTAAATATAACGGGATATCAGGATTATCTCCAGGATCAGCCATAGCGGTGGCGAGAGTATATATGGGCGTAGCTTTAAATCAAAATCTTGTAAGATGTCACACAATCAGTTTCTCATTATAATCCTCCAAATAATTATAATATTAACACCTTATTAGAATGATGAGTAGGTAACAATTAATCGAACTAATCACGAAATATTAAACGATTACACCGAATATTAGCGATTCGTCGGATTTGTAGAGCACGGTCGCCGTAGACAACCAGAATGTCTGTTTCAACATGGCCGCGTCACCAATCAACCAACGCTTCGCTAGACCGACAGCTGCCAGTCTTGTTCGATAGTAATTCGATAGATGGAAATTGATAATTTATATAGTTCACGCGCCGTCAAATATATATTTTTTTTACATAAAAATAAGTATGTCAGCCGTTTCTTGCAAATCCAAATATTGATGTTAACCTGCACACCGAACTCTTTAGCCTTGTGTACAAACGTTGTGTTTCCTCAGTTAATTCAGATGTCTTGTGCACGCATACCAGGCTTAGTACTTGATATATGGGAGAGGATCGTAGTGGAGACAAGGAAGGAGGTTTATTAGGTCACAGCGGTATGTGAGGTGTGAATACGAAAGCATCTCATGACCTACCTAAGATTAAATTGGCTGTCAGGTTTTCGGGCTTCTAGCCGTAACCACTGTCATAAGAATTACTGTGGGTTTTAACTAGAATTGGGTCTCATATTTGGTCAAAGATGGCAAAAGTGCAATGTGTTAATATTAGAAAAAAAAACTCATTATTTACAAAAAAATAAATACAATTGGCTTCCAAACATCGCAAGTTAAATAAAAGCTTGTAAAAACATTATAATATACAAAATAATAATATTTTTTAAGTCAATGTTTCTGGTTTTGTGTCTTCGTTACCAGATAATTGGTAAAGATATCGATGAATGGGCAAATATGAAAAGAAACTCTCAAACATAAATGAACCCTGAAAATATAATAATGGTTTTACAGGCAGTCATCTAAAAAAATCTTAATCGAATTGAGAACTTCCCCTTGTTTTAAGTCGGTTAAAAAGGACCTGACCTACCGAAGATCCCGTCGATTCTGTCTGTAAACATGTCGAAGTGAATGAAGGCTTGGGTGAAGTGATCACGAGGTGAGCTGTCAACCCATACAATCAAGATGGAATGACAGCCCACTCCGTGATCACGTGACATCTTGTTTGTATGGATTGACAGTTCACCTCGTGCCTTCACTTCGACATGTTTGACTCTCTATAACGGACTTTCATAGGTTTACCGATGTGGTAATTACCCTGTTTATTTTTTTTTGCCATTTATTTGTCATTGATTATGTTATTATTTAGAGTAACAAAATATATTTAGTTATTACTTTTCTTTATTTTATTTTTTACTTTCAGTTTTGTTTTCACGTAGTTTTGTTTTTTTTAGCCTACATATATGTACCTTCTTATTATAAAACTTGAAATATGTAAGTGATGTGCACATCTGTAAATAACAAATTCACTCTAAATTTTAAGTTGAATTGTAACAGTACCCCAAAAAATGTATTAGCGAATAAGTCACTGGAGTGCCATAATTAATTAAATAAATAAAAACTGGCGGTTGCGGAATATGCTCTTCTGGATACAAACTCAATTTTCATGTTATATTCATCATGGCTCTGAGCGTTGCGGGCACTGTTGTATTATGGTGCAATTATACTGTCTTTGTAATTAACTCTTGGAGTGACCGAATAAGAGTAGGTTAAGACATTCAGAACCCCATAATTGTGTGATTCTGATTACTCTCAAGTGTTATGGAACCACGTCTGAATATAAACTTCTTCAAATCTTTTGTTTTCAAGATGTGTACTTTATTTAGAATATTTCGTGGGAAATATAGAGCTTTTTCTTCTCATTAATCCACCACCATGTCTTCCCGTGGGTGTCGTAAGAGGCGATTAAGGGACTCACCAGAGAATGGGCAGCAGCATTCTCTATACATTGCAACAGCTACACTGCGATCACCAACCCGCCTGCCCAGGCGTGGCGATAACGGTAACCCTAGCTTTGGGGGAGACCTATGTCCAGCAGTGGACGTCTTTCGGCTGGTATGATGATGATGAAGACACGAACTATTTAATGTGTTCATAATATATCAAGAGTTGATAATCCGGATTTCAGTGATTCAGTGACATATCCACGTAAATCCACGATGATTAACTTTTTATTATTCTTTGCACTTTTGTACACATTGGTAGGTATGATGTGAAATTTACACAACATGTGCTAACAACAACACTACCTTTTCCCAGCGGCTTCGAACGCGTCAGCATGTAAATCCGTTCAGCCGTCGATATGTGATTGACGACCGACATGATCACAAATATACAGAATGTAACATAAATTATGTTACTGGGACATGCTATAGTAGGCGCCAGATAATCGTGGAATAACGGTCATTGACCCACCTACAAATATTGACATTTTTAATTTGAAAAACGGAATTAATGACACAAAGCTGTCCCGAATCATCATCTCTCGTGATCCTTAACATTGTCTAATAATGAAAAACGATTCATATTTAATTGTTCAGGTACCTATGAACAGTTATTAGGGAAAGGTCAATATACTTTATTCCACATTTATCTGGCGCCTACTATAGATCTTTATCTGTAGGACCTACCTACATGCATTTGGTTCATGTACATACATTTCAAGTAGTGAAATATACAGGATGTTTGGGAGATGGGTGCAAACCTTGAAGGGTGTGAGAAGTTTAAGATAGACTATCTAGAACATACTAAGCTAAACTTGTCTTAGACGAAGTCTGTTCCTTTTTTTTTCAATTCTAAGGTTTTAAAATAAACATTTTTTGAAGTGAAAACTTCTTTAGGCGCGTTGAGCACATTTTGGGTGAACAAAAATCATGGAACTCGCGTTATCGTCACCGAACGCTTTCCATGAGCTATATATAATAATATTTATTATACTGTGTATATATGTGTATTTTCGGGTGAACAAAAATCATGGAACTCGCGCCATCGTCACCGAACGCTTTAGCTTTCGCTTAGTTTTCACTTCTATCGGCAGTCCCCAAAGACTGCCCCGCATGTTTTTCAATTAATGGCCAATAGCGTCCTGTAAAAGTTGTTATGTTATTATTTTTTTATTTATGTAATGAGCAATTACTTAAACAAAATAATTTCCAAGTATCTGTGTCATCAGAAAAACATTATACGCATATTCTAGGTTTAAGAAACTTAAAAAAGCAAGATAATGTTTTGTTTATGGAATAAATAAAAAAAAAATATGATAAATACCTAACAGTTTAACAAAAACACAAAGTAACAGACTTTGTCAAAGACAAGTTTAGCTTAATAATGTTCTAAATGGTCTAAGAAATCATATCATATATCCCCTTCAGGCTTTGCACCGATCTCCCAAACACCTTGTATATTACAAACGAAAGGTACTATATAAAAGGTATCTACTGACACTGTTTTTGACCGTCTACACATACGAGTACATAACTTTTCTATTTCCATTATCATTAATATGTCGCAATTGATGGATCACCAACAAATTGATATGGAATATTGTGGGGAAATGTGGAAAATTATCAATATAATTTGATCGCAATAATTTTCTCTTCTGCTTTTATTATTTTCATGGTTACTGCTACAGTTTCGCTCTACTGGGTGCTTTTAATTTATTCCCAATCTTTGCCATGAGCCATGAGCTCGTACTATAGTACGAGCTCATGGCGAAACTTGAATCACTATTTCAATTCAATATCAAACCCCTCGGCCAACCAACGATAACCATTTTTTTTTCTTTCAATAAAACAACCCAACGTTTTAATAAAACGACCCCCAACCATATTGAACTAACTTAAATTATTACAAATAGTAAAAGTCAGTTAAAATTCGATGAGTTAAAACTTTCAGTTAAACTTTAACCCGTTGGCACAATCCTGGGATCTGTTAGTTTCATGACGATGGTATTAAGTTACATCTATGCGACGCTGGTAGGGTTATCTTGGGTGTTGTGTGTGGTACAAGTGGAGAGCGATTTTGAAGTAAAAAACGCAAATGAACTGTAGCGGTTTACGGTTTAAGACATATTCCTCAAAAGTAATACAATACACTTATTATGAAAAATACAAGTTATTCTTAAATACTAAGTACGTTTACCTAAGAAATGTAGGTAGGTACTCAAATAAACTAGTAAGTAGTAAATGCACAATACTTTTACGATGTTAAGATGAGATGTAAGTCTATAGCAATTTTACATTGTTCATGTTTAAGGGATTGATTGCAGATAGAAAGAGCTAGCTAATCGTTTCAGTGATTAGTTAATGACATTCATTGCTATTGTTAGTGTAGGAAAAACGTGTTACAATTAAATTAAATTTAAGTGGTACGAAATTCACCAAGTCATCTAGTTCATCGAAAACTACGAAAACGACTAAGCTAAACGTAGCTAAGTCGCTTATTTTATAGAAATCAATATTTTATTCTGTTTACTTTGATTGGAACTTTTTGAAAGGTGCTTGCTGCTTATGCAACTTTGTAACAATAACATTGTTACCCCAGATTATTTTGAATGAGCCTTATTTGGTAAGTGCTACGGTTCAAGTTGGCTGTGACACACTTTACTCATATTTTCTACTTTCTCACTTCTTGCGTCTTTTAATCTTAATATATATATTTCTTATGTACGTGTGTACCTATGTCACTGAACTCCTCCTAAACGGCTGGACCAATGTTGATGAAATTTTTTGTGTGTGTTCACGGGTATTCAAGAGTGGTTTAGATTCACAAATCGACCCGGTAGGAGCCGCTGCAATCGATTTCTATAATTTTTCGTCATACACAAAGCAAACGTTTGGACAGGACAACGTCTGTCGGGACCGCTAGTTTATTATAAAATATTTATTCAAAAACTCGCTCATCGTCCCACTTGGACCCCACAACAAGTTTATACTGATTACTTGTACAGATTTCAATCAGAGCTCGAACAATGTTGATTGTGTGTCGTCGAATGAGGGCGCCCGATTGAGCCGCTTCTTCGTTTTACGACCGCATATGTGTTACTAGTGTGTCTCCCTCTTTATTATCTCATTGATGTTTAAAAAAAAATTGTATGGGCTATGAGTTTCAGTGTGCCAGTTACTTGATATTCTTTTCTTTTGTTTTTTTTTTTGTATGTAACCTGGCAGAAGACGTACTCTTTTTTGTTCTATATTAAAGCAACTTATACAACAGTTTTAGTACCTAGCCAGCTAGTTTTACTACCTATTTAGTAGCTAGCTAGTATGGATCCTTGGATGGAAAAATGGTTCTCAAATTCTCAATATTTTTAAACGACCTATTCACTCCTTCGACTATCCTCACCATGGGGTAGACGATAGAAAAAAAAAAAAAAAAATTAATTAATATTAATAATTTTTTTTAGGATGTAAATCCTAAAAAAAAATTATTTCAAGATTTTATTTTACCACTTTGTAGACGTCATTAATACGTATACCCATACCAAATTTCAACTTTCTCTGAGCTAAACCGCGGACGGACAGACAGACAGGCGGACATGGCGAAACTATAAGGGTTCCTTCTTGACTACGGAACCCTAAAAAACGTAGCTTAGTTGAATCAATTTCCACCAGTTATGCTATGTGGACCAATGAATATGATTGGTGGATATCAAACGAATCCATAGCAACGTTGCATAGCACATCTTTGGTGGAAACGCAGCCACCCTCAGTTCACGATATAGTTTGTAGGTAGAAACTGTAAAAGCTTACTGGATTAATACTGCAGGCTGTAACGATCCTTTTCATTAGTTCTGCGGTTTTGATCGAAAATTAATGGACGTGAAAAGCTGATTCTAGCAATCGAATACAAAAGCGTCCTTATTTTTTTTACTTCATCTCTTGTAATCACTTTTCATCCGACTTACAACAACATACTTCGAGGATGAAGTTTTGAGAGATTGATGAGAAGATTGCATGTCCTACTCCAGGACATGGTCTACCCGTGTGACAAGTTTCGTACAAATCTGTTCAGCCGTTAAAACGTGAAGAGGTAGCACACTGACCGATAGATAGAGCTATTTTCTCGTTATTAATATTAGTATGGATTATCATGCGGAGTAATATAAAATTCCGTTATTTATTCATTTTGAATAAAAACCTGAAGAACCGGCTCTCGCTTTGCTTAGCAACCGTTGAAATGATTTATGAACTGTCAAAATTTAAGGGAAAGAGGGGTGAGAAATGATAATCCTGTTATTTATTCTGATTTAAGTTGTAAATACGAGGAGTTTAACGAAATCCGTTTTGTAAACAGCTTAGATTTTAAATTATAATACGTGCTTGCTCGATAAAGATTTTGTTATAAACCAGTAATGTTATGTTATTTTTTGTAACCGACTTGAAAATGCGTTGCTTTGGATAATTATGTTATTGAGTTTGTTAAAAAAATGAGAAAAGAACTGAGAGAACTTATAAATAAATTAAATATATTTTTAGGTTTCTGTAACCAACGGAAACCTGTTAGTAAGCCTTCGCTGCTTATCCGTCCGTTTGATTGTCAGCGCGCTGGATCCGTTTTATACACAGTTGAAATTTTCACATTCAAGAAACGTGATTATTTCGGTTTATTGTACGGTATCCTTCGTGCGCGAGTACGACAACCAATTGGCCGTTTAAAAAAAATAATAATTAATCAATTTTAATTAATTAATTTTACTAACATGTTTCGCATGATGTGAAAGATGGTGTATTTAATTTTTGCCTTGCATTTTATGTTAGATCTTGTAGACATCTTCATTGAACAATCGTGTTGACTAAACGTGCTCTATCTTAATCTAGGAGACATGGCATGTTGTCATCGCTTGGCGCTAGAGCTCTTTACAAAATGCTCCTTTTACCCGCGTATTTATTCAAGTGCTAGGAAGTTGCTTCTACGGTGAAGACGGGTTTTATATAATTATGTCGCTTAGATGGCTGAAAAGTCGGAGCAGTTAATTGAAAAGGCTAGGCAACCAATTAAACGGCTTATTATTATTAAGCTATTTGGCTGCGACGTTTAAACGATATTTATTTATGTTACGTGGTTTATAGTAAGTCAAATGTAAAAATAGTATCCGGATATTACACCAACTGCATTGAATGTTTTGATTATGTATAGTTAATAGAAATATTTTATTACAAGCCGTGCCCGATGATCCAGATTGATTCCAATGTCAAAAATGATACATTTCCATACAAACTTTCACGACGTATTAACTTCTAGGAGTTTAACTATAAAAAATCCTATCTTTGTGCTCTTTTGTTTTACAAGGAATTCTTGCACACAATGTTTCTTGGACGGTGTACCTATGTCAGCGAATAGATAATCCTTTTTACAAATAGTCCGGACAAGTTGGCTCATTCAATTGGGGTAAGGTTACAATCATTCGCATTGAGCTAAAAATTGGTAATGATTTTGGGAACACCATTATAAATATAATGTCAAAAGTCCCCGTCGACCCCATCTGCAAAAAAAAAAATCAAGGTCAAAGTTCGCAAAAATGTTTTTTTTTTGCATTTTTCATCAAAACGGTACGTTTTATCATAAAACTAGGTCAGAAAAAAGCTGTGAGTCATGCAATTATCTATGAATAAGAATCTCCATTTCTGAGGAATAGAGATTAACTTTAAAAATATAACTTAAAATAAATGTCTTTATAAAGCAAATCTTTACTACAAATCGCTTCATATTTGTTCATTTTGATCCACCGCAATGAATCACATTGTATACTGTTTATTGAGGTTCAAACCGTTGCCCTTTGAATACTTAATAACGTACACCTAGCATGTAAGGACGTCGGACATATTAAACTTATGTCATCAGCTTATAAATTAGTGTTTATAAAGGTAGCCTCACCTGTTCGTGGCACATTATAATACGCTAAGGAGTGGTACTGGCCAATACATAGATGTACAGCAGAAGGACCAAGCATTCGTAGAGTCACACTAAGCAGGGATTTTTAGAAATTTAACCTTTAAGGTGTAGTCGTTACAACCTTCTAAATCTGCGCAGGCGAAGTCGCGGGTGAAGTTCTAGTCTTTATATAAAGTGTAAAATCTATACGATATCATATCACTATGGTATGGATACTTTCCGTGACCAAAGGATTAGGTTTTCCTTTGGCCTTGGCCCGAGTAATAAGCCAATGCTTACTGTAGGAAATAAACAAAAAATATGGCGTCGAACGTGGCAATACACGTTACATGGCAAACCATGTAACGTGTATCGCCACGTTCGACGCCATATTTTAGTTTATTTTTAAGCTTGGTAGGGTAGTTTTTTAAGTATACATAGTTATACTTAATTAAGGATTTTCTCTATTAGTTTAGAATATAATAGAAAACTTTTATTCGACACAGACACAACAGCAACACACACATATTAAAAAATAAAAACAATAATATAGGTAACATAAAAAATTATACAGTAAACCTGTGCTGAACGTGCCCGTACCGAAAGGGTTTCCATCTCAGCATAAATGCTGGGCGTCAGACACCCAGCGCTGGTTTTCAGTGGACACCCCACAGTGACACACGTCACACGCATTAGTATTTACTAGGTATATCTATTTTTATCCATGTAATAGATCTATCCTTATAAGAAAATTTTGACATAGCAAATAAATTCATTATTAAAAGAGTTAGGTAGTTGCATCATAACGATTTATGTTTTAATAGACCAAAAACAATGTTTCCAAGTACTCACTGTTTTTTCTTTGGTTCCACAAACATTTGCATAATATCCTATTATGTCTCATACATTTAAATTTACCTTCTGTAATCTTCATATCGTAACTCACCGAGCCACATTGCTAATATGGTAACAACAGGGTCTGAATTAGACGACCTAAACACAAATTATAACCGTTCTTAGTTCTGGCCTGTTACGTTTGCTTGACATTATTTTGAGCCCAAACTAAGGTTATTTTGTGAGTTGTGAATAGCGTTTGTTGAGGCGTGTATAGGTAAAAGTACTTAACAAAAAAAAAACCGACCAGGTGCGTATTGAGCCACGCACAGTGAAGGGTTCCGTAGCTCCCCGTCCCGATAAAAAAAGTAGCTTTTAGAAAAAAATTGGGATTTTCTATGAAAAGGAATACAGTCACGTGACTCTCAAATTGCCACTTACAAATTTATATTCGTTTAGCTTCAGATTAGTAGGAACCAAATGCCTAAAGAGAGACCTAGGTAATTAACCTCCTTAACTTCTACCTCTTTATTCTTCTTTATCTGTTGGCCAACTACACTAGCTGATAGATGATCTAGACCACGTACCATTCTATCAGCGAATACGGTTGTCGAAATTTCAAAACTTCCTAGTACGCGCATATCCCGTTTTTTCCCGTTCCCGTAGGAATTTCGGAAAATACTCTCTTAATACTCCCCTACGGAGTGTAGGGAACCTACATGTCAAATTTCAGCTGTCTACGACCAGTAGCTTCGGCTGAATTTTAGATATTAGGATTATCTTGCATACATTTCTCTTGATATTTCAAAAGCGTTTTTGACGTTTTGACAATCGCTTCTGCCTCGCTACCGTTGACAGAATTTCACTAGTCTAGAGCGTCGGATATTTTGTAGCAAAATTTTACCGAATTTTGCTATAAAATTCTCCTACTGGAAGTAGTTGTAAAAAACGACAAGGAGGACTAAAACATTTATAATTGGAACCACAAACTTTCCAAAGAAATACTCTTTGCTAACTGTTATAAAAAAGTTGCTCAATATTCGATATTCAAATGTGCTAAATCCAAGAGTAACTTTAATTGCGCCAGTTGACTTCCGCAAGCAACTTGTGTCGTTTAAAAAGTTAAGGAAAGTGGACTTGCAACTTTTACTTACCAACTTAAAACTTTCAGCAGAAATCTATTTAATTTGGTATGGAAGAAGTTCGAAGCGTTGCTTTTTCTGCTTTTTTCACTGACGGTGGCTTAGCCTAGATATTATTAAGTTTTTATATGTGACTATCCTACTACTATTATAAAGGCGAAAGTTTGTAAGTATGGATGTATGTATGGATGTTTGTTACTCTTTCACGTAAAAACTACTGAATGGATTTTGATGAAATTTGGCACAGAGGTAGATTATAGTCTGGAATAACACATAGGATACTTTTTATCCCGGGAATATGTTCCCTTAGGATAGTTTTCGACAATCACGTGGGCGGAGCCGCGGGCGGCAACTAGTATTGTATATTCACATTTAATAGGCTCGTTTTTAGTGTTCCGTACAGACAGGGTAAAAACGGGACCCTATTACTAAGCCTCCGCTGTCCATCTGTCTGTCACCAGGCTGTATCTCTTGAACCGTGATAGCTAGACAGTTGAAATTTTCACAGATGATGTATTTCTGTTGCCGCTATAACAACAAATAATTAAAAATTTAATTAAATTAAAAATTAAGGGCCCCTATACAAGAAACGTGTTTTTTTTCGGTTATGGTACGGAACCCTTTGTGTGAGAGTCCGACTCGTACTGGGCCGGTTTTTTAACACTATCTTATGTTAAGGCCAATTCGCGTACTTAATAAACATTCAAATTGAAGTCGTCGTAGTAATTCACTCTATGATTCAACCTTGTAGGTTAATAAGAGGCTTTTGTGGCACATGCTGACTGCGATGCGAATGCAGCTGTGCTGATGAAAACTGATGATAGTATGGTCCATGATAGTGCATGCTTGCCTAGAAGTAACATATTACCACGCCACACCCCACCACACAACACTACCACCACTCACACTACGCCACCACACCACAGCGCTCAGGAAACAGACTCAAAGGAGTTGAAAAAAAAATTTTTTTTTTTTTAAAGAATCTTTTTTGTTTTTTTTTTAATAAAAAGAACTAATAAATTAAAAGTAATTTAATTCTGAGAAGAAATGTACCATTTTATAGGTACTTTATAGGAGATTATTTTTAATATAAAAGCGTGTTACATTTTGACGGCAAGAGAAATAAAGAAGGTGTAACGCGGTTTTATTCATTTCACGCTTTTATGACTACAAGACGTCACCAGTACATGGTGGACATCCCACCCATACGCATAAAACGTTTTGTGAATACTTTTATTGTGAGTACATCTAAAAAGCGTAATTAATTCTCTGCTGAAGTCTGTGTTTCCTGATAGCTATATTTGGGGATCTTTAAGTCAAGAGTGAACAAGTTACTTCTAGGCAAGCGTGCTCCATCGTCGACCACATCATCACTTTCTATTATAGTAGGCGCCAGATAATCGTGGAATAACGGTTATTGACCCACCTACAATTATTGACATTTTTAATTTGAAAAACGGAATTAATGACACAAAGCTGTCCCGAATCATCATGTTAAGGATCACGAGAGGTGATCCTTAACATTGTCCAATAATGAAAAAAGATTCATATTTAATTGTTCAGGTACCTATGAACAGTTATTAGGGAAAGGTATGTCTATCAATGTACTTTATTCCACATTTATCTGGCGCCTACTATAGTTGAGATGGTGGTCAAACGCGGGCCTTACAATACTAAAAAAAAACAAACAGACTCCAGGCAAAAGTTCTACTATTAATAAAGAACGTCATATTTATCAATAGTTTGTCTCATTCTTACTCACTCTAGTACTACGATATACGCTACTAACATAGTACCTAAATATATCTAGCTACTATGGTGTACTAGTACCGCAGCAAATTGGTTACAGTCCCTAACAATGGAAAGGCCTCTGGCAGCTGGCGAGTCAATTGGCAACGCGAATATAGTCTGAGGAATCCACGTGAATACTAACCTCGTGTCTCTAATAACAGCGATGCTGTGACGACCAAAGATAGGAAATAAAACGTAATGCAACTGTAAAGCATCTTTTCATCACCATCATATAGATAGTCCTGACCGATGTCGGCCATGGCGGCCAATCTCAACCGAGACCAGCCATCGGCGCGGGACATATTATAGTGCACAAGTGCGTGCGCAATCACAGGTGCACTCCCTCTTCTTCACTCTCATATTCCGATGCGATGGCAACCAGACACGACCGGAGAGAGATTTGGCGCAGGACCAACACACCAACCACCATCATATACAATGTGAAACAATATAAACGCAATACCTCTTAAGGGGTCATTGCATTAATCATTACGAACAAATTTTACAATGGGACCAAACCCGAAATCGTGTAAAAAATCAGCTGTTCTGTAC
The DNA here is from genome assembly GCA_905163435.1 of Mamestra brassicae. NCBI lineage: Eukaryota > Metazoa > Arthropoda > Insecta > Lepidoptera > Noctuidae > Mamestra > Mamestra brassicae. The sequence goes on from LR990991.1 coordinate 17,100,652, forward strand.
ATTTTGTCGAGTTATGCGCATATAGGGCAGTCGATTGTTGTTCATAATGATGAGTACCCGAGAATACCTATTCATTGCGTTTATTCTACGCAATACCTAGGTATTGCGTTTATTCTGCTACACGTTGTATATCTTTTTTTCTATAGGAAAAATATTTCTTTTCATACTAGGTCGTGAGCAGAGAATCTTTGCAAATGAATATTATGTTACTGACGGATTCTCAAACACAACAAATATCTTCAACATCTTTTTTAGAAACATAACTAACTTTTTTAAACTGATCACAAACCCTTATTTCAAATAGACCATTTACAAGCACATGTGTATCATCGAGGTCTATCAGTCAAATAGATGAAGTTAGTTCCGCCGAGCTAGCAACAAGAGCAGCAAGTATCTTCAGCACCAAAACACACTCACTGATCCTAGTCTGTGGTATGATATTCAGAACTGACTTCATGGTTAATGAATTTAATATTTAGAGGAACAGACGTCTTTTTTGACATCACGGGTAGACCCTGGATAAGGCTAGTACAGAGGTGAGGCGGTGAAGTAGGACTGTGGATGATGATCATGATTATCTAGAGAACGAGCCAAGACACTGGTGTCTTGGCTTGAAGAAAGAAAAATACTAACACCATTTTCGCAACCTCAAATCAACAATTTTACTCCAAAAGGACGTTGCTTATGCCTCTCGCCCTAATCTGCCTGTAGGCTTAGGTAAACAACTACACACGGTAACAAGCGGTTTCGTTCTGAAACAAACAAACCGACATTTTGATGAGTTTGTTTTTCGTTGAAATTGCTTTTAGCCGCGCTCTCCGCAAACATTCGCTGGGGTTGAATGCACCAATTTATAGTTTGGGAATACTTTTTGTTTGTAATGGTTTTTTTCTCTTTTGCATTGAGGTTTATTTTCATGCAATTTATTTTCGAGAGCCACAGCATCAGTTGAAGTGGACTTCTGGACCTCTTTAAGCTGAATTGGTGATGAATGATTGGTTTGCTCGAATGGGGGTCTTCAATAAAGGTTATGAGTTTGATTGAATTCTCAAAGTTTATCGATGCATCAAAGGGTCTATTGGGTTTTTAGCCACTTCTGAGGTTATCCGTCGTGTGTTGATCATCGTCCTGAGCAAAGTCATATTGTTCATAAAAGTTGATTCTAATGTAGGGTCATTATATTTTGACAATTTGATTTCCTGATATTTAATATGGTCAACAGTATAAATTTCACACTGTTGCACATGGTAATGTAATTTTGTTTGTTTTAGGTCGAGTAAACGGTGATATGACCCAAGCCCACGAGCCTCTAAACATAATGGACGGTACACAAGCTGACTACTCCACGAAGACCAAGCGAGGTGTCTACCTCTCCAAGACTCTCGCCTTCATAATTCTGGTGATCTTCGCCTTATCTCTCGTCACAGCCTCCCTTCTAGTCTACAACTACGCAGCCTGCCCAAAAATAGACCAATTAGCGAACGTCACGAAATATGAACTTTGCCATTGTGACCAATCAAAACTCTTAGTTTTACCACTGACGACAGAAAGTAGTAGATCGGTCATACCTTTAGAAACGACCACGCACTCATCAGTACCAAATGTGACGAACCTCTGGTTGCCAAGTCATGTGAAGCCAGAGAAGTACTTCCTAAATATTACGCCATACATTTATGAAGGTAACTTCACATTTGATGGAGAAGTGACTATATTTCTAGCAGTCCATCAGGAAACGAAGGATCTCACCTTCCATGGTGTTGAACTGACAATACACGATATTAAAATACACGAGAAAGATGATGATTATTCGATATATATCGTGAGAAAGTTGGAAGATGCGCCGAGAAATTTCCATATCATAACTTTAGGTACCACCTTGCTGGTTGGAAGACAGTACATTCTGACCATCAAATATACTGGAATGTTAAATGATGACCTACATGGATTCTATAGAAGTTCCTACGAAGAAAAAGGCGTAAAAAAGTGAGTATTGAAACTAATTAACAAAAAAAAAATAGAAAACTACTGGAATTTATTAAGCTAGTTTGGTTCAGTTAGTTGGTTCAGCTTAATTAGCATAGCTGAGTTAACTCGTGCCCAAGCCGCTTAGTTAACATAGTTAACGGTCTGCAGACAAGTTGCAGCTAGATGCGAGTTAATTAATTCTTAGCTTAGCAGTTGGTCTACAACAGGCTTTAAACAATTCACTAGCGTTTCTCATTTTTTTTTTCCTTAGAGAATATGACTCGATACTGAGAAAGCAATAAAAACCAGACAAGTGCGAGTTAGACTCGCGCACCGAGGGTTCCGATCGAGGTTTGATTTTTTTCGAATATACGGATACATCAATGTACGTCACGGTCATTTCTTCAACCAAAAATATTTATTTATTTAAAATTTATGTACTATAGTGGTACATGGGCGGACTTAATGCATAAAGGCATTCTCTACCAGTCAACCTTTGGGTTATAAAGACTATACTGTGGTAGGTGTACAATAAATAAAAATAAGATTCAAAATTGAATTTTAACATTTCGGAAAGAATATACAGATAATATATATGTATAATACTAATAAAATACATATATATATGCTAAAATAATAAACTAAAACTAAAATATAAGTTTGTTTTCGCATTTTCTTTTTTGTATATTATAAAAGAACAAATTTCTTCTTTTCTGACTTTTTCCTGTGTCTAACTTATACCGTAAGATCTATCTTCTTGGCAATTTCAGGACTGTGGGGCAACGGGAAGTACCCTATATGTTTTGATTTCCTTGCGAGCGTCAAATAATGCGCCATAAACGGCCTTATCTTTAGATTGCGTTGACTTAGAAATTTGTTTTTTTCACTGCTCCAAGAGGCAGCTGTTCTGAATACTTGGAGTTAATTTCAGCTTGATTCCTTTACGCGTTCCTGAGAAAAAAGGTCTTGACAGACAGACAGAGTGACAACAAAGTGATCGTATAAGGGTTCCGTTTTGGCCGACTGAGGTACGGGACCCTAAAAACTACACAAACATCACATTATTCAATATATCTGTTAGTAGCAAAGGTATTCATGTTCATAGTACGTTGTTTTTGATATATTCTTTGAACCGTATTGAACGAAAGAAGAATATAAATTATAATGATTATTGGAGCACAAGGTTACTAAAGGTATTTATTTGAATTGGCAAAATGCCTGGCAACGGTGATGGATAGGTATATTTTTGTATGTAGGTACTTGTAACCTTATATTTATGTCCCTTCCAGTTGATTGAATCATGAAACGAATGTAATGTAGGCATATGGGTGTTAAAATTTTATTCTTTTTAGAGCAATTTTGTAGAAAGCTTCCAATATCAAGACTGTTTATATGCTTAGTAATATCAATAAGTTAATAACTCGAATTTATGGCTATAAATGTCACCGGATAATTGCAAACTCCGTTAAGTTATAAAATAATTTGAGAGATTGTAAACTCTCGAAAAATTGTCAACTGAACATTTGGAATAAGACTTACTTTTTTACGCATCAAAATTCGATAATCTCTCGAAGTCATTCCGAAAAATTGTGAACAGACACAAACTGGCGACCAATTACTGTACACACGGTGTCACACGGTACCTACAGTTTGAAAAACTTTGTTTTTGTAATTTTCTAGTTATTCATGTACGTAACGCATCCGTGTTTGGGTCACAGAAGTTCATATGTGTACCAAATTTCAACAAAGTCGGTCCAGTGGATTCGGGGAAAATCGGCTGTGACTGACGGACAGGCAGACACCCGAGTGAAAACAAAATTTGGCATTAAATCAGTTTTTAACCCTTAAATGCAATGTGATGGAAATTTCCATCAACCAATTCAAGGACTTTTCACGTTTCCACAGAGTACCTACAGGGTCTTACATACAGAAAAAAAAATTGTTTAAATATTAAAAATCATGCATTTAAGGGTTAAATCCTCATACTTCAAAGCACGATTATTCTATAGTAATATAACAAAGCTGAAGAGTTTGTTTGTTTGTTTGAACGCGCTAATCTCTGGAACTACCAGTCGGATTTGCAAAATTATTTTTTTATATGAAAGCCACATTCATGAGGGAACGGGAAAACATGGGATATACGCTAACGAAGTCGCGGGCAAAAGCTAGTGATAGAATAATTCTTCATTCACCTTGTTATGGATATGGTAATAATGTATTTACGTCATGGCAATCATGCCAGGCTATTAAAGTTGTTGGTCCAACTGTCAAGTTCAGTCCTGCAACCACTTTGGCAAACAAGTCAAGTAGGTAGTCTAGTTATAAAGTACTCTTGCATAATTATTATAATGGATGAAAAGCACTTTTTCGTTTATCGCCAGACGGCTAGACATAAAAGAATCATAAGATAAAAATATTTAATAAGTCGCAATAAAGCACAAAGGTATTTTATCTTAATTAATTAGTTTGAGTAGACTAATTAATTAATGCCTCTTTCTGCAATCCTGCAGCACTGTTCCAATTTAGGGATCTAGGACATGAATGTGTCAGTGTGTACACGATTTTCTTCCTTTGTCATGTAAAAAAAATGAAGACTGTAGAGTGCGTTGAAATATCTAGTGACGTCGCGCAATTGCACATGCTGTACGTAGAAGTGACGTCACAAAAAACTCCAGAAGTTTGATGCCAAATTACTTTTGAATTTGTTAGAACAAAAAATACATAGTATCCAAATTTTTTGAATAATTTAATAGGACTTTATTTTTTTACCCAGGAATCCCTTTTAACCTGTTTCACCTTATAAAGTTGGTTCTGATCACACATATCATCTGCCTAGCCTTTTCCCAACTATATTGGGGTCGGCTTCCAGTCAAACCGGGTTCAGCTGAATACCAGTATTTTACCAGACCTCCACAACCCATTGACTGGGTAACACGGTACTCCTCGGCAAGACTGGTGTCAGATTATCTGGCTTCTGACAATCCGTAACGATTGCCAAATATCTACAAATAAGAGCCGGGACCAACAGTTTAACGAGCTTATTGAGGCACGGAAGTTCTTGTCACACACAGTTCCGGTCAATTAATCCGATAAATTTTCCATATTTCAGTTTATCCTGTCCATTTTCCATACTTCAATTTGTTCAACACAAAATATGATGAGTGTTTGAATGATGATTGATGAATGATGGTGATGGTGATGTTTGATCTTGACACAATTTTAAGGGCTGTTAGGAGAAATATTTCAAGAAACCTCTCACAGACTGCTCCAAAAACATTCCTCCGAACAAAATATTATCCTCTAACGTACAACACACGTCTATTAAGCTCGAGGCACGTTCTTCAAGACATCTCGGCTCGTCATATGAATACACGCGCGTTGCATTGAATACGAATGATAGATTAGTACCTATAAAACATACTTTAGTATATTCCACCGGTACAATGGAGATCCTAATTGCTGTCCTAGCTTATTGTTAGCGAATTTTGAATGGCATCTTCATTGGTGTTTATTGCGAAATGATTAGTAGGTATGATATTGAGTTTGGAAATAGTTATGAATATAAATGTGGATGGATGGACAGGGAGAGGGAGGCCAAAGAAAAGATGGATGGATTCTATTAGGAGTGATATGAAAGAAAAGGGAGTTAGTGATAGCGTGACGGTTGACAGGACAGAATGGAAGAAAAAAACGTGTTGCGCCGACCCCAAGTAACATGCGATAAGGGCAGGAAGATGATGATGATATTGAGTTTGGATGGTCCAATTTTTGTATTGATAAAATTATACTAATAATTTACACTAGATCAATTAATGAAATTAATGTGGATTTTTATTTATTTTTAGGTTCACCAACAATTATTTACACTGATTACTTATAAGGAACACATGCTTATATCTAAATTAACAGTGTAACAATTACTTATAGGTAAACACGACATGCAAAAAATAACAAATCCGAAGGTTACTTACACAGTTATAAGCGCTAAACGATATATTTAAAAAAAAATTGATGTAATTAAAATTCAATTTGACACTGGTAACATTCTTAAAATTGATAATATCTTTGAATTGATCAAATGAAATGGATTGCTAAAAGAGTAGAGTAAGTAAGACCAAAGAAACGATGGATTCTTCTTCTTCTTCTTCGTCGTTCCCTCACTGCTGAGGATCGTGATCACATACAACGTGTCTCCAAGCATACATACTGCCTTCAACAGCCTTCTTTATGGCGTCGGACCATCTTGCCGGTCCACCTTGAACGCGTTTTCCTTCAACCCGGCCCAATACAATGAGCCTTTCCAGACTGCATGGATCGTCATCCGTAAAGTCCTTTGGGCATAATATGTCCAAAAGGCTGAGGGCACGTTCCTGGCATATTTTTGAAGAAGTTTTCGCAAACCGACATTTCGAAAGCGTCGATCTTCTTGCTTTTGCGACTTTTGACCACCATGTTTCTCCATATGAAAAGATTGAGAAGACCAGTTTATTTTTTCATTTGAGATGAGTTTGCTCTTGACTCTAGTCTAGGTCATAGATGACAGAGACAAAGTCGACGATGGAGCGAGCTTACCCAGAAGATGGACCAATCGTATTATGGTGTTCCTTCAAAACAATAAACAGTTAAAGATGATATGACTATTTTCTAGTCGTTTTCTAGGGTTGACTACTGAGATAAAGAAAAAAGCAAGAAAGAAAAATAATTATTTAGGACTCGCACAAGTCAAACAAAAAGTAAAATAAATTAAAAACTAACAGTACATAATTAATGAATAAAATCTAACAACACGAATTTTATCTGTGCTAGGCCAAAGAGGTCCCTATCTCAGCATAGGCTGCGAAATTTAAAAATAAATAACACAGTGCTAACGATAACAACTAATACAGAATTATGGAAGAATAAAAGACGAGAGAATCATGATGATGATATACTAAAATTAAACATCACTTTGCGATTAACAAGATTTGTTTAAATAAATGTGAAGCAGCTTAAATGGGGGATTGCGGAATTTGTTCGAAAGAGTCACCGCGGCCCTGGAACGCAAAGGGCTTTAGAAGGAACACGGATGGGTTTTAGTCAGTAAGAGTCTGACACGCCCTTCCGCTCCACCCAGAGCTGAGGAAGTCATTTGATGATTTCCCATCCTTAAAAAAAAGCAGCTTAAATGGTTTACAATCGAGTCGGTGAACAAAGTATAATTTTGTGAACGAGTATTTTTAATAAGTAGGATATGCTTACTTTACATTACGGAAAATTAAAATGTTCCACGCTATGGAAGAGTTGAAGTGAATTATTCTGGTTATGAGATATTCCCTTCCGCTCATAGCAGGTAATAATAGAGAGTCAATGTCCTAGCGGTATTTTGGATCAGTAGGTTCAACGCGAAGGAAATAGACAGACCTTTATTTTCGTGCGAGACACCGAATAATGTAGTACTTCAGGTTATGTTTACAGTCTGAATTCCAGCAAAAATGATTGAGTTGAAATTGAGTTTGTAATTTTAGAGAGACTGAGACAACTATTGCTTATTATTTTCTCCGCACACCCATCAAATTGTGAGGTGTGAGAATTGAGAATTGTGTGGTTCTGTATGGGGTCGGACGTAAAAGAATAGCACCATCCCATCACTTCGCGTGGGTGTCGAAAAGGCGACTAAGGGACTCACCAGAAAATGGGCAGCAGCATTATCTGTGGTTCTGTGCATTGCAACAGCTAAACTGCGATCGCCTACCCGCCTGCCAAGCGCGGCGATTATGGCAAACCGTACCTCGGGGGAGACCTATGTCCAGCAGTGGACGTCTTTCGGCTGATGTAATATGGAAACATTGCAAAAATCAAAAATTTAAAAGATTTCTTGCCAGTTCTTCAATATAGGAAATGACAAATTGGTACCGTAACGTTCTTTGAGTGCCCATGTAGGCTTGTGTGAAATAAAATATTTTGAATTGAGTATTTGTAAAGTATAGGTAGATCTCTTCTTCTTTAATCGTGGTAGATTTTTCTGCAACATCGCTGTCTTGTGGAAAATTGCTGTTGTTATATAATGAGTAATATTTGCTTTAATAAATAGCTATCACAGAATTATCTCGCCAGTCATTTTATATTCTTCACACTTTTAGAAAACGTCATAGAACATTTTCAAGTCCTTTGCATGTTCTTCATGGTTCAGACCCTCGGTTACAAATGATGATTGATGTTTGATTGACAGATGGATAGCAGTCACCCAGTTCCAGGCTATGGACGCCCGCCGTGCGTTCCCCTGTTGGGACGAACCTGCCCTGAAGGCGAGGTTCACGATCAGCATCGCAAGACCAAACAACATGTCTTCTCTTTCTAACATGAACATCGTTAGAAAGAGTCCACAGTAAGTACTGAGTGTTGATTGTTTTAAGCAAATTTAAACGACACATATGTTCTGAATTACACAGATATACATATATTCCAGATAGATTATGACTAAAATGCTGTATTCTTCGCAGTCAAACTGCGGACTACATAATGAGAATACATAACACAGACTCCGTTCAAAAAGTGATCTCATTACATAATGAGCATACACAGAGTCCGTTCAAAACGTGGTTCTCATTCTTGAAACTTACCATTTTTTTAATTTGTTCCTTCCTACATTTACGTCAATGTGTTGTTATGATCCCAATTATAATATACTACTAGATGATGCTACTAGGACCGGTGGTAGATGTGAAATTTTGGGGAAGGCTTCTGTCCAGCAGTGGATGATGATGTTGCTTCTGTACGACCGCCTTCTTTGTAAAATCTAATCAAAACACCAATGTACAAACTACAATTTAGTTGACACAAATTATTTACAGCGAATCTCTACAAGACTTCACATGGGATCATTACGCAGAATCACTACCGATGTCCACATATCTAGTGGCATTTACAGTGACAGACTTCAAGAATATGACGAACGACAAATTCTCTGTCTGGGCGAGAAGTGAAGCCGTGAAGTCAGCAGCATTCGCTCTGGAGATAGGTCCCAAGATACTGAAGTATTTGGAAGAGTATTACAAGATAAAGTTCCCGTTGCCCAAGATTGATATGATTGCGTTGCCGGATTTCAAGAATGGTGCTATGGAAAATTGGGGATTGCTAACTTTTAGGTAAGTTTTTTTTCAAATAATTTGATTTATTATCTACGTCCTTGACATTTCTCAAAACCTTGTGGCCCTTTGGAAGGCGTAGGCTTCAGCCAACTCGCAAATGCCCCGTTAGATGCTTTTTATTCTGTAAGATATCAACTGACGTTTATCCCTGTATGCACCATACATGAACATCCAAGGACAACTCCCGGTTTGTGCAGGATATTTTGTTATTTTAATAGCTCGCGTATGACTATAAACTTATCTGATAGAAAGCGATGATGAAGCACGCTTGCATAGAAATAACCTATTCACTTTTGCCTAAAATACCCCTAGGTTGTAGCTATCAGGAAACACAGACTTCGGCAAGAAATTCCACTCCTTAGCTTAAATGTTTGCGTTCTTTTAAGTTTGTGATGAATTCAAAAGGTTCTGTAATTACAAGCTTTGATGTCGCGTTGATTGGCACATAATTACTGGCCTGCTGGTCGAGTGGTTAGTGACCCTGACTGCTAAACCGGAGGTCGTGGGTTCGATTCCCACACAGGACAAATCTTTGTATGACGAGCATGATCATTTGTTCTGTGTCCGGGTGTAATTTGTCTATGATATGTATGTATTTAGAAATATATAAGTATGTTTATCAGTTGTCTGGTTGCCTTAGCACAGGCTCTGCCTAGTTTGGGATCGGATGACCGCGTGTGAGTTGTCCCAAGATATAAGATATTATTATTATTATAATTATCAATTAGTAAGAAGCCTATATTAGAATTTGCAAAGGAACAGTGTTTTCAGAAACGTTACTATGAGTTCGTCTAATATTTTTCTGTTTACCAATAATAAATTAAACATAACTATGAATTTCTGTCTGCTAATTATGGCAAAATAGACAACAAAAGCTGAGGTATTCGTACTGTCACATTTTTTATATAAATCAAACTTTCTTTTACTTGGGTACCTCAATAGTTTACGGATGGCGTACACTTCTCAATTATGCGAGTTAAGCTTTAAATAACTCAGCTCTCATAACTCTGTAACCGGCTATAAGTTATCAATAGGTACTTTCCCCGCCAAAACAAAATCGATCGACCCAAAAGACAAGCACCCCAATAACAATAATGAAACTAAACCCGAACCGGTAAATAGCATGAGCTCCGTTAAATTTGGTACAGGGGTGAGTCTTTTGATGGATGAATGAATCGCAACACTTCATTATCGGCTGGGGACCCACCATCTATCATCCCTTTGATTTGGGGAGAGGGTCGTAGGGCGTTTGCACATATTGTGTTGGTGACCGAAGATATTGGCACAATACTGGTTTTGAGTGTTGGCGAATTTGTTTCCTTTTATTCTTGGTAAATGAATGGACTAATTTAAGGAGAGTTTTGTGGTACAATAAAGAAAGATATTGTTTATTTAGTTGCGTGGGATGACTGCCATCATTATCTGCCTAGCCTTTTCCCAACTATATTGGGGTCGGCTTCCAGACAAACCGGATTCAGCTGAACACCAGTAATTTTGATGGGATGACTGTCATAATTATGTTCCTTTATTAAGGGCCGGTTTTTCTATAGTAGTTAGATAATTTTTGCCTAAGGAGGTAAAATGACTGATCGACAGCTTTTGCATACGAAATATGTCAAAGTGCCGTATTTATTTTTTAGTTAAAAAATATCTGACGATTGAAAACTCAGCCCTTAAATAACAAAAAGTCAGGCACAAACAATGTCCAATATTTTTTGGGAATCTAACTGACGGACTAATTCGATTTTTTCAGTGTTAAGGCACAAGTAAAAGCTCCGTTTTTCTTTTATTCTGTTCTTTACACCGATTGTGAACGGAATCTATTCAATGGCTAGACACACAGACACGTCTGCAAATCCGCTTACAGGATTTGTGTAGCTTAACTGATTTGTGAAACTTGCGTCTGTTTTAGTTTTAATAAAAATACTGTACAAAGGCGGACTTTAATGCCTCATATTCTATGTACCAGTCGACCTTAGGGTAGTGTGCAGAGGCCGAACATGGCAGGCGCAACTTAATGGAAAGACAAACAGAAAACGAAATCCATACTAATATTATAAATGCGATTATGCGACCGATTTAGATGACATTTGGTATAAAGATAGTTTGAGTCCCGGGAAAGGACACATGATATTTTTTTTTCCAAGAATTGTCCTTTAAAGGGGTGAACTAGGGAGGGGTGGACTCCCAAACAAACTTCCACCCGCCTTGGGTGGAAGTTTGTTTGGGAGTCCATCATTATTGTAATTTTAGTTTTAAGATACCTACATATTTGTTTTTGTTTTTATCTACTCTTACTCGCAGATAACATTGTTTCTAAACCTATTTATGTTTTCTCTATAAGTGAATTTGTAATTAAAAAAAAAAAAAATCTTTAACAGTATAAGACGGAACCTTGAAACTTTGTATTAAGGCACTTGATAAAAATAAATATAAAATAAAAATGGCTGTCCAAAGTAACTATTCTAGTAAAAAATAAATACTTACTATTTTGATGTTTGCCCTACATGTTAAACTAAATGTTCCAGAGAAATATCAATGCTGTATGAAGAAGGTGTATCAGCCAGCACCGACAAAGTTCACGTGGCAACGGTGGTGGCTCATGAGATCGCTCACCAGTGGTTCGGCAACCTTGTGACTCCCATCTGGTGGAGGGACCTGTGGCTCAATGAGGGCTTTGCTACTTATGTGGAGTATGTAGCTGTTAATGCTGTGAGTATCACGAACTTAAGCTTTGTTCAGCAACACGGGAAGCGAATCCAAACTCTAAAATAGGTTGTCTAATAACTTATTAGACACCCTATTTTAGAGTTTACTTAGAATTATGTAACAGTTATTTGTAGTAGTTAGTAGGTAGGCTGCTGATTGGACCGCTTTCTTGTTACTGATCTCAAAATCAAAATAAAAATTCTTTAATTCAAAATAGAACTCTTTTTGAACGTCAAAGTTGTAAAAAGTATCACAAGCCATAGCTTATGAATCCAAAATTATTTTTTTGATCATACTGGACTTTTCGCGTCATAGTTTTCTTACCTCATTATTCCATTTAAACATCGACGATTATCATTGACCAGCTGTATTTTTTTGTGATATTAATTTCTGATATTATTTAACATTATTATTATGTTATTATTTATATTATTGTGATGAAACATTCAGATGATAATGACAATGAATAAATAAATAATTATGTTTTATTCAAGGTGGAGAAATCCTGGAACATCACCGAGCTATGCGTCCTGGACATAGTCCATAACGTGTTCCAGCTGGATGCTCTCAACTCTTCACATCAGTTATCGGTTGAAGTCAGCGCTTCTGAAGAAGCTGATGCTATATTTGACAAGATTTCCTATGGAAAAGGTAAAGATATTCGACTTTTGGATTATTTTTTAAATACTTTTAGAGCTAAGCAACTTACAAGAAAGACAGATCTGGAAAGAGAAATGATTACTGACGATTCAAAATAGTACCCAGCCCTCTGTATTACAAGAACTATCGCAAACATTTAGAAACTATGTAATATTAGTATTAAAATCACCCATTATGGGTTAAACATGTCAGCCAGTACTAGCCAGTGTACAAACTAGACTTCGACACTCCACATTTTTGTTAAATAAATAAAAAAAAGTACTTTAATTCAGACCTTGATCCATATTATGTTAGTATTATACAAACTTATAGTTATAAGCTATGTTAGCACAAAAATATTAAAAGTTTTTTTTTTTTAAGGTATCCTTATCTACCTTTAGCATAACAGAATAAAACACCTCTAATTTTTCAATATATTTCCCTCCAGGATCAGCTCTTCTCCGCATGTTGAACCACGTCCTAAAAAGTGACGTCTTCAACGCTGGAGTGACAAACTACCTGAACTCCAAAATGTACGGCAATGCTGAACAAAGGGACTTATGGAGTGCCTTGACCAGTGCTGCTCGGAAGACTGGAGACTTCGACGCTGATGTGGCAGTGGTCATGGACTCTTGGACTTTGCAGACCGGCTTCCCAGTCTTGTCTGTGACGAGAAATTATGAAAATGGGACGCTGTATTTTAAGCAGGTTTGATCATTTAACTAGTCCATTGTGTACACTGTATTTGATATTATAAGCAAGTTTTTTTTAGATTACCGTACCCGAAGGAAAATTGCTGTCCGTCCGTTTATCAGAAGGCTGTGTCTCATGAACTGTAACAAGTTGATAGTTAAAATTTTCAAAGAGCCTGTATTTCGTTTGTCATACAATAACCGTGATTTTATCGGTTTATGGTATGGAACATTTCGCGTGCGAGTCCGTTATCTACACTTGTCCGTTTTTAAGAAATCCACTTAATAGTAAACAAATGTAAATCTCCACAATCGCCATCTACTACTGAACTTTGGAAAACTCATACAAAAATCTTTAACTACCGGAACGCTTGCTAGATGTCGACACTATAAACATCTCGTTATTTCAAATATGCTACTATCTAATATCAGTGCCATGCGAAACTATCGTTTTAAGCGAAGATACTGTTCTCATATCTAACGATTACCGGAATACATAAACGGATTAAATGATCACGATTATTCTACAATAATAAGTTCTGGTATTTTACAGACTGCATAATTTTATCATCACCAACCAGGTAAATGATCCTGAATAAATGATGCTCAATATAGAAAACTCTACTAATGCGACTTAGTCCTAAACTTTAGAAATCCAAAAATATAACAACTTTAAGTACCATAGCAATGTAATATTTACTATTTTACAAATGTTTGATGTCTTAACTATTAACATCTTTTAAATTTCAATATGAATTCAACAAATTACAAAAACAAAACAACACTAACTATGTCAACGCTCGATAGATGTCGCTACAATTAACTTCTGTTAATTTCTAATGCAAATGATACAATGACTCGTGACACAAAATTACAACGCCATCTAGTAATGAACTTGCAAAAACCCAATCATAAACAACTATTACTTTTAAAATACTCGCTAGATGTCACTACTGACAACATTTGTTTTAGTCAATTACGCAAGTGATTATGAATGCCACTCGACACTGTTCCATAAAACAATTTAATTGTCCTCGTGCCTAACGATAATCGAAATTCATAAACGGATTTAACGATCGCGATAATACTAAATACTGATATTTTACAGACTAAATTATCTTATCTTCAGCTAGAACTATCTTTTCATTTATGGATCATTAGGCGCTAATCTATGATTTGATTTCTTAATTCCTATGTACATATTACATAGGAATATTTAAGGTACTTATACACGAAATTTATGTTATGCAAGATCTAAACGTTTGTATTTTACCTTGATGATACGATCACGTGTTTGCCCTTGAAATATTTTATATACCTATCATTAGCGTTTTTTCAAACAATAATAATTGAACTTTCACGTAAGTATGTAATTATTATCAATAGGTTTGTCAAAAATGTGGCTATCACACATTCGCTCGGACCGACGAATCCACAACTGATGATTCATGATAAATTAAGTCTAACAATTTCTACCGCTACTCTAACAAGGTTTAATAGAAAACTTGAACACTTTTCCTTATTATAAATCTTCTTTATAGTTACTGGATGTACAACTGTACATAAAGTTCCTGGATATTTTACCATCAAACTCAACCTTCATGCATGAAAAAATATGTACATGTAGGTCATTAAATTTGTCTCTGAAAAAAATGCCTAAGGATAATCGTGATTGCTATCTAATACATAAATTATATTGATCCATATGATAAACGACACGTGGCTGTAATAATATGACTTGTGGTTTAACAAATTACTTTTTTATATAATTACGCACGCGTCACGTTAGTAAGTCTAGATGAGATTGCCAAGTGCGTATTTTATAATCACTTGGATAAATTCAAATAAGCAATCATGCATTTATCATCATTGGCACCATAAAATCATTATGATAATAAAACACAAAATCATCATGGCAAAACCATTCCGTTTCTGTTTTTAGCGAAATAGTAACTTTAAGGCTGAATGAGCAGGCAATTTAATTATATGACAAGAAGATCTGATGCTTTCCATATATCTAATGGTGTATTTTAGCGTCAGTAAGATTTCATTGTATTTTTTTACGAGCTTAATTCTCTAGCTTTTTTTTTTAACTTTCACGTTGACTTTATATGTACGTAGGCGTAGGTAAATAATAAGTACCTGCTGACTGGAGTAGCCTTTTTTTTTTAAGGATGGGAAATCATCAAATGACTTCTTCCGCTCTGGGTGGAGCGGAAGGGCGTGTCAGACTCTTACTGACTAAAACCCATCCGTGTTCCTTCTAAAGCTCTTTGCGTTCCAGGGCCGCGGTGACTCTTTCGAACAAATTCCGCAACTCTGGCAGGCTCTGGCCCTAGCGGGCCCCATCTTCTATGCTGACATCTCTTTGAGGCGCGCGTGAAACACGACGCGCCATCGACCCGGGCCTGGTGGTGATCGGACAGCGAGCCACCCAAAGCTCGCCGTCCGCAGGCACGCGCCTACGGTGGCCGGGGATCGCCCTGCGACTCCCGACGCCCGGGGCGGGGCGTCTTCTCCTGTTGCGGCGGTTGGGGCGAAGGCCTTGCCTTTCCCTCGCGCGGCCCGCCTCCTCCTTTGCTAGCATTACTGCTTCGCAGAAGGAGGTGACCGCTTCCCAAGCCTCCTCGCTCCGGACCATGGATTCAACCAGGGCCGGACGCGAGAGGTCGCCGCCGCCGATCGCCTCGACGAGGACACGGCGGTGCTCCACCCAAGCAGGGCAGACCTCCACCGTATGCTCCACCGTGTCCTCCGGGCGATCCTCACAGTGCTGATACCCGGGCGTGTCCTCCCGCTTAATCCGAAACAGGTACCTCCCGAAATAGCCGTGTCCGGTGAGTACCTGCGTCAGGCGGAAGGTAGGGACGCCGTGGCGCTTCTCCAGCCACTCTTCAAAGAGGGGCTTTACCACCGCAATAGTGGCGTGCCCAGCGCTGGGTCGCGATAGTCGCTGTCTCCATACCGCCATGGTATCCTGCCGGAGCTCCGTCCGCCGCGCTGCAATTTGCTGCGGCAGCGGAGTCTCACCCCGGCGAAGCGCCTCCACGCGCTAATTCTCTAGCTTGAGATGTCAGTTTAGTTTGTGGTATAAAGTAAACAACTTCAAAACAATACGTCATTTATCAATAATTTTCGAGTCAAAATAAACTAAAGACATCACTCTGATTTTACAGGAACGCTTCGTCCTAATCAACGACACGTTCGAAACCCAGAAGTCGCCAATATGGTGGATCCCGGTTTCATACACGACGGCTTCGGAGAAAGACTTCGAGACTACGCAGCCAAAACTATGGTTGAAAGGAGAGAAGTCTTTGACAGTCAGCAATATCACTATGAAACCGGACGAGTGGTTCATCGCCAATGTGCAGCAGACAGGTATTGATTTTAAAAACAGAAAACAGATTAAAAACACATGGACAGAAACATATATTAACAAAGGCCACCACCTAAAATTAACTTCAGAGAATAAAATAACTTTATTCAGCTACTAACTTTATTTTTATAAATAACTTTTCCTGAAATTCTCAAACCAATTAATTTCCAGGCTTCTACCGCGTCAACTACGACTTACAAAATTGGAAACTCCTTATCAAGATCCTCAAGGATCCAACCCGTTTCCAAGATATCCACATCATCAACAGAGCACAAATGGTGGATGATGCTATGAACCTGGCCCTCACTGGTCGACTGGACTATAGAACAGCGTTGGATGTCACCAGCTACCTTGCTCATGAGAGAAGCTATGTGCCCTGGAAAGCTGGACTGTCGGCTTTGGGATACATTGATACGATGCTGTCGAAGGGAGCACATTATTTGGAATATGGGGTGAGTTATTTGTATATTAATGAACAAATTAATGACTACTTGTTATTATTAGTATCTCCTGATATCGTTTTGATGCAATTGCTGCTATGTGCAGTAAAACACTAGAACCTAGTGAAAGAGCGTGAGCGGCAACATTATTTGCAAATAGAATAATAGATGGCGTTAGCAGTTGCTCGATTCGACAGAAAATTAAAATACAATGTTTTAATTGTCAAGAGATGGCGCTAGCAGTCTTAAATTGTCTTACCTTTTACGATTAAAAATTAAAGTGTTGAATATTATGACTTTCCACGAAGTAGGTAACCTTTTTTGTTTCTGTTCCACAAAATAGACTAATTTTATTGATGTGTAAAAACAAACTACATGTACCCCATACTCCATTCATTACTGCTTATCCACAGGCGATCTCATTTTTCCTGTTCAAGATATTTGGATAAGGATAAGCTTGGTTCATCCATCTTGATCTGTCCAAAGCCTAATTTGAGTGCAATTGAATTTCGACTCGCATATCTATTGACGTCAATTAGGCAAATCTTATGATACCGTTATCAAATTAGTGTTAGATTAATATCTATCTGTAACAAGAAAACTGAATAGTTATAACGTGTTCAATAAAGATTATAATAATGACATAAGGTCGTATCAATTATTGATAAGGATAACACAGTTAGAATTACAATGCTGATGGAAGATATAGGAGGAGGTAAATGTGCTAGTAATGATAAGGTTTTAAGTTATTTTTGATAAGTGGATAACCTATACAGTATTTTGTAAACATCACCCTTCTGGTCTTTTCCGTATTTGTTTGGGTTGTCGTATGAATCCTTACATAAATACTCATCTCTGCCAGCCGTTATCTAAGTATTTGCCACCTCTTCCTATCCATATTATCATCTTTCATCCAATCTATCCTCTTCCCTAGATTATCTTCCCATATTTTCATAGACATCCGCATTGCTTAAAACTTTTTTCTCGACATTAATTAAGTCATGTTGATATCGGCGGGCCCATCATCAATGGTTATTATTCAAACTTTACAAAAAAGTGCGTTTACGTTCACAAGATGGCGCTAGCTGTACGACGTTCTTAAGTATTTAGTGTTCACTTTATTGAATTTCTTCCTTTTTAACAAATATCCCAACGAATGAGCCCTTGATAATCGGTTCAATAGTGTTGTCATTCTTAGCAGTTGAAGGAAGGTAACAGACTAGTCATATCTTCACACATAGCTGAAATATAGTAAGAACGTAATGTCGAAATTGATGCTGCATGTGGTCTTTTGCCTTACAATAATAATGATGGATCCTCTGTCACTTCAGTCATGTATTTTATACGAGGGTTAGTCAGAGGCTATAGTCCTTCCAAAGTATTAATAACCAGTCAACTTGAACCAGCCAAACCCAGATATTGGAGAATTCCAATATCTTTGTTTCCATACTCTGCGATATTCCTTGTACCAAACGGGGTTGTCCTTACTTTCATAGTACATACATATATGGATAATCTTCGGTCGGATAAGCATCTAACGGGGCCAATGCGTGTGGGCTCAGCCCTTCCTACTTTTTCTAAAGGAGGAATGTCCAACACGTTGTAAGAATGTAATAATAACAATATAATGATAATAATATAATAATAATATCTTGGGACAACTCACACACGGTCATCCGATCCCAAACTAGGCAGAGCCTGTGCAATGGCAACCAGACAACTGATAAACATACTTGTAATAATTATAGCAATAATATCTCTTGCTGGAATAGAGGAATATCGAAGTAGTAACACAAAACTATACCATATAAAAAATTATCTGTTACTAGTCCATGCTTGAAAATATCTAGTTCATAAAAGAATTAGGACTCAAAGATTTTGAACGACTTGTTTATGCGTACCAACTTGTTATCATGTTTTTATTATTGTGTAAGTATTATAGTGCATTCCGATGCTTACCGATTATTAATTTATCAGTTCTTTTGAAATGAATGAGTCACGGCGTGAAGTATAATTAATGGATCTAAACTCACGCTGAGTTTGCATTGACTAACACTTACAACGTAGGTTAAGTACCTTCAAACATTATTACTAAGAGATTTTAAGAGGTAAGGCAAGATAATATTTATGAATACGATCTCATTAAAAACGATAAAAATACAAGGAAAATTTTGGTGGAATGCACACAGGAAAATCGGTCGGACGTCAAGTTACTATTTAGACTGGTTACGACTTCTGGCGGGGTTGCTGAATTTGTATGAAAGAGGCCCTGCAACGCAAAGGGCATTAGGAGGAACACGGAAGGGTTTTAGTCAGTAAGAGTCTGGCACTCCCTTCCGTTCCGCCTAGAACGGAAGAAGTATTTCATGATCCTAAAAAAACGAATTCTGAGATTTTGAACTATTCCAGGGTTGAGTGGGGCATTGCAAAGAATATCTTGATTTACAAAAAATCATTTGATCAATGCCCGTAATTGATAATGTAGTAGGTACGAGTATACTATATATATATATATAGTATACTCTCATTTTGCCAGCCTATTTTTAAATTCCATTAAATGTTAATTCTCTCTGTGCTGCTACTTAGAAATCATCATGATTTATCATTGACTGCGCAAATAATTTTATCTATCCTAAATTCGCAAATGCAGGCCATCTGTCATGTTCTGTATTTGCACCACCGTAAGAACACCGTAAAACTGTATTTGCACACGGCTTTTTTCTTGCTTCAAATGCAATTCAGACGCCGACGGTAAACCTTTGCACACGTACAAAAATTCAGTGGCGCATTTGTATCGATACGATTGCGACAATCTGTTTTTTTGGTTATTTACAGCGCCGTGAGCACGCGCTCGTAAACCGCGTGTTGTCGGCGAGTATAAAATAAACCGTATGCATAAGCTCTCATTTTGACTCGTAGAAAATGCTTAAGGTTATTAAGATTAAAACTGCATAAAGTTTTAATAAACAAAAATTGTTTCTGAACTGAATTTTGCTCAAAATAAATTTAATTTGACAATCATTAGTGAATTTTAAGTATTAGGTTAATCCATTTAAACGCTTAGTAATTATAATCAAATGATCAACTATGAAATCTGATTGGAATGATTGAGCCCTGATACATCGCCGAGATATTTAAATTAAAGAGATAAGCGATGATTTATACATATTTAATTGCGCACATTGTAAAGTCGTTCGGAAAGAAATACCTTATCTTATCATTGCATTGATTTGTGCAATATAATATGTCCATTTACCATTGGTGAACCACTCAAAGATTTTTCTGGAAAGTTCAACTCTTGAGTCCTAATGTTTCCTTCTTTCAGTGAATATGTATATTCAGAAATAGCTACGTTTACCTACAAAAAACAATTTTATACGGTCATCAATAAAGTAGATACATGTAAATAGATGAGATTAAATCTGAAGTTGAGCTTTCCCTGCCATTGACTTCTACCTGTCTTTAAGTGAAAAAAGACCGTGGTAACAATAGTCTTCCTGACCGAGTTTCGACCATGATCAAAGTTTGGACATAGTACAGAATAGAAATGGAAGGGGCAGAAATTATAATGCTCAAAGCTTGGAAACCACAAGAAATCTGGCTAAGATCAATTTGCCGATTTCCCCATATTAATATTTTGGAATTGTAATAGAGGCTCGTGGCTAATCAATAAAAGCTGCACGGATCGATATTTAAGGTTAAGCAACGCTTGCCGGGGTCAGTCTGTGGATGGGTGACCATTTTAATATACCGAAACTACTCCGTGCCTTGGAAAGCATGTTAAGCCGTTGGTCCCAGCTGTCATATGCAGATCTTTGGCAGTCGTTACGGATTGTCAGGGGCCAGGAAATTATACACCAGTCTTGCGAAGAAGTACCTAGGTACCGTGTTGCCCAGTTACTGGGTTTTGGAGGTCTGATAGGCTCCGCGTAAAATACTGGTATTCAGCCGAATCCGGTTTGGCTGAAAGCTGACCCCAATATACAACATGTAACAGAATATACGAAATACCTCTTAAGGGGTCATTGTAATCATCATTTTGAACAACTTTTACTATGGGACCAACACCGAACCTGAATCGCGAAAAAAAAAATTGACAGCCCCATACATTTCTGTGCACATAACTGAACAATATGTACTGAACAGCTGATATTTTTTTCGCGAATTCGGGCTTCGTCCCATAATAAAAAATGTTCAATGATGAGTACAATGACCCCTTAAGAGGTATTGCGTTTATTCTGTTATACGTTGTAGTTGAAAAAAAGGCTAGGCAGATGATGGAATCATAATAACCGGAAAAGATTCTCACGTGATTTGCCATCAATAAAATTATAGCCATTGCAGAAAGCAAATGCTTTGAGGCTTATCGTGCCAAATCACGTGTAAACTCATTTGAACTTTGCTATCTCACTGTAATCTACAATCACACATGTGCTTGTAGATAAATCTTTATAAATTTTGAAATTAGCAACATTTTTCAAGTGGATTACAAAAGTCGTCCACTTGAAACCAAATCTAATATGCTTTGTTTTCATTATTAAACTGAAAGAGAGAAAAGTTTCATAACACAAAGAATTCTCAATTTTGTTTGTTGGTAAAGTAAAGCTTTAGCTTTAAAGAAAACTTATTAGGTAGTTGTTTATTATTATATCTTTTTTGCCATAATTAATAAAAAAGAATAAAAAATTGTGTGCAGAAGTTGTTTCTAATTATCTACTCTAATTAAAAATAGTACATTCATAATATACCTACTACTTACCTACATTAAGCAATTTAAAAATTGAAAACGTCAGATCATCGTATAGTGCAAACATACTTCAGAGGCATTGTGGTCTTAGGCTTCATTCACATTTACCATAACGACAACACGTGGGACACGTTAATTTGTAAGAAAATTAATAGTTTCATTCACACGGACCACATTTTGCTGTCATTAGTGACCGCGTGTGTGATACCGACAACATCACAGTCACGTCGCAACCACAACGCAACCACCAGCGACACCAAGAACTAGCGGCCAGCTACATCGCAACCGCAAGAAGCCGCAGCGACCCCACCACAACTTGACCAGTTTTTGTCGCGACGGTGTGGTGTGGTTGTGGTACATCGACGGTGAACTGCCAATAGGTCGGGTGGCAACCCCACCCGGGTTGCCATAATAGCCAAGCTTGGTAGGCGGATTGGCGATCACAGTGTAGATGTTGCAATAATGCACAGAGAATGGGCAGCAGCTTTCTTTGTGCATTGCAACAGCTACAGAGAATGCTACTGCCCATTCTCTGTTGAG
This sequence comes from Mamestra brassicae, assembly GCA_905163435.1. Lineage (NCBI taxonomy): Eukaryota > Metazoa > Arthropoda > Insecta > Lepidoptera > Noctuidae > Mamestra > Mamestra brassicae. The sequence goes on from LR990991.1 coordinate 17,122,887, forward strand.
TCTCTCAGTCGCCTCTTACGGGAAATGATGGGATGGTCACGACTTAACGTCCGACACCATATAGAAAAACATTCAAAGACAAATTATAATTATAAGTTCCAATAATGCGTCAGAAGTCATTGAACCAGCAAGAAACTCAACAGTTAAGTAATATTTGAAAAAAAAAGTTTTATAAAACTAATTTTCATATTAGCGAATTATAACATTGATATCGCACAATAGATGTCGCTAGTAGTCTCGCAAATCTATTAATTATTTATCATGGAAAACAAATACAGTGAAGTTATTATATTTAAATTAAGTTGATAATGCTTTAATCCGATTTTGATTAATACAAAAATATTATGAGTCAGCTAGGAAATAGTTATCGGTCGTGCAAAGGTTAATGAGTAATCGAGACAACTAGGGTAATTTGAATGGATCCGGGAATGCGCGGACGCGGTTAGATTAGAATCAAATTCAAAGGTACATCAAAAGTTGAATTCACCCTTATTTAAATTGATCGTAATCAAATTCAAATGTAAGTAGTAGTAATAGGATTCCTTGGAATCCTATCTATCTATCTATTGGGGTATGGTTTCCGCACTTAGTCCTGATGTTGGACCATTGTGCGTGGGCCATGGCGGCCGTCATTCCAACCAGCCGACCTCCCTCCAGAAGCAGATCAGTCCTCCTAAAGAGTTCAGGGTGTCTGTGAGTGAATTTGGTGTTCCTATCGTTTGTCTACGTATATCGGCGACGCCTGTGCACTCAAGGAGCACGTGCGACACCGTTTCCTCCTCCTCCATGCATGCTCTGCACAGAGGACTGTCTGTTATACCTAGTGTGTGGAAATGCTTATTCAGTGAGCAGTGTCCGGTGATGGTCCCTGCCACCATTCGCAGGCTGCCCCTATCCAGTCGCAGAAGGCGCTTGGTGAGTTTATTGTTTAGGAGTGGCATAGCCTCCTTGGATTGCCTGCAGCCTGGTGCCGAGGTCCACCAGCGTTCTGCTTGTGTGTGGGTATGTTCTTGTAGCCACGTGCGTAGCTGGGTGAAAGGGAGTGGCACTATGGGTTCGGGTCCAACAGCCATCGTACCAGACCCCCTCCTGGCCAGTTCATCGGCCGCGTCATTTCCTAGTGATCCGCTGTGACCTTTTATCCACTGCAGCGTCACGGTGTTGCGGTTTGTCACCGTGACGCGTTCTAGTGCATCGTGGCATTCTTGTATTTGTTTCGAGGTGGTATAGTTTCTATTTAGGGATTGGAGAACTGAGGCGCTGTCGGAGAGTATACGAATATGAGTGTCCGTGACTCCCCTGGCTTCTATGGCATGGATCGCTAGGATAATGCCCACGCATTCCGCCTGGTAAACGGTATTGAGCTTTCCTAGTGGTCTGGATATTCTAATGTTGAGGTCGCTGGAGTAAACTCCAACTCCGGTTCCGGTACTTGTTTTTGATCCATCAGTGTAGATTCTCAGCTCTTTGGGACCTGAGTGGTCATCCGATTCTTGTGTTAGCACTATGTTATAGTGCTTTTGGAAATGGTGCATCTTTTGAGCTTTGTCATTGGGTGATGACATCATGGGTTGTCGTTTTACGGCATCTTCCATGATGCGTGTATGCTTGATTCTAGAGTCTTTACCTAAAGTGCCAGCTGTGCTGAGCCTGAAGGCCGCTAGGGCCGCTTCCTCCTGCACTATAAGGTGCAGTGGTGGCAGTCCCAGCATAGCCTGAAGGGCCGCAGTGGGTGCCGTTCTCATGCTGCCAGTGATTGCCACACAGGCAAGCCGTTGCAGCTTCTCAAGGTCTTTCTGTGCTGTGCTCAAGTCGGTCCTGGGCCACCAGACTAAGGAGCCATACGTGATTATCGGTCTGATAACTGTGGTGTATAGCCAGTGGGTTGTATTGGGGCTAATACCCCAGTTCCTACCTAGCATGCGTTTGCATTGCCACATGCATATACTGGCTTTTGTGGTGGTGTATTGAGTGTGCTTCGCCCAATTCAACTGCTTATCCAGATATATGCCCAGGTATTTGGTTTCAGTTGAAAGGCTGAGGGTGGTTCCGAAGAACCGTGGTAATTCTAGTGTTGGTAACTTCCTCTTCTTGGTGAAGAGGACCAGTTCGGTTTTGGCAGGGTTCACTGCTAGCTGATATTCTTTGCACCAGTCCTCTACTATTTTCAAGGCTTGGCGCATGAGGTTGCATATCGTGTTTTCGTGTTTTCCGTTTATTATTATGGTTATGTCATCTGCGTAACCAACGGTAAAGTATCCTTTATCATTGAGTCTTTTAACGAGGTTATCTGCGACGAGGTTCCATAGTAATGGCGAAAGGACTCCCCCTTGGGGGCAACCCTTCGCCACAATGGCCCTTGTTGTGTTATTTATTGTGACTTGTACAGCTCTTTGCTTGAGCATGTTTGTGATCCAGCCGCTTAGGGTCGTGTCGACACCGTGCTTTCCGAGGGCTTTGCTTATACTCTGGAACATGGTTTTGTCAAAGGCGCCCTCGATATCAATGAAGACAGCCAGTGAGGAGCATTTATGGTTTATAGCGCTTTCGATCTTTGAGACCACGCTGTGCAGCGCAGAATCTGTTGATTTCCCCGCGGAGTAGGCGTGTTGTTGTCTGTGGAGTGGGTATTGGCGCAGGGGTCCATCCCGAATGTATCTGTCACAGAGCCTCTCCAGGGTTTTCAGTAAAAAGGATGTCAGGCTTATTGGTCTGTATGCTTTGGGTTGTGTGTAGTCTGTTTTTCCCGGTTTGGGGATGAAAATGACTTTCACTTCGCGCCATGCTAGGGGTACGTATCTGTGTGCTATACAGGCTTGGTAGATTGCTAGCAGCCATGGTGTTATGGTGCTCTCCCCCCATTGTAGCAGGGCTGGGAAGATGCCATCTAGTCCTGCGGATTTATATGGTTGAAAGGTCTTTATAGCCCATGCTATTCGATCTTCTGTTACTATATTCCGGGCTGTAGACCAGTCTTGGTCAGCAGGGGTTCGTCCCGATTCGCCTGCCCACACTCTGTCCTCAAGAAGATTACAGTCTGGGAAGTGCGTTTCCAGAAGGACTCTGCTGGTTTCTTGGTCTGTTTGTGTGTATGAATTATCTAGTTTCTTTAGTGCGCCGAGAGTGCGGTCCTGTTCAGTTGATAGGATCTTCCTTACTCGGGCGGCTTCGTTGTTTGATTCTATGGATTCACAGAATTTCCGCCAAGCAGTTTTCCTGGCGGTTCTGATTTGTTTCTTAAAGGTGTGTTGGGTTTTTTTGTACGTTTCCCAGTCTACAGGAAGTCTAGTGTTCTTTGCTCTATTGAATTGTTTGCGGAGTGTACTTCTGAGTTTTTTAAGTTCTGTGTTCCACCAGGGGTTACCCTTACCCTTGGTATGTGATGCTGTTAGTTTACAGCACGTGTGATATGCTTCGGTTATGTAATCGGTTAGTTTTGTTACCGTGTTTTCTAGTTCTGTGGGATCTGTAATTGGAGCTTGATGCAGCTGGTGCCCATTTAGCAGAGAAGCTAGGAGGCGTTTAAATTTAGGTATATTTGTACGGCGCGGATTTCGCTTGGGTGCGGGTTTTTTTGTGTTGGCTACTAGTGTGAAACGAATTCTCCTGTGGTCAGAGCAAGAGGGTTCGTCGGATACACGCCAATTAGAAATGATTCTTGTCGCATTATCTGTGGCCAGCGTTAGGTCTATGATCGTTTGTCCCCTAGCAGTGACCCAAGTGGGTTCAGAGCCGTGGTTTACGATGTTAAGGTTAGTAGAGAAAAGATATGTGGATAGTGCCTCACCTCTGGTGTTCGATACTTCACTGCCCCAGAGTGGGTGATGAGCGTTTGAGTCGGTGCAGATGATGAGGTCCAGGTTGGCGTTCTCGCAGTGTTGGACCAAATCAGTCATCTCTTTAGGTGGGCAGTTCTCGTCGTCGCCTGGCATGTACGCCGAGGCTAGTACAAGATCTGGGATATTATTGTCGGTTTGAAGCCTGATCACTGTCAGGTCTCTGGAACAGAATTGAGTTAGTGGCGTAATAGGTACGTCTTTAGGTGTGAATATGCAGGTACGTGGTTTGTTGGTGTTACTTGTATTGAGTGTTAGTTTACCTCCGATGTTTCCAAGGCCGCATATCCTGTCACTTCTGATCCACGGCTCTTGTATCAGGGCAATTGTTCGTGGTTGCACCTCCAGCGCCCTGCGCAGGCTAGCGGTGGCAGTTTGGCTGTGCTGGAGATTTGCCTGTATGATCTGGATGGTGTTAGGTGTGGGCGACGTCGACGGTGGTGGTGGGTTAGGAGGAGACGGATCCATCGGACAGTCTGTCTCCCTCCTCCATTCCGGGCCAGTTGTCTCGAGTCGGCGAGGATGCGAGCAGCTGCGATGTCCACCCTGGTGATGTAGGTGGTGCAGAGTCTACCTCTGCATCAGCCATCGCTGCTCTCGCCATTTCCTCCTCCAGTCTGGTCATATCTTGGTCGTTTGTCTGGGTCGGTTCTGTGGTCTCAGTCACAGTCTCGGTGTCAGTCCTGACGTCAGCGGGCTGGGCCTTGGGGTAGAAGCGGACGTATATAGACCCAAGAAGGTACGATATACGTCGTTCCCGCCCCAAGACCTTTTCGGCTTCATCGGTCGGGATTCCCAGGGTCAAATATGTCCCGTGGTTATCCCCACCGACAGAAGTTGCCCTGTACAGTGACCACCTCCCGATGTCGTACCAAGTATTCTGACGAATCAGAATGCTCTGGAGCCGCGCTATGTCCCCATTGTACCTGGGAACGAAGAGCGCAGCTCTGACACGGGTAGGCACGTCGGTCTGTCGCATGACGGTCAGTCAGGTCAGTGTCTGGGAGTCTTATTTTGGGCACATTCAGGGTAAGCCAGGTCAGGGAGTTGTCGTCCTCGCACCACATCTGCACGGTGCCGTCCGCTACCCGAGGGTATCCGCGGAAGGCCGGGAGTGGTTTCGTCGGGTCGGTTTCCATAACCAGTCTTTCTAATTCTGTCCGAATGTGTGTCGCCTCAGTGTGTGTCAGGTCTCTGGAGGGGGGGGAGAAGCAGATCGCTACGGAGAGTCGCGCCGGAATGTCCTTTGTGGCTCGCGCGTAGGTTCTCTGCTCCCCTTGAGCAGCTTGAGTCCTCACACGTTTCGGGTTTCCCTGAAGCGTGCTCGGCGAGGCCGTATCGTCAGGACGTTCCCTCTTCGCCGCACCCGAGCCGCTAGGTTCAGGTTGTGGTTTGGAGGTGCCCGGAAGATTTCTAGGCTCCAGGTTATCCCCGCGTGGGGCCCGAAGCCGCTTCCCCCTCGCCCTTCTCGGTGGTCTTTCGGTGTCGCGTCTTTGTCGGTCTGGGTTCTGGCCTACAGCTCCGGTGGGTTCCAACGCTACCGGAGATTTTTCGCGCTGGGTTTCCCCTTCGCGGACTCGTCCCCGGTCGCGCGTTTCCGCGTCCGGCCGTTTTTCGCGCTGGGTTAAACCCTCGCGGACTCGCGGCTGGTCGCGTACTTGCTCTGTGGCGACCATCCGGTCGCCGTATTTCCTCTCCCCAGCTAAGGTTTTTTCGCGCTGATGCATGCGTACTTCGCCCGCTGGGGTCGGGATGGAGCCACCTGAACCGGCAGCCTTACCCGTCACTTTCTGGTCATTGTCAGGGTTTTTCCTAAAGCTGTTCCGGACGATGCTCTGTTGCCAGGCGCTCGTGGAAAGCTTGGTCAGGGTAGTTTGTGGCGCTTGAGTGGCAGCCGAGTCTGTGTTTATTGGCGCGAGTACCGCAGCCGGTTTCGGTGTTTTTGGCGCGTGTACCGCAGCCGAGTCTGTGTATGTATTTGGCGCTGTAGTAGCAGCCTGACGCGCTGAAGGCGCGTCCTCTAACGGCAGTAGGTTGCCCCCTCCCAGAATACGATGGGGGCTGACCGACGAGTCGGCATGGGATTCCCCGGCTTGGCCGGGACCCACCTGGGTAGTTTCTTTTACTTCCTGCTTCATTTGTTAGGTTGGTGGTTGTTGGGCTTTTTTGGATTACGAGGTTGCCCTTCCTCTGGACCGATGGGAGTAGAGGGAGAAGGAAGGAGTGAGAATTTGGAGTAGGTAAGTCAAGGGATAATGGGGTACTAGGTTAACCCTTGGCCTGGGATTTGGCTTTCGGGAAACTTCTCCTGTCCGGGGTCTCGTTCGAGACACTCCGGCTGGGAGATCGACTCCCAGTAGTCAGGTGGCGGTCCCCCAGCCGAAGCTGGGCTATCCGCAACCCGCCCACCCGCTCGGTTGCATGAGAAGAAGTGCCTGGCGGTCCAAAATCGTCTCGTCGCGTGGATACGTGTAGCCCCGCGTCAGGACGACTCAGCCGGCCCCGAGCTTGGAATCCTATTACGGATACTATTACCTAGTACGGAAACTCTAAAAAATCTTGTATTCCTAAAATGGTTAGACAAGGTGAATTTGTTAGTGGAATTATTATACATAATTTGCCTGTGAATCCTATCCGCTAGGTAAATGAGGGATTCAGTCAGGGTCTGCTGATTTCCAAAATGCTTGATTACCACTAAAAAGTGACTCAGGATTTTATTTGGGCCTGTCATTAAGTAATAGTTTATTTTTCTGATTGTTCGTCTTACAGAACCATTTCAATTTAATTATAAAGCGACTTCGAAAAAGGAGGAGGTTCTCAATCTGTTTTTTTTTTTGATACCTCATAATTCCGTCATTTATGAACCGATTTCAAAAATTCTTCTTTCATGTGAAAGGATATACGTTCAAAATCAGTTCAGTAGGTTTCAAATCAAATTAGCTGGAGGAAATAGAAAATATATCATTCAATTAAACGAAATTGCGTGTTTTGCTTACCTGTGACTTTTGTTTTATTTGGAAGTCGGTTGTATTTTTTTGTAAAAAAGTTTTGTCAACTTTATTTTGTAAATCGGTTGCAATATAATCTCCTGCCCTTGCTTTATGTTGCTTGGGGTCAGTGCAACTCTTTTTCTTATTCCAAGGGAGAGTTTTCATGAAAACCTTCACGCTCCATTAATACCTCCGCACGCGTCATGTTCGTGGACGGGCGCCTTCAGTGGAGACTGCTCATCTCTTAGTTGCCACTGACTTATTTCAATATTTGATACTTAAAATTGTTTTTTTTTTCTTTACGTTGTTCTCACACATGGAAGCAACCAGGTTAATTTAACCAGGATTTCTGTAAAACATAAAATGCTTTAAAAGAGTATCCGTGGAGTTTCTTGCACTTTCTTCTCCATAGAGATCTACGCTTTGGAACGTGTAAATAGCTTCATGTTTTTGACTGACTGACTTTGACAAGTCAAAAGTACCTGTAAATTGTTTATTTGAATAAGTGCTTTGACTTTGACATTTACAAATTTCTTCTTCCTCCAGCATTACGTCCTCCGTCTCCTAAACGATGCTGTCAAGGAGGTCGGATGGAAGGTGTCTCCAAACGAAAGCGTTATCACGTCGCAGTACCGAGTGGACCTTTTAGCGTCTGCCTGCCACTTCGAACACCCTGACTGCCTGGAGAATGCTGTCAGGATGTACACCAACTGGATGCTGGCGCCAAACCCTGATGCGAGCAATGAGTAAGTTCTTTTTATTATTCCTGATAAGCTTTGGATCCTGAGGACCTTGATTTAACCTGATGGTAATCGATGAATAAGGTATACGACGAAACGAACAAGCCCAGAAGATACCCCTACACTTTTGCTTTGAAAGCCACCTCTAACCAGTCAGGTTATAGGGAACACAGATACTTAGTGATGATTTGTGAAGTTGACTGTGACATCTAGGTAGAAGGTAGTCAGATAAGAACATGTAAACGAGTATCTGTTTCTGGACTTGATTGGAGTATTGCAGCCACCTTTGGGATGGTTCAGCTAAATACCAACTTGCCGGGTTTGAATCGGTGGAACGACATCATTGGCGACGTAAGACTGGTGGATGCCAAGCTTCACAGCTTGGCTCATCGCCGCAAGGTTGCCTGCTTGTCGGTTTTCTACAGATTGTACTTCAGGGAGAGAGTCCAGACCTCCTCCCACCGGTCCCTTCTACCATCGGACGCTTTGCTAGTTACCATCCCTATCTTGTTGCTATGCCACTAATTTGCACTAAACGTTTCCAAACGTCTATTATAATGCGCACAGCAAAGGATTGGAACTCTCTGCCTGCGTCTGTGTTTCCGAACGCATACAACCCTAGTCTCTTCAGAATTAGAGTGAACAGGCTTCTTCTGGGTAGGCTCGCTCCATCATCGACTTTGTGTCTGTAATCTATGACCTAGACTAGAGTCAAGAGCAAACCCATCTCAAGAAAAAAATTAAATATCAAAAATTATCCCAAAGGAACATACTCCCAGGATTCTTTTATTTATTTGACTCAATTGTTGGTGAGCCAAATAAATAAAATAAAATAAAAAGTATTCTATGTGTTATTCCAGACTATAATCTACCTCTGTGCCAAATTTCATTAAGACGTTCAGCCGTTCTGACGTGATTGAGTAACAAACATCCAGCCAAACATACAAACTTTAGCATGTATAATAATATTAGTATAGATTAGCATTTCTGCGTTCTTTGTTAGAACCTCGTCTTAGTCTTTCTAGCTCAGTTCCCAGGTCGGGCAAAAAGTGTCATCGGGCTTTCCAATAGGAATTTCTCTGTGACAGCCCGGAGTTTGGAAGTTGGTGGTGTGACAACCCCGTGCCTCGGAAAGCACGTTAAGCCGTTGGTCCTGCGCCAGAGCTCTCTCCGGTCGTGTCGGGTTGCCGTCCGATCGGAATATGAGAGTGATGGAAGAGGGAGTGCACCTGTGTTTGCGCACACACTTGTGCACTATAATATGTCCCGCGCCGATGGCTGGTCTCGGTTGAGATTGGCCGCCATTGCCGTAATCGGTCAGGAGGACTATATAATACAGACCATACCAAAAATCCGAGTCAATTTAAAAAATACATTCTTCATTTTAGGATTCACGTCGACCTCCGCGGCATAGTCTACTGCGTGGGCGTACGTGCTGGTGGCGTCAGAGAATGGACCTTCGCATGGGAGAGGTTCAGAGTGGCCACAGCGCCTTCCGAACGACACCGACTGCTCTCTGTGCTAGGATGCACCAGATCTCCGTCGTTGCTGCATAGGTAGGTCTATTGCTTAGACGCCGAGATTGATGAAGTAGTAGCAAAGGTAAATGTTGAGTGTTAAGCTTTGAATAAAAAAAACATGTGGGGCAGTCTTTGGGGACTGCCGATAGAAGTGAAGACTAAGCGAAAGCTAAAGCGTTCGGTGGCGATGACGCGAGTTCCATGGTTTTTGTTCACTCAAAAAGTGCCCAACGCGCCTAAAGAAGTTTTCACTTAAAAATGGTCAAGTGCGAGTCGGACTCGCGTGCAAAGGGTGTTTGACTCGTGTATGACTGGTTCCGAACGAATTTCGTTTTTATAACATGTATTTTAACACAATAGATTTCTTATTTTTCTGTAATCTATAAGGTAAAGCACTACTATCTGCACTTTTTTCAAAATTTTAGGTTCAGTAGTTTCGGAGATAAGGAGCAGGAATGGTCATTTTTCGTTTAATTTCTTGAAAAACTTCAAAACTGGTTATTTTAAAATGATTAAATAAATAATAAAGATTCTCACAATGAGCCTTATTATTTGATAGGTGGCACGGTACATTTTGTTTTTTTTTTTCTAGTTTGTCTCTCAAAAATGACTCCCCTTATACCAAATTTCAACAGAATTGGTCCAGTAGATTCGGGGAAAATTGGCTGTGACAGGCGGACAGACATACATACAACCGAGTGATCATATAAGGGTTCCGTTTCTTACGGATGTTCGGAACCCTAAAAATCTAATTTCGATCGAAGGCACAAGTCAACCCTTGTTAAGTTTTTAGTAGGCCAATCAACCTTGAACCTAATGCTTTAGCAATAAAGTTAAAAGTCTAAAGTTAGAAATTTGACAGATTGTTGAAGCTTGATGTGCTGGACTTTCCGAGACTCGGAAGGATTTCAGAATGTTAAGATGCTCTGCCGTCCACAGTCTGATCTCGACAAGCGTTGTTATTATTTTACTGTTAATATTGATGTTATTAATTGTGACCTTCGTCCTACTTTGGAACCTTTATAATCATTGCCAATTTTATGACAGTCAAAAGTATAATATTAGAAGAACATGAGGCAACAAGTCATCCTAATTTTCTCTTTAAACCCCTCAGGTACTTAGAAATGTCACTGCGCAACGACAGCGGTATCAGAAAGCAGGACATCGTGCGAGTGTTCTCAGCTGTCGCTGGCACTGCAATAGGACAGCCAATCGCGTTTAACTACATCAGAGCCAACTGGCAGAGACTTCGATCATTGTAAGTATTGGATTTGAATTTGGAATTTGTCAATCATCATTAACAATCATAAGACATAACAATTATCATTATTAAATGATAATTGTTATGTCTTATGATTGTTCTCTCTTTTACTTTATGTTGTGTTGCTGTTGTGTCGTGTCTGTATCGAATAAATTATTTCTATTATATTCTATTCTATTCTATAGTTAATGTTGCCTGATGGACTTAGGCTTATCAAATCGAATGGTATTAGAAGTAATTATTTCTCTTAAGGTTCCTCCTCGTACTACATCATAGTACATCTTCCTCGGCGTAGCTGCACTTTATAAACTTTGACTTAAGTTACCCGGGAACCCAAAAAAAAAGCAAGAAAACAAGGCTTCAAATATACTTTGTTTCATGTCATAAATAGAATTCTGATGCCCAAAATTATTACGTTTTCACTAACCCACCCAAAAATTGACGATTGTTGCTTGGTCCCAAGCCATCATTAAAACGATAACAACTAACTAGAATGTAACTATTAACTACAGCTAAAACTTAAAATACTAGTAAGCGGACGCATGATATTTTACAAGGTTCTAAAGCTTTTGTAAAAATTTGATCGCTTCCAAAACATGACTCGCTTCGTAATTAGACTGGCATTTTAGTGTCGTTTTGATCTCATTTCAAAACAATGTCGATGAGTTCATAAATCCTGTTGCCTATCTGATCTGCGGAATTTATATTGATAAATAATAATCATAAACCTTAGTCTATAGATACTAATTGAGTAGGTATGTCCTCAGTTATTTGTCACTTTACTATCATAGATAGGTCCGGTTATGAGGAAAATGAATCGCAAGTGCTTACGTACTTGGTAGATTGAGTCAGCGATAGCCTGATTGACAGGGTAGAATTGAAGTAGAAATGTATGGCGCCGACACCAAGTAACATGGGGCAAGAAGGTGAAGATAAAATTAATAGATTACGCCTAAGGATGTAACGGAGATGAAGGCGAAAAAAAAGCCAAGACGAAAATCGATTTTGACAATAACATTTAAGCAAGGACCAACTATGATTCCAAAATCCCGTTTTATGTCTTTATTCCCTTCTGATAAGCGCTGTAACTAAAACGGTGACATTTAAAACTTTCAGTTATCACCCCACGACATTATAGGGTCTTCACTTTGTTGTGTTTCTTTATAAGGTAACTCTACTCAAAACTGGTTTTAAGGGGAACCCTTGTTACGACCCACACCTTACCAAAGTCCATGTAGGTTCCAACATTGGAGGCGGGCCGCGTGAGGGAGAGGTAAACCTCACGCCTCAGAGAATTCCGGAATTTGTTCGAAAGAGTCACTGCGGCCATGGAACGCAAAGGGCATTGGGAGGAACACAGATGGGTTTTAGTCAGTAGTAGAATTCCGCAACCCTTTCTGAAAACTACTTTAAAAATATTTTTTTTTATTATTGCAGTGTGGGGTCACTATCAACTATCAACTTGATTGTAAAGCTCGTGACCAGGCGATTGAATCAGCAGCATGAATATGATGAGGTACAGTATCAAATCTGTTTTTTCGAGCTTTTGTAACCAACGCGATTATTTTTATCCTATGTTTTGCTATTATCTCAGTACTCCGTTGTTTATAAACCGGTTTGGAAAATTCTTATTTTATTTCTATTTGTAAGGATATACTTTCTTTTTTGTCTGAATCTGGTTCTGTTGATGTCATCTATCAGGAATTGGGGGATCTTGCCAATGAACTGGGCGATGAAAATCATAAGTGCAGTTTTATTCAGACTCACATTTATTGAGATTAGCCATGAGGGTGTCATATCACCAACTTTCAAACCCCGGGCAGCTACAACAAAATGCTGATGGAACGGAACGTTTTCTGCTCAACCTGCGGATTAAACCCAGGACCACACGCTCGTTAGTCGTGAAAACCGCACTTTTTGATTTTCATTGCCCAGCTCATTGGCTAGATATCCCAATTCCTTAAAGATGCCAATAACTTAGCCGGATTCAAATAAAAATGGAACCAATCTGGAAGTACATCCTTTCAAATAAAATAAGAATGTTGGTCACCTTCAATTTGAATCTCAACTAGTGTTAATGAAAACAGGCATAAGTTTTGTTTAGTTGTCTATTTATAAATTAATATTTGAAAAATGTTCTAAGATTCTATTTCTTGCCTTTTACTAGACTTTATTTCATTTAGTATCATATCATATGGTATCATGAAAACTAAGTGAAACAGGATTTCTAGCAGGTATCAAGCCAAATTAATCATTGTGAAACAATTCCAATGCTTTGTTTTTAACGGAGATAACTTTCGTTGTCCCGGTACCTTCATTACGAGTGATTCATATGTGTTATCTACGTTTAGCAAATTACATCTAAAAGCTCCTTTTATCAGTGGAATAAAAAATATCTTTTTCGTCGATATGATACAAAAATCATAATAAAAATGAGCAGGATTGATTTACTTACATCCGTATTTCACAGCTGAGTCATCCGTTTTTGGCTGGTAGGTATGTAGGTAGACCTTCGCACGTGGGCGCGGGCCTGCGGACGGCGAGCGTTGGGTGGCTTGCTGTCCGAGCACTACCAGACACGGGTCGATGGCGAGTTGTGTTCCACGTGCGCTTTAAAGAGATTTCAGCATAGGAGACGGGGCTGCCGACGCTAGGGCCAGAGCCTGCCAGAGTACAGGAATTTGTTTGAACGAGACACCGCGATCCTGGAACGCAAATGGCTTCAGAAGGAACACGGATGGGTTTTAGTTAGTAAGATTCTGACGCACCCTTCCGCTCCACCCAGAGCGAAAGAAGTCATTTGATGATTTCCCATAGGTACAATATTCTATGACGTTACACCAAACACTAAACAGGGTGACTTTTAAATCATCAGGGTATGAAAATAATCACGAACTAATACATTTTTACCATGAAACCTACCCTGTAATGACGAGAAGGAGTCAGGTCCCTCAGTTATTACATCGAGTAATGGGAAATTGCAAACTTAATGTTCAGCAATTTTTTTTTCATATCTTGAGAGATGATTGAATGGTAACAGTAATTCATGGATTCTTCCACGCCCTTCCCAATTAAATAAAAGTTACCGTTTATGTGTTTGTGGACACTCCTCTGAAGTCATTAATGTCGAGATAACTTTTCAAAACTGCAAGTCCAACTTAGTGATTTTAAATTCGTCCAAAAGCTGAAAACCAATCTTACCAAGGCTTTTTTTAGATGGGAAATCTTCAAATGAATCCTCCTGCTCTGCGTGGAGCGCAAGTGTTAGGCTGCGTCTCCACCAGAGTTGTGCGAGGATGCGTAGCAAGGGATGTGTTTGTTAAGAACCATTAGAATCGCTTACGCTGAGCGAGTGTAGGTAAATTTAGCAATTCTATTGGTTCTCAACAAACACATCTCTAGCTACGCATTCTCGCTCATCTTTGGTGTAAACGCAGCGTTAGACTCCCTCTAACTAAAACCCACCCATGTTCCTCCAAATGCCCTTTGCGTTCCAGGCTTAATAATAAAATCTTACCAAGGCTTGGGATGGGGTATTCAACTCATCTGGTTAGATCGCATTGCTGGTTTAGTGAAAAAACATTAATTCCTGTACACCAACCTCATTGGCGGACAGCTCCTCAAGTATTAACATGTGCTGAAGCGTCACTTTAAAAAGTGCGACTTTGAGCCGTCTCGTAGGGAGCAGCAAACCGCTCAAAGACTTAAGTGGAGGATTTTGGTTAAAACCAAGGTTCTTGATTTTGAATTGCAGCGGTGCCTTGAGGTTGATGCCAAGCGTGACCAATTGAAGGTCGGACCACCTGCAGCAATTGGTTATAATACTATAGATGGTGTACTCACGTGCCCGCAATGTACGACGATCTTCACTAAGAATATTGGTTACATAAGCCACATGCGAGATCTTGAACGACAACTACAGTGGAGTTGAAGCAGTCGCCTTGGCCGAAATCGGTCGGACAACATAAAAAAAAATTGACTGTATGATCAATATAACATTCTCTTCCACAGCTGAAAAGATTCGTCACCGAATCCTGCAGTGACTTGGGCCGGCCAGTTCAGCAAGTTCTGGAGACCATCTCTTCCAATGTGCAGTGGAGAGATCGAAACTATCACACCATCGTCGACTGGCTGAGGGCAGCAGACAAGGGAGCTAGTTAAAGTAGACTTAGAATGTTCTAGATTGAAATAGTTAATCTCATGACAGCAGTAATGTACAGCTATGTGCCTGATTCCTCATTTTTGCAGTATCGAGGGATTCTATTGGCCTAAGCTCATTTGCGGAACCATTTAATTTGTTTAAGCGTTTATATTTGTCTTTAGAATTTATTTTTATTCAGAATTGGAGGTAATTCATAAATTTTGCAGTAGCTATGTTATACATGATAAAGTTCAAATTCCATAGCGGCCTATGTTTTTAAAGGCCTCTTCAATACAAATGGTCTCTTAAAAGTCAAGCCTAAATACACTATACTAAAATCGATACCTGAGTTGGCGGTAATAAATTAGAATCGTCTCGAATTTTGAATTCAAGTATAGTTTTGGAACTTGGAATCGGGCCATAAGCGTTTCCATCAGGAACATTATTTATCAATGATACTAACGTCAGATAAGAGTCTCTTTCTAACGCATACAAGACGTGTAGTGTGATCTCTCTCTGACATCTGCAATAGAGTTCTAGAGCGCCAGTTCTTAATAACTGTTCCGTATACTTTTGTTAAGGATAGTGAAATCTATGTACCTATGTTTCAGTATTGTGTTCAAATCAATTTTTTTTAATTTTTTTATTTTGCATTATTTTAGACTTACACTAAAGTGTAATTGGATTAAAATCAATGGAAATATGATCTTATGCAACATGAATAACTTGTGTTTTGCAGTGCTAACTTTAACTTAGGATTCGAATAAAGTCAATGTATTATGAAATATTTATCTTAAGATATTTGTAAGAATAAAATGCAATAGATCTGATATGCGTCTATTTAACTTTGAGATACGTGTACAGTCGGAGTACAATCCTTTGAGTACAGTCGGATTTACAATCCATATTACGACGTAACAAAACAAGTATTTTTCCAAAATCTGAAGCTCTGGCCATACATGGATTCGCTTCGGTTTGGCCAAAGCCACATTATCATTCTTACTCCAAGTTGCAAATCTATTGGGAACCACAATTATGCTGTCGTAAAAATGGTCCCTTGTACAGTGTACTGTCGGGAAGCCTAACTGATTTTTTGACACCTTTTGAACACTAGAGTATAAATCCGTCGGCGTGTCCAGGACGCCAAGTCACAAATTCGCCATACTTTTATCCCATATTTGTGACGTTTGGCGTCCAGGGCACGCGCTTGCTTGTCATATATAAGTGACCTCCTCCTTCAGTCGGTCCCTCATTAGTGAGGATCGTGGTCACTGGACTTCTTTAAGCGAACAATCTGTCTCCATCGATAAGTGACAATGGCGTTCAAAAGCTTAATGTTGCAGTCCCAGCAAGTTAAAATATAGTACAAAATAATATCTTGGGTATCTAGTCTCGTGGTCTATATGCATGTTTAATTGTTTAGCCATGATGGGTATGAAACATTTTTGAACCCAAATCTCTATTAATAAAAAATATCCGATCTTTTCTTCTCTAAACTGTATTTGTAACTTATTCGCGAACTCGACTTTAACGTTTAACGACATGGTTTGTTTTGTCTTTTTCAAGTATTTTTGATTTTTTTTTTAGATTTTTCCTGATCTTCCATTGATGCATCAGTATTAAAGCTGATACCGATCGCAAATCAGCTTAATTTTCGCTGATTACAATTTAATCTTAAAGCTGCATTCATTCCTAAGCTTGTTTTTGTTTTTGCCCACTGATAAGTCGTCTTGTTCATATTGGTCCAGGAAAAAGAGAAACGGTTTAAATATTGCTGCAATTCTAAAATTAGTACCATCTTCTTTGAGCTCTAAATACGCATAACAGCTGGTAAAGGTTCAGAAGAAATGTTTGACTACGTCTTTGGAGTTTTTGAAAATCGTGATCACTGATAAATCATATTTTGATCAAACCATTTTAAATGTTCAAACATAATATGCTATTCATTCCAACAAAATATGCAATATTTGTATAGCATAGTAACTGTAGCAGTCAAAAGATAAGATTTTGGTATATATTATATGATATTTTTTTATCGTAGGTATGTTCTATATTATTGTTTTTATCCTCTGTGGTTTGAGTGGTCGATAAAATAGATAAAAAAGGCTGTGTGTAGTGTGTGTGTTCTACCGAACATTAGAATTCGGTTAGGTACACAGCTTTGCCAACCATGTAATTTATGGTGTGGATCGATCGTCTTATCTGTGGGCTTTTAAGTGAAATTCTATTAGCGATAGCAATATTATCGAAACTTCGAAATGGCTCTGAACACGTGAAGTTTAATTGAATTTGGGCTTTTTGACAGTCGCGATCTCTGATAGTATATCATTTTATCTAGCTCTAGGTATTCTCGAGTGCTATGACGACATTTTGCTGAAGTAGTTTGATCAAAAACACGGGTTCAGACTGTTTTATCAAATGAAAATGATCTTTCAAGCGACTACACACCTTTTTTTTTTTTTTTTTTTGATCTCGGGGAGAAATCCTCATGGAAATCCTCCACCCCGGGGCGGGTGGAGGGGTCTGTCAGACTCTTACTGACTAAAACCACCCCGGTGTTCCATCTCTCACCTACGCCGGGGATCGCGGGAACGTATGCGACTTCCGCAAAAGCGACTACACACCTTCATTCAAGCTTGAAGCGGCGTCAGTTCTGCACCGGAGCGGGCAAAAGTTGTTGTGTTTATCAACTATGTCTTCATGCCACTTGACAACTCATTAAAGATCAATTTTTTTTACAGACATTATGTCAATTTGATAAACTGTTTGAACCAGCCCGTTAGATGAAATTACCTATTTGAACGTCTATTGAATTGCATTTTTTTTGTGTCAATTTTGTGTTTAACTACAAAAATTCAGAACTCAAAATATGTATAAGGACGGTATTTTTTCTATCTCCATTCCTACAAATTTTGGCGACAGCTTTTACAATAATGTATAATTTTAATTAATATCTAAAATAAACATATTGTATTAACTTATCTTAGATAGTTAATTGTATGTAAATAAAACCTAAACTTTGTACTATTTAGCTCTATTTCCTATAATAATAACTTTCGTAAATTAAAGTTTATAAAATATGTGGTTTATAAAAGTGGTGTTTTATTTTTGAGTCAATAACGTAAGAAATAATTATATATTGTTTATTTTCCTGTGATACTGATTATATTACCATGTCATTTGTTAACATTAAGTCTATATTTGAAGAAAATAATTCTAAGAAAACAATTCGTTCCATGGTAAGGAGACAAAAAGACGACCCACCTGATGGGTATTGGTCACCATCGCCAATAGACATCTACATTCTACAATACCATTGCATCGCAAGTGCGATGTCATATAAGAGACAATCCTAGAAGATATATTACCCCTAAAAATTACTCCTCATTAACATTCTTCTTATTCGTGTTACTGGCACGACAGTGATGTCCTGTATGACCTATATTTTTTTGGGCCAAAACTTTGCAACTTCACGAGGTCACTTCATGGTCAGGCTGCATGTTTTGTGTGTAGTTTTATGTGTAGCATACTGGGATCCACATTCACTTTGCTGCGATGCCGTTAAGGTAGTCCCACTTTGCGAGGTTGAAGTTATCATTACTTTTCTTCCCTTTTCCAAGTCATAAGGGGTCGGTGCAACATGATTCCTTCCTTCGTTTTTCCCTGTCAACCGTCACGCAATCAATCTTCCCTGTCTGTATCTACGTACATGCATAAACTCACACCTTATTTCATGACAGAAGGCAGAAACTACAGAATGCCATCTGCTACGATCTTTAAATATGTACATACTCCAGCCTTTCTGATGAACATTTTCTTTCCATAGCCTATTTGTGTCCCACTGCTGGGCAAAGGCCTCCCCTTTATCCTTCCAGACATTCTTTTCTTGCGCCACCTCGAACCAGCCTTCGCGGTGTGCATCCAGATCATCTCGCCACCTGCTTTCTGGGCTGGCCTCGGCGACGCCGTCCATTCTCTGGCACCCATTGCGTGGAGACTTTTGCCCAGCGGTCACTATGCATGCGGCTGGTGTGATCCGCCCAGTTCCATTTCTGCCTGGCAGCTTTTTTCCTCTTCTTTTTTCCTCTTCTTTTCTACTTCACCTGCAATTACGCCTATCTGTGGATTTTTAGGAACATAAATGATATACTGTAACCGCGGTTTGTGCGGGCTTGATACTCAGCCAGTCATTGCGCATTTGTTGATACGAGTGATCGCGTTCAGGATTATCTGGATAAAGTAAATAACACTGGTGGTATACAAGCTCAAATAAAGTTGCCTAGCGAAACTTTGCAGAGGATAGAAAAAAAATCGTAAGTCATAATAAGGTATTTATTGAAATGTATTTGGTCTGTCAGTAGTATTACCAATAAAATATTGGACACGTATTTTCTTTTGTCACGTAAACAAAAAATTAAGACGATAGAGTGCTTTGAATTGCGCGTGACGTAACGTGTTGGTACAGTATATACCAAAAAGTGACGTCACTATCCAGCCGGAACTCTTGAACTTTGATTTTAACTTTGTCAATTGTTATTGATTGAAAGGGCAAATTAAAATGTAGTGGTGGAATAAATAGAATTATTATTTACTTATCAGCCCTAGCCTTTTCCCAACTATATTGGGGTCGGCTTCCGGTCAAACCGGATTCAGCTGAATACCAGTATTTTACGTGGAGCCTACCAGACCTCCACAACCCATTAACTGGGTAACACGGTACTCCTTGGCAAGACTGGTGTCCGATTATCTGACTTCTGACTATCCGTACCGACTGCCAAAGATCTACAAATGACAGCCGGGACCAACGGCTTAACGTGCTTTCCCCGGCACGGAGGAGTCTCAGTATGTTAAGATGGTCACCCATTGCTTAACCTTGAAGATCGTCCCGTGCGGCTGTTATTATTTAGCCACGAGCTCCTCTGAAGCATTGTTATTTATTTAAATAAGAAAATATCCTATTTCAAGTACCCACGCTAACAGCGGTCGTTGATACGGCAGTCAGCGTTATACTGCTCCACTTATAACTCTTAACTCTAGTGTAATAAAGGAACAGTATCTACATCTTATGTATCGTGTCACAGCAACACTGATTGACGGCAGAAATTGGTGCAGCAGCCAGGTATTTGAAGGCGATTAAGGGTAGGTATCCTACTAACATTACAAATGTGTATTTCTGCTGGGTGTTGGTTATATACATATATAGACCGCTTGAAATTCAGACATGGGTACATGGAACACAGTCATGGGAATCTGAATTTGGTCTTTAGATACGTTTTATCCCGGCAGTGGGTATTCCCTTGGGGCTAAATTCTTTTCATAAGGCCAAATTTTGGGCAAAAGCTACTCGTAGTTAGCAGCATAAAAATGTAAACAAAAACTCTTTTCACTAAGAATACCTCAGTGAAAATCTTTTAACCAAGACAGCCTTTAATTAAAGAGTGAATAGGTTGCTTCAAGGCAAGCCTGCTCCAGCGTCAACCATCGACATTGTCGCTTTTGTGATCGAAAGCAACAATGTCGATGGTTCACGCTGGAGCAGCGCGTTTGACCACAATCTCATCTGATGATGAGATTGTGGTCAAACGCGTCCCTATCAATCTATACTAGTATAATAAAGTTGAAGAGTTTGTTTGTTTGTTTGAACTCGCTAATCTCTGGAACTACCAGTCGGATTTGGAAAATTCTTTTTGTATATGATAGCCACATGCCACATTCATGAGGAATGCTATAGGCTATACGGGGACGAAAAACAACGAGATATGCGTGTATGAAGTCACGGGCAAAACCTATTATCGCAATAAATGGGGTCGATGAAATTTTGTTAATAATCTCGAATTAATTTTATATTTTGCAGTCAAGTTATTGTAGAATGTAGATATCTAATTATTTGGGATAGTCATAATTTACAAAGTTTTGTTATTCCAATTGAAATCGTTGGAAATGCTGATGTGCTCAGTAACGCTTGACATTTAAACTTTTCAGACTATGGGAACGGGGTAAAACGGGATATGCGTGTACGAAGTCGCGGGCAAAAGCTAGTAAATAATAAAATTAAAATTAGAACGGCACTGAAACAGTTAAGTTTCAAGTCAAATTTAAGAAAATGATAAGCTTGCCTACCGCACTTTAGCACCAAAGCAATCAGTCGACAGAAGATTTAAAAGCCAATTAAATTAATTTGTTATTTCCAAATGACGCTAAACCGATACTAAATTATCATTAAGCACAATATCAGTTAGCAAGTCACACTTATCTTGAACAAAAAATAAACTAATCTGCTAGATAAAATGGACACGTTTGATAATATTTAATGATAGCCATTTCGCGGGCGAGGAATAAGGTACTTACAGTAACGATTGTATATGTCGGTTCATAGGTTGGAGACCAATCATGATAAACTTGGTCTCCGTCATGTCTTAGAAAGCAGGTTGCTTCTGATCCAGGCAGTCATTTGTAGAAAGATAGTGGGTAGATTGTAGCCACAAAATCTGATGCTGGTCTTACCACGGGGTGTCGTATTACCCCATAACTGTAGTTATTTCATGTTGAATGCTGGTATTTAAATATATCCACTTTGACTGGAAGCCGACCTCAATATAGTTGTGAAATGCCTGTCCAGATTGATTTCATTGCCTGAAAATTACTACTAAACTTATGCGAGGTCTTTGAAAAGTTAACCAAAATACACATATATGGAGATTTTAATTTAGTGGCGTTCTTTCATCGAAATATGAACAACTAGCTGTTGACCGCGGCTCCGCCCGCATAAATGTCGAAAATTATCCCAAGGGACAGGGATAACAAGTTTCCTATGTGTTATTCCAGACTATCTCTCTACCTCTGTGCCAAATTTCATCAATATCCGTTCAGCCGTTCTGACGTGATTGAGTAACAAACATACATCCATCGAAACATCCAAACTTTCGCATTTCTAATATTACTCACACAAACATACAAATCCAAACACAATAGGACAACTCCTCTACAAAGCTCAGTGCTTAACTTCTTTTTACTGTTGATAGGCACTCGTTTGACCACTACCTCACCTGTTGGTAAGCGATGATGTGGTCGAAGATGGAGCACGCTTGCCTAGAAGTAGCCTATTCACTTTTGAGTTAAAGACCCAGGTTGTAGCTATCAGAGTCAAAGTCAAAGTCAAAAACGTTTATTTCAATTAGGCCATTAAACGGCACTTTTGAACGTCAGCATTTACAGTTCAGTAAAAATAATAATATTACATTACTAAAGTGACTCTACTGTCCATTCGGAAAGGTAGATTCTTATGGAGAAGAACGGACAAGAAACTCCATAGTTACTCTTTTCAAATAATGATTTTACAAAATTTGGTATACAAAAATTAATTCAATATTATGTGAGGACGATACACCCAGAGTATGCTACTTATAAGAACAAAGTATAACCAGCAGAGGTAAGTACCTCTGCTGGTTATACTTTGTTCTTATAAGTCCTTTTCTAAAAAAAAATTAGGTAAATGGTACTCACATATTTACAGATAGTCTTAATAACCATTAATTAAACAGAAAATAAAAACACAAAAAAGAAACAGTATACCTATCTATAAAGTTAATTCATAAATCAACCAGTTTGACTTTGTCTACACCCTTGATTGTCCTATGGAGCAGGACCAGCATGTTTCCAAGCATTCTTATCCTGAATGTAATCTTCTAATTTGTAATATGCTTGTTTACAAAGTGTACTTTTAATATAAGTTTTAAATTTTCTTTCATTTAGTTCTAATATGTCAGTAGGTATTTTGTTGTAACATTTAACACAATACCCCATGAAAGAAGTGTGGACTTTAGCTAATCTAAAAAATGGTTGATCTAATTTGTCTCTATTTCTAGTATTAAAATTATGTCTATCACTAATTTTACTAAAAAGATGTCGATTTTTCCGCACATACATAATATTTTCATAAATGAATTGGCAAGGGACTGTCATAATATTAATCTTTTAAAAAAGTTCCCTAAGAGAATCACGGCGACGCAGATTATAAAGGGCTCTGACAGCTCTCTTTTGTAAAATAAATATGGATCCCACAGCAAAAAGGAAACACAGACTCAGGTAGGGGATTCCATCCCTTAGCTGTACGCACAATGAATGTGTGTGATGAATAAGAACAACTTAGATATAATACATAAAAATAATTTTAGTTGGAAATTTTTAAAAAGAAAGCTTCAGTGGCTTCTAGCAAGCGATCGATTTTCCAGCAAACGATTGCTTCTGCATACGTAGTACTTATCATGTCCGAGTTTTGGGTACACTAAGCTACCTATCAGTCTGGTTAGCCTGATTAATCGTCTATAAGATCATAAATTCTGATAAAAAAACTAATTTCGACACACAGTTTTTTCCTGTAAACATAGTGAGCATAGTACCTACTTTTTGATATCAGCAAAAGTAGTTCATAATTATAACACAAGATGGCACTGCTGGAATCTAATTTGGCTATAATTATCATCGTTTATTTACGACGATTATTTTATATGCGGGCCGAGCATTGTTTATTTACGAACGCTGTCCATCTTTAATGTTACTGTGGCTGAAGAGCATTTTCTTCCTTAATTATATCCTACTAATATGATAAACGCGAAAGTCTCTTTCACGCAAAAACTACTGAATGGATTTTGATGAAATTTGGCACAGTGGTAGATTATAGTCTGGAATAACACATAGGATACTTTTTATCCCGGGAGTATGTTCCCTTGGGATAATTTTCAACAGTCACGAGGGTGGAGCCGCGGGCGGCAACTAGTATTATAATAATATAGAATACAAATAAGAGTATGAAGTATCTGGACGAAAAAGCATTTATCTCACATCCAATTTTGGTTTCCGACAAAATTTGTGTTTGCCATTCTAGAGCTGTTAGGTTGCCAAAAATAGTGACGAAAAAAAGCAATTCAGTTAGCTTAGATCTAAGAACAGCTTTTGACACACTTTTTATTTCAAACCTAGTGTTGAAACCGGAGAAACTGGGTTTATAAGGTCTTGCCCTCCAAATTTTCGCGTAATACCTAAGTAATAAGACTTAGAAGCGAGAAACATAATTACTACCTGAATGGGGAGCGCCCTCATTCTTTTGGCGTTTCTCAGGGAAGTGAGGTTGGTCAACAACTCTTTTTACGTCAATCAGGTGTGCAATAAATCCTCTACGAAATGTAAAAATCACGGCCTTTGCAGACCTGACATGAAGCTTTTAACCCGGCACTGATGGGACTCGAAGTAGTTCCAAATTGGCTTATAATCTAAACTAGTATTATAATCTAAACTAATACTATAAAAAGGAAAGATTTGTTTGTTATGATTTGGCTCAAAAACTAATGAACCGATTTCAAAAATTCTTTCGCTGTTAGAAAGCTACATCTTCACCGAGTAACATAGGCTATATTAAATTCCAGAAAGAAGTAGGGATCCCTACTAAACTTGAATTATGTAATCCAAGGTGTATTTTTTTTTTTCAAAAAATGTCTCTCATCGCTGCGAAAACTATTGATATCATTAAAATAATGTACTACATAATTAGAGTACTCATTATTACCTACAATAAAGTTCGCGAGGCTATATGTCTAACTATTATGGTTAAGTCACAATGAGCGCTTTTTGTTAAAATTATTCAATCAAAGCCCAGTTGGAAAGAAAGTGGGTAGGAACAAACTAAAATTGGGATAATTGAAACAGATCTAACCTTTTTTTGCAAAATCAACCCCTGACGAGGTGAACGGGGTGGTTAGTTAGTGTAAAACTTAAGGGGCTAGAACGGGCGATGAAGTTTTAATGAATATTTTATTTCAGATCAAATTATAAGATCCATATGTTGTTTGAAAGAAAGAAAGAAAGAAAGAAAATTGAATTTATTGGCACAATAATAAAATAATAAATAAATCACCTTACAAATAGAAAATATCAAAACTTAAGTACATATAGCAATATTGTGCCAAAAGGGCCTCAGCTCAGCATAATGTTAGGTGGCAACAGTAGGTATTACCACCTAACGCTGATTTTCAGCTGCAGCCCACAGGTACCATACGCTCGAACGCGCAGTAGACATATAAATAAAAAATTAAAAATTAAAAAGTAAAAAAAGTGAAGTGATAGGTTCGGAAGTAGTACTTGTAAACATAATAAATACATGTAATGTAAAATCAAAGTGAAGATGAGAAGTGTAGAATGAGCTAGGTATATTACAATTAAATAAATAGTAAATGTAACCTAATGTTAGTAAAAAATCTCACTTTTTATACAAAATTGACGACGACTGACACCTACGGTTGCAGCCGTATCCAGTGAGCCAGCATGGGGATGTCCCAAATATCACTCAATACACGCAGGATACTGTTGGAGCTAGCACGTATTATACCGAGAATAGAAGTGTACCGTTTCCTTATAATGGCATGAAAACCATCAACCCTGGCCTCGGTGAATATCTCGAAAGCGTTTGGTAGACCCATCATCATCCTGAATACACCCACAGACTACCCACAGACTGTACGTGTAAAAAGCTGCAACGTGCAAATCCGCGGATCAGCATATGATCTCGGAATGACAATCAAGTCAACTTGACCATATCCGAGATTACTTACTTAATCTGCTTTACACAGCATCCGAACTCCTACCATAGATACTTAAAAGAAAAAAATCGATTAAAAAAATGCTGCGGTCTTGTGAGTGTATAAATTAACAGCCAGTGAGAATTAAAAAAATAAAAACTTATTAAGCGGGACAGTGGTGACGCGATGTGTTCCTTATTTAAAATTATAAAAGACAGTATAATTTGGCGGGATACTAACTCTGCAAGCTGTAAATTATAAAATTCAAAATCTCGGTTTTATAGACTAACATTTGTTTAAAAAATGAGTTCAAGGGATTCTGAAAAGTTGCCGCAGATTCGGTTTCGGATTCGGACGAGGCAGCTACAATAACTGAAAACCGTTTGCCAGAAATTTCAAAGAAAAATTCTGTAATACATAGGCACAATGATTTTATAAAGTGGCGACCAGACAAGAAAATAAAACTACTATTTTTTTCTTTTCTTATATTCAAAATGAAAAGTAGAGAGTTTAACACGGGTGAAGTCACCAAAGTCCTACTCGGACTGTAGCTAAATACCTCGAATGTGAATTGATTCCTTTCGACCCTTGTATAACAATCTACTATTCTGCATTGCTACAAATAAGCTGGTGGACAAGCAATGGCGCTAAAAAGAAAGCAGAACGGACACCGATGTAAACGATTGAACCGGATTTTGAGACCAACGAAAAGACTCATCCCAATTTCATGCCGGAATCTACACCGGAATCCACACATACATATGTATCTATGACACATGAAAACGACAGATAACATGAAATATGTTCTCCAAACTTTTGTGTACCTAACAATTTCATTAAAAATGCCGAACTCACACCGGTCTAATCAACTCGCATATAAGATACGGCGATAATTGTCGAAAAATATCACAGTATTATGATATTGTTGATAATTCTTGATACTATATCGTTGGTGATTACGCATTGATGTGTATATTTCAATAATTTGATTACAATAATCCAGTCGCGGGTTTAGATCCCGCTTCAGTGGTCGCTGGACGGTATCATCCAAGGTAAGTTTAATTTACGGGAATATTTTATCAAAGTGAAATAAAGTAAAATTGCGTCTAAAGTACTTATGTAATTGAGTAAAAGCGTTATTTTTCCTTGCATCGTTGTGTTTGTTGTAATATTTAATGTCTAGAATGAAAATAGACACGATAATGGTAAGGTCAAAGATAATATAAAGTTGATAATAAATAAGTCATGGTTCAAGCCCGTCATTGATGAACTAGATTGTTGTGTAATGTGGCAGAATTTTAATGCTAAAACTAGTTTATTTAACTTTTTAACTAACTTTGGTGTCGAATTTAAAATAAGACGACTATCTACATCGATGTAAGATCTGTTTTATCTAAATGCAAGTTCTCTGTTCTCTGCTTCAAATTCTTGTTATTCGAATGTTATAAGTAAGGACTACATTGTCTTTGAATTGTAAGTATAAATTCCTGTTATGCAACTGTTATAAGTTCTTCCTTCGATCCAAAGGTTAGAATATGTATCAATCATGCTCGATGGTTGAATGTGCTTTCATTAACTTTCTAGAACTCCACATTATTGGTAACGTACCAGAAAATAATGTACAGTGGTATTCGTGAATAACGATGTCCAGTATAGCAGATTTATGTCGTATACATAATTATATTGATTGCATGTTGATGACGTCATATTTCAGCAAGATAACGTGCTTAGTTCAATTAATTTAGCAAGTCGAGTCTACTTTAGTATTAATTAACGAGAATTGACACTTGAAATGATTTCAATGTTGTATTGTATGAATTTGGTATATAAGGTGATTTTTATTAAAATAATATAATCATACATATACTCGTTTCTACATACTTATCTGTGGCCTAAAACTTTAGGTATCATGAAAATTAATTTATCTATACTAAGCTGTCATTTATAAAATTACTTCAATGCAAACCTAAATACATGAAACTTTTCATTCCACTTATTATGCTAAGATAAAGGTATTTCGATATCGGTTTTTTATTAGTTGACTTTATCAGTAATTATAAAGAAGATAAGAAATATAAAAGATACAAATTACACAAATCATCGAGAATAAATACATGTTTTAAAAAATTTACCTTCGATTTCAATGCCTAATACCTTTTTTGAATTGAGCATAACTATAAAGCTTTTGAATATTTTTAGATTATGTTTGTATAATCAACCAATCTTTGAAAGTAAATAACATAATATGACATGTACTTATGTGACTTCAAAATATAAAACTATTTATTTTTGAATCTAACTAAATACTCGAACATACAAAATTGTAAAAAAAAAAATACACTTGGTCGTCGAAGTTTTTCGCCACATCGCTGTCATACATTCAACATAAATGTCATCATTCGAATATCTTTGTAATTGAAAAAGTACTGTCGAAATACGTTTACCTCTTTCAAATTAATTCTCTCTTACAAACTCTTAAATTCTCTTTTAGATGGCGGCGATAAAACTCATCGTTTTATCTTTGGCTTACATCTGTGCAACTGCAATAGCTGATGTTGCACTAAGGCCAGTGACGAGGAATACCATCTTCACAGACGAACGGTTCGAAGGCGAGGTGTTCGAGAATGTCGATGCCTTCGATGACATTGAGCTCAGCTCTGGCGCTGTCTCCCCGTTCAGACTACCTACCACCACCAGACCCTCGAACTACAGAGTCCACTGGAACATCGACCTTGTAACCCTCCGTTATTCAGGCACAGTTGTTATAACTCTAAGTGCAACACAAGCTAACGTTAACGAGATCGTCATCCACAGTGACCATACAACACTGACCTCAGTTGTTCTAAGACAAGGAACTACAATAATTCAGTCAAATCACACCCTCCAGCAGGAGTATCAGTTCTTAAGGGTCACGCTCAACGAAGGTGTCCTGCAGTACAATGCAGTTAATCCGGTTCAGTACACCTTAACTATCAATTTTAACGCAAATATGCGTGATGACATGTACGGTATCTATCACAGCTGGTACAGAAACGTCGGTACTGACTCAGCAATAAGGTAAAGAGTTAGATATAAACACAGTTTTAAAACTAAGTTACTATACCTCTAGATTGCAAATATTTTTAAGCCTAATTAGAAGCAATAAGTTCTTAAGTATTTGATTTGCAGATGGATGGCCACTACACAGTTCCAAGCCACCGCTGCTCGCTATGCATTCCCTTGTTATGATGAGCCCAGCTTCAAAGCTACTTTTGATGTGACCATCACACGTGCTGCTAACTTGAAAAGTTGGTTTTGTACATTGCGGTCGAGCACCTCAGTCTCCACAGACCCTAACTACGTGTAAGTTGACGGACAAATTTATTATAAATTTAAGTCTTCTCTGGCAAATTAATAACCTTGACTTTCTGTTAATTTTGCAGTGGTTACGAAAACGATGTTTACCACACGACGCCAATAATGTCCACCTATCTTCTCGCTTTAATCGTCGCTGATTATAGTGCTGTACAGTTTCCAGTAACCGGTGTGGTCAGGCATGAAGTAATTGCTAGGCCTGGTGCGATCTACGATGGTCAAGGAGATTACGCCCAGGAAACCGGACAAGCCCTTTTGGCTTGGATGAACACACATACGAATTATGACTTCTTCTCGCAAAACGCTAACCTTAAGATGACTCAAGCCGCTATCCCCGATTTTGGAGCTGGCGCTATGGAGAACTGGGGATTGCTAACTTATAGGTACGCCTTACAAAAGTACTGTAAATTATTTGATATGTAACACACGACATTACTTCGATGATTTTTACATTTCTGACAAAAACGAGTAAAAAGCATCAGTAAAAGTATTTTTTCTTTTCAGGGAAGCTTATTTGTTGTATACTCAACAGCATACAAACAGCTATTTCAAGCAGCTCATCGCTTACATTCTTTCCCATGAGATCGCCCATATGTGGTTCGGTAACCTTGTCACCAATGACTGGTGGGATGTTCTTTGGTTGAACGAAGGCTTTGCCAGATACTACCAGTACTTTTTGACTGCCGCGGTAAGCGATGTGTTTTATACGTTTAAATATTTTTCCTTGTAACCCTAAGTGGACCTTAAGTCTTTACCGTCACCCTTTAACAACGACACAATATATACAAAAAATATTCAGTTCAAAAAACAAAAATACCAGTTCACCTTGGTCCGATAAAAGAAAAGCTAGGATAGTGTTACAATCTCTAATAGACTTATTAGTTGATTCAAATAAATTCAATCTTAGAACTTTATTCTGTATGCACTCTATTATAATGCTTTGCTCATCTTCAACTTTATTACATTCCTCACAGTTGGGAGACTTAACCTTCATCAGAAAACAAAACTTTTTTCATGGAATATGACTGGAAAGGCATTAAGCCTTAAATTATTCCTTAAACACGTTTCGATTTAAGAAAAAATACTTCGCTTCAATCGATTTCAATGTTTTTTTTATTTCAGGTTGTAGACATGGGTCTTGCTACTCGATTCATCACTGAGCAAGTGCACACTTCACTACTAAGTGACTCGTCCGACCATCCTCACCCTCTGACCAACCCCGGTGTTGGCAGCCCTGCCTCCGTCAGCGCCATGTTCTCTACCATCACTTACAACAAGGGAGCAGCTGTCATCAGAATGACTGAGCATCTTCTTGGCTCCGATGTTCACAGACAAGGACTCAGAAACTATCTGAGAGAAAAGTAAGGCTTTGGTTTGATTGTCTCTTACTTGTGTTGTAGTAATAAATAAGAATGGAACCAGAATAGTTACGACTAAGTTTTGAAATAAAATTAAAAAATATTTACAGGGATTTCAGTACAGTCAAGCCCATTGACCTGTTTAATAACCTGGACCTGGCCGGTCGTTCGGCTGGTGCTTTCAATGCCTATGGAACTGAATTCAATTTCGTGGACTATTACAAGAGCTGGACTGAACAGCCTGGACACCCCGTGCTTCAAGTCACAATAAACCACCGAACTGGACAAATGACCATCTATCAGGTACAAATAGTATCCTCCACACTAAAACAAAAATGTAAACGTGAATGTGAAGTCTGTGATCAAACAAAGCTACGCGAATTGGATAAAATATTTTTTACTCTAGTATTATAACATTTAAAACTATTTATCTCGGTGAAATAATATGCCTCCCTGTTGTTAGTAATTTGAAATTGCCACGTTCCAAAACTAATACATTAATAAAATTATGACAGATGTCACTGCTATACAAATATGGCGCTCTTCTCGGTTATCTGATAACTGCTGTAACATTGTTCTGTTTAAATAAAACTCATTTAAGTATTTTCATAAGAAAACTCGTTTAATTACAACAGGTTATGGGCCCAGGCTGTAATCTGATTGTAATATTTAGTATCAGTGAATTGAAATAACATAAAACAAAGTCGCCGGTCATCAACAGTGACACGACATAACCTCAACGCCGCGTGGTTTGTGTGAAAATATTTTTTTTATACAAAATGTCTTCAAATGCAATGACTCTTATCGAAAAGTTAGTTGGTCGTGATAACTACAATACATGGAGATTTGCCGTGATGACGTATTTACAACATGAAGACCTCTGGTGCTGTATCGAAAATGAAGGCATACCTGTAGATTCAAAGCTCGACCTGAAAGCAAAAGCAAAAATAATATTGTTGGTTGACTCAGTGAACTATATACATATACAAGAGGCGAAAACGGCTAAAGAAGTGTGGACCAACTTACAAAAGGCTTTCGATGACAAAGGGTTGACACGGCGTGTTGGATTATTAAGAGATATGATTACAACGACATTAGAAAATTGTCAAAATGTTGAAGATTACGTAAACAGAATAATGAGTACTGCACATAAACTTCGAAACATATCATTTGACATCAATGATGAGTGGCTGGGTACTCTGCTCCTGGCTGGATTACCTGAAGTCTACAAGCCAATGATTATGGCCCTCGAAAGTTCTGGTGTGCCGATCACAGCAGACTCTGTGAAGACTAAGCTCTTACAAGAAATAAAGAGCTCCGAGTCAGTTGCATTATATGCAAGTAAATCAAGTAAATACAAACAAAAGGAATATGAAAGTCCTCCGAAGTTTAATAAAGGTCCAAGATGCTTCAAGTGCAACCGCTATGGTCACATAAGTAAGAATTGCAGAACTAAGAAGAAGGATCAAAGTAAAGAGACAGGTAAAGAAGCTGGGTATGTCGCTGTGTTCTCGGCATCCGTAGCAGCAAATGACAGTAATAGCTGGTTTGTTGATTCAGGAGCATCCATGCATATGACAATGAGGCAGGACTGGTTATATGATGAATCAACACCTTCAGTTACTAGTATCCGTATTGCTGATGATAAAATACTTGCAGTTAAGAGTTGTGGAAAAATTGACCTGCCTATATGTAATAGTAATGGTAAATCACAAACCATACAAGTGTCCAATGTGTTATATGTGCCAGAGTTAGCAAGCAATCTTCTCTCCGTGAGTCAGCTGATAAAGAAAGGATGTTCTGTACAGTTTACTAATAAAGACTGTAAAATATTCAACAAATCTCAAGAAGAAGTTGTAGCTTGTGAGTTAGTGAATAACATGTATCGTCTAAACTTAAGTAACACTCAAGCATTTGCATGTAATACTAATACAAGTGAAAGTGACAGCTACTTATGGCACCAAAGAATGGCTCACCTCAATATGACTGATCTGAATAAACTCTCCAAATGTACAAATGGTGTCACGCTTACTGACAATAAGCTGGATATGGTATGTGAATTTTGTCAAGAAGGAAAGCAGTCTCGGCTGCCGTTTTCAAAAGAAGGTTCTCGTGCGAAGAAGGCACTAGAACTTATACATTCCGATATCTGTGGGCCACTGGAGGTGAAATCAGTTGGAGGAGCACAATATTTTCTCACATTTGTGGATGACTATACCAGGAAAGTATTTATTTATCTACTTAAAAACAAGTCTGAAGTATTTAGTAAATTTAAACAATTTAAAGCATTAGTGGAAAATCAACTTGAATTGAAAATAAAGAAATTAAGATCTGATAATGGAAGAGAGTATCTGAGTAACGAATTTGTCGAATACTTGCAAAATTGTGGCATTATACATGAAACTTCTAATCCATATACTCCACAGCAAAACGGGTTAGCGGAACGTATGAACCGCACATTGATGGAAAGAGCTCGCTGTATGTTGCTTAATGCTAATTTACAGAAATACTACTGGGCAGAAGCAGTGGCGACAGCGGCGTATATAACGAACCGCTGTCCAACAAGATCAATTTCATACGCTACACCTGAGGAGTTATGGTCCGGGAAGAAGCCAGATTTGAAACACCTTAGAATATTTGGATGTGATGCCATGGTACATGTTCCAGATGCTAAACGTCAAAAACTGGATCCTAAGGCAAGTAAAATGATTTTTATTGGTTATTCAGAAGCCACTAAAGGTTACAGACTATTGGATACTAAAACAAGAAAAATCCTTATCAGTAGAGATGTTGTATTTTTGGAAAATTCTATAAAGAGAAAGTTTACTATGGTTACTTTAACAGAAAATGTAAATAATGTTGATAAAATATGTGTTGATGATACAAAGAACATTAATGAATCTGCTGAGGCAATTCAAAGCACAGGAGACTTAAATAACTCATCTATAACATTATCCGATGATGATGTAGAAACATTCTTCTCAGATGTTGATTCCGAGTATGTACCTGAAAAAGAAATAAATATTAGTGGACCTAGTAATATTACACTGAGAAATAAAGTAAGAAATAGACAACATGAATCCAATACTTATCTCTGTCAAGGTGGAAAACAAGAAGCAAATGACACACCAACGAGTTACCAAGAGGCTCTGTCATCTTTGGATAAAGATAAGTGGAAAAAGTCTATAGAAGAAGAGTTGAAAGCACACAGGAAGAATGAAACGTGGGAGTTGGTGAAGAAGCCAGTTGGAGTTAAAACTATTGGCTGTAAGTGGGTTTTCAAAGTGAAAGATGTGCCATCAGGACCACTGTATAAGTCGAGACTATGTGCCATGGGATGTTCACAGAAATACCAGGTTGATTACACAGAAACATTCTCACCAACTGTCAGGTATGATTCTGTAAGAGTATTGCTTTCTAAAGTGTGTCAAGATAATTTACAAATGATACAGTTTGATGTTAAAACTGCTTTTCTCTATGGGAGCATAACTGAAGATATCTATATGTCTCCACCAGATGGTTTAGATGTACCTGAAGAGCATGTTTGTAAACTTAAAAGGTCATTATATGGGTTAAAACAAGCACCAAGGTGCTGGAATCAAAAATTTGATTCTGTTTTGAAGAAATTTGGTTTCACCAATAGCCACTCGGACAAGTGTATCTATACTGGTCAATTAAATGGTACTAAAGTATACCTAATCTTGTATGTAGATGATGGCCTTATCATTTGTAAAGATAAAAGTGTGTTAAACAAAGTAATTGATGATTTAAAAGAAAATTTTGAAATAAAAGTGTGTGACCCTAGAAACTTTGTTGGTCTTGAAATTGAAAGAGGAGAAACCTACATGTTTTTACATCAGACTACATATGTACAAAAATTGCTGAATAAATTTAATATGACTAATGCCAATGGAAACAGTACACCGGTAGAAACAGGTATCAAACTAGAAAAGAATACAGCAGAGCAGCTAGACAGAAACATTCCGTACAGAGAGGCTGTGGGTTCTTTAATGCATCTAGCCATAGTCAGCAGGCCTGACATAATGTTTGCAGTTAGCTTAGTTAGCCGATATCTTGATAGTTACGACAGTAGTCACTGGAATGCTGTTAAAAGGATAATGAAATATCTCAAAGATACTAAAGACTATGGGCTATACTATACTCCTTTACAGAACAATATACTAGAATGTTATTGTGATTCGGACTACGCCAATGACACTGAAACGAGAAGGTCAATGACAGGATATGTATTCATAAAGAATTGTGCTGCAGTAACATGGGCCAGTCAGCGTCAGCAAACTATAGCATTGTCTACGACTGAGGCAGAATTTATGGCTGCCTGTAGTGCTACAAAAGAAGTTATTTGGTTAAAGAGACTTTTGTTAGATATAGATGAATTTAATCAAGATTCTGTAAACCTTAACATAGATAATCAAAGTGCAATCTCTGTCATAAAAAATGAAAATTATCATAAACGATGTAAACACATTGATATTAAATACAAGTTTGTTAAAGAGAAATATGAAAATAAGGAAATCGATCTAAACTATATAAATAGTCATAAACAAAGAGCTGATATATTCACTAAACCTTTAGCTAAACGTAAATTTCAATATCTAAGAAGTAAATTAGGTATTTGTAAGTTGTAACTTGGTTGTAACTGTATAATTTGGATATGTCATACCTACTTTGTTTAGATTAGCATGAATGTATAAGTTATATTATCTGTAAGTACATATTGTTTTTGTTACTTGTATAACTAACTGTTAGAGTGAGGAACGCTACAATTTGGAGAGAGTGTTGTTAGTAATTTGAAATTGCCACGTTCCAAAACTAATACATTAATAAAATTATGACAGATGTCACTGCTATACAAATATGGCGCTCTTCTCGGTTATCTGATAACTGCTGTAACATTGTTCTGTTTAAATAAAACTCATTTAAGTATTTTCATAAGAAAACTCGTTTAATTACAACACTCCCTAACACAAACTATATATTTGGTCTCATTTTCCCCGTATTGCCTTAACAGTTTGTTTCTGCCCTATAAATATTTTCAATACTTATTTCAACTATTTATTGCAGCGTCGTTTCAACATTAACACTGGTTACTCTCGAGAAAACACCAAATACATCATCCCCATCACCTTTACTTCTGCACCTAACATCGACTTTACCAACACGAAGCCGTCTCATATCCTCACTAAAGCAGTTACTGTCATTGATCGCAACGCTTACGGTGACCACTGGACTATCTTGAACGTTCAACAAACTGGTGAGTAATTTAAATGCGAAAGTTTGGATGGATGGATCAATGGATGGATGTTTGTTACTCAATCCCCCTGGAACGGCTGAACGGATCTGGATGAAATTTGGCACAGATATAGATTATGGTCTGGAATAGCAATCTTCCCTTGGAATATTTTCCAATATTGACGTGGGCAAAGCTAGTGACAAAAGTTTTTTATAAGATTTTAAGAATAAGTCGTTGACCGAGTAACAATAAAAATAATCTTTATTCATAATTTTCATTGGTTACAGGTTTCTACAGAGTTAATTACGATAACTTCACCTGGGACTTAATCACTAGGGCTCTTAGAGGTAATGACAGGCCCTACATTCACGAATACAACCGAGCTCAGGTATGATAATCTAGATAATTTCAAACTAAGTTGAGGTTGTATCTTTGAAAGCGTTACTGTTAAAAACAATTTGACTGGTCTTACCCAAAAACTATTTGAAAGCAAGCTTCTGGTTATTGCTCTGTTTTTGATGGAGATGTTGTGTGTTTTTAATTACAATAAAAAACGGCTCAATCGTCAATATAAATATAAAACTCTTCCGTTACTGAGGGACTGAGTGACTGACAGACAACGCACAGCCGAAACTACTGGTCGTAGAAAGTTGAAATTTGGCATGTAGGTTCCTTGCGGAATGTAAGGGAGCATTAAGAGAAGTTTTCCCGAAATTCCTTAGGGACCTGGAAAAAACGGGATGTCATAGGTACAAAGTGGGTACAAAGTCGCGGGCAAAAGCTAGTATAATTATTTAACGGAGCTCTGATTTCCAGATTGTCAACGATGTCTTCCAATTCGCTCGTTCCGGCATCATGTCATATGAACGTGCCATGAACATTCTCTCCTTCCTAGAGTTTGAAACTGCCTACGCTCCTTGGGTTGCTGCCATTACCGGTTTCAACTGGGTCAGAGCCAGGCTTCATGGAAAACCTGAGCTGGCCGAGCTCAATGTAAGTATTTTGAATAAAGTCGATGGTTTTCTTTTTGTAACAAGTATTTTGAAAGCATTCGTATTCAGTTTCTTTACTTATTTGTTTTTTTCGTCTTCAACAGAGACGAATTATCCAATGGTCGTTGTTGGCGATTACCCAGCTCACTTATTATCCAATCGCAAATGAAGATTTCATGAGATCGTATTTGCGTTATCAACTGGCACCTGTGCTTTGTAACCTCGGCGTTGAAGGCTGCCTCAATGCTGCCTACACCCAATTTGATCAACTGCGTACCGCCGGAATAGAGTGAGTTTAAAAAGGATATAAAATTAGATTAAACAAATTTTTAAGAAATGATGGAGCTGTAATCTTAAAATTAGATGAGTGTGCAAGTATCGAACGTTAGACCGCATACTCGTATTCCACAGTCGCAAAAATTAGAAATAGTCCCCGTAGTCGAAATCAGCATGGCCATTATTGTTATAAGTCCACGCTATGATTGTGAAATCCGTACCAAACCTTCTTCAACATATTATTTCCACTGTACTATACAAAATCGAATTGTATCTTAAATTCATTTCAGAATAATTAATGTAAACTAATATTGTTATTACAATATTAAAAGTTAGAAAGCAGAAACTTAAGGTGAAGATATTAAAGTTAATTTTCCAAATTCATATAAATATCGTTATACAGGGTGCCAGTTGACAGCCGTAACTGGGTATACTGCAACGCTCTTCGGCGGGGCAACGCAGAAGACTTCAACTTCTTATGGACCAGGTTCCGCAATCATAACGTCTACACAGAAAAGATCCTGCTACTTCAAACTCTTGGGTGCACCTCTGATGATGCTTCTCTCAGGACGTAAGTAACTCGTTGGAAATGAATGAACTAGAATTATTCGTTATTGTACACCATAAGAAACAAAATACATTGGGAGCTTATAAATACGGGGCCTGCTAGAGCCGCGGAATTGCTCGAAAGAGTTACCGCGGTCCTGGAATGCAAAAGGCAGTTGGAGGAACACGGGTGTGTTTTAGTCAGTATCAGTCTGAAACTCCCTTCTGCTCCGCCCAAAGCGGAAGGAGTCATTTGATGATTTCCCATCCATTAAAAAGGAGCTAAGAAAAAGAAGAGCGTAACAATTTGTTTGTTACATAAACTTCCACGCCTGTACTTACAAGCTTTCAAATCGTGACACTATCATCATCTGCCTAGCCTTGTATACCAATTGGGGTCGGCTTCCAGTCAAACCGGATTTACTGAATACCAGTATTTTACGTAGAGCGGCTGCCTACCAGACCTCCACAACCCATTAACCGGGTGACACGGTACTCCTTGGTAAGACTGGTGTCAGATTTTCTGGCTTCTGACTATTCGTAACGACTGCCAAAGATCTACAAATGACAGCCGGGACCAACAGCCTTAACGTGCTTTCCGTGTCTCGATATATTAAGATGGTCACCCATCCACAGAGCAACCTCGGCAAGCGTTGCTTAACTTTGAAGATCGACCCGTGCGGCTGTTATTTAGCCACGAGCTCCTCGGGCCACTATAAAATATATAAAAAACAACACTACATCTAAAAAAAAAAAGTTGAATACTTTCAATGGCAAATTATGTGAATCGTTTGATGAATTGAATCGAATATTTGTGATTATCGAACCAGTCATTATAATCAATTCATGTGCTAATTGCAACTATTGAAGAATACTTTTTTACGCTACCAAGCCGCTAATTGTTTTAAGCTCCAAGCTTTTTGTTTATTTACTTACCAATTTTATCATTTGAACCAGGACTTTCGTCTCCTAAACTCAGTTACCCGTTTGCAGGTTCGTGGACGCGATCGTTCAGTCTAACAATTTAATCCGTCGTCAGGACTACACTACCGCGTTCAACACGGCTGTATCAGGCAATGAGGCAAATACTCAAAAGGTCTTCCAATACATTCAGCAGAATCTAGCCGCTGTAATTCACGCGTAAGTACACTCTTTCATAAAAAGGTAATGGAACGTTTATGTTTAAAAAAAATGTGTTTCAGTCGGTTCAAGTTCAAGATTTACACGAGAATAGCGTTTTCTATTAGTTTAAGAATGTTTGCTATTGTAACGTACAAAAACTTCTACTCCGTTTGAATTTTATGTCGATTTCGTAATTAAATATTTGTTTGTTTACAGCTTTGGAAACGCCAGGACACCTCTGTCCTACGTGTCGGCTAGGCTGAGAACCGAAGCTGAAGTTATTGCTGTAAGATATTTTGTGGTTTTATTATTATTCAACATAAACATTGATTATTTAACATTAAATAACATTGATGGCATTACTGACTTGCCCCCTATTAGATGGGATTATACATTACTTGCAAAAAAATATAATTTTAACCCATTTTGTCAATATAGCTTTAATATGAGTTTAGCGTTGCGGAATTCCATTTTTAATTTTTTTTCAAATCGTTTCACATGTTTTTATTTTTTCCACAGTTCCAAACGTGGGCAAACAACACCCGTTCAATCTTGGACACTTCCTACGCATTAGTATACTCAGATGCTGAGAATACTCTGGAGAGCATCAGATTATCTCCCGCGATCGCTAACGACTTGAACAATTTCTTCGAGAACGGTCTTCAAGAGTTTACTACCACCCCCGTTCCGGCCAGCACGGCTGCACCAGCAACCTCTGCTCGGCCAGTTTTGGTGGAGCCAGTGACTCCTGGACTTCCTGACTCAGCAGTCTCTACCTTCGCGTCTATCTTCTTGTTAGCAATTGCTGCTTTCGCTCACATTATTCTATAAGCACCAATCTTTGAGCCTTAGGGACCAAGGGATCTTCAGTATAATCCCGAAAATAGTCTATAATTGAGTCAAATATCGTGTAAAAGAACTGCACGAGTTTAGAAATGTAACAGTAAGAATGTTAAATACATATTTGTGATCAATTTTTTTTTTCGTAAATAGGGATTTAGCATAGGTAGGAAATCGTTATAGCCTTCTATTTTTCCTCTGAATAGTAAATAGGCTTTTATAAATTATTAAAATATATTTTTAAAATAGTTTTGTTTTTTTTTGTATTTTTCCTGTAGACAGAAAATAATATACTCAAGATAAGGAGGTTTTTATGAATTTTGGATTATAGATCAATTAATGATAATACAAATGAATAAACGATAAAGAATATTAAAGATTACGATACAACATTGATAAGATATTGATTTATGCTTTTAATCTGCAAGTTAAGAAATAGGTACAAGTTTATATTACTATATAGATGAACCTGCTGTACCTAATTCCTTTTTTTTTAAACAATATTGGTTGAGTGTTGATGCACATGGATACTATTGACCGAAGAATTATAGTTACAAGTGACACGAATTAACCATAATATTGGAATGAGAACCGTAACTTTAAGCAGAATAAACTTGAAAACAAAAACTAAAACAAGAATAAATATTCAAGAAGGCTGGGTTCGATTCCTAGGTCAGGTGAAGTTAACTGGGTTTCCACCGACTCTTAATAAATTGGGGTAACGGTAAAAATAAAGGATGAACAATTTCGCTAATCAATGATATTTAAGTGAAAACTTCCAAATAAATACATTGAAAGAATATTATGGTATAAGAAACATTGATTGCAAGATTACATGCATTCAATCTTTTCATCATAACCTACTGTGGCGATGACATCTGAATAGTCCGCTTGGAAACACCGGCTTCATCTAACTTAAAATTACCAAAATATTGACGTGTCAAAGTGTTATGTTAAACTTACTTGCACAATAAATATCATTCATTTATTATTATCATGAACTGTGACATTTGTGTGAATCAAATGCAGAAACAACCATGCTTTGATCGCAATTTTAATTAATGGTGTGCCTTATTTTTTGATAAAGTCAAAGTCAAAGCATTTATTTCAAATAAACCATTATCAGGTACTTTTGAATTGTCATAGTCAGTCCGTCAAAAACATGAAGCTATTTGCACGTTCGAAAGCGTAGATCTCTATGGAGAAGAACGTGCTAGAAACTCCACGGACACTCTTTTAAATCATTTTATGTTTGCAAAAATCCTGGTTACATTAACCTTGTTGCTTCTATATACACACACGACAGAAAGTTCTTATCACAATCATTCCACAGGCATCCCCTGGCACCAATTTATTCGATTCATCAGTAACACATTTATCATCAGCAGAACGGTGATGATGATGAATTGTTTTAGACCTACTCCAAAAAAGAAGGAGGTATTGCATTTGGAAAGTTTTTTGTTGTTTACAAGTAAAAGTCCCCTTGTATCTTATCTTTGAAATTATTAGATTAGTATAATAGTAATAAACTATGATCTGTTCTTCCCCAGTTTAATTTATGAAGTCACTGTAACTTACGTCGGCCAAGTAAAAATGTTTTGTTGTTTTTTGACCCGCGAAAGCATCATGACTAATAATTTTCTCAGAAGTTGCATACTGTGTTTTCGGTTTATCTTTGTTGGACTTTGTCATGTGTCAAACAGATATAGATCGAAACTGTAATCTATATTTTGTTTTCTCTATGTTTTGTATATTATGTTTTTTTTGCCTATACTGTCCCAAAGCTGGGCAAAGGGCTCCCCCAAATCTTTTTAGAATTTCTTCTACCGTGTTTCCTCAAACCACGCCTGCCGTTAAGCGTTCAAGTAATATCGCCACCTTTGTGGGCTTATTATGACTTAGGTTAGTATACAAACATCTACCAATAACAGGAATCACCTCATTGATGTAGTAGTGTTAAAAATCACGAATTTCAGTTATCACATAGGGCACATAGCTGACTGGAAATGTATTTTTTTCACACCTTCTGTCCCTTGTGGGTAAGGCGTGATATCGTGTATGTTAAGTATAAAAAAGTACTCTTACTTATTTAATTCGGGAAAACAGTTACACAAAAATGGTACAAGTGTTCGAAAATACAAGATAACATATGTGTAACCCACGACGTTATCCAAATTTCACCTCGACAAAATGTTTATGGGACTAATTCCACACGAGTAACATGAGCTAGATAAAACATAAAAACGGTAAAATTTTAGAAACAAACTAAAATATACAGATTTTTTAATTTTTATACTCTTCCCAATCATGCCTAGTCTGTTTCCAACTATATTGGGGTCGGCTTCTATCTTAAACGGATACAGCTAAATACTAGACATTTTACGGATAATAACCATTCCAACTTCTCCCATTCAAAGATAAATTGAATCAGTTAACTAAACCCAAAATAGGAAAAAAACTTGCAGGTTTTCTCTCTTGTGGACTGAAGCTTAAACTTTTAACAAGATGCCCTAGACAATATGACATTCCATCAGTGGAATGATTGTCAAAACGTCAATGAACGAGAGAAAAAAGACCGTTTATAGTAGACAACATTTTTAGAAGCTGCTACTGCGACAGCGACATTGAAAGTTGACAACTCTCCGAAGGCATGGATTCCTGTCATTCCTTGCGTTGTGAAAGAAGGAACCTAAAGGTTCATTTACACGGTGCAAGTTTCTTGCCTGTTGCATACAATTAAATTCAAACAATAAATGAGTTGCATGTTTATGGTACAAGTTTTGTTTCAAAACTTTTCTCGGTGTAAACAGCACATACAATAATTTCTTAAGCAATACTTGTAATCAACTGGTTTCTCTCTTCATTTGCAAGCGCAGCGCAGACAGTGAGGGGTTGGATAACTTTCACGTTGTAGGTGACGAGACCCCATCCGCGCTCCTGGGTGCAAGTAGTGATAGAGTAGAACCAGTTGCGCATCGGGTTTGTTAAATATTTTTTAAGCTAAGTAGATTAGATTTTTATTGTTTTCTAATTAGTATTATAAGGTAATTAGTGTGTATTAGATCTTATAAGAATCCAATAACACCGTATTTACATACCGAGATTCCTCCTTGTCTCGAAAAGAACGTTATTCTGTTGGTTTCGGCTGTCATTTGTTGGTATTTGACAGTCGTTACAGGTAATAAGAGACCAAGAAATCTGACATCAGTCTTGTCATAAGGTATTGTGTTACCCAGTTGCAGGGTCGTGGAAGTCAGATAGGCCGTCGCTCTATGTAAAGTATTGGTACTACCTTTGTTTTTTTTTTTATAAAAGAACGTT
This sequence comes from Mamestra brassicae, assembly GCA_905163435.1. Lineage (NCBI taxonomy): Eukaryota > Metazoa > Arthropoda > Insecta > Lepidoptera > Noctuidae > Mamestra > Mamestra brassicae. The sequence goes on from LR990991.1 coordinate 17,165,009, forward strand.
GCCACACACTTGGAATTTCTCCTGTATCGTGGGTGCCTTTACAAACAAACAAAGCACAAAGACCCGGTACAATTATCTGTAGACCATACAAATACTTGCAACTGCATCCAGTTAGACTATAAGTCAACATAGTTGAGGAAAGTCTAGGCAGATTGGTCAGTCAGACGTTTGGTGGCTCGATACACCGCGCCCCGCCCAGACGGTATCCCTGGCCGAGCTTGGGTTCTGGCTGTGGCTGCTTTGGGGGTCCGCCTAAGACGGCTGGAGGTTTGATTAGTCTTGTTGAGGAAGGAAGGCTATTCGAAAGAATAATTGCTGCAAGACTCGCTGGGCACCTGTCGTGAGTTGGTCCCAACCTCACTGATTGCAATCTCACTGATTTTACAAAGTTTGCAATTCTACGCTCGTTGTCGGAACAAGTTGTGTCTCGGGGCGGTGTGGCGTTGGCGGCAAGTTTGGATATCGTCAATGCTTTTATCTCCATGCCGTGGGATGCAATTAGGGCGGCACTAGTACATCACAAAGTGCAACCTTACCTGTACTGCATCGTTGGGTTGTAACTACGTGACCGGCACCTTCGATATGTGGGCAGGGATGGTGGCGTCCATCGAAGGGATATTACGTGTGGGTAGCGGAAAATAGCCACTTGCATCGCAAATGGATACCAAAGCCCTTTGAGGCGGCAACACTCCTGACAAACTTCCCAACGTTAGACATCCTAGTGGACATGGACGCGAAGGTTTATAACCGGATTCGCGCTATACGCCAAAGTGGCGTGCCAGGAAAACTCCGAAAACCCTGCCTGCTAAAGTATACGCTGCGAAGACGGTAGCACAGTGATCACGTGCTGCCGTGTACAGCGAGGTTCAGAGGAGACCCCTTTATAGTCTCCCCAGGGATGTGCCCTAACAGGTTTTGCACAGAGGAGGTTCCTGTATGGTCTTTTAAGAGGTACCGGTGCTGATGAGTGATTACCGGGTTGGTTTTAAGTGAGGCAAAAATCGCACACTCTCTGGTCTTTTCCCCCAAAAGTTCAAGCGCCTTTTGAAGGTTTACTCAGATAACAGAAAAAAAATTGGTTGATTGGAAGCGCTAGCGAAATGGAACGTGGACAATCCCATGTCTATTGAAAACCGTTATCGCTGATAAAAAAGGTCGGTTTATCTCTTGCTCAAGGTTAGCCCTGTAGATAGCAATGGCTAGCTCGGGGGTGGCCAAGTCTACTCTCCAGGACCGTTAATGCTATGGTATGGACCAGTTTACAGTCTTTTGGGATTCTGAATCTGACCAAGCATGCTAGCAAGGTCATCGCCCTCGTCGTTATGCCAATTTATTTGGGGTCAGTACAGCATGTCTTGTTATTACAACCATATTTTCTCCAATCAGTCTGCCTACCCTTTACCCAACTATTTTGGTGTCGGCTTCCAGTCTAACCAGATGCACCTGAGTACTAGTATTTTACACGAAGTGACTGCCTATTTGGCCTCTACAACCCAAGCAGTAACGGTTTTACACTACTCTTTGCCTGACTGGTGTCAGACTTTCTGGCGTCTGACATGTTGCAATGGCAGCTGAGACCTACGGCTTAACGTGCTTTCCGAAGCACGGACTGACCGCGGTAAACGTTGCTTAACCTTGAAGATGATGACCCATGAGGCTGATATTATTTAGCCACGAGCTCCAAGGATCCTCGCCAGCAATTTGAAGTGTCTGTTTAGAAAGGTCGATAAATTGGTGGACTGGACTATATCCTCACATAAGTATGAATAGCTAAAGATAATATAGAAAAGACTATAGAAACGGTGGATGCACAGTGTGGAAGTCGATAATTATGTCGAGAATGGAAGTAACTATTGAAATGAAGACTAATAAATCAATCATTATCAATATTTATAAAATTCTTCCTTTACTGAGTGACTGTAAACTGGAAACAGTCTGTAGTCACAGCCGGAACTATTGGTGGTCAAAAGCTGAAATTTGTCATGTGGGTTCCTTGGGGAGTGTAAGAGAGGATTTCTCGAAATCTTACGGGAACGGGAAAAAACGGGATATGCGCGTACAAAATCGCGGGCAATAGCTAGTAAAATAACAGAAGACAAGTTGCACCAACACCAAATAACTGGTATAAGAACAAAAAATGGGTGCGATATTTATGTACTTCTGAAAAATATTATACGAGTTGAACCAACCATTCCCGGTTGCCTGAAACTGATCGCCGAATGCGATAAAGCCGGACATTGTATGTTTTGTAGATAAGGTGTAATGTTCTTTCGTTATGAATATTCTGGAGTACAATAAAGTATGTATACACGATATAAAAATAAAAACAGTGAACATGAGGCTTCAAATTCTAGAAGTAAACTTACAGGTCAGTTAAAAAATGAAAAGGTGGATGTTGCAGGATTTGCTCAAACGACTGTGGTCATAAAATAACCAAATTATGAGGTAATTTTTCTATTAAATATTGAGTTGAGTAATATAATAATCGAAATACATATCATAAAACGTATCTTACTACCTACCAATTGTCAAATCCGTTTCAGCTTTTTGAAAACAAAAAATATTTAACGTTCGCTATCTAAATATTTATTATCAGGTGATTAAGTAAATTGTAATTTGGATAAGATAGTCCAGCTTATATAGACATAGATAAATTATTATTTGCGGCTTCGGTTATTCCTGTCTCGAACCAGCGCGACAATGGTATGTTTTATTTATTCTTATCAAATTAAAAATAATCTCTTTTTTTAACAAAACTTCGAGATCGCTGTTTTGTGGTTAATTTTAATGGTGACATTTTATAATCTAAGGATAATAGAACTAAACATATTATCTATGTCAGAAGTTATTATATGTAGTTGGATAAAATAGTTGCGTAATATTTTTTCATAAAAGTTTGTCAAAGTTAAAACGCTATGTTTTTAAAACGTTTATATTCCGGAAACATAAATAACTAGAATATTATTATAGCTATGTATTACATCCCTGAAACGGAAAAATAACTGTAACTCTGAAGTTCATGAACTAAGAATAGACATCTGATCCCATGAATTAAGCGACCACTTTTTTCAGTTTTTTTGCAAGTGCCACGTTACGTGTCTAGAGAGGTTTTTGCAAGCTCTTAGTGGCCCGTGTTTGGACGTATCAAAACTGGTTTGGTTTTACCACCACACGCGCGGTTTGCCTTACTTATTAGTAAAATGGGATGTTAAATGGGTTAAAAAAATATGATTCAGTTCAGTTAGATTATCGAAAAATATAGATGTATAAAAAATACGAAGAAACAACGCATCAAAGATAAGGAGTGGGGGCTTGTAACGTCACTTTCTAGTAAAAAGTGTAGTGGGGAGTGACATCACACGAGTTTTCAACGCACAGAGCGTTGAAATCGTCTCCATTTTTTGTTTCACGTGACAAAAGCAAAAAATACGTGTACAATTTTTTTTTTATACTATCTGACGGATTAATTACATTTGTTTAGTCAAATACAGTCCCAGAGTAGAGTGTCCACAAAAAGTCTGCCTTCTCGTCTTTAACTTTTTCCAGCCATCTGCACAGACCTAACCTAAACCTTAAAAAATCTTAGGCGTTTTCCGATAAAGTGTTTCCTTTACTACTAGAGTTAATGAAATAGAATAAATCCAATTCGCACTAAACGTTTCCTAACGTCTTTTATAATGCGCACGGCAAAGGAGTGGAACTCTCTGCCTGCGTCTGTGTTTCCGAACGCATACAACCCTAATCTCTTCAAAATTAGAGTGAACAGGCTTCTTCTGGGTAAGCTCGCTCCATCGTCGACTTTGTCTCTGTCATCTATGACCTAGACTAGAGTCAAGAGCAAACCCATATTAAAAAAAAAAAAAAAAAAAAAACTATCTGCCTACTCTTTTGCCCAACTACATTGGGTTCGGGTTCCCCAGAAAATCTGAACCAATCTAGCCTAGAAGTACCGTGTATTGGTATTACTGAATCCAGTTTGATTAGAAGCCGTCCCCCATATAGTTGAGTAAGGGCGCCCACACAAAACCGCGATGTGATGCGATACGACGCTGCAATCGGAGGAACTTGTACGTGCGAGCTCGCAGATATTCGCGATGCGTTGCGAAGCCCTTAAGGCTGCGAAGATGATAATTAAAAAAGGCTTCTAGTCTGACCGTATGCAGCTAAGAACCAGTATTTTATATGGCGACTGCCTATCTGACCTTATTAAATTGGTGATACGATACTCATTGGCAAGACTGGTGTCAGATTTTCTGACTTCTTACTGCCAAAGATGTAAAAATGACAGTCGAGACAAATGACTTAACGTGCTTTCCGAGGCATAGGTGAGTCTCGAATGGTCACAAATTGACCTCAGCAAGTGTTGCTTAACCTTTTGACCGCCACGGTCGGCTATAGCCGACAAATGATAAAGTGCCCAACACGCCACCGTCGGCTAGAGCCGACAAAAAAAAACGGCCGATTTGTGGTTTGGTGTCGGGGGCACACCGATGCGTTTATGCTCTGTCGTTCAAAAGGTTAATTTTGAAGATCGACCCATGCCGCTGTTATTAGTTAGTCATTCGCTCCTATAGGCAACTGCTAGCTAAAGCTAATTAATAAAAGAAAAACAAATGAAAATTCTTATCAGGTCCTTATAGAAATCGATCATCTTGCCAATACACAATATTAGTTTGTGTGGTGAAACCGTAAGCATCGCGGCACCCACAGAGGGCGCTTTCGGATTCAGAAAAATATAATGGCGTCATTGATAAAATTACGCAGTTTTAGCTTAAAATCTACATTGGATAAAATAAAAAAATACTTTTCATTTTTCTAGGCGAATCGCTGGTTTAGCCTCCTCCTGGGGGTCGCCCTACTTCAGGGCGTTTTATCCTTCGGTCCCATCGACGAGACGAGCGAAGAATGGATTCAATACAGGAACATGTTGAGGGATCCTAGTTACCGTCTAACACGCACTACAGAGCCAGTAAACTACGAAGTACATCTGACACCACACTTGGGAGAAGGCGTGAACCAATTTACGTTCGACGGCGAAGTGTCCATCAAGATTCGGCCCGTTGCAAACAATGTCATTCAAATTGTACTTCATTGCAGTAATTTAACCATCGCCAGTAGCTCCGTAAGCGTAACGCTTGACTCTACTGCCACCACCAATCCGAACTTGATTACTGCCGGTCAGGTCTTCACATGCGACCCACAACGAAGCTTTTTAAGAATTAACGTTGGCACAGCGTTACAAGTGGGGCAACAGTACATCGTCAAAATGTCATTCACAGGCATCCTGCAAAGCACTATGAGAGGTTTTTACAGAAGTTGGTATAATGACAAAGATAACAACAGAAGGTAAGCAGCCGCACATTTTAAATTTACATGAAAAATTATTTGATAAGCAGGGTCTACAATTTCTGCAACTTCAGCTATTACCAATACATGCTAAAATGTAAAAAAGCAATATATTAGCATCAATGCAGTTGATAAAACTTTTAAAATATTTGATTGCTGAATACTGATTCTTTTAAAATGAAAGTCATTTGTGAGTCAATCTTGCATATTATAAAAATCACGAAAATACGAATTTCTCATTATTAAATCATTGATAAGAAATTGTTAAGTTCATCCAAGCGGAGTGAATGACACTCAATAAAAAGCTTAATCACCTGACCACCAAAAATACGTATTATTATATTCTCCTTTGTAACCAACTTCTCAGGGTTTAAGAAGAAAGTAACATGAAAAAAAACTTTTTTAGATGGATGGCTACCACTCAGTTCCAGCCTGGCCATGCTCGCCAAGCGTTCCCGTGTTACGACGAGCCTGGATTCAAGGCAACCTTCGATATATCTATAACCAGGGACATCGAAGGTTTCAACCCCACCATATCAAACATGCCGATAAAAGAAACCCAAGTGTAAGAATTAGAAAGCTAACTTAATCTTGGTCGTTATTAAAGCAAATTTAGTACTTCTTGATTTGCTTTGAAAAATGAGAACTTTCATAATGAAACAATTTAATATATTTTCAGGATCGGTACCGAAAAAGTAAAAGAGACTTTCCACACTACTCCCATTACTTCCACGTACTTGTTGGCCTTCATCGTGTCTGGTTACGAACAAGTAGCTAGTAACAACCATGATACAAGGCCTTTCCACATTTACGCTCGCGGTAATATTCCTGCTGGTAGCGGAGACTATTCTTTAAGGGTTGGTGCCCCTCTCCTTGAAGTTATGGACCGGTATACTGCTATCCCTTACTACTCAATGAATACCAATATGAACATGAAGCAGGCTGCCATCCCAGATTTCTCAGCTGGTGCTATGGAAAACTGGGGACTTTTGACTTACAGGTAAAATAAAACCAACAATTTGACAGCGTTATCACCGGTTGATTTAGTTTCATCAAGCTGCTATGCTATAATTAAGGTTTTATTATTTTTTGCAGGGAGGCTCTCATTATCTACGACCCTGAAAATACCAACAATTTTTACAAACAGCGTATAGCCAATATTATTTCTCACGAGATTGCTCATATGTGGTTCGGTAACCTTGTCACTTGCGCCTGGTGGGACAATCTCTGGCTAAACGAGGGATTTGCAAGATTCTACCAGTACTTCTTGACTGCCAAAGTAAGATATGTTGATTAATAATTATTTTTGAAAAACTTACAAAGGTTACGAAATAGCTTTCCGAGGCTTCTTGAAAAGCTTTTTTCCCATTTTAATAACGATAAGCTGTTATATACTTACTCTTTAACTCATATACACGTTCTCTACTTCTTTAAATTATTCTTTACTGTTAATTTTTGTAATATTTTCTTTTCAATAGGTTGAACCAGAAATGGGTTTCGAAACTCGTTTCATCACAGAGCAGGTACACGTGTCCTTGCTCTCTGACGCTACTACCTCTGCTCACCCACTTACTGACCTCGCCGTGAATAACCCGACTTCGGTCAGTAATCACTTTTCAACCATCACCTACGCGAAAGGAGCCTGTGTCCTCAGGATGACGCAGCACTTGCTCGGCAACGACACTTATGTGAAAGGCCTTAGAAGCTATCTGCAAGCTAGGTATATTTGATATTTGATGCTACGCAAAATGTATTGATTTATTGTTTTTAAGATTCCAAACATATCAATATACAGGCTTTGCTTCTTTGGAATGTTATAACAATGTTTTAGAATATACGTTTATTTTTCACAGATCCTTCAATACCGCTGAGCCTGAGCATTTATTCAATGCTTTGACCACTGCTGCCACCACTGACAATGCTATGGCTAATTATGGTACTATCACCGTTACCCAGTACCTCACTTCTTGGACCACACAATCTGGACATCCTCTGTTGACTGTACGCGTAGATCACACGACTGGAAACATGGTTGTTCAACAAGTAGGTGTAAAACGATACCCACATTTTACGCTATAAAAAGTTTTTAACTCCGAAACTTTTAGTTTAGACTTAAAGCTTTAAGCATAATTATTCTACCAGTAAACCTAAGGTGGTGAAGAAATACTTGTAATTATTATGCCGTTCAATTTGACAGACCCGGCTAATGTTACAATGAGGATCAACACGACAATATTCAAGTCATCCAACTGGCTGTTGATAATAAATTTAAGAAGTTAGCCAATCACAGCAGTTGTAACACTTGACAGTTGTTAGCAAATTATTTATTTTCCTTCTGGAAATTGGGCGTAGTATATCCTTAGTCTATTAACATTTTTGGAATAATTTCGGTTTCATTCCTAGACTGTTAACAAAATAAATTTTAATTTTTTAGACCCGCTTCTTCCGCGACTCTAATGTGGCTGGGAGCAGCAGTCTATGGCACATTCCTCTCACTTGGACTAGGGGTGGAGCTCCTGATTTCGAGAATCTAAAGCCTTCTCAGATCTTAACCACAGCACAGGGGGTCATCCCAAGAGGAACCACTGGCAATGAATGGGTTATTTTCAACAAACAACAGTCTGGTAATTAGTTTAATATTGACAATATCTAATTTTGTGTTTTTTTTTTTTGCGTTAGATTGTATGTATCTGACTGGAATTATTAATCACGTAAACATATCTAGCGTTGCAGAAATCATCCTTATCCAATGTTTATAAGTTAAGTTTTTTTTATTCTGATGAATATTTTTAGGATTCTACAGAGTGAATTACGATCAGACCACATGGGCTCTGATTACTCGGGCTCTTAGGGGTAACGACAGGCAGTTAATACACGAATATAATCGTGCGCAGGTACGTAAATTACTATAATGAAAATATTCATTTCGACAGAGGTTAATCATTGCCATGCAATGTGGCAAATGTTTAAGCCTTATCAGCTAAATAATTTTACCGAATTGGATTTTTGGTCAAAAAGTGAAATGTACCTACTTTAAAAAAAATGCTTTGAACTTAAAGTTGTATATTTTATTTTTGTTTTTCAATTATAGAGGATACCTGGTCTGAATGATGGTGAGATTATGATAGATATTAGATATTAGATATATTAGATATTTTCATTTTCTTTCTAGATCGTTGATGACGTATTCGTGTTAGCCAGGGCTAAAATTTTAACCTACAGGGAAGCATTCAACATCCTTTCTTTCTTGAAATTTGAAGACGCGTACGCTCCTTGGCTAGCTGCCATAACTGGATTAAATTTCGCTCGTAGAAGATTGGCTCACAATAGTTTCGCAAACAGCAGATTGAGGGTAAGCTTATTTTAAGATATATGACTTTTTAACTGTTTTTTATAATGCCAATAAACACAATTTTCTTTTTTTCTTTCAAAATATAAAGATTAGGTATATAATGTTGGTTGAACTTAGAATTTGTGTGTTCAAACCGTGGTTTATTTTAAACAGTACTAATTTGGGCTAAATCTTCTTTTAGGATGAAATCATTGACATGAGCACAGCCGTTGTTGCCCGCCTGGGATACAATGAACCGGCAAATGGTGGTACTTTCATGGACGATCTCTTGCGCATGCATGTGATGACCTTCCTCTGCGATGTTGGGCACCAGGATTGTATCGCTGCTGCAACAACAAGCTTCCGCAGCTGGAGAGCTGGGGGCCGGTAAGCACATAACTTTTTAAGTACAATTAAACTTAGACATCACAAAGAAGTACCTAAAAATAATAACACATGTCCGTTAAACTTTATAAATAATGTCCTCTGTTTCTTTTATCATAGCATTCCACCTAATATGCGTCCTTGGGTATACTGCAATGGTCTCCGTTACGGAACTGCTGAAGATTATGATTTCTTCTGGAGCGAATACCTCAAATCAAACGTGGCTAACGAGCAGGTCGTGATGATCACAGCAGCTGGCTGCACTCAACACCAGCCCAGCTTGAACAGATTCCTGGCCAATATCGCTATTGGATCTGAAAATAACTTTTTCATCAGACCTCAAGACTATAGCACCGCTATTAGTTCAGCTATTACTGGCAATGAGGCTAACACCATGAGGGTCTTCCATTGGTTGCAGGATAATATCGAGAGAACTAAAGCGACGTAAGTAATATGCTGAGTTAATATTGTTTTTGTCTTTTTTTTTCACATAGTTCTTCACTATAACTTTTTTAACTGATATTGCCAGTATACTTTCGTCTTTTCCGGAAGTGGTTAGAATAGAAAAACATTTGCAACTTCTAGTATTGTCATCATCAGCCGATGACATGAAATTATTATTAATTTTTGGTGTTCAATCATTACTATTAATATTATATCTGTTCCATCTAATGTCATTAATATATTGATTAGGTACCATCATAAATTTATTAAAATTGCTATCTAATTTATTGATTGCAATTGTTTTGAATTACAGACCTGGAGTTCTCAACAGCATGTTGTCTTCGATTACCAGCCGTTTACTGACTACAGCAGAAGTTTCAGAGGTAATCTTTTTTGCTAATAGATATTTTAGACCTTCTGGCCGCAATTCCATCTGCAAACAAATCGCATGTTAGTTTAATAACATTGCAAGGCACAATTGAACGATTGATCGCACTATACTTCGGTAGTCCTCAATGTAAAGCAATTTTTATGCGAGTTGCTTGCAGGTAAAATGTGGCTTTAGTCTATATAACCTTATTTATTTATACACTTAAAAAAAATTGCAAATTGCAATTGTTGTTGTGTTCCCTTTTAAAAAAAAAAAAATTGACCCAATTATAAAAATAATGTGTCAGTATTTTAAATGTTGCTACACATGTGTAGAAAAAAATATTAATTGTCTTTAACTATTTCTAGGTCGAAGGTTGGGTGACTGCAAACCAAGCAATCCTTGAAGCTTCAGCCGTAGCTGCCGCTACACAAGGTCTCGCGACTTCCCGTGCTAACATCCAATTTTATAACGAAAGGGTAGCTGAATTCCATTCTTACTTCGATACGGGATTCGAGGATTACTTAGACCCTACGCCCACCACACCGTCGACACCGGAACCAACAACGGAATCTACAACCGCAGCTCCTACCACAATAGACTCATCTACCGCTAGTCCTACCACTACCGAGGCACCTACTTCAACTTCGACTGAACCTTCTACCACTTCTTCTACTACAGCTGCACCAATAACTGAATCATCGACGCCCGAGCCAACAACAACGCCTGCACCTGATTCGGCGAACCTAGCTTCTCTTAGCATCGTCACCCTAATCGTGACACTGGTCATAAATATGGCCTAATTATTTTTATTTAAACTATTTTTAAAGTATGAATAGAATATAATGTATTTTTGTAAGAATATTTGAAATAAAATAATATATTTTTATCTGTTTTAATAAAGCTATTTATTTGAGCCTTTTGTTTGATGTTCGATTTTTCGATGATCTTTCGATAAATTAAAACTCCGTAGGATTATAAAACATCTTGAGAAATTGTAAACTGTGGATATACAATATTTTTTTAATTTTGATTTTGTTTCTTTTCTCTTGTGTTCTGTAGCTGCCAGCTACAGAACACTACTGGAACAGCCTGTATGTATTGTCAAGTCAACACTTTTCTACAATGAGACAAATCAAAATCCTCTATTCGATAATCTCTCCGTGTCGTTTCGAGAAATTGTGAACTAACATAAACTAGTAACCAATCAGCACACAAGTCTACAATTTAGCTGTTTTGGTGTGAATTGGAAACTAGACCCTCGTTGGTCTGTGTTGGTGTACGCCATATAATTACGAATTGAATAGATCTCCAGTTGTTCGAAGCTGGTGATGGGGAATCTCCCAAGTTTTTTGTATTTTATTGCAAGTTTATCTAGCGCCTTTATTTTAAGGTTGGGAAATCATAAAATGACTTTTTCCGCTCTGGGTGGAGCAGAAGGGCGTGTCAGACTCTTACTGACTAAAACCGATCCGTGGTGCTTCTTTCCTTTGCGTTCCAGGCCGCGGTGACTCTTTCGAACAAATCCTCACAGTGCTGACACCCACGCGTGTCCTTTTGCTGAATCCGAAACAGGTACCTCCCGAAACAGCCATGTCCGGAAAGTACCTGCGTCAGGTGAATGGCGAGGACGCCGTGGCGCCTCTCCAGCCACTCTCCAAAGAGAGGCCTTACCGCCAATTGTAGCGTGCCCAGCGTCGTGATAGTCGCCGTCTCCATACCGCCATGGCATCCTGCCGGAGCTCTGACCGCCGCGCTGCAATTTGCCGCGGTAGTGGATTTGAGAAACGTGCGCGAGAGCTCCAGATTCCATCGCGGTAATCCGGCAAGGAGGCTTGCCGCCTCGCCGGACACCATACGGTATCCCCGGGCCAGCCGGATGGCCATGACGCGTTAAGCTGGCGGAATGATCGCCCCTTCAGCGTAAGCCCACACTGAGGCCCCATACAGAGCCATGGACCGGAGCCACTTGAAGGCAGCGCCGGCCCGCTCCAGTCTGGGAGCCAAACGTCGGAAGCGCTCCTCGAAGTTCCACCGGCTGTCGAGAACGATTCCCAGATACCTGATCGTCGACCGAACCGCCGATGTAAATCTCTCTTACTGTTACTTGGGATCCTGCTGGTGGCCTGTTTCGAGAACCATGAAAGCACATAGCCTCGGACTTGTGCAGGGCCACCTGGAGACCCAACGACTATTGCGACCTCGCGTGTCATTAAGTACTAGTGTGTGTCAGTAACTACCCTGCCTCTATATTTTTGAGATATGTAAATTTGTACGCAGATATCCTGATTTATATAATAAAAGAGAAGACATACAAACTAGATTCACACTAAGACATAAAAATAGACTGAACATACCTAAATCTCGGCTGAAAATGCACTCCTTAAGTACATATGTATTGTCTATAAAAATATATAATAAACTACCGGAAGAAATTAGTAACATAAATAAATATAGTATTTTCATAAATAGATTAAAGGTATTTCTTTTGGACAAAAGTTACTATACTGTAAATGAGTACCTAAATGACATTATATAATTGATTTAATATTCGAATTGTCTAATAATTTACTTTTATTGTTGACTTTATGTTTTGATTTTATCTTTAATTTTTATTTTGTGTTAAATTTTGTTAATTATTTTAATTGAATTTTTTAATTTCTATGTTTGTATTTTTGTGTTTATTTATAATGTTCCAATTTTATGTTTCAAATTTTTGTAAATTTTGTTTTAATTTATAAGTTATATTGCTGTGCCCTAACAGGGTCTACAATGTTCTTTAGCTTAAAGCCTATATCGACACATGTAATACTGTAGAATGCAATAAATAAATATGAATATGAATAAGTCGACTGCCGCCTGGTGCGACCCGCCTGTGCCAGAACCAGCGTGTCAGCGTAGCAGACTACGCTGACGCCGCTAGGGAGGTTATCGCGCAGCACCCAGTCGTAGCCGATGTCTTACAGTAGCAGCCCCAGAACCGAACCGTGTGGAACACCGCACGATATCTCTCGCCGGTTCCAATCTCCCCGGTGACCGGGGTAGATGACGGCCTTGTCCGACAAATAGGCCTCGACCACGCGACGGAGGTAGGTCGGCATCCAGTGATACCGAAGTGAGTGCAGGGAGTTAAAGGCATTGGCGATGTCAAGAGACACCACCAAGACGACCCTGCCCCGGGATGCCCCGCATCCCCCGTCGTGAGGGTTCTCACGCGCATGATGACGTCCACCGTTGAGCACCCGGTGCAGAAACCGAACTGGTTCTCCGCCAGACCCAGCCCCACTTTCACCAGGTGTCCGACGAGGCGGTTTACAATTACTCTTTCAAAGAGCTTGCCCACCTCGTCGAGCAGCACGATGGGCTGGTAAGCGGACGGAGAGTCAGCTGGGCGCCCCGGCTTCATGATGAGGACCAGTTTTCACGTCTTCCAACGAAGTGGGAACTGGCCTCTCTCCATCTGGCGCCTACCACATGATTTTCAGTTTTACAATTATGGAATTTTCGTGTGTATAGTAACAATATTATTTCATGGCAAACCGAAATTTTAACATAGCTCTCTGGTAAAATATTGCTCATTGTATGGGTACAATGGCAGTTATACATAAAGACAGCGATAAAATGACAAAATCACAGATCATAAACAAGATGAAATGTTAGGATTGTTTTGAAAACATTGAGAAAAATAACTTCTTGTAGTAAGCAAACAATATAAACACTTTCGAGAGCAAATGAATTTATGTATTTAAGGTTCCTTTACCGTACCTATATTCTTTATTCGTTTTAAGTACTTACTTTAACGCAACACAGCTGCGGTTCGAGAGTGAATCGGGGCTATACAGGATGAATCTCCTTCTCTCAACGGAATCATGACCTTGTCCTATGTCATGGTTTACCTGAACGACGAGTTTTATTTGGGCGTGATTGTTGAATTTCAAAATATCCTTCCTTATTAAAATTAATAGCGTCTCTGGCAGCGAGAACCAGTAACCAGTAACAACAGAATTCTAAGAACAGTGGCCGAGAGTGTGTTTTCCCCTTTTCTGAGGCATTTTGTGGAGGTGATAGCCGAGTAGCTTGTTTAACTTTTGTGCAGAATGCAAACAAAACTCAATTCGATTTTTATTTATGTACCCGCAGGGCGATCCCCGGCCACCGTAGGCGCGGGCCTGCGTACGGCTCACGTTGGGTGGCTCGCTGTCCGATCACTACCAGGCCCGGGTTGATGGCTGTGTCCCACGCGCGCCTTAAATAATATATATAGGTATATAATAAATAATAATATATCATTTATTTCAGGTAACAAAGACCCATAACATAAATACCTTACAGACTATCATACATATTTATAAAAACCACAAAAATATGAATACACTATTTTACACGAATTGACGGCGTTGTGTTGCGCTGCCTGGTCTCACGTAGCCTTCGGCGGAATCGCCGATATACGACACCCTTCTGCCAAAACTCTTCCTTGAGGAAGGTCTCAATATGATGAGTCGGAACTCGCACCACAAACGATTTGAAATTCGTGTTATGGCGTGACTCCAACTTCTCGACCTTTAAGGTCCAGCTGGTCTTCGCTTGAACATACTCCACGATCTCCTCACCCTTCGTGGTGTAATGTAGCCGGGACACATAAGCTGCGTCGTAGGTATTGCCGGTCGCAGGTCCTGCCAGCGCGGTCCCGCACTGGTTCCGACTAGGAGGCTTCTTTGTTCTCTTCCTCTCCACCTTCACGAAGCCATCCTTATCACACGTGCCTGTAGCTGGGCCTAGCTGTTTCGAACGTTGGCAAGCTCACAGCAGCTCTTCATATCCCCCTTTTTGGTCTGCGACACAGGTTTGTGCGTGGCGGCGATAGCAGCGTAGGCACGTTTAGGGGTGGACGTACTTACACGAGTCACTACCTCGACCGGCATCAAGTCAGCGACGGCGGCGGCGCATGTTGCAACGCGTGCAATATCAGCAGCGGGTGACGCAGTAAAGCTCGCTGACTCAAAACTGCCGATGCTAGCGTTTCTCGCTCCGCACGTAGTTCACCAATGGTGTTATTCGACACCTCCAACTTAAAGTGTACCTCGGCCAGGCTCACCTTAAGAGTTGTAATGTCCTTCAGCAACCTGGTGACGTCGACGTGGTCAAACGTGACTGGGGGCAACTTATGTAGCTCTCTCGCCACAAAAGCTGGCACGTCGTCCGGGTCAGTGCTCTTCATCAATGTGATGATGTCCTGCACACGCTTCTGACCACCATCCCTCCTTCAAGAGATGTCAGCATAGGAGACGGGGCCCGCTAGGTGCGGAATTTGTTCGAAAGAGTCACCGCGGCCCTGGAACGCAAAGGACTTTAGAAGGAACACGGATGGGTTTTAGTCAGTAAGAGTCTGACACGCCCACGCTCCACCCAGAGCGGGAGAAGTCATTTGATGAAATCCTTAAAAAAAAAGCTAGTTATAAAAGTAAAGTACTAGAGTTACTAACACTGTCACAATCGGATAACATTTCTGTTATCCGATTTAACAAAATATATATACATATATAGTTCATGAACTCATCAAGGCTTGTTCTCATTGCCATATCATGTTGTGGCCAAATATTATAAAGGCCATGACGCGAATTTCGCTATGTGGCATTTTCGTGTTTTCCACAACTCGTTTTTAAGTGTCTCGGGGTGAAATTAGAGATGTGACCGTTTGTGAAAAGCCATAAAGCGTTGAGAGATAGTTTTCGCTAACGTTCGATGGCCGTTTTTGGTCTTTGAAACTAATCCTAATATTCAACTGCATCAAGTTACTACTTTACTGAAAATCACCCCAACTTAGTTGGTAAAGGCTAGGTACAGTAATTTACTTATATCGTCAAATATAAAAGATCGATAGTATGAACCAGTGGACACCACGCAGCGCAACACGACGCCGTCACTTCGTGTACAATAGTTTATTTATATTTTTATAAATATATATAATAGTCTGTATGGTATATAATTTATGGGTCTTTGTAACCAGAATTAAATGATATATTATTATTTTTATTTTATTGCAACATTGGTGGCTTTGGTCAGATCGATGGATTAAGTTGGTATAGTTGAAAGATTTTTGTTTTCGAGGGTACTCATCCAGGAGGACAATAATATGGTAATTATGGGATCTATTTGAAAATATGATGAGTTTGCTGTTGGTCAATTATCAGCAAGGCAGCGTGTAACTACTTTGGTGTGAAATTGGTGGTGGTATAAAGATATATGGTATGGGTGTATGGGTGGTGAGTGCACAGTGAGTTTTCGTAATGATACATACAAACGATTCAAATCCTGAAATGAGTAAGCATCACTGAATAAAACTACATATCAGAAATATTCACGAAAAAACAAAAAGTATCTTATCTGCTGATTATACACGATAACTGCGGATTTCAGACATGCTTTTGATTAAACGCTATACATCGAAAATATTAATGGTAGGTATATAAAGATAAGTAAATAATTATTGATAAATATATAATATTTTAACTATGCCTCTCTAGTCGCTCGTTTGGTACCGTCCGAGGCAGCTATGGGTAAGTTATATTTTAGTACAATATATATTGATAAAGTACTTAGCCCAGCCTTTCTGATTAAGCGAGATACGAAACGAAATTGCGATGTGTGGACATGATAAAATATTTTGGTTTTTTTTCCCTTTAGTACCCATTTTGGAATTTTGGCTTTTATCGTTCAAGGATTTTGCGCATCTATGTTTTAGATTATGACGAGAAAAAAAGGCAAAATTAAAAAATGTTGTCCTTGGACTTTGTACCCACAGGTTTAATGAATTTACCGCTTAAATCGACCTACATCAAAATCAAACAAACAACCAAATTGGACCAATTTTCTTTCCGTAGGTACCAAAATGTTGCTTCCGACAGTCCTCTGTTTCCTCATGGGGTCCATCGCCACCATCCCACAGGAGGACTTCAGGTCAAACTTTGAGTTCCTCAATAGCGACTCTGCGGTAGATCTCGAAAAATACCGTCTGCGGGACACTGTGTACCCTACCGATATGAATGTTGACCTCGACGTGGACTTGGTCGCAGCCTCATTCACTGGAATTGTTCGGATGAAAGTTACTGTAAGCATGTTTTTTTTTAATTTAATTGTAGTGTACGCGTCTATTGGATAATTTACTCTAACCTACTAGCGTAGTACTTCGAGCATTGGTTCTGAAAAAAAGTGATGGTTATGGAAAAAGATTTAAAAAAAAAAAATTGGTTGCCTGTAAAGTCGGTATACGGGCGAAAGTTTTACGTGACAACGACTTTGAGTGGTAAAATAATTTTAATGTGAATATTCATTCGTATAGTAGGAAGAACGTGTGAGCGCATAACGTGAGCGGAGCGTAACGCAGTTTCTTGAAGTGTCACCCGGCAAACCAATTTATAAGACGTTGTCACGTCAAAAATTGGAAGGGCTTTGTCCAACTGTGTCGTCTTCTTTGGAATGAAATGATGATGATGAAGAAGCAATTGTTTTGAAAATTAAACCATGGCTGCTTTTTTGTCTTCAAAAATTGTTCTTAAAGCCTAAGGTGTGCATGGTGTTCTATATTATCAATACGGTATTTTACTGAAAACACGCGTGACGTCACTATGATGGTACAATTTTAACCAGCGAATTGACGTCACGCATGTTTCAACGCACTGTATTGTTTTAATTTTTTGTTCAGGGGAAAAAAGATAAAACATGTGTCCAATATTTTTTGGAAATCTATGTGACGGACTAATTAGATTTTTTTCAGTAAAATAACCTCTTATCATCAATACCAATCGTCGTTACCTACTGACTGACTGAGTGACTGACAGACAAAGCACAGCTGAAACTACTGGTCAGTCAGTTTACTGTTTGTTCCTTGGGGAGTGTAGGGGAGCACTAAGAGAGGATTTACCGCAAATTCCTACGGGAACGGGAAAAAACAGGATATGCGCGTACGAAGTCTAGTCGTAGCTAGTAGACTAGCTACGCTAGTAGGCCATCATATAGTAGAGTATATGATGGCCTACTGATCAGGCATTCATGATTGTTTAAACGTCATTGGTGTTATTGGGTTTTCCCAGAGGAAATACTTAGTAGCTGGCCCGTGGAGTTTGGTGCGCGGTTATTGGCATAGGTATTGATTCTCACTAGATAATTCTTATTACGTAACTAGGGATGCAGATGAGGTAAAGCTGAGTTAATTTTTTCATTGAAAAATAAAGTTGCTATCAAATTATAAAATACTTTAAACTCTTCTACAGAAAATAAAGTTGTAAAAGAAGATAAAAATATTTTTACGTTATTATTGTGAAAAAAAAAGCGTCACGTTGACATCCGTTGACATCATTTGCTGCAACTAATTGATTTTTTTTTCAGTAGGTACAGATCTGAAAATGGTTTTGAAAATTATCAAGTTTTACAGCACTGAGCTGATTATCATTATCCGTTGATAAACGTGTGCCATCGTAATTAACGATAATATTATCATATATTTCGAAACTAGCAGACACAATTATTCGTGACTAAGTTATATTTTGTATAAAATTTAAGGGCGTTAATCCTTGATGCATTAGTATTTATAATTCAATTGATTATTTAGACTGAAAATTGTAACTGAAGAATCTTTCTTTTTTTTATTTAAGACTAGCTGTTGCCCGCGACTTCGTACGCGCATATCCCGTCTTTTTCCCGTTCCCGTAGGAATTTCCCGTATAGCAACCGTGTAGCGTTGTATAGCATTCTTCATGAATGTGGCTATCATATACGAAAAGAACTTTCATAATCGATTCAGTAGTTCCAGAGATTACCCCCTACATAAAAACTTAAAAACTTTACCTCTTTATAATATTACTAGCTGTCGCCCGCGGCTCCACCCGCGTTAATGTCGAAAATTATCCCAAGGGAACATATTCCCGGGATAAAAAGTACCCTATGTGTTATTCCAGACTATAATCTACCTCTGTGCCAAATTTCATCAAAATCCGTTCAGTAGTTTTTACGTGAAAGAGTAACAAACATCCATACATACATCCATACTTACAAACTTTCGCCTTTATAATAGTAGTAGGATAGTATAAAAGTATAGATGGGTTTGCTCTTGACTCTAGTCTAGGTCATAGATGACACAGACAAGCTATGTACATTTAACTTACATCCTTTTTTACTCGGATGTATGAAACCCTCAAATACCAAGGAAAAAAGGCTGGCCAAGGAAGGCTGTCCTTCAAGTTTGTGTCATTTTGCTTTCCATACAGATTGTTTAATGGCTGTCCATTTAACAATCTGTATCAGTAAAGAACACCAAACTGGTATGCACGTTACGGAATAATATTTAAAATTCATTCCTTCTAAATGAATCTACATGCACAAGAGTTCCTTCAATAACAATGGCAAAAACTTCAGAAATGGAATAACTTGAGATTAAATTGTTTTGAAAAATCGTTATTTTGACCATTATGAAATCTGACTGGGTACATTACTTGTCAAAGATATAAGTTTATCACTCTGAACTGCGCACGGCACCTGATTCATCAATCACATATTGAAGCACTGAGGGTGACATCTCACCCTCAGTGCTTCAATATGCGCACAGTTAATTTTCTGTGTATTGATAAATCTTATTTACCTATTGTAAAATACTTTGTATCCTACTGTATAAATTCAAGTTTTAAAACTTAACAGACAGATGTGTTGCTGGGGAGTTTGTTACGCCACTTATTCTTCCCAGCTATAACACTAGGAAGTGGTGACGGGCGGGCGTTTTGGGGGACTGTCTTTATGTAGAACTTTGACGTTCAAAAAGTGCTGGCACTAAGCCTTATTTGAATAAATGACTTTTGATTTTAAGTTGTAGAACTATCTGCTAGTGTCTGTGTTTCCAATGATCTAAGTGAAAATGAAGAGTCATAGATAATATGCGCTCGTTCCATCTAAAACCTCATCTATCATTTTCCGCCAGACTAGATCGAGGTCAAAAGTAGTCGAAAAATAAGGTTAAGAAAACAGAAACCAAATCATTACTTAACAATTTAATTTTCTTTACAGGTCAATGAAGACAACCTCGAGGAGATCGTTTTTCACCAAAACGTAGTTTCAATCACAGGTGTTACTGTTTTCAATAACACAGACAACGCGCCTGTCAATCTTCGTGTTACAGAACCTTTCACCCTCGACTCTTACTTAGAGCTCATACACATCAACTTCCCTGCACCTATTCTTAGGGGTAACTACACCATCGTTGTTCGTTACAATGGAAGAATCAACACAAACCCGATCGATCGCGGCTTCTACAGGGGTTACTACTACGTTGGCACTCAACTGAGGTGAGATTTGAAATATAATTATTACATCCTAACAATAATGGGCCTCATCAGAAGGCTTAAAGTCACCCAAAGCGCAATGGAGAGGGCAAGGCTCGGAGTTTCCTTTCGTGATCGAATCAGGAATGACGATAACCACAAGAGAACCAAGGTTACCGACATAGCCCGAAGGATTGCCAAACTGAAGCGGCAGTGGGCAGGGCACATTGCTCGCAGAACAGATGGTCGATGGGGCCGAAAAGTTCTGGCATGGCGACCGCGTACCGGAAGACGCAGCGTTGGAATGCCTCCCACAAGGTGGCTACCCGCGACCCTCACCAGGACATTTCCTGGTGAGGGTCGCGGGTAGCCGATGGATGCGAGATGCACAGGACCGGTTGTTATGGTGACACTTGGGAGAGGCCTATGTCCAGCTGTTGACGTCTTTCGGCTGATTTGATGATCCTAACAATATGTAAGGATGTCTTTTGTTTCGTTTACGACTTAAGATATGAAACAATTTTTTTTTGTTAAAAATACAATATTTTAGAAGTTTTGAATAGAAGATTAAGAAGGCTACAATGAAATAACTACATAACCGATTGATTTGTCATTACTTTTGATTTTTTTTTTGCAGGCTGTACGCTACGACTCAGTTCCAACCCTTCCATGCCAGGAAAGCTTTCCCGTGCTTCGATGAGCCCCAGTTCAAGTCCCGCTACGTAATCTCCATCACCCGTGACATCAACCTTGGCCAGTCATACTCCAATATGGACATCGCCACCACCCAACAGTGAGTGTCCTATTTGTGTTTTACATAGTCTTTTAGGGTTTCGTAGTACCCTTATAGTATCACCATGTAAATCTGTCTACAGTTTAGCTCAAAGATGCTTAGCACTCGAATGTTGGAATTTGGTATGGGTATACATAATCACGCTGTCAAAGTGGTAAAATAATAGTCGACCAACCTTTAAAATGTATATTGATAATGATAACTACAAATTTCGTAATAATTCCATAGAAAATCACTTATAGTAAAATTAGGTATTTATTTATTGTCATGGTTTACGACACGTGAACAGTGAAAAATTCCGTATTTACCGATGGAATTTTCTTCACTCACTCTCTTCATTCACTGTACGTAGCCCGACACGCATTTGGCCGGTTTTTTTTTCCGGTTTGTTATTTCGAAGCTAACGATGGTGTAAAATAATATTAAGGGGATTGTTAATGAATTTCGTTCCTTCAAATGGGATGTTTTAGAACAAATTTTCAATGATTTTGACCTCGATAACTTAGGGACCAAATTGGGTTATTTTCGAGTCATCAAAATTCATTTTTTAAACTGCGTTTTGTTCACTTGATATAACATCATATAATAATGCAAATTTCTTTTGTAAAGCTATTTGCATCAAATGTGCTTGAAATTATGGCATTTTCAAAATTGATTTTGTTATTAACAGAATCGGCAACCGTGTTCGTGAAACTTTCCTGCCTACTCCACTCATTTCCGCTTACCTGGTCGCTTTCCACGTGAGTGACTTCGTCGCTACTACAACAACCAGTACCGCTACCAAACCCTTCAAGATCATCTCCCGCCAAGGAGTCACAGCCCAGCACCAATATGCTGCTGAAATCGGTCTTCAGATCACCAACGAATTGGACGATTACTTTGGCATCCAGTACCATGAGATGGCGGGCGAAAACGTGATGAAGAATGACCATATTGCTCTTCCTGACTTCCCATCCGGTGCTATGGAGAACTGGGGAATGGTTAACTACAGGTATGTTTAAGTCGAATTTATGTACCAGTTTAATTTCAATGCGCTAAAACACCACAAAATGTTCATTGTCGATTCGTTTCAGAGAGGCGTACCTGTTGTATGATCCCACCAACACCAACTTGAACAACAAGGCCTTCATTGCTACTATTATGGCCCACGAGCTTGGACACAAGTGGTTCGGTAACCTTGTCACCTGCTTCTGGTGGAGTAACCTCTGGCTAAACGAATCCTTCGCTAGCTTCTTCGAATATTTCGCTGCTCACTGGGTAAGTTTAAAAAGTATTTTATGTATAAATTTAACATTGGTTTAGTAATACTTGATATTATTTTAATTTTATGTTATATTATTTATCGCAATTATGTCTTTTCCGATTAATATGTCACACATTTATATTACAGGCTGATCCCAGCCTAGAACTAGATGACCAATTCGTAGTTGACTACGTGCACAGCGCTCTCAACCACGACGCCGGCTCGGGTGCTCAGCCCATGAACTGGGATGGGGTCTCCAGCAACCCGTCCATCAGTGCCCACTTCAGTACTACCAGCTACGCCAAGGGAGCTTCCGTCCTCAAGATGTTGGAGCACTTTGTTGGGTTCAGGACTTTCAGAAATGCCCTCAGATATTACTTAAGAGACAAGTAAGTTAAAGTCCCTAAAACCGTCACCTTCAGAGAGAAATCTAGTTATATTAGACGCGAAATCTAATTGATTAGTTTTAATGTTTTAGTATTCAGATAACCGCTACAATTCTAGTACTTTATGTTAAGCAGTAAAGCATCTGTAGTTTTCACTAAGATCACTAGTTTAGGGCTTAGGGTTAGTTAAACAACCAAATTCAGTAATGTTGGCACGTTCAGCCGGCACTGTGGTGCTATGATTATGAATGCGGAATGAATGTGTGTGGTACCATCACTTAGTTGAGCCATACATTTATTTGTGTGTACCACATCGAATGCAGTGAATTTGCTTCTTCTAAATTGTTGACAACTGACCACTAATTTTTCTTTTACCCGCACTGGGATGACATAATTTTTTTTTGTTATTGTGCACATTTCAGTGACAATTTTAATTTCGAAGCAGATAATACCCTATTTCTATTACTTTTGATTATAAATTACGCTGTTTAGGACCAGTAACAAAATTCTATAACTTAGTTTCTTTTTTTTTCTAGCGCTTACGACATTGGTACTCCCAAGGACATGTATGCGGCTTTCAAAAAGGCGGTCGATGAAGACTTCACGTACGCGCGTGATTTCGGTAACATCAATATTGAAACATTGTTCGACAGCTGGGTGCAGAACGCTGGCTCCCCAATCCTCACCGTCAACAGAGTCCCCGACACCGGTGTGATGACCGTCACCCAGGTTAGTTAAATTTAACAGCTTTAGAGTTTTAGAATTCACTATTAAAAACATGCCGGGACTTATTTGTTGATTGTTGACTGGTTGGTCCCGGCTGTCATTTAAAAATCTGTTACTGATGTTACGGTAGTCAGCTAAGGGCTGCCAAGGGCTATCCAGTTACCCAGTTAATGAGTTGTGGATGTCAGATGGGCAGTTGCTCTGTGTGAAATGGGTGTGTAACGTTTGAAATAATAACAAAAGTTTTGAGGTTCATATGTCCTAATTTCATTTAATTTTTTTTTCTATAATATAACGATCAAATGATATATTGAATTATTGAAATCATACTCAATTAGTAGTAATGCACATTTGAAATCATACTCAATTAGTATTCAAAAGTAACGTTTAATATAATTTTACTTGTAGTCAAATAGGTCAAATTTGTTCCAAAACCGAATCAGGGCATCCCGACTTTATGTAGTCGGGGTTGCTACCCCTAGAATGTGTCTAAAAACTGAAGGCGCGAAGGGAGAGCAACCCCCGCCCGCTGTAACAAAGCATAGACACCCGTGCGCAGCGGCTGAGGCTGGGGTGACAATGGGTGCCTATCCTTTGTTATCTAAGGGCAAAGGAGTTGCACTACCCGCAGCGCCGGAGACGAAGCAGAAGCAATTTTAGTGTTTTGAGGTTAGGTTACAATAATTTGTTTTTTCTCAAGAACGGCGCATTACCTTAGAAAATTAGTGAATATGAAAATTACTTCAAATAAACGTTATTTCAAAAGAGCATTTTACTAATTGAAAATTATATGAAATGAACGTTATACTAAATGTTATTAGAGCAAATGAAGGTTATATGAAATATGACATTAGATCACATGAAATGAACGTGAACGTTATTTCAAGTGATATTATAATATCTATTATTATACCAAACATTACAAACCCGTGTAAAATACTGGTACTAAGCTGTTTTCGGTTAGACTAGAAGCCGGTACTAACATTGTTGTAAGAGGGTAGGCAGATTGATGGCAGCCTAAAATAATTAAAAAAACAACTGATATTTTATTCCAGATAGGCTTGTAGGGGCACTTATAAATCGTCAAAAGCGGCCTTGTTTAAACAGTAGGCTCGTACTTATCCAGGCATCAGAAGAAAACTAGGGTTTTGATATTTAAAACACAAAGTATCTTGTTTTTAATTATTTAATTATTATTCTTTTAGGGCCGCTACCTGCTCTCTGGCACTCCGGCCGTGCAAACTTGGCAGATTCCCCTTACTTGGACTCAGGCGGGTCACCTTGACTTCAACCGCACCCGACCTGCGACTGTGCTCACTAGCCAGTCTACAACCATCAGCAGCACTCCAGGAAACCACTTTGTTATTTTCAACATTGCTCAGTCTGGTACGTATTTAGCCGTATAATATTTTAATTAATATTATCGCCATATTGAGATAGCAGAAAGATTATGCGGAACAAGAAAGTCAGATAAATCTAAAATTAATTGGTGTCTTCTTCATATGAGGACTGGCCTTCAGTTGCAGTTGGATATTCTCAAATCGTTACCAATAATAAACGCAATAGAACAAATAATAAATAAAACTTTAGGCTCAGGACGAACAAAAAATGTACACCTTACGTTGTACATTTTTAACCTAACAGAGTAAATACGAAAAAAAAGACAGCTTTACTCAGTACATTATGACAAGATAAGCTCACATTTAAATGCATGGGGCAGTCGAATTTTTGTCACAATTTTAGGGTTCTCAGGAACTCTAGAGAATCCTAAAACCGTGAAAAAAGAATCCACACTCCAAAACTCCACTCCAAATCAACTCAACTCCATAGTCCAAATCCAAATCAACTCAACCCCTTTCAGTTTTTGCGTTACAAGTTTTAATAATCTAAAAGCAGAGATTTATGTAAAAAGTTGTTTGTTACAGGTTTGTACCGTGTCAATTACGATGTCAACAACTGGGGGCTCATCTCAACTTACCTGAAGAGTGCCAATAGACAAAACATTCACAAGCTGAACAGGGCTCAGGTATTTTTCTCATAAAACTTGTAATGATTTTCAGTACTAAACCAGTCAAGAAAACATCCTTATGATGCACTCGAATAAAAATAATGACCAAATATAATAAAATCAAATTAGGAAAATCTTAGAGCCCAAACAATAAATTTTTCGTCAAAAAAATACAACCGTAAAATAACTTTAATTTCGAAAGTTGGTGTTTTTGGTTGTTTCTTCGTTTTTAACACCGACTTCAGAAAGTAATGTTATTTTATACTTTGTAGTGATTTTGTTATTTGGAAGTCGGTTGTTTTTTTTGTCAAAAAGTTTCTTGCTTTTTTTACCTCCTTTACCCTAAAGGGTAAAGAACCTCATCTTTTTTTTAATGCGGTTAAAAATAAAGCTTAAGCTTAAGTTTTGAGTGATTTGTCGTAAATGTTATTGTGTATTCATTGTTGAAGAGCCAAATAAAATAAATAAATAAAAAAAAAATATTCTATCAGCGACTCAAAACGTATGGGACTGACATGCGCCTCTTGATATACTTGATATCGTCGTTCTTTACTTTACGGCGTCTCGATAATCAATATAGCCAATAGAATGTCTGGCTCTGAGGTGACATAACGCTAAAACAATATTCTTGCATGGGTTCCGTAACCAAAGGATAACCAACGGAAAACAGTCGAGTGAATAAATAATCCTCTGTAATCTATCTGTCAGCAGGCTGCATGTCTCATGAATTCTAAAAAGTTGACACTTGATAGTTATAGCAATAAACAATAAAAATTCGCCTGTTTTCACCCCATACATATTTCCAAAAAAAAAAAATTTCATCTTTTGCTAGATCGTCAACGATGTCTTGCACTTCGTGCGTTCCGGCCACCTCAACAGGACTGTTGCCTTTGACGTCCTCGACTTCCTGAGGAACGAGCATGACTACTACGTGTGGAACGGCGCTCTCGCCCAGTTTGATTGGATCCTCCGTCGCCTGCAGCATATGCCCAGAGCTCACGAGGCTTTCGCTGTACGTATCTTACATCTTTTATAAATGCGAAAGTTTGAATGGATGGATGTGTGTTACTCGGCTGAAAGAATCTGGTTGATATTTGGCACAGAGGTAGAATATTTTAGTCTGAAATAGCACACAGCTTTTTAGCCCGGGAACACATACTCCAGCCGCTGCAGAAGCCGTTGTCAGAAGCTAGTGAGAATATAATCAATATTTGAATTCGGAATACGGGTAAATTATCCAATTTGTGACAACAAACTCTGTCATACCAGGACAAAGCACAAATTAAATAAATACTTTTTAAGGCCTTTTTATTATGTCAGCTAAACTCGAAAGTTGAGTTCATGGCGATGGGTTAAAAAAATATATTCCCTGGTAAAACATATCAGTCTACTTTTTGAATGATGTTGCTATACGTAAAATTTACGCACTGCCTCCTATGTAACCCTAACATAATTACCTCAGATTAGACTAATAAGTGTTTCTCGTTTCACAGAGCTACCTGCGTGGCCTAATGGCCTCCGTCATCAACCACCTCGGCTACGACGAGCGCCCCAACGACTCCACTTCCACAATCCTCAACAGGATGCAGATCCTCAATGCAGCCTGCAACTATGGCCACAGCGGTTGTATTCAGAACAGCCTGCAAAAATGGAGAGCTTACGTACAAAACACGTCTGTTGAGTAAGTCAATAAATTTTATATTCTAGCCGATAATCAGTATGGTTTTCGATCAGGCCTGTCCACCGAGGACGCAGTAATGGATTTGAGTAATCTCGTGGTAAAAACATTAGACGCTCAAAATAATTACTTATATATCTACCTTGATCTATCGAAAGCGTTTGACAAAGTCTCTGACCCCATACTTCTATATTTTGTGGCATAAGCTACAAAATCTTTAAAGACTACCTCACAAACAGAAAGCAGCGTCTTATAATTGGGGATTACAAGAGTGATGCGGAGACCGTCTCCTACGGCGTTCCACAAGGGAGTGTCCTGGGTCCCACCCTCTTCCAACTTTATATTAATGACCTCTGCAAAATGTCCCTCCCTTACACCCGCATCTTCACGTATGCAGCCTGATTCATAACCTACTAACCCTAAACCTAACCAAAACGCAATATGTTCCCTTCTCCATCAACAATACTAAGATTCCACCGCAAGGATTTTCCATACAAGCGCACACATGCAACGTCCAGATCGACTGCATCTGCAATTGCAAAGAAATCACTTGTGCGGAATGTGTGAAATATTTAGGAGTACACATGGATAGTGCCTTGAGGTAGGATAAACACATAAGTATAGTTAACTCCAGAGTAAGACGACTCATTCAAGTGTTTAAAACGCTTAGAGACAGTGCAAATATGAAACAACTCGGACTTGTATACTTGGCCTTATGTCAATCTATTATACAATATTGCATCATTGTATGAGGACGGGCCACAAAGACGCATCTGGGCCTAGAAAGAGCACAAAGAGCGGTGCTGAAAGTGATGGCAAGAAAACCCTACAGATATCTAACATCTCAGCTGTACTCGGAATGGAAGGTCCTAACTCTCTCTATCTGTTTCTATACTCTCATTGTCCGATAAGAAAGATCCCACACCACAAACTTCAAAACTCGGCTATTTCTGCAAAATTTTCAATAGAAAAACCCAATTACACTTTCGAAATTAATAAATATTTATAATAAAAATAATAAGTTTTCAAGAAATGTACATATGGTTCAGTAGTACATATTAATATTGGCCTATAATATAATAATCTGGATAAAATCTATGGTATGACCAACATAAATTTACAGTTGCAAAAAATAAAATTCTGAAGTGTGCGTTGCCCGATCTAGGGCATAGCATATTAAAAGCCATAATTTTAAGTTACGAAAAGATTATGAAAGGGAGTGACAATTCCTTCATTCTTGTTATTCAAAAGAACCACGTTATATAATTATATATTCAGAAATTAATACCATGATTATTTTTGCAGGGTCCCCGTGAACCTCCGCCGCCACGTCTACTGCGTGGGTCTCCGTGAGGGCAACGAAACCGACTACCAGTTATTGTTCAACAGATACAACGCCTCGCAGAATACCGCTGATATGGTGGTGATGCTTCGTGCTCTTGCTTGCACCAAAGATCAGGCCTCTCTGCAACAGTAAGTTAACGTCTCCATAATTATTTGTTTTTCTTCAAACATAACTTTTTTTAAATATGTTTGAAGAAAAACTCTTTTAATATTTATAGTCATTATGATACGAATTGAGAATTTCAGAAAGCGACAGAGTAAGTAAAGAAAAAAGAGAAAAAAGAAAATAATTAAGTATCAAGTTTAGGAAATACATTTTATTCCATGTCTTACACAGTTGAAATTCCATATCAAGTTATTAATTTATTTTATTAGAAAAGGTAGTCATGCATACAAATAATAGACCCAAACAAAAGTTCTTAACGAAAGTCAAGACCTACAAATAATCTAAGCTAGCTATCTAATAAGTTTGTCTAAGTTTGTGTATTCAAATAAACGTAAAACCGTATATAATAATAATACTTTTTCATTACAGTTACCTGCAGCAGAGTATGTTCAATGACAGAATCCGTATCCACGACCGTACCAATGCATTCTCCTTTGCACTACAAGGCAATCCCGAGAACGTGCGAATTGTTCTAAACTTCCTCAGCACTAACCGAGCTACTATTACATCCACGTAAGTATTGCACAACCAACAGATTGTTTTTACAATTGGAAATCGCACTATAGTTTTTGTATTGTTTTTGTTAAATGTTTCAACGTTTGGTTTTCATGGAACATTGTTTTTACAGATACGGTGGTGTGGATCGTCTCAACCTTTGCATCAACGCCTTCGCTGCGCATTTGACTGACTTCCAGGACCTCCAATCGGTAAGTGTTACTTAAAAGATCTGCTTTCTTTCGTGAATGTCATATTTTAGCACAATGAGAAAAAATCTTGTTAGACAACATCGGTTCTTTATTAGTTTCATTGTTATCTATACTAATATTATAAATGCAAAAATTTGGGTGTAACTCGCGACGTGACTACGTCAGAATGGCTGAACGGATCTTGATGGAAGTTGGCACAGAGGTAGATTATAGTCTGGAATAACACATAGGATACTTTTAATCCTGGGAGTATGTTCCCTCGGGATAATTCACGCGGCTGGCAGCTAATCGTTTATTATAGGTTTATGCTAAAATTGATAATTTTTCTTTCAGTTCCAAATTTGGTTATACGGCGCCCAATCGCAATTGGCCAGTTCTTCTTTCAACGCTGGTGTTGCAGTCATTCAGTCAGCTATGAATAATTTCAACTGGGGTAACGAAGCTGCTGTCGAAATCTTCAACTTCGCTGTTACTAGGGGCGCTTCCTCCGCCATCCTTGCTTCTTCAGTCCTTCTAATAGCAGCAATGCTCATACAGTTGTTCCGTTAATTTATTTAATTTTAAGTAGAAATTAAATAATTTAACCCAATTTAAATTTAAGAAAGTTGTGTCTTGATGTACAATCTAGAAAATAGTTGTCAAAAAATGTAAATGTTTAATGATTGTATAATACATATTTATATTAAAATATTTTTGTAAGTAAAAAGCAGTGATTATTTGTACCTATGAGTTCGTGGTGGAAAAATCTATCGAAAACAATTCTGATAAGCCAATTCAACAAATTCTCTACAAAAATTGTTGTTTTTATTGTACTTAGGCGTCATATTATACGCTAATAAACAAATTTCCGAAATTTTAAGAACTATACTGTTGAAACTTGGTAAGTAGATGTATTCTGTGAACCGCATTAAGATTTTCACTCAAAAATAGAAAAAAAAACAATAAATTTTGGGAGTTCCCTATACTTAGAACTGAAACTCCAAATGTTTTTTTAATCAAACCCATACGTGTGTGGTAATAAATATATGATGTACATTACCATGCAAACTTCCAAGGAAATTGGTTTGAACGAGATCTAGTAAGTAGTTTTTTTTAATACGTCATTCATCGTAAACAGAATAAAATAAATATTTAAGGAGGCTCCCATACAACAAACGTGATTTTTTTGCCGTTTTTATAGATAATGGTACGGAACCTTTCGTGCGCGAGTCCGACTCGCACTTGGGCTCCGTACCATAAACCAAAAAAAAACACTTTTCTTACATGGGAGCCCCCTTTCATTTGTTATTATTTATTTGTTGTTATAGCGGTAATAGAAATTAGGTATATTACGGTTCGTGAGACAGCGGATGCTTTGTAATTGGGTTCCGTTTGTCACTCTTTGGGGACGGAACCCTAAAAATTAGTCTCCATAAGAGTCGAAACCTATGACGGTCAAAACAAGGTACATATTTTCCCCGAAACAGTTCAAAACACAACAAAAAGACTTCAAAAGATACCATATCTTAGATTACCCCAATATTAATGTATAAAGACATTTTTTATTATTTATTTATGGTTTTCGACCCATAAGGAGACTCATTTTTCTATTTTTACCATAACAAACTTGCATGGCATAAAGGTTTTGTTGTGGCGACCGCGTAACGGAAGACGCTGCATTGGAAGGCCTCCGACAAGCTAGAACGATGACCTGGTAAAGGTCCCTTGAAGCCGCTATATGTGAGACTGGTCAATGAGGCAACACATGGGCGAGGCCTATATAGCAGTGGACGTCTTTCTGCTATCATAGGAGATCAATCAAATATCATAAGACTAATAAGTCTCAACACATGTAATTCTTAGGTATTAGCAAGAAGTTGTGCAGAAAAAGAAATAACGGGAATAAAGGTAAAAGGCCACTGCCCAGCTATGGGACAGTACAAGCTAGCTGCAATAATATTTGTTGCATCAATACGAATTTTAATAATATCCGATTACGTTAACTTGCCATTGGAAAATGTCAGCTTCAATATTGATAAGTAATGATGAATTGTTTGATTAACTGCGATAAACATAATTACTTTTTTTGATATCGTATTTATATGTTTAAGCCAGTTAGAAGCCAGATAAAAATGCTACCTAGTCTTTGGCTTCAAAACAACTTGTGACGAAATTAGATCTGAACCTGCGGATGGTATCCTACTACTATTATAAAGGCGAAAGTTTGTAAGTATGGATGTATGTATGGATGTTTGTTACTCTTTCACGTAAAAACTACTGAATGGATTTTGATGAAATTTGGCACAGAGGTAGATTATAGTCTGGAATAACACATAGGATACTTTTTATCCCGGGAATATGTTCCCTTAGGATAGTTTTCGACAATCACGCGGGCGGAGCCGCGGGCGGCAACTAGTAATATAATAATAATAATATCTTGGGACAACTCACACACGGCCATCCGATCCCAAACTAGCCAGAGCCTGTGCTATGGCAACCAGACAACTGATAAACATACTTATATATTTCTAAATACATACATATTATAGACAAATTACACCCAGACACAGAACAAATGATCATGCTCATCACACAAAGATTTGTCCTGGGTGGGAATCGAACCCACGACCTCCGGTTTAGCAGTCAGGGTCACTAACTACTCGACCATGTAGCAACGTCATCATTATATATAAGACCTATTTACTGTACTCATGTTTTACAAAATAAATCTAATCTAATTTAATCTAATGACCAACAGGCCAGTCAAACGTATAGCTTCTTAAGTAAGTATAGCTTCTTACTTACAGGAAAAAGAAAAGGGTGAGTGCTGAAATTAGGTTAGGTATACAGGTGTTCCCGTGGGTGTCGTTCACTAGAGAATGGGCAGCAGCATTTTCTGTGCATTGCAACAGCTACACTGTGATCGCCAACCCGCCTGCCAAGCGTGGCGATTATGGCAAACCCCCCCTTTGGGGGAGGCCCATGACCAGCAATGGTCGTCTTTTGGCAGGTGATGTTGAGATGATAATGATACAGGGTGTTCCAGAAGTGCGTGGTCATATTTAAGGGTGGTGTTCTGTAGTTGCTATACAGTAAAGAAAAAAAATCTTTGACTGGTTGCCTTCTATAAACGGATTCGTTACATTGTGCGTGAGCCATGGCGGCAAAATTCAAAATTCAAAATTCAAAAGTCATTTATTCAAATTAGGCTGAGTGCCAGCACTTTTTGAACGTCAAAGTTCTACATAAAGACAGTCCCCCAAAACGCCCGCCCGTCACCACTTCCTAGTGTTTTAGCTGGGAAGAAGAAGTGGCGCAACAAACTCCCCAGCAACACATCTGTCATTACAACCAGCCAACCTCCCTCCAGAAGCACTTACTAAACCTAAGTATGTACATATACAAAAACAAAGTAAACTCAGGCGTCAAAGTATTCCTCCGCATCGCTGTCATCCGGAAACGTGCCCAGAAGACTGGCAGCATTGCCACGTTGAATGGCAATGCTAATTCTTTGAGCACAGAACGAGCCAGCCCTCTGGTCACGCAAAGTGTCGATCAGTCGGCGAGATATGTCCTTGAAAAGAAGACGCGCACTCGGACCCATCCAAGCGTTTTGACCCCAAACGGCTCAAAACTGTAATTCCCAGTAAGGTTACAATATTTGCGCCGCTTGAGGGCCTCGGCAGCCGCAGCGGCAGCGCCGGCACAGCCTGCCGTACTTGGAACATGCGATGGCGCAGGAGTGTCGACACACGTTGCGTCCCACACCAGAGGCCTACCCACCTTCCACGGCACGAACGTCATACCATCTGGTCTTTTCCCATCGTCTCGTACCAAGCCGCTAGGTACGCCGGCGGTGACAAAAGCCCGACGAATAATATCGTTGATGCATGGCGTGCTATGCGGCCTGCGCTCTTGCAGCAGGAAAGACCATGGTGCCCGAGGCTGTCGACAGCTACTCCGCAGTGACACCGACAGTCATAAACAATAATCAACAGAAGCAAGAACAGCATGAAATTAACAGGTACGTGCGGGGCCAAAAAGGTCCCTATCTCAGATTGGGAATACTGCGGTATTAACATCAATGATGCGTAGTAGCTGGGGAATTTGTTGCGCCACTTCTTCTTCCTAGCTAAAACACTAGGAAGTGGTGACGGGCGGGCGTTTTGGGGTACTGTCTTTATGTAGAACTTTGACGTTCAAAAAGTGCTGGCACTCAGCCTAATTTGAATAAATGACTTTTGATTTTGATTTTGATTTTTGTACTTAAGATTTGCAGATGACCTTGGGGTTTTCACAAAAAAAAATGATAACTCCCAAAAAATGCTTTATCCCTATATTTATTGGATCCCACACAAAGCGTTCCGTACCACAAACCAATTTCTTTTATAATTTATTTGTTGTTAATATGGCCAAGACGAAGGTTATTAAATTGCAAACATCTTTAACGATTCAAATACTTATGTTAAAGTTGGAAATAAAGCATTACACCGATATGTCTACGTTGACCATATCCTTTAGTTTGGAAAAGAACATCAACAAATGGAAATATCGAGAAGAAGACAGCTTGGGTGCGCCGCTTTTATCAAATTGGTTGACATGCTGAAATCTGCCAATACTCCGCTATGTTTCTAGTCCCGCCCCTATGACCACTTTGTTCTGCTCAGCATAACCTATAGTGCTGAACATGGAGGATATGTACGGACCTAATTATAAATTTAGAATGGTAAGGTGCCTTTACTATCAGAATTGTGAAGCAATTGGAGCTTGTAAGGATCGTAGTAGGTGGCATTTACTTATTTAATGTTGTTGGTCGACCAACATGAATAAAACTTAAATTATTTTTTCCTTTGATCTAAAGTTCGTGTTACAATTTCTTATAGGTACCCATAAATGTAGCATTCTGTATTTTTTGTCTACACCATTACAAAAAAAAAAAGAAACTGAATTTACATATAATATGTGATTGAGCTCTCATAGTTTTGGAAAAAATCTTCACTCTCACTTCGATGCATTATTCTGTCAAAACCACAAGCTATAAAGATAAATTTATTGTACCGCTTAGTTTAGAGCCAAAATTTCACAAGTTATCAACCTGCAATTATGCGATATATTGTACTGATATGTGAATGATACCATTTATCAGTGAATGATTAATCATAAACTCTTTTTTATTGACTTCATCAGTTTTGGCGGACCAATCAGTTGTATCACAAACGGCATTGTATAAAGGACATTCTTGATATCAGGTTAGCTAGAATAAATATATTATTATTTTTGTTGTTTGTTAATAACTATATTATTTCGTTCTTCACAATACGCAGCTGATTATTTGCCTTCCATTTTAATTCCTGCCTTCCTTGCTGCTGGGTCACAGGAACTTTGTCTTTGGTCCCCGTTCGATATTCGGGAGTAAAGTGTTATTGGGTTTGTCCATATGGATTTTTTTAGTTGGTGCTAGCTCGGAATCACTTGTTCTCACCTCTCTCATCTGGCATGGAACTTAAAATTACTTGTGGAAAGTGGGAGTACTATTAAGTCCTTTGGGAATACATGCATGATGTTATGTCTTAGTGTTATTATATTCCCGATGACATTCAAAAATCTTGTTTATCTTTGCAGAAATGTCCAAACTATTATTAGTAGCCTTGAGCCTAGCGCTCTTGGCGTTTACTGCCGGTGACAACCCCATATCTTGGTACAAGGAATTCCAGGACTTTGACAGTGGCTCCTTTGATGATGTTTTCGCCACAAGGGATGCAGAGCGTGTTTACAGATTGCCAGAAAATGTGGTCCCTTTGGAGTACGATATCTACCTCGATCTCTACTTCGATGAGAATACTGAAAAATCTTTCAGTTATGATGGCAGAGTCAAAATTATAATCCAGGTACGTGATAACAGAACAGTCTAGTACAATTGCACAAAATCCTTCCTGAAGTCGTAAACTTAACGACGCTGTAAATATCAAATAGTTACAGCATTTAACTTTCCTCTATAATCTAAATTATGAAGATTTGTTCAAAGAAAAAGAAAAAAACACGAAAAGTAGTTGCTTGCTCGTAAATGTTTATTTCGTTCAAACTTAGTACCGGGAAACTAGAACCATTTCATTTTTCAAATGAATAGAATATTTTGAAAAAATTAGATTCAAGGAACAAAAACATAAAACGAAGAAGCCATTTCATAGGGTGACACAATGGGCGGCCTTATCGTTGAAATCGAGATAAACAATATAGTTCGTAGATGTTGTTTTCACAACGTTATCTTCCCACTAATCGAGTGATTAGCAGAATAGCTTTATCGAATAGCTTAACTCAAGTACCTACCGAAAAAGTTAAGCTGAGCAGCGTGATCTATGGTTATTTTAGATACACAGGATCAGCATTAACAGTAGCATTCAGATCTTGTTCCGCAAATTGTCCTAATGATATCTCTGTGTTGGCTTTTAAAGCAATCGCCGCATACCATGCGCCGATAACATGATTCGCGGCGTCTAAGTTTGCATTTGTCATGTTTTTGCAACTTATTTTTTATTATTAATGTGTGTTATTTGGATATTAATCTGGCAATAAACAATTTTATTTCATTTTCATTTCATTTAGTAATTATGTCGTAACTAACTCCTTCGTCTCACAGATAAAAAAATCTCTGTAGTGGTTTTGATATTATATAGGAAAACTGATCATATGTTTAAATTACAGGCCAAAGAAGACAACGTAAAACAAATAGTTCTCCACTCGAATATTGATGAAATTAAGACAGTTACTGTGTCAGATGACACAGGCGCTGAAGTAAAACTGGGTGAAGATAAGCCACATGAAATTGAAGAATTGTACCACTTCTTGAAAGTTAATCTGGTTGAACCATTGAGAGTTAACGTAAACTATACGCTAAACATTGAGTACTGGAGCACCATGAATGAAGGTCCAATGAAGAGAGGTATATGGCGAGGGTGGTATACTGATGATGATGGTAAAGAAAGGTAAGTTTTTAATATTTTGAACCAGTAAAATTAGTTCGGGTTTGTAAAGATTCTATGAATCAGTGTATTGTATGAATGGGTGGAAACTGTTTTGATCATCTAATTTGTTTATTTACATTTCGAAGGAGTATTGCTGCAATGTCAAAATAAAGGTGTTATAATAGCACAATACATGAATTTAGAAGCAACTGTAAAATCCTCTAGCGTTTTTTTTATTTAGCACAGTATTCGGGCTTAATATCAAAGTTAATATGTATCTAAACCTAATATAAAAACAAGATAAACTTTTCGAAACCTTATCTTGTTCAATCTTGTCACATTTTTTATATTTTTACAGGATTTACGCCACCACCCACTTCCAACCTTACAATGCCAGACAGGCGTTCCCATGCTGGGACGAGCCTCTCTTCAAGGCTGTCTTCAAGCTGCACATCAGCAAGCCTGCTGATTACGTTGGCACCTTTTCAAACACTGTCGTTGATTTTGATCAACCGTACGTATTTTATTGTTGATATTCCTCGTTAAAGATCTTTTATTGTTTGAGTTTGTTGCACCCTATCCGGAAAAGATCCATTTTAATTACTTAACAGAATAATTTCATCTGTTACATTTTTCATTGAATTTGATCGATTGTTCCTATCTGGAGGTGGTATTGACATTATCCAAACTTATTATTTTATCATTTAATGTTCTTAACACTTCATTTTTCAGAGTTGTCAACAATCGCATCCGTACCGACTTTGCTGCCACTCCTATAATGTCATCGTACCTTGTAACCTTCCTCGTGAGTGAGACTTTCGTGGTGCTTGCCCAAGACACAACCTTTAATCCTCCAATCAGAATCATTGGTAGATCCAACACCGTTGGTCTTGCAGATCACGCTTTGGAGCTTGCGGTAAAAATGACAGAATTCTTCGACGATTACTTTGGGATTCCTTACGAGACTTTGCATCCTAATTTGTTGAATGATCACATCTCGTCTCCTGACTGGGCTTCGGCTGGTACTGAGAATTGGGGTATGGTTAGCTACAGGTTAGTGATTTTTTTCTTCATCGTGTTTATATTGACTCCATTTGTAATTTAATTATCTAGACGCAGATAAAATCTCTGAAGTACAACTTTGTAGAAACACAATAGCTGGAAAGACGAAGTACGAAGTAGCTGGCTTTTAACACTATTTAATTGTAATTAAATAGAGCTATGACTGCGTTTACTATTATGGCACACCGATATTATGAGTTAGAAGATCACATTAGTATTAATGTCAGAGACGACACACTACAAAAGCAACCTCATTCTAAAACTGAATAGTAAGGAACTGATTAAAAAAAAGTTTTTTTTCTTTTCCAGGGAGCTTTACATGATCATAAATAAAAGCGAGACGATCATGTCAAATGAGCATTACGCTGCAACCCTGGTGTCCCATGAGCTTGCACACAAGTGGTTCGGTAACCTCATCACATGCTACTGGTGGAGCAATACCTGGATCAACGAAGGCTATGCCAGCTACTTCGGTTACATTGCAACTAATGCCGTAAGCTGTTTATTTATTATGCACTATATACATATGTACATCATTGTTGGTTCACTTCATGGAAAAACATCACTTGATTTTATTTTAAAATATCCAAACAATGTCCCCATATAGCGCTTTTTGGTAGCCGTTACGAAATAATTCGACACTATATGTCCACACTTATTAATTCTAGTAACACGTTTTTGGTCGCTGAGTGTACTTAGTTCCGTCGCTACGACTAAAAATGGGGAACAGTCGACACAGTAACATTTGGTTTTAAAGTTACATTGCTGTGTGGTAACATTGTTCTAGTCTGCAACCACTTCTCAAAAATCATTCGTTCGTTTATTCGTTTTCGTTCTCCGTCTGTTCTGTTATTGACAAGTTAAAAAATAATAAGAAGAAAACATCAGCCATCACTGTTTATGAAGGATAAATTTTTATTCATATTTTAATTAGCTTATTTAGTTAAAATCTACATGGGAAATGAATTTCATTGTGTTATTTGTTCATATAGTTTGAAATTTTCAATGCGCCACCATAAAATTGTGATTTAACCTGTTAGTATGATATAAACATAATAGTTTTTATAAACTATTAATAGTTTTACTAACCAGTTTTTACATTCCCAGAGCTTGGAAGCTTTTGCTGTAATATATTTAATAGTACCTATAATTATGGAACCAAAAATGAACCACAAAATAGTTAAATAATTAAAAAACCTAATTTTATTTAGAGAAAATATTCTAGTCACAACTGGTCAGGAAGTTACTAGACTATGTCGACATATGTCGACGTGAAACCAGAAGTAGATACAAAGTTACCGAATTCACAAAATGGTTTATTGCTTCCAGTGATTCTCAAACGTTTGGACAGGCCTTAATAATAATTAATTATGTTTAGTATATAGTAGGCGCCAGATAATCGTGGAATATCGGTCATTGACCCACCTACATTTATTGACATTGTCTAATAATGAAAAACGATTCATATTTAATTGTTCAGGTACCTATGAGCAGTTATTAGGGAAAGGTCAATATACTTTATTCCACATTTATCTGGCGCCTACTATAGTACTAACATTTGATCACTTCTCGAATCAGTTTTAGAAACAGTGACTTTTAATTCACATTTCAGTAATATATTGTTCAGTAATAATGACGTAACATTACGACACTTCGTGTAAATTTAAATTTTAAGTAATTATTCTAGTAGCATGGTGACCACGCCGCTACCACACATTTTTACTCGATTGTACACATGTTACAAACTAAACACGAAGAGTTTAAAAATAAGTCTACACAAATGTTTACGTTACGTGTGAACATAAAGACTACTTCAAGTTACTGAAATATTTTCCGGTCAAATTGTGTACGAACTATTACTACACATAGAGACCAAACCCCACACAGTCACCATGTTTCGTAACAGTTACGAAACTGTTGCGACTTGTTACATCTCTAACATATCTGCGACCAAAAAGCGCTATATGGGTCACTTAATCACCTTTCTTGACTTCTAGATGTTCCCTGAGTACGAGTTCCCCGACCACTTCAACAGCCGTTACCTCCAGACGTCCTTAGCATTCGATTCTGGTGTCAACACGGTTCCTATGAACCATGACGTCAACACCCCAGCTCAAGTTACTGGCCACTTTGGAACCATCAGCTACTCGAAAGCCGCTGCTTTCGTTAGAATGACTGCTAACATTATTGGATTGGGCACCTTCCAAAAGTCTTGTAAATACTTCCTTACGAACAAGTGAGTGTGCGCAATTATAAATTGAAATCTATTCTCTATTTCTCCGGTTCTAATTGAAGTACGCGGTTGGTTTTGGTACAACACTCGCAGGAGCAAGCTCTTTCATTTGTGCTTTTGCCCACTGAAATTATGAGTTGGAGTGAAGATAGGTGTGAACTTGACTTCCAATGCTGCGTAGCAGCACAAGTTCTTTAGTATAGTTTATTTTATGATTGAATTTCAAATGCTGTGGGAAAACGAAAAAAAATTAGACTTAACTTTTTGAGGTCACATTTTTTTATAATAAAATTAGATAATAATATAAAATTTATAGATTATTCTATTGATGTTTTTTACAGTCGTTTCAAGCCCACCAATCAAGCAGATCTGTTGAACGCTATGAATCTGGCTATTGCAGAAGACCAAAGCTTGACTGAATACCCTAACTTTAGTTTTACGGAATACTATAGGGTTTGGGTGAATGAGCCTGGGTACCCTATTTTGATTGTTGATATCAATCATTCTACTGGAGAAATGACACTTAAGCAGGTCTGTATTTACGTATAAATGTATTATGATTA
Organism: Mamestra brassicae; assembly: GCA_905163435.1. Lineage (NCBI taxonomy): Eukaryota > Metazoa > Arthropoda > Insecta > Lepidoptera > Noctuidae > Mamestra > Mamestra brassicae. Next base: position 17,205,041 of record LR990991.1, read on the forward strand.
ATCACGACCTCCGAATAACCACTAATCACTGAATAAATTTGAAAATGGAACATAACTTGTATGGAATAATCTGCCAAGTAAATTAACGGGAACTTAATCGTAAGTGGTGAAACAGGCCATGAGAATTCTTCATGCATTCATTGAATTCAAAAGAAAACAGAGGATTTGTAAAAAAACAACAACAGAAACTAACAATTGCTGGCTAAACATTGTTTCAGTTGTAGAACAGGGTTTCCATTCACTTTTCCAGATAAAGTTACAAGACACACTTCTGCGCTTGTACTTAGACCTGCAACTAGATGCCTGCATGAGCTGCCTTTAAGTACTAGTGTACCAACGTACTTAAAATATTTGTATACTTTTAGGAACGTTTCTTCTTGAACTCCAACAACCCCGATGTAAGGATATATCCCATTCCCATCACATATTCTACTAGAACAAATCCAAACTTTACCAACTTGACTGCCGTTCACATGATGACTCAGGCAAGTGAGACCCTCAGGAAGAATTCCGGTGAAGAGTGGGTGATTTTCAACAATTTACAACAGGGTATGTGGTTTTAAAGTACCAGCTTTTCTCGCGACTTCACTTTTGGCTTGTCCCATAGGAACCATACATTTCGTTTTATAATTTTGTTAGTAGATTAGTTCTTCTACATTACTTCAAATATACAATCAAACATGCCATCTTTCCTGAATTTAATTTTTTTTCTGGAATAGCAACTCATTGATATCTGCTAGGCAAAGAAATGACTTCTAGAATATATTTTAAAATGAAAAACATTTTGTTTTGACCCAATTTCGAAGTCTTGGACATTTGGAATTGCCCTTCAGTTGAAAAAAAATCTTTCAACTTCTTTTATGAACCCAATAGCTCACAACTTTACACAAATATTGTCTAATTGGTAATTATCTATTCATTTTCTTTTTTTTTTTAATAAATTTGCAAAACTATTGCCTTATTGGTGATTTTAGTAATATGTTTATTTTCTATGATCTAATCAATTGTTAATTAAATATTTATTTGGTTTCAGGGCACTACAGAGTGGATTACGATCGCAGAACTTGGACTTTGATAAGAGAAGCTTTGCACAATAACCCAGAAACAATTCATTACTTAAATAGAGCACAGGTAAGTGCAGCTCCTGAAGATTTTTTTGTTGACATTACTTTTTTGGCTCGTTTCAAAATAAAAAAGAGCTCATTTACCTGGGTATATGAGCTGGTTTTGTAAATGTCGCAGCCTACTTAACGGCCAAGATATCACTTGGGCCGTCGATTAAACGACGCCGTTCAATGAAAAGGCTAGGCCGCTTATTGAACAGCTGATTAAAGCAGTTGGCTGCGACATATACATATTTTTTGTTTAATTTATGTTTGTGGTGATACTAAAAATATAAGCTTAAGTAAAATGTAATATGGTTCATAAAAAATTGTATTAAGACCAGTCGTTTTTCGGCTAATGAATCCGCACTATCATTCAACGTGGCCTTTTTGACCACGTATTGACAGCTTTAAATAAAAAATCTGATACTACTCAATGTTTTCTCTTCTTTTTTGTACCTGATTGTTCTATTATTAGATTGTGTTTAGTAAATTTTTATTCTGAGAAGATATAAATATCAACAGCTCGGTTTTCAAATATATTAAACCTTTTTTTAGATCGTTGACGATGTGTTCGCTCTTATGAGATCAGGAAGAATGGACTTGAACTTCGGATTCGACATCCTTCGGTTCTTGGCCAAAGAGACCATCTTGCACGTGTGGGACCCCGCTATCAGTGGCTTCACCTGGTACAGGAACAGACTGAGGCACTTGCCTGAGCACCAAGCTGAGTTTGATGTAAGTAATATTTTCGAGATTGGCAGACGACATTGGTACCATAGCGAGTAGAACCTGGATGAGGACAAGAGCGTAGGGATGACATTTAAGATTCTCCACATCTATCTTGTATAGCTTCTGACAGCGGCTTCACCCGCGTGAACGTCGAATATTATCCCAAGAGAACATGCTCCCGAGATAAAAAGCTATTTATAATCTGTCTCAGTGTCACATTTAATTTAGATCCATTCAGCCGTTCTGACGTGATTGAGTATCAAACATCCATCCATTCATCCAAACTTTCGCATTTATAATATTTAGTAGTATGATTATCATCAGTCTAGCTTCCTTTTTTTAAGGATGGGAAATCATCAAATGACTTCTTGGAGTCAAGCGGAAGGGTGTGTCAGACTCTTGCCGACTAAAAACCCATCCGTGTTCCTTCTATAGCGCTTTGCGTTCCAGGGCTGCGGTGACTCTTTCGAACAAATTCCGCAACCCTGGCAGGCTCTGGCCCTAGCGGGCCCCGTCTTCTATGCTGACATCCCTTTGAGGCGCACGTGGAACAGTCTAGCCTCCTTCCCCGGGTTGCCCGGGTGTCAGCACTGTGAGGATCGCCCGGAGGACACGGTGGAGCATACGGTGAAGGTCTGTCCTGCTTGGGCAGAACATCGCCGTGTCCTCGTCGAGGCGATCGGCGGCGGCAACCTCTCGCGTCCGGCCCTGGTTGAATCCATGGTCCGGAGCGAGGAGGCTTGGGAAGCGGTCACCTCCTTCTGCGAAGCAGTAATGCTAGCAAAGGAGGAGGCAGGCCGCGCGAGGGAAAGGCAAGGCCTTCGCCCCAACCGCCCAACCGCAACAGAAGAAGACGCCCCGGGCGTCGGGAGTCGCAGGGCGATCCCCGGCCACCGTAGGCGCGGGCCTGCGGACGGTGAGCGTTGGGTGGCTCGCTGTCCGATCACCACCAGGCCCGGGTCGATGGCGCGTTGTGTTTCGCGCGCGCCTCAAAGAGATGTCAGCAAAGAGGACGGGGCCCGCTAGGGCCAGAGCCTGCCAGGGTTGCGGAATTTGTTCGAAAGAGTCACCGCGGCCCTGGAAAGCAAAGGGCTTTAGAAGGAACACGGATGGGTTTTAGTCAGTAAGAGTCTGACACGCCCTCCCGCTCCACCCAGAGCGGAAGAAGTCATTTGATGATTTCCCATCCTTAAAAAAAAAAAAAAAAAACCCTCCTACTACTTACTATGTTGGGACCGTTTCCAGTCAAACCGGTTGCGCTTGAATACCAGTATTTCACATGTTTTTTTAAAGAAGTTGCTTTGTGCATAGGCTTGCCCAAATAGGCTTGTCCAAAAATGTGTACAAGGCTTAACATTTTATCTCTAAATTCGTTTGACCGAAGCAGAATGATTTTTGATGTGGAGCAAGCGGGCGGTATAGTTAAACTAAGCCAATTAAACTGATTAAACTATGACATAGACAAATACACATCTTCGCTTAGCAAACAATTGCTGAAGCTCAACTGCAAAAGCTTTAGTCAAAAATTGGCAGTATAATTTTGTAATGTCATTGGAAAGATCTCTTTGTCGCGAATCGAACTGACCGTATTACACTTTAGGCCATCAATCAAACCTAGGCCAATAAAATCAAATAGCTGCGCCACTGTAATGGTTGCAATAAATTGTTCAGATTTAATGATATACGGGAATATTAGTGAAAATTACTCGTGTTGTTTTGCTAAGTGATGATTTACAAATATGTTGGTTTGTTTTTTGAACCCAACCTGACCGTTCCGGTTGGTTATTGGTTGGTTTGATTTACAAATACATATATTGGTTTGTTTTCTGAACACGAACAACCGGTCCGGTCGGTTATTGGTTGGTTTGATTTACAAATATATTGGTTTGTTTTTTGAACACGACCAACCGGTCCGGTCGGTTATTGGTTGGTTTGTTCAATAAAGTTGAAACCTAATTGAAGCTTCTCTCATTACATATCTTATTTTAACTAACTCATTTATTAAGATCATTGCATCTTTTGTCCATTGAACTTTATCGCACTGGAGAGCAAATTCTGGGTTAAGCTCGCTTTTGTACATAATCTGTAACCTATTGTGTACAATAAAGAAAACATATAAGTAAGTTCTTTTTTCTAAACCTAACTTATCAAAAATATTCTTCGATTCCAGGAAATCATCCTAGGTCTGATGGAGCATGCCATCACTACCCTAGGTTTTGAGCCCACTCCCAATGAGACTCCTACCGTGAGCATGGCCAGGCAGTCCATTTTGTTCTTTGCCTGCACTCTTGGACATAAGAAATGTAACCAGGATTCGTGGGACCGCTTCGTTGACTTGAGGGACAACAATGTACCGTGAGTGTTATGTTTTAAGATAGAAAACCTATTCATCAGAAAGTATACATCTGCATGGAACTAAGGGATCATGTAAATAATAAGTAAGTTATCATAGGTGCTCGGATAATCGGGCGCTTATATACCTAAACTTCTTGCCGTGAAAGAATAATATGGACATTCCTTTGTGAATAAAAAAGTAACGGGTTTACATACGTTACGTTCTAGGGATTGAACAATTTTGTAAAAACAACTATAACAAACTTAATGAAATTATAGCAGTGGTTATTTTGATTTAGTATCTTTATTTTATTCAAAACAAAAAAACTTTCATTGTAAATTAAAAGTTCCATTAGAATCGGCTTTTTAAATAAAAAAAATACAATTTAGTTCACAACGAGTTCTAACTAAATTTGTGTGCGGCCATTTTTGCAATCTCAGGAATTTCGGACGATTTCGGGATCCGGGATTCTGCAAAAGCGTGTCCGTATTATACTTTCGTGAGAATAAAAGTAAAGTATAGGTATATTAGCAACTGATTATCCGATCACTGGTTATCATACCAACAAACTACTAACACCAATTGTTTACTCGTAGCAAAATCTTGTAACTAACTACCTTGCGTTGCCTGGACTTTTTTGTCTGTTTTTTTTTTTATTATTTTTGTACTTTTATCTGAAAAAAAAATACGATTAATTTGGTCAAATCTTATGCCATGTTACAAGTGGAATTCTATCAGCGATAGTCAAAATGCCAAAATATAATGGATTGATCACGTGACATTTCGACAGCGTTTCTCAATCCCATACATTTTTGATGTTTTGACAATTTCCTTCGCCACGCTAGCACTTGCTCACAATGGGCCTCATCAGAAGACTAAAAATCACCCAAAGGGCAATGAAGTTGGCAATGGTCGTGATCTAATCAGAAATGATGATATCCGCATGAGAACCGAGGTTACCGACATAGCCCAAAGGATCGCCAAACTGAAGTGACAACTAAGATTTACATCTTAATATGATGAGTTTTTAAGTCTCTTTTTTTACAACATGATAAATTGTGAGTATTTATTACAGAATTAATGCTCGCGTACGTCGAAACGTCTACGTAACAGCAATGAGAGAGGGAGATGAAAATGACTTTGACTATTTACTCAAGCGATTCAGAGACTCGAACTACGCCAATGATCAACTTGAAATATTACGAGGACTTGGTGCTACTAAGAACCCTGCTTTATTAACCAGGTAACTTGATGTTGATGGACTATGTTACAAACTGGATTACGTTAGGTACCACTTACTTACCGCGATCCAGTCCCAAAAAGATAAAGACCACGAAAACAACACAATGCCGTGAGAGTTTTTAAAACGAAATGGCATAAAATCACTCCAGATATCTTCTCTAACGGGAATCTAAAAACTCCACATGTCACCTTACACTTACATATTGCAACTGAATTTTCAAACATTTATCCCCAAACGATTGAGCTGAAATATTGCATACCCGTAGTTTTGATGATAATCCACAGCTATGTGACGTCATTCTAAATTCAATATGGCGGATTCCCAAAGATGGCGGACCAGCCGTTTTTAATGAACCCCTTGATAAGGGGATGTAGGGTTTGTTGAAAAATAACAAAAGCTTGTTTTTTAGGGTTCCGTACCCAAAGGGTAAAAACGGGACCCTATTACTGAGGCTCCACTGTCCGTCTGTCTGTCTGTCACCAGGCTGTATCTCATGAACCGTGAAAGCTAGACAGTTGAAAATTTTACAGAGAAATAATTTATGTTGCCGCTGTAGGAGCAAATAATAAAAATTTAATAAAATTAAAAATAAAAGGGGGCCCTAATACAAGAAACATGTTTTTTTTCGGTTTATGGTAAGGAACCCTTCGTGTGCAAGTCCAACTTGCACATGGCTAGATTTTAAAGTATTTATACATATACAGGGTGTCCCAAAACTCAACGTCAAGCCGAAACGGGGTGACAGGATTGATCATAACCATCACGAGAAAAATCTGAAAAAAAATCTATCCCATGCAGTTTAAAAATTATGGGCATTTTAAGAAAAACCTAGAAATTTGATCAAACTGTACCATTTTTCGGTTATTGTGGTTATTCTTTTTTATTTTTGTTCATTTGAACTTTGGAAACGTAATCCTAAATAACATTTCTAGAATCCCAATAAAAAATAATGACACAATTGCCTCAAGTTTCCGAGAATTGAGACTATTTGTTAAACTACGAATTTAAAATTTTCAAGATTCGTCGACTTTGACAGGCCCTCCTATAAAAAAAATGTACTAGAGTGCCTTGGCAAGTGGCATTAAAAGTTGGCGCATTTAATCAGAATTCTAAAATGGTACAATACTTGTTAGTTCCATACAATAGAAAAGAGTAAAAAAATTAAAACCTCAAGTAACCCGATTTTTGCTATCTCATTTTACTCAGTTAAAATGTTTTTAATTCACACAAGCTCTAGGTAGGTTCTTAATTTTAAGACAAAATGATGAGAGAGATGGATAATGGGTATGTTCGCCATGAGTGAGCGAGACAGATAGTGACGCCACTTTTACCAAAGTGAAAAAAAGTTAGTAAAATTAGTAAAATAATTAGGTTTGTTGGAATAAAAGTCAGATGATAGAGAAATAACGTTTTTTATTACAATAAATGTTCAAATTGTTTACCATCAGCCTCAATACAAGCCCTACATCTTCTTAAAAAAGATCTCGCACTCGTTTAAACGACGCATCTCCGTCTCAATGCGTGGCGTCACTATCTGTCTCGCTCACTCATGGCAAACATACCCATTATCCATCTCTCTCATCATTTTGCCTTAAAATTAAGAACCTACCTAGAGCTTGTGCGAATTAAAAACATTTTAACTGAGTAAAATCTGATAGCAAAAATCGGGTTACTTGAGGTTTTAATTTTTTTACTCTTTTCTATTGTATGGAACTAACAAGTATTGTACCATTTTAGAATTCTGATTAAATGCGCCAACTTTTAATGCTACTTGCCAAGGCACTCTAGTACATTTTTTTTATAGGAGGGCCTGTCAAAGTCGACGAATCTTGAAAATTTTAAATTCGTAGTTTAACAAATAGTCTCAATTCTCGGGAACTTGAGGCAATTGTGTCATTATTTTTTATTGGGATTCTAGAAATGTTATTTAGGATTACGTTTCTAAAGTTCAAATGAACAAAAATAAAAAATAATAACCACAATAACCGAAAAATGGTACAGTTCGATCAAATTTCTAGGTTTTTCTTAAAATGCCCATAATTTTCAAACTGCATGGGATAGTTTTTTTTTCAGATTTTTCTCGTGATGGTTATGATCAATCCTGTCACCCCGTTTCGGCTTGACGTTGAGTTTTGGGACACCCTGTATAGTCCTTAATAAAAAAAATAAAAAAAAATATTCTGCTTCCCAAGTCACACTTGATAATTTTCATTTCAGATACTTACAGCTGACTTTAACGAAAGAAGTAAGGTCACACGACAAACTGAACTCCTTCAACTATGCTCTGCTTGGCAACCAGGACAACGTGAAAACTGTCATGGAGTTTGTTAAGAACAACGTCGCCGAAATCAGAAGAGCGTTAGTATAGAAATTTGGATTTAAAAGTTTTGAAATTATGCAATAATACGTTAATGTTTAAAATCAAGGGCACATAGAATGACTGCATCGCATCGCATTTCTATCCAAAAAACTACCCTTGAATTTAGAATTCGAGATCATTTGAATCAATTACCACCTACTCAAGTATCAACTTATTATAATCTAAATGTCTAGTATATTTTGACCCACTGCTGGCAAAATCACAGAAAATGGTACTGTCGATGCTTTAATCGCGTCGGTGCCACAGACCGATTGTCGCCAAATACGACCATACGCGCTTTTCGCACGATCGCATTTTCCGCCATAATATAATCGTAGCAACGCATCCGGCTGTTAACAGAAAATACAAAATGCATTGATTGTAATAGAAAAAACACAATTTTATAATTATCTCTCTGCCTGCGTCTGTGTTTCCGACCGCATACAACCCTAATCTCTTCAAAATTAGAGTGACCAGGCTTCTTCTGGGTAAGCTCGCTCCATCGTCGACGTTGTCTCTGTCATCTATGACCTAGACTAGAGTCAAGAGCAAACCCATATTAAATAAAAAAAATCTTGAATTCTAAATTCGAACAAAGTGTATGACGGTTTAAAAAAATGTACAAATCTTAAGTAGAATGATTTGGTAATGCGCTGCGGCCCCACCATTTGATTGAGTATCAGCATCATGCATAATGCATTTATATCTAGATGAAACTATAACCTTTATGAAATTGAATAACCACCGAATTTTACAGTAGTCACACAGTTTAGGTACAGTCTGTATTTGTACCCGATTGATAGCAATAGTTTTGACCTAGAGCCTTTATATCAATCATCATCATATTTTGACTCAACTTCCCAACTGTATTGGGGTCGGCTTCCTGTCTCACTGGACTGCTGACTACCAGAATTCACAGGACAATTAAAAAAAAAAAAAGTTTCCTGGCAAAAATTGAGTGTACTTTGGGTATAGTTCCGCCCATTCGTGGAATACAGTAAAGCTATTCTGTGAAATTATCACCTTGAAAAGAAAAGTGAAGTGAACTTGAAGTGAGCTAACAATCCTCAGTTACAAGTGGAATGATATATCACTTCTAGCTCTTCACTTTAGTTCGTACGGTGAGATTTTTACTGAAAAAATCGGCAGGTGTTACGTTTTGTCTAGCTATTTTGTCTAAATAATGTCATTTTATTTGTAAATACAGGTACGTTGAAGATGCTCCTCCCCGACCAGTGCACAGTGCACTGTCTAACGTTGCGTCCTACCTGGACGAGCCCGGATTAGTTGAAGTAAGTATATAAACTTCTCGATGTTTGTCATCGTAATTATCATTATATTGCCCTTATCCAAAGGCGGATGCCAATTTTGGTCCCACCCTCAAATAGGTATATGCTAACATGTTACACAATAATGCATAACTCGGAACGGACTATCTTACGGAACTTGGCGCCATGGAACCTAGTTTAGCTCAAAAAATACCTATGCAACGATGTATTACACGTAGTTATTGGTGGGTGTTACCAGACTTCAAACAAACCCTGGAGTCATCCTTTTAGGAATAGGGTAACATGTCTTCTTATTGTATACTTTTCTAGCAGTCATTTCACAGTATTCAAATATGCCATGGCATAATATTTATTTTGAACTGTTCATTAGTGTTCATCCATCATTTTGTTTGTCTTTCCCTACTTTTATGATTGTGAAACTTTTGTCTCACACACGATTCTCCTTGAATATCCTTGATAATTTTGATGCACCAGGTTAATAGTATTTATTGATTAAAACTTTATTTGAAATATTTTCACTGTTTAGTTTAACATTACAGCCAGATATTACCTCTGTTGTCTTAATTTATAATTTAAATTATAACCAATGTCAACATTTGCTGCCAAGTTATTGGCAGAATTATTTAAATGAGCAATTTGTTTAGCCAAGTTCTTGGCTGTAATAGAAAAATAATAAGATAGCGATACAGCTATCTGTCTCCAACAATAGTTTGAAAGATAGTACCTATCTATAAGATATCTATCTTTTGTCAAAGTAAAGCAATTACCAATGTAATTGTTAATATCTATTAGGTGAAATACATTGTCCTTATAAGTAATATTATGCAATGTCTTATTAATATTAAATCCGATTAACGGTTCGCCGACAGACATATTGTTCATCTATCCTCACATGTACTCCGAGGTATAAACATGTGGTATCCACTGTTTTCATTTATTTAATCCATTACTCACACACAATGCTTTTCACCATAAAAGCAAAACAGATATGACCAAAAGAAAATCAATTTCAATCAATTGCCTTTTTGTAATGTCGTGATAATGTAAAAAAGCAAACCAGAATTATCTTTTAACTCCAAGTTTCGTCTTCTTTTATTAACATAAAAAATTACAACTGTTTTAATAAATAATTAACAAACTATGTACACTACAAATAAAAATAAAAACTCCTAACTAAATTAACCCTAAAATACGGCGTCAGATAATTCATCCGCATCGCTGTCGACTGGAAGTGTACCCAAAAGACTGGCGGCATTGCCACGTTGTATGGCAATGCTTATTCTTTGACCAAGGTAAAAGCCAGCCCTTGGGTCACGTGAAGTGTCAACTAAGCGTCTTGAGGGATCTTTAAACAAGTTATGCGCACTCGGACCCCACGACCCGAGAGTTTCAACCCCAAACGGCTCGAAAATATAACTACCAACAAGTTTATTATATTCCCGCCGCTTGAGGTTCTCTGCAGCCGCAGCGGCAGCGCTAGCACAGTACAAAGAGCTAGAAAGATGGGATGGCGAAGGAGTATCGACACAAGTAGCGTCCCACAGTAATGGCCTACCCATTTTCCATGGAAATAACGACATGCCGTCCGGTCTCTTGCCATCGTCGCGTGCCAGGCCATTGGGTTCTAACACAGCCGGAACGCCGACGATGACAAGAGCTCGTCGGATGATGTCGTTAAGATTCGCGTGCCGCGCTATGCACTACGGCTACATGGCAAGCCGTGGTGTTCGAGGCTGTTGACAACTTCGCCACAGTGGCAGCGATGAGGACGCGGGCAGGCAGCGAGGCGGAAAGCAATATCGTCGAACATGGTGCCAATGTTCGACAACGGTAGTACGTGAAGCCAGAGACCCGACTCCCACTCACCCATAGCCAGCAGGCGCGCACACTCTGCAGTAGTAGTTGTTGTGGCAATAAGGTTTTCTGAACTTGCCTGCAGAGCGGCTGCTCATTCCACCGTCTCTGGGATGACGGGTAGTCGGGCTGATTTGAATTCGGATATAATAATAGAATTTATTATATCTCCAAGCTAGTTAGTTTCCATCCGGAGGTTATGTATGAAATATTTGTTATTTTACCACGTTACATAAAATAAAAAAATACAAAATACACTTAGGTGTAGTACTATTAATAGTAAAGTACTCCTCCACATAGCTGTCATAAGGAAACGTGCCCAGAAGCATTGACACGTTGACTTGGAAAGCCAATTCTTTGGGAAGATCGAGCCAGCCCTCTGGCCGGGAAGGTCTCGACATAGTTACCGATCGCCTACCGACCGAATTCGTTCGATAAGTCCTAAGGACACACACAGTCAATCTCGATCGCGATCCACGGACCAGATCGCTGATTTTGATCGTGGATCGGTATCGGTAGTCGATTGGTAACTATGTCGAGACTTTCCGCTCTGGTCATACAAATTATTGGTCAGACAGCGAGAAATGTTCTTGAAAAGGAGACGCGCACTCAGAACCCATGACTCAAGTACTTACATTTATTAATCAAATAAATAGTTTACTATCTACGGTCTATCATCTATACAATCAGATTACAACAATTAATTCATTCTTTTAGGTAGACGAATACTTTAGATAAGATACAAAAACAGATAAATAAACAATCTTGATGAATCAGAATTCTATGAAGATTATATCGTCGTTGCAAATTTAAAATCTCCTATGTGACATTTTTGTCGAAAATTAGATATTTGAACAGATATTTTGAATACCCGTACTTAGCAAAAACTTCCATGTGACTGTGAGTACTTATTATATCGATAAAGCACGTATCATTATTAAAAAATCCCTAGTCTCAGTCAGCCTACATTTTACAGGAAGTTTTTTTCTTTTTCTCGAAAAATTACTTTATGAACATATGAGATTTTAAATTTACAACGAAGATATATTATTTTATTGTTCACCAAGTCTAATCAATACTTCTGCCTTGCTTTTCTCAAAAATTTCGGGGTTGGCTTCCAGTCAAACCTGATGCAGCTGACTTGAGAGCTAATTCACCAAATTCTCAAGCTACGTCCGCATTTGCATCTCACTTGCAATCTGTAAAATGTTTGAATAGAAAACTTCTTTTGGCGCGTTGAGCACTTTTTGGGTGAACAAAAATCATGGAACTCGCGTCATCGTCATCGAACGCTTCGGGTGGACAAAAATCATGGAACTCGCGTCATCGTCACCGAACGCTTCGGGTGAACAAAAATCATGGAACTCGCGTCATCGTCACCGAACGCTTCGGGTGAACAAAAATCATGGAACTCGCGTCATCGTCACCGAACGCTTTAGCTTTCATTTAGTTTTCACTTCTATCGGCAGTCCCCAAAGACTGCCTCGCATGTTTTTTGAAAATATAGGTATTTTTGACAGATTGCAACTGAGATGCAAATGCGAACGCTGCTTTAAAATTAGTAGAATTGGTACTTTGGTAGCCAACGTCTTGGCAAGACTTGTGTCAGATTGTCAGGCTTCTGACAATCCATAAAGACTGAAAACCAAACCTCAGCAAGCGTTGCTTAACCTTGAAGATTCTTTTAAGTAAGCCCTTTTTTTTTGTAAGTATGGAAATCGTCAAATAATTACTTCCACTCTGGGTGGAGCGGAAGGGCGTGTCAGATTCTTACTGACTAAAACCCATCCGTGTTCCTTCTAAAGCCCTTTGCGTTCCAGAGCCGCGGTGACTCTTCCGAACAAATTCCGCAACCCTGGCAGGCTCTGGCCCAAGCGGGCCCCGTATTCTATGCTGACATCTCTTTGAAGCGCGCGTGAAACACAACGCGCCATCGACCCGGGCCTGGTGGTGATCGGACAGCAAGCCACCCAACGCTTGCCGTCCGCAGGCCCGCGCCTACGGTGGCCGGGGATCGCTCTGCGACTCCCGACGCCCGGGGCGTCTTCTCCTGTAGCGGCGGTTGGGGCGAAGGCCTTGCCTTTCCCTCGCGCGGCCCGCCTCCTCCTTCGCTAGCATTATTGCTTCGCAGAAGAAGGTGACCGCTTCCCAAGCCTCCTCGCTCCGGACCATGGATTTAACCAGGGCCGGACGCGAGAGGTCGCCGCCGCCGATCGCCTCGACAAGGACACGGCGATGTTCAGCCCAAGCAGGGCAGACCTCCACCGTATGCTCCACCGTGTCCTCCGGGCGATCATCACAGTGCTGACACCCGGGCGTGTCCTCCCGCTTAATCCGAAACAGGTACCTCCTGAAACAGCCGTATCCGGTAAGTACCTGCGTCAGGCGGAAGGTAAGGACGCCGTGGCGCCTCTCCAGCTACTCCCCAAAGAGGGGCCTTACCGTCGCAATTGTGGTGTACCCAGCGCTGGGTAGCGATAGTGAGAAATAAGCGCTGAGCTCTTCTTTTGCCTTCAAAGTCCAAAAGTTCAAAATTAAAAAAAAAAATGAGATATTATTTTATTTGAGATGGGTTTGCTCTTGACTCTAGTCAAGGTCATAGATGACAAAGTCAAGAGAGGCAAAGTCCTCGAAATTATAGAATTTGCACTCTTGGGCTTCAGAATTCTTTATTGTACACGAAAACAACTTATGATTCACTGTGATGTGATAATACATCCTTCTCAGGTATTCTTATCTAATAAGGCAATCAGGATATTATTGAATTATCATAGTTCCGTTAGCTTATGAGTATGACTCAATGTTAGTATTCTCTACTTTAATCGTCATGCAGGCACCGGCCTTTCAGTGACTTATTATAACTTTCATTTGTAATGTCACTAGCTTTTGTTAGTACCTGGGATTGCGTGAAATGGAAATAATATCCCACAGGAAGGTCCTACCCTTTTTTTTTTTTTTAAGGATGGGAAATCATAAAATGACTTCTTCCGCTCTGGGTGGAGCGGAAGGGCGTGTCAGACTCTTACTGACTAAAACCCATCCGTGTTCCTTCTAAAGCCCTTTGCGTTCCAGGGCCGCGGTGACTCTTTCGAACAAATTCCGCAACCCTGGCAGAGAGGTCCTACCCTGCGTCCTAATAAATTCATATAACAGCCAAGGTCTATAAGTGAAGGCGGATTAGTTAACAAACCTCCACACAATCATTCTAACATTTATATTATTATTTGGAAGTAGAATAGGATAGAATAGAATTGTAAATTTTAGAAAGGATTATTCTAAGTAAGACATAAAAAAAAATCATTTGGACAAAATAATCAAAGCAAAGAATTGCTGTCCTTTTAATATATCAATGTGTCAAAGCATCTTTTTTCTATAACCTTTTTGAACGGTAGATAGATGTGAGACCGGCTCGCTGCCTTATATAGTTTTGGAGTTCTAAAACTCCTAGTAAGGATATAAGAACACTTTTCACTTATAAAATAGTTAACCATTGCTATCTTCTACTCTAGATTCTTTTGAAGAAGAACATATACATTTAAAGGCATGGAGAAGATAACTCAAATGGCCACACGTCGTCGTTGAGACACACCAACGGCTTAACGTACTGTCCGGGGCACGGAGAAGTCTTGATATCTAATGGGTGACCAAATGGGTGACATATCCCCGAACCGACCTCAGCAACGTTGTTTAATCTCGAAGATCGTCCCGTGACGCTGTTATTATTTAGCCACAAGCTCCTCTACTTTGTTCTACTGACTGATTTTTACCTTTCTTTCTTACAGTATGAGAACTGGCTCCGCTCATCGCAGACAGACATACCTCAATACTCTTCTGTACTCAGCGCTATCACTTCTGCTCGCAACAACATAGCTTTAGGCACAGAGTTGTCCGAATCACTCCTTAAAGCAGCCCGGGGTAGCGCGGCCATAGCTATGACGTCACTCGCCATGATAGTTACTATGGCTCTCGTTCTGTTGGTGGTTTGACCATTTGAAATTTAGGCTTTGTTGTTAATGTTATTTTTAATAAAAATTATAAAATGTTTAAATTGTGGTTTAATTGTTTTTTTATGAGTAAGAAAGTACGATCCTTAAGTGTAGGTGTGCAGATTACTTATTAGTTTATTTTTATAATTTGTATGCTCGATGAGATTTTCCAATAACAAAAAATTCATGAACTTTCATAGTAACTTTCTTTCTTTATTTATTTTACCCGTTTGGATAGCATTTTCAAAACGCCTTTCTTTCGTTATAGAAGGATTGTAGTGTGACATTTCACTGTATGTTATTTAGGCTGTACGTTATTTGTCAATGAATGAACGAGCCTTGTATACAATTTATTTTATTTGAATATGTAATAGATTCCTGTTTCATTCTGGGCTGTTTGGTTTTAGCCCTTCATACTTGAGATATTTAATGACATTTAGAATGATCAAAAATGACAATCGGGTATTTTTAATATAGCAATAATGTCCTCCGCCCTGGGGCGGTCGGAGGGGTCTGTCAGACTCTTACTGACTAAAACATACAAATAAATAAATAAAAAGTGAACATGACAATAAAAAACAAAGTGTGTGTCTGACGGCTGAGAGAAAATGGTTCTTTTCAGCAATGCCACAAACGCGAACAAAGTCTCGGGCAACCGCTCTAGTACACTATAACAAAACAAACTATTCGACAGAAACAAGATTAATTTAATCAAAGGAACCTAAAATACAATAAATTAAGAAAAAACGTATGTTTCGTAGACCAGAGGAAAAGAAAACCAAAATGGGATGGGATGGATTGTATGAGGCAAGACAAGGAAAAAACAGAGTTCATGATAGCGTGACAGTTGACAAGGCCGAAGAACTTGGAAGGAGAACACAAGGAAAATAAACAACGGACATGGGCAGGTAGATGATGATTCATGTAGACCGTGCTGCACAATCAAAGAGGGTTTATTTATTTATTAATGGCACATCAACAACACAAACACAAACATGGACATATTAAATTGTATAAGGTCTTATTCTAGTGTTTATGTCAACTACAGATGTGCACAACATTTACAATAACAATTATAATATTTAATAACAAAATAATAAGCAACATTATGATACAATATAAAATTAATAAATCAATAAAAAAACGAATAATCGTGTCTTTTTTTTTAAATCATTAATCATAAAGTAATATAATAATAATAAAAAGTATTACTGCCTGTAAGGTTGAGCGTTGAGGGTTTATAGGGTTCTCCACCACGAACCAATAAATTCACAGTTATAATTTGTTATTTATTTACGTTCATTGTGGGTTTTTTCCGTTGTCATGGCATCCTAGTCGACTCTTACAAACTGTATTGGATAAGTAGGTACTCAGGAAAGCACACTCTAATAAATAACAGTTACTTTATTATTTTCGATATTTATTAAAAACCGGCCAAGTGCGAGTCGGACTGTCGAAGTGTTTCGTAGCATAAATTGAAAAAAAAATACGTTTCTCTTATTGCCCCCTTTAATATTTAAATTATTATTTTTTTATTTATGCCGCAGTAAAAATACGCATTATGTGCAAATTGCAAATGTTTCCCTATTACGATGCTGGAGATACAGCCCGTTCACGGACAGACGGATGAACGGGCGGACAGCGGAGGCTTATTAATAGGGTTTCGTTGGTTACTCTTTGGGTACGTAACCCTAAAAAGTAACTAAGAAAGTCCGATTTTAAAATGATTGGACACAAAACAAAATCTTTTGATTATCCTCAACACACACAGTAGTTTTGATTTCCCATATCAAAATTCGCCTGCAGTTAAACTCGCTATGGTATAATGGTACTCTCTCATGTGACATTAATTACCATATTCACCATCCATATCATAAAGGTGGTTTTACACCGGCGAGGCGAGGCGTGGATGGGATGGGAGAAATTTGACATCATGCAACAAGCCCTTTTACACCAAAAGATGTCCATCGCTATACTACGCCGTCTCGCGATAGCCAGCGCTGTCTCGCGCCAGCTTGCGATGTCACGCACTGGTCATCGCTACCTTGCACCGGCTTGCACTATCACGCAACGCCCGGCCAGCCGCATCTCGCGCGCCTACTACGTTTTGTAGAAAAAGAGCCAGTGCTATTCCGTTCGTATTGTGCGATTAACGTTCGGCCATTTTTCTTGTGCCATATTTCGTCATTAATTAATTATTAAATATGTTCATGGAGGAAGAAGAATCTGAAGAAGATATTAGAAGAATAAATAATCTTGTACCTACAAATGTCAAAAAAGAGTATAATATGCAGCGATGTCTCGCGATGGTCGGAGCGAGCCGGCGCGCGCCATCGCGTGCCAGCGCGCGTCATCGCGAGTCAGCGCTTAACGGTGAGAGACCGTGCGGTTCCTCGATGGCCGGTGCGAGATTTATATATCCGTTAAACAAAGTAAATAAATACTTTATTCTTAGTCAAAGTCAAAGTCAATTCATTTATTTCAACTAGAAAATTAAAAGGCACTTTTGAACGTCAAATTTACACTTGAAATTAAAATATTACTGACTCTAGTTGTCTATTCGCAAAAAGTAGATTCTTATGGAAAAGAACGGACAAGAAACTCCCTAATTATTCTTTTTAAATATAAGTTTTACAATATGTTGTATACATACATTGATCAATTGATTATATTATGTGAGCACAATGCACCCAACTTACACTAATATTCAGCACACATATTCACACTTATATACTAATAGGTACAACAAAGCAAAACCAGCAGAGATAAAATTAAGTTTGCTGGCAAGGGACATTGTACTCACATATTAACAATATAATTAACAACAATGGATCAGTGTGTGAGCTAAATAACATAAAAAAAAAAACAGAAAGTACACCAGTATTTATATAGTAAATAAATCAACAAGTTTGACTTTGTCTACTAAACCCTAGATCATCCTATGGAGCTGGACCAGCATGTTTCCAAGCAGTCTTATCTTTAATATAATCATCTAGTTTATAATATGCTTGTTTACAAAGTGTGGTTTTAATATTGTATAAGTTTTACATTTTCTTTCATTTAATTCTAATATGGCACAAGGTATTTTGTTGTAACATTTAAAACAGTACTCCATGAAAGATGTTAGTACTTTGGCTAATCTAAGCTTAGAGCCATAAAGTTCAATATTGTACTAACAAATATTTCCAAAACCACCTTTGGACAAGCCGCGGGCAAAACCAAGCAAGTCAAATAAAATATGATTGATCTATATAAGGAAAAGGTAATTTGTTTTTGGAAATTTCTTATCATACCTAAATAAAAATACCACTCACAAAAATGAGTATGAAATCATGATTATTTAAAAGCTTCTATGATAACGATAAGTACAGCTTTCATTTCGGAGATAACACACAAAAACAATTTACTAAGGCAAGTTACTAACGAAATTTTAGTGTTTTACTCTTTACTAAGAAACTGGCTACTTTGAAATATGATTATTTGAGATTGACATAGAATTTTACGTTCAAATAAACTATAAACAACGTGTTACAGAATAAACGTAAAACCCGAGAAAGAGTCATTGTTGGTTCCATATTAATGATTGTTCTGTTCTGTTAATGATGAGTCTAATGACCCCTTTTAAGATTTGCGTTTATTCTCGTATAAAGTTTACCAAACGAACCGATCAAACCCATAAAAGTTGCTCATATCCCTTCATCAACTAGAAATGAGCTGATGATCTTTAAACGGCCTAAACGATTTCTATGAAATTACCTTTACAAAAAAACCGCATTAAAATCGGTTTACCCGTTTAAGGGTTACAGTGCCTCAGACAGACACACAGACCTTTATTAACCCCCGACCAAAAAGTGGGGTGTCTGTGTCTCCAGATACCCCTCTTTTTGGTCGGGGGTTAAAAAGGTCGGAATTAGATTAGAAACGCGACGACATGAAAGATAGACCACCAGCGAGGAAGGAGGACGCAGGCGGGCTGCGCGCTTGCATCACCTTCGCTCATCCCACCACACCGTAACCCTCCTCTCTATATATTTTTTCACCACATTGGACAATGTGTGAAGAAGTAGGTCGTTACCAAATAATAACAGCTGCACGATTCGAACTTCAGCATGAGGTCAGCCAATGGGTTGGATTATTGGTAGATGGGTGTCCATCAGTTATATGTATACCGAGTTTCCTCCTAATGCGTTGGTCCTGGCTGTCAGTTGGACAACTTTGTCAGTCGTTGTGGTTAGTCAAAAGCCAGAATCTTACACCTGTCTTACCAAGGATTGTTGTATTACACAGTTATTGGGTTGTGGAGGTGTGATCGGCAGTCGCTCCATGTGCGATACTGCCGGTTGATTCTGTAAACATGTCGAAGTGAAGGCTTGTGTGAAGTGATCACGAGGTGAGCTGTCAAATCCATATAATCAAGAGGTCACGTGATCACGAAGTGAGCTGTCATTCCATCTTGATTATATGGATTGACAGCTCACCTCGTGATCACTTCACCCAAGGCTTCACTTCGACATGTTTACAGAATCACCTGCATCTAGTTGGCTGTAAGATTGATTGAATACACAATGTGTCATAGCATCGGTGTCACACCATTGCGTCGGAACCGTCTGTGGGGAGCCTTAAGGAAAGGTTTGGTGCATTACACAAGTCTCAACAAGAATGCAAAATAAAAGTTCCTATTGAGATGACATCCGTCTTCAAGTCAATGAGTAACATTTAGATAAAGATTTTTACTTACTTCATCAACTGAATTAGTTTGAGGATATCATTCTGTCATCGGATTTTCCGTTTTAATCTATCTATCTACATCTATATAATCGTAGACTTGCCGTGTCTGTACATTGAATATTTTCGCATAGAAATAACAGAGAAACATTAAGAAAAAGGACACAAAAATGCAATTTTTGAAATTTTTGTCTGTTTGTCTATGTTTGTGGAAGTTTCACGCAAAAACCACTGATTGGATTAGACATCTAGGTACTTAAAAATATTAAGTGTTATCCCGAGTTATATTTAGCGCTTATTTCATCAAAATCGACCCACAAAATCAAAAGATATTGAATTTTTAAGTTTAGTAAGAAACTACATTGAGCGTCGCGCTGACTCCTGGCGCCATTTATTGAGAAAAGAAATGTTGAGTTATTTGAGAAACTTTTAATGCATTGCAAAATAAAAGTGAATATTTTAATACCTAATCGTCACGTTCACATTTTGGACTCAAATATATAATCTATACTAATTTAATAATGTTGAAGAGTTTGTTTGTTTGAACGAATCTCTGGAACTTCCAGTCAGATTTAGAAAATTCTTTATGTATATGGAAGGCTATATAGTCTATACGGGTACGAGAAAAAAACGGGATATACGCGTAAGAAATCGCGGGCCAAAGCTATATTATTATTACATGACAACTTTGTCCTTAGTCCTAAGAATTTCAGTGTTCGGTTTTTTTTCTGTTTGAAATTATTATGGTACCCTGTTTTTGTAAGGCGCTGTAGGTAAATAAATAAAGACTTAATTAATATCTGCTGCGTTGAAGGCAGTCCAAATTGCGCAAAACTAGCCGGATTTTCCAATTTCAAGAACGTGGCTATTTCTTTTGGTACACTAGCGATTTCGTTACCGCTGTCGACCTGCCAATTATTTTTTTATTTTTTAAATATGGGAAATCATCGAATGACTTCTTCCGCTCTGGGTGAAGCGGAAGGGCGTGTCAGACTCTTACTGACTAAAACCCATCCGTGTTCCTTCTAAAGCCCTTTGCGTTCCAGGGCCTACCAATACCTACCAACTAAATTAGGCATTGCCTATGCTTAATAACATTTTAGCAAATAAGTATGTATGTGCCTACAAAAATTACTTATCGAAAGATAAAACGTTTTTGGATAACAATGGTTTATCAAACTTGGACTGATATTGGTGCCGGCTATAATCCTGATAAAATTAATAATATATATAATATAATAGAACAGATTATCAGTATAAAATATTATCATACTTGAATTCATTTCGCATGGTGTAACGGTCAGGCAGGTACGTTTTGAAGAGAATTTTACTATTTTTTAATGCTAAATTGAAGTTATAATTATTATAAGGATAGAAAGTGTTCAGTCAGGAATAAAAACAACCGGAATATAAAACATTTATATTAAATTAAATTAGCACGTGCTTCTGGGTAAGCTCGCTCCATCGTCGACTTTGTCTCTGTCTTCTATGACCTAGACTAGAGTCAAGAGCAAACCCATATTAAATAAAAAAAAAAAAAAAAATAAAAAAAAGAATTTTTCACCCTGTGTAGTTTTGAAGGATGCTTTCTTATATAATATGTTGTTAATCATACTGGAATTCGTAGTTTGAATTTATTTAAATATTACCAACTCAAGTATTCATTTTAATTTCGTTTATTTTTAAGTGGCCCTTTGTAATAAACACTATTTTATAGAAGTATAGTTTGCAATGGAATTTGAACTTGATCATGCATGAAATATAGTTTTGGGTTAGGGAACGATCTCGAATTCTGAATTCAAATATTAGCTTTTTGAGCTTTAGACGGTGAAATTCTATCAGCAATTACGTCTATAATGTTGAGTACTGATATTTCGCGTATTCATTCCAAACATTTTGAACTTTCTGATAATATCGAAATCGGTGATAGAATAACGCTTTATCTAGGCCCTTTCGTATTTAAAAAAAGAAACAAATGAAAACTTTGCTTTCCTTCAATATTGTATATTATTTTGTATTCAATATAAGTAACTTTATACAACGTGTAATAGAATAGACGCAATACCTGATAACGGGTCATTGTACTCATCATTATGAACAACTTTTACCATGGTTTCAACACTAAAACCTCGAAAATAAAACCAACAAAATGTACTGATAGCTCATTTTCACAATTTCGGGCTTCGTGCCATAGTAAAAGTTGTTCATAATGATGACAGTGACCCTTTTTTCAGGTATTGTGATTATTCTATAACACGTTGTATTTAAGGTCCTCGACTGTCTCTAGGAAGCGTTTCTTGTATTCTGAACTTTTAGAAGGAAAACGAAACCATGGTGAACAGTTTCTATGGGTGGTTTCAATGTGTGGAGGATGTTCAGAGTAGACATAATCATGAATTATTAATATATCTTTTTGATAATTTTTATTAAAAGAGATATTTATTATCTCACTAGATAATAATCTTTATTAATTTTAATAACAACTTTTCAGCACCATGCGTTACATCAGCGTTATCCTCTTAGCGCTAGTCGCTGCCATTTCGGCTAACAGTCCTTTACCATTCGATGTCGAAGAAGTCGAGTCTCGTAACACAGCTGCTTCTGGAGACTACCGACTTCCCGAAGACCTGGACCCCATACACTATGATGTAGAAATAACACCACATTTCACAGCCAGTGGGACAAACCAAGCCTTTACTTTCGAAGGTATCGTCACAATTACTGTTCGGGTAAGTAACATAACATAATTTCACTAAAACTTCAGTGGTCAAAAAAACTAGCAGGAGACACTAATGTATAAGAAAATTAGTCTTTGAGATGTGGCAGACCATGCCAAACTTTTTGATATAAATTAATTACCGAATTTGCTGACCTGTTGATCTAGTGGTTAGCGACCCTGACTGCTAAACCGGAGGTCGTGGGTTCGATTCCCACCCAGGACAAATCTTTGTGTGATGAGCATGATCATTTGTTCTGTGTCTAGGTGTAATTTGTCTATATTATGTATGTATTTAGAAATATATAAGTATGTTTATCAGTTGTCTGGTTGCCATAGCTCTGCCTAGTTTGGGATCAGATGACCGTGTGTGAGTTGTCCCAAGATATATAAGATATAATTGAGTACCTAACATAATTCTAGACTTTAAGGTCAAAAATATATTAAATACTTTTATCTATTTCACAGGCAATGAAAGATAGTTTAAATTCATTTGTTATTCACCAAAACGTCAAAGAAATTCGATCGGTTCAGCTTGCTTTCGAGAATGGCCCACAAATTGAGCTGAAGCCCTCAGATGCATTCGAAATTATTGAACAATATCAATTCTTGAAAGTCAATTTGCCTCAAGGAAGGACCTTGCTAAAAGGGGCTCGCTATGTACTGACTGTGAGCTACATCGGTAACATCAATGAGACGCCTCTGTCGAGAGGTGTATTCAGAGGAAGCTACACGGATACCAATAATCAAGTGCAGTAAGTATACATTGCGTTCTTTTTTTTTTTAAGGATGGGAAATCATCAAATGACTTCTTCCGCTCTGGGTGGAGTGGAAGGGCGTGTCAGACTCTTACTGACTAAAACCCATCCGTGTTCCTTCTAAAGCCCTTTGCGTTCCAGGGCTGCGGAGACTCTTTCAAACAAATTCAGCAAAACCTGGCAGGATACATTTAGTTCTTGGGTTCATGTATAAATGCCATTAAAAATCTAGTGACTGTTAATAAACAGCTGATGTAATAAAAAGGCAATAGAATTTATTTGATATTATGGTTTAAAAGACATAGTAGTAGGTACGAGCCTTAAGGTTCAATTCATTTCATTCGTTATTATAACGAACTATGATCAGTAAATTTATTTAGTTGCCATGCAAAGCTCAAACTGCGGCCAAAAAGCTTGGCATCCTAAATAGAGTGAAGCGAAACTTCACGAATGGAAAGCTTTTAACCCTTTACAAAACACTAGTCCGATCCTGTATGGAGTATTACAGCCACCTTTGGGATGGCTCAGCTCCATCCTCGACTTTAACTCTGTAATCTATGACCTAGACTAGAGTCAAGAGCAAAGCTAAATTAAATAAAAAAAACCATCGAATTTGAGTTTTCAATCGTGGAAAATTGATGTATTTTATAATTTACTTTTATAGCTGGTACGCGGCTACCCATCTGCAGCCAACGCACTCAAGGCAGGCTTTCCCCAGCTTCGATGAACCCGGTTTCAAGTCCACTTTCAGAATTATCATCAACAGACCAACGACTTACGCTGAATCGTTCTCAAACATGAGGCTGGTTTCGAGCGTTCCGTGAGTTTTTTTACTTACTTTATTTATTTTAATATTCTTTATTTATACACCAATATAAATATAAAGGAAACTTTTAACTAAAAACACATACAATTGACGCCCTTACAGCATTCTGTGATCAACCTGAAATGGATAGAGATAGCCTGAACACGAAATGGGGTAGCACTTAGTTGACAAAGTTTAACAATTTGTCAACTAAGTGCTTGGTACACAATAGGTATAGTAATGATGCGTTTATACACCTTGTATAAACTCACACTTTTCCCAAGAGCAAGCCATCTGCTACGATTCTTACATACTCTTTTTGCTTTTTATACTTTTATCCTGGCAAAATGAAAACAATAATAATATTCCTACTCATTTCATTAATGTTAATTTCTGATTGTTTGAATGTGTATGTGTTAATCAGTTATGCCTCACCGGCTGAACGATTCGGATTGGGATGTAACACAGGACAAATAACTTTTTGTCCCGGTAGTACATGCCTTCGTGATTATTGCCGACACGAACGCGGACAATGCCACTAGCAGAAGATAGCTTGCTCATAATTTGAAACAACGAGGTCCATGGAAAATCGGTAGCAAAACCATGTGAATTAGGTTGTAATATTGGGGTCGCAGGCGATATTGTGCAACCATGCAAACATAAACCTTAAATTATCAAGTCAATAAGATCAAATATTTAATGTCAAAGAAAGTGATGCTTTGCGTCGACCAGATAACGATTTAAAGGAACAGGCAGACTGAGAACTGTTTTTTTCCATAATAGGAGTATTTCTCTTTCCTTTCGGTGATATAATATTCTGTTGTAAACAGAGGACCTCGCACAAATGTTTTGACGTATAGTGACGTTACAGTATCGTAAACGTATGTGAATTTTGAATATTAAAACTCGAACCCCGTAGTATTTTGATTTAATTTTATGCGACATTTACAATTTGTATACGAAAATATGAATATAGTATCCAATTCAAATAAATATTATGTGTGAAACGAGTATTATAGTTACAGTAAAATTTTACGTTACGTCACTATACGTCAAAAAAATTCGTGCCACGCCCTCTGTCGTGCTAAAATACATTATTATTTTCGAACTACAATTGATTGACCGAATACAGTATAAAAGCAATCTCACTTTTTATTATGGAAGAGCTAAAGCTTGTGGAACAATAAACATTTTACTAACCATATCGTTATGATATATATGTATAGTAGGCGCCAGATAATCGTGGAATATCGGTCATTGACCCACCTACATTTATTGACATTGTTAATTTGAAAAACGGAATTAATGACACAAAACTGTCCCGAATCATCATCTCTCGTGATCCTTAACATTGTCTAATAATGAAAAACGATTCATATTTAATTGTTCAGGTACCTATGAGCAGTTATTAGGGAAAGGTCAATATACTTTATTCTACATTTATCTGGCGCCTACTATAGTACTTTATCGTGAAATAACTATAATACTGCCACTTTTTACTGTGCTGGTTCGAAGTTGATAGTAATCAATAGATTAATGTCTGAGTCAAAAAAAAGGCGCAGCCGGGACTTTTTTCAAATATCAGATAAACACATTATTAATATTCTATAGATAATGCAAGTAGTAAATAATGCTGTAGATAGTAGATAAAAATTATAAACGATTAGCCGGTTAATTATTTTTTTTTAAATGAAGAATATAGTTCAACATTAAAACACCAAGATCAGAATCTCCTTGGATAAAACAAAATTAACTGTATTATTCACTGTATAAAATAGGGAACATGCATGAAAACAATATCTATTGTCTAAACAGTTTATCTAGAAATATACAAAAATTGTATACTAACAGTGAAAATAGAATCAAAATTGACCAAAAAACAAACGAGATATAACAATTTCAAACAAATATATGTCTGTGTCCCTCTCGCGAAAACGCTGTTTTCTATGGCATCCATTTGACGTCAAAGTTGGTATCGGACTTCTCTTTCTAATCGTCAACTTTGAAGCTTTATAACTTCATCGCTGATGAAAGTATTTTAAAAATTGTTTCATAACTGTTTACTAGAGCTCCAATCAAGAACGACAATATATTTGTTACAGCTCCGGTGACCGCACCAAAGAGACCTTCGCGGTAACCCCAAGAATGTCAGCTTACTTGGTTACCTTCCATATTCACGACGGCTTCACCGTGATTGCCCAGAACAGCGATACAGCGAAGCCTTACAGAATCCTAGCCCGACCAAATACCCAAGGCCAAGGTGCCTACGCTTTAGAAGTTGGACCACCTCTAACTAACTGGCTTAGTAACTACTTCGGCATCGAGTACTATGATATGGAACCGGGCATCAAGAACGACCAGATTGCATCAGCTTTTTGGGCTTCAGGAGCTACAGAGAACTGGGGATTAGTGACTTACAGGTATTTTTTTCTATTAGCTAGAACATCATCTTCTGCATGGCTTTTTCCAACTATCATGGAGTAAGCTGCCAGTATCACTAGATGCGGGTAGGTGATACTAAAACTGGTCATTATATTTATGGGCTTCTGACTGCTCCTAAGGTAAAAGCTGTCAAAGATTCCATCACCAGCAAGCATCAAGCAGCTGTCAATGATAATCAGGACCAAAGGCTTAATATATTTTTCGAAGCTCGGATGGGTCTCGTAATGTATCAGACTCTCGCTATTACATTTTCCTCTTGCTTTTTCTGTTCATGTATAGTCTAGAACATCTTTTGATTTGTTCTAGGGAACTTCGTCTCTTGTACCAAGAGGGTGAAACCAATGCTGCGGACAAGTTATCCATCGGCACGATTACTGCCCACGAGCTTGCTCACAAGTGGTTCGGTAACCTCATCACCTGCAGATGGTGGGACAACGTCTGGATCAACGAAGGATTCGCTAGCTACTTCGAATATTTCGCTATGGATGGTGTAAGTGTATTATTGGTTGTAAAGCATCTAATTGCAATGACATTTGTGAGCACAAACATGTTATTATAAGTGCTGGTTTTATTAAATCGCCAGTCTGAATTTATGACAATGACCTTTGTCTTTAGAAAAACTGCCTCGACTAACGAAGGCAATTGTCGAAATGCCAAATAAGTTTAAGGAATTCATTATGTGGCATTTTGACAGTATTTGTGAATCCCATACATTTTTGACGTTTGGACAAACGCTTTCACCACGCTACCGATGACAAAATGTCACTTATCTAGGGCCTCTTGTTAATTATATCGCGACTTCTAAATTTTGATTTGTGAAATCGCGACTTAGACAAAAAATGGATCTCTACAATCATGATTATGAGGTTATTGCGTTGTTTTATTTTTGATAATGCTAATACTTTATTCTGTTACTTCTCAGGTGTACCCAGACTTGCAGTTGGCAGATCAGTTCAATATTATGTACCTGCAGAGTGCCTTATCAGCTGACTCTGGGGCGAGCACCAGGGCTCTTCAGCATACTGTCAACAGTCCCAGCGAAGTCACTGGACACTTTACTGGAATCAGTTACTCCAAGGGCGCCTCACTTCTCCTCATGCTGAAGAATCTCGTCACTGAAAACACTTTTAAGAAGGCTTTGAACATATTCTTGAAGGAAAAGTAAGTAATTATCAAATTTACTATTACTATAATTTTTGATTATGATGTTTTAAAGTAAGCAGAGAATCATCAGAAAGATACAAGTGGTAAAAGATAGACCATGAAACAAGTAACAAAAAAGTAATTGAATCTGTAACACGGACACTTTCATATATATTTTAATTTATTGAAATAAATATAAATTTTCAGGTCTTACGAGCATGCATTCCCGGCTGACCTCTACAGTGCTTTTGCAAAAGCCGTTGCTGAGGACGCACCTTCTGCGACCTACGACATTTCCGCCTTCATTAAATATTGGGTAGAAGAGCAGGGATACCCAGTCCTCAAAGTTACCGTCAACCCGTCAACTGGTCGCATTGATCTTGAGCAGGTAATTTTTAAGTCAAGGTTTTTGTGTGAATGGCGTCTCGCAGTTCAACCTATAAGGTTGTCGACTGCTTAAACGGACTTGCCTGTGGTGGCCTTAATATAATATTAAAGCCTCCAGCCAGGGACTACACGCTAAGGGCACCCCCTGTGGGGTACGGGCCTCGGCTTAGGGCGTCGCTGGGTCCCGGACAGCTAGGGACGGGCTGGATCGAACTAGTTTAAGTCAAGGTGTTTCTTTAGTTAGTAACTAACAGTGTAGTAGGGATGTTATCTGGGTTAAACAAAATATGATTATATTTAGTCCGTCAGTTAGATTATCGAAAAATATTGGATACGTATTTTTTTATTTTATCAAATCAATTAAAAAATACAAAGATAAAACGCATCAAAGATAAGAAGTGGGGGCTTGTAACATCACTTTCCAGTTAAAAGTGTACTGGTAAGTGACGTCACACGAGTTTTCAACAACAACGTGTCGAATATTATTTGGAAATCTATCTGATGATTAATTAGATTTGTTTAGTCAAATACTCTATTGTATTGTAGAAAAAAAAATGGAACAGGTCTCGCCCAAATTAGGGCGAGTTTTTCGATCCGTAGTTAACCAATTGATAAAAATCATTGGTCGTTAAAATAAGTTTTTAGATAAATTTTGTTAGTTATTAAGTAATAGTTATTGACCATTGGTCAAGCTAAATATTGATCGAATTTGTTTGTTGAATTTAGAATTGAAAACAAATGAAAAAATTTTAAATTTAAAATAACCTATTTTGGTGCTTGATTAAGCGTTTTATTAATTAATCGTGCCTTTATCACCAGAACCGCTTCTTCGTTAGTGGCACTGCCAACCCATCATCGCAAGTTTGGCCTCTACCCCTTACCTACACGACTCAAGAAAACCCTAACTTCGTAAACCTTCAGCCTTCTAAAGTCATGACCACGAGGACTGACTTCATCGAAAACGCAGCAGGCCATGGATGGGTCATATTCAACGTTCAACAGAAAGGTAAGAAATAAATATATTAATTTTCAATGGTGTTGTTGGATTACGGGCGGATTTCTCCGTTTGTAAAGCTGAAAGATTGAACGTCAATATTGATCTCGACTCTTGATTCGTCCAACTGATTTTAACAGCCACATTTTGATCGCGAACCAAGCTTTTAGCTTTTTCTTTTTTTTTCTTTTCAATGCGTTGAGAATTTGCATCATACGGTAGCGACCTACTGCGATTTATAAAACTAAAAAGTTTCAATCGAAATCACTAAACGTAGCCTGGTACCAAAACTGTATTATGTTTTCAACTTTGTTATCAAATGTTTAAAGTATAATCCGTGATTGCTACAGTTATTGCGAATGTGATTTTGTGTACCTATATTGTAATATTACGTAGAGATTTCAGCTCGCGGCTAAATAATAACAGCTGCACGGGTCGATATTCAAGGTTAAGCAACGCTTGCCGAGGTTGGTCTGTGGATGGATGACCATCCTAACATACCAAGACTCCTCCATGCCTCAGAAAACACGTTAAGCCATTGGTCCTGGCTGTCATTTATCAGAAAGTCAGAAGCCAGATAATCTGACACCAGTCTTGCCAAGGAGTACCGTATTACCCAGTTGATGCAAATGAATGAGATCTGAAATTAACTCGTGTATATTTTTTCTAGGTATCTACCGTGTGAACTACGACGAACGTAACTGGTGGCTGCTGGCTCATGCTCTGGATCAGGACCATACTCAAATCCATCATTTGAACAGGGCTCAGGTATGAATCGATATTATTAACAGTTTTTTTTTATTAATGATGGTGGGCGGCGCCGCCGAGGCTGACCTAGACGATACGACCTAGACGGGTACTGCACGGGCTGGTTTGAGGTGGCCCGGGAAAAGAATACCTGGAAGGTTTGGGGGAGGCCCATGCCTAGCAATGATACAGGCAGAATAAAAAAGAAATATGATCATTGATTTTCTAAAGAAAACGTAAGAAACTGTACCCAGTTTTCGAGTTCAATGGAAAAAAACTGTACCCAGTTTTTGAGTACAATGGAAAAACTGTAACCACTTTTCGAGTTCAATGGAAAAACTGTACCCAGTTTTCGAGTTCAATGGAAAAACTGTAACCAGTTTTCGAGTTCAATGGAAAAACTGTAACCAGTTTTCCAGTTCAATGGAAAAACTGTACCCAGTTTTCGAGTTCAATGGAAAAACTGTACCCAGTTTTCGAGTTCAATGGAAAAACTGTACCCAGTTTTCGAGTTCAATAGAAAAAACTGTACCCAGTTTTCGAGTTCAATGGAAAAACTGTACCCAGTTTTCGAGTTCAATGGAAAAACTGTAACCAGTTTTCGAGTTCAATAGAAAAACTGTAACCAGTTTTCGAGTTCAATAGAAAAAACTGTACCCAGTTTTCGAGTTCAATGGAAAAAACTGTACCCAGTTTTCGAGTTCAATGGAAAAACTGTAACCAGTTTTCGAGTTCAATAGAAAAAACTGTACCCAGTTTTCGAGTTCAATGGAAAAAACTGTACCCAGTTTTCGGGTTCAATAGTACTGAGTGAAACTGGTGAAACTGCCATTTAAACCTTGAGGTAGGTTTAAATGGCAGTTTCAAGCAGCAGTTCAAAAGGATGGTTATTTATATATTTAGAGTGTTTTTTTTTATTTACTCCAATATATCTGAGGGTTGTTCTCATTTACATATTTATTTTATTTATAATTACTTTCATTGTAGATCGTTGACGACGTATTCGCGTTGATGCGTTCCGGTCAGATGACGTATGCTCTCGGATTCCGTGTTCTTGGGTTCTTGAAGAAGGACACAAGCTTCTACTCCTGGTACCCAGCTATCAGTGGCTTCTCCTGGCTCAGGAACAGACTATTGCACCTCACTGACAGATTGGCAACGTTTGATGTAAGTAGACTATTAAATATAGAAGATAATAAGAATACATTGTGACTTGACTGCACCCACACAAGAGGATACTGGCAAAGAAGAGGCTCTAACATAATATCTATGGGCTCTAGTAAAAATGATAAAAAATAATTTATCAATCACGTGACATCTCGACCGTAGTTGTCAATCTCATACATTTTGACGTTTTGACAATCGCCTTCGTTACGCTACCACTGATAAAATGTCACTTTTCTTGAGCCTCAGATGTTATAGTTGGATAATTACTATTTTCATGCTGCTTTGGAAACTCAATTAAATATACTACCAACCTAGGCACGTACCATATTAATTTATTATTTATTTGAAAGAAAGAAAAGTAGTTTATTTGGCACACACAGATACACATAATAAACACAAACAACTTAAACACAACAACAACTTAAAAAGGTTGACTGGTAGAAAATGCCTATGGCATTAAATTCGCCTCTGTACATTTGTGTCCGTAAAGTGTTAATAAATAAATAACTTAATGTACAATAGTGGTACATGGGCGGACTTAAGGCATTCTCTAACAGTCAACCTTTGGTTTAAAAAGACACACACAAAGATAGGAGATACACTGTGGTAGGTTAACAACAGATGAAATAAAATTTAAAATAGAATTTTGTTTCTGAAAGAATACACAAATAATATATAAATATAATACAAATAAAATACATATATATTCTTAAATTATTATACTAAGAAATTTGATATTTAATAATCTTACTGATTAAGAGAATTCATAATAATCATGACGAAGAACAACTAAAAATGACAGCCTTCCAAGTAGTGTTTTCGGATTTAACGTTTAAAAGAAAATTGTATTGTGTGTGTTGTAGTTGTAAATAGGAGAAACCAAGGCGTTGATTATGTTGTTTCAATTTTTGTTTTATTTTTCCAGCGAGTGCTAGCCGAGTACCTCGCTCCCGTGATTGCTGACCTTGGTTACACCGTGCTTCCCAATGAGCATCTCACGAGGACTTTGAACAGATTCTACGTACTCTCCTTCGCTTGCAACGTCGTGAGACTTCAAGGATGTGTGACCGATGCTGTAACAAGGTTCCAAGCTCACCAGACCGCTCCAACAGTTGTGGCCAATTTGTAAGTAGAATGTCTAAACTTTGATATAATTATATTATAGTTTCATCATTATCATTTTTCTGCACTTATTCAATTCAACTTGGGGTCGGCGCAGCACGTTTTTTTTTCCCAACATTCTGTCCTATCAACCGTCATGCTATCACTGATTTCCTTTTCTATTCTCACACCGTCCATCCATTTCTTTTTTGGTATCTCTCTCCCTCGAGCCAAATGGTAAACAATAAGCTCGATAATATTTTTTTTTAATATTTTATTTCTACTTTTTTGGCTTGGGCTTCGCTCCTGTGAGTACTCACAACGAAACTGTGCATTTTTCTGGGATACAAGTAGCCTATCGTCAGTGATACTGCAATACTGTGAAACTACACTTTGCCATAAGGTCTAATTTTCAATACTGCAATACCACAAAACTACACTTTGGTATAAGGCCTAACTTTGAATGTAATAACATCGCAAATTAGAACTATACTGCAATACCGCAAAACACCACTTTGCTATAAGGTCTATTTTTCAATACTGCAATACCACAAAACTACACTTTGGTATAAGGCCTAACTTTGAAAAAAAAACATTGGAAATTAAAACGATACTGCAATACCGCGAAACAACTATTTGACATAAGGTTTAATTTTCAATACTGCAATACCACAAAACTACACTTCGGTATAAGGCCTAACATTGAATAAAAATAACATAAAAAATTAAAAGTATACTGCAATATAGCAAAGTGTAGTTTCGCAGTATTGCAGTATCACCGACGCAAAGGCACTAAAGGATATTGGCTTTCTATCATTATAAGAATTTGCGGAATCGGATAAATAGGTACTTTACTGCATACTTTTTTTAACAAACTTTTTTACTTCTATATTGTGGCAATGCGGGGTGCCAACTGAAAATTAGCGCTGGGTGTCTGACGCCCAGTAAATGCTGAGATGGTTATCCTTTCGGTTAAGGCATGCTCAGCGCAATGATGAACCTACTATTATTTCTGTTTTGTTGCTGTACGTTTGTGTATGTGCTGAATAAATTTTCTCTATAAAAATTGTCGTCTCCAGGGGCTATATCTATACCAAAATTGCTTGAAAGTGAAACAAGCAAACAAACTGATCACTTTCGCATTTATGATATGAGTTTATAAGTTTAAATTGTTTTTTTTTATTTTTTTTATTTAATATGGGTTTGCTCTTGACTCTAGTCTAGGTCATAGATGACAGAGACAAAGTCGACGATGGAGCGAGCTTACCCAGAAGAAGCCTGTTCACTCTAATTTTGAAGAGATTAGGGTTGTATGCGTTCGGAAACACAGACGCAGGCAGAGAGTTCCACTCCTTTGCTGTGCGCATTATAAAATACGTTGAAATTGCACTAAAAGTAACGTAGCAGTGAGCATCAATCGATATGTTTAAAATTGGATATTCTATACGAATAGATCTTCTTTTACTTTTCGAGTCGATGGAGACCGACCCTTAAACAATAGGGTTGACAAAAAAAATCTAATTAGTCCGTCAGATAAATTTCCAAAAAATATTGGACACGTATTTTTACGACGATACAGTGCGTCGAAAACTCGTGTGACGTTACTTACCTACAAATGAGTACACTTTTTACTGGAAAGTGACGTTACGAGGCCCCACTCCTTCTATCATGCGTTTTATTTTCGTATTTCTTTATTGATTTGATTAAATAAAACAAACGAATTCAATATTTTCGATAATCTAACTGGAACGGACTAAATAGAATCATATTTTACAACCAAGGCAAGCAGCATCTGAGGCACTCATTAGGTCCTTAATGGTGCAGGAGTAAGGGCACTTGGGGCACTCGCAAAAAGCGGGCCATATTTTGGACGGGGGCACCGCACTAACATTTGAAGTAGTGGGTCAGTGAAACTCCATTTTTCCAAATTGTATTTGTAGCGGCCTACTAGGGTGTGCAAGCGATTGAAAGCTTTCCATTTAGGCTGCTGCAATTCATGTCCAGGTAACAGATGATACAGGAATAGAAGAGGTGACAAAGCTGGATAAAAGCCAGGGAATAGATGATAAAGCACATATTACCAAAGCACATACGAGTACACATCGCGTGACTGACCCCTATCTACAATGTGTAAATCGCTATGATGATAAAAATCTAATATTGTTGAGTAACGGCTTAATAAAGTCAAGAGGAAATTGGCCAAGCCCATAATGATAACGAGCATCAATATGTTAAATAATATAAGGTTTATAAATCTTCATTACCTCTATACCTTATTAGCTTTATCCAGCGGATTCACTAGTTTTAATATCGTTTTTCGCATTAAAAGTAGCTGATAACCATCTCTAAGGTTTCGTCTATCTCCACATCAAAATTCATAAAAATCGGTTCAGCTATTTTGACGTGAAAGCAAAACAAACAAACTTAAGTACGTTTGTTGCTGTTGTTTTCACGTCAAAAATGGGACAGTCTCATTTCTAGTAATAGCTAGGATTAGAATTGATAGTTCGGATATAAATCCTTTAAAAATCATTTCTGTACCATCTGATTCACAAGTAAAACATTAATTGTCTTGTGCCATACCTTTGGCGCAACCTATTACCATGCTCAAGTTATTGGTACCGTTGTAAATTTATCATTATCCATTTATTTTTCACCGTAACAAAAGAATATGTACTTCTTTTAAATTAATCTAAAAATGTTTTTATTTGGTAGTTTTAACGCTTTTCGCATACAACTGGTCTGTTTTACTTACAGTGCCTTCAATATAATTAGTAATTGAGCAATATTCAAGTACATATTTTACAGTATTTTCTAATATTTAATCAATTTCTTTATTATGATAATTGCGCTAATCCCCAATAAAGTATTACAACACAAGAATGATGATAGATAATGTTTTCACCTTTTTTTTACAGGGTTAACCCTAACCTGAGACGCCACGTTTTTTGCCAAGGTATCCGCGCCGGTGGCAGTGACGCATGGACCTTCATCAACAATCGTCGTCAGAATTCTAACAATCAGGCAGATGAAGTTGCAATGCTGAGAGCCTTGGGATGTACCATAACCGATACAAATAGGCAGCAGTGAGTATCTTAAATTATGTGATTTGTGATTACGACGTAAATTAGGGTGATCTTCTTAGTGCAAAAAAAGATCTAAGGTTAAGTTAGTTCTTGCCGTGTTAATCCTGGCTGAAGGCTTTCATTATTCATCGGTCGCCACAAGCAGGTCCGGTTAATTAGACGACGAACTCCTAGTGTGACCAACGAGAGGCCACTCACAACAAAATAAAAAGTTAAAGTAAATAAGAAGAGATCTTTGGATGACACTTTTATAAAATATCGGCTGCGAACTCTTATTAAAAGTTTAAGATAGAACCTATTAGTTATACATGTATTTAGGACAAAGTTGACTGAAAATAAGTTAACATTAAATGTTTTATCTTCATCATTATCTTACATTGATGTTTTGAAAACGCTAAATCTACGTCGCCCCGATAAAGGGCACATTCCATTATTGTCGGAAAAATGATTGTGTCGATCGCGTATTGAACTGACAATTTGTACATATTATTACATTTTGTCGTAAGAGGCGACTAAGCGACTCACCAGAGAATAATATATTTTGGGACAACTAAGTTCTAAATACATACATATTATAGACAAATGACACCCAGACACAGAACAAATGACCATGCTCATCACACAAAGATTTTTCCTGGGTGGGAATCGAACCCACGACCTCCGGTTTAGCAGTCAGGGTCAGGGTAACCACTCGACCAACAGGCCAGTCGAAGAATGGGCAGCAGCATTCTGTGTGCATTGCAACAGCTACACTGCGATCGCCAACCCGCCTGCCAAGCCTGGCGATTATGGCAACCCTTTGGGGGAGACCTATGCCTATATTTATATCTATATCTATATACCTATATCCTACAAGTGGATGACTTTCGGCTGATATGATGATGATGATCACATTTTCATGTAACAATCTTTTTTTGTGTTTTTTCAGGTACTTGACCAACATCTTGAACGACGACATCGTGAAGGCTCAAGACCGAGTCAACGCTTTCACCTGGTTCTACATGGGAGACCGTTCCAACGCCAGGGTGGCTCTAACTTTCATCAGGAATAACGTTGATGCCATCAGACGAGCGTAAGTTCCTTTGATTTTTCATTTTAACCGGCGTCTACAAAGTTTGGATCAAAATGACCGGACTCGTTTTGTTTATTTATTTAACCTTTTGAACGCCATTGTCACGTATACATGACAAGCAAAAGCGTGCCCTATACGCCAAACGTCACTCATATGTGTCAAAAAGTACGACGAATCTGTGGCTTGGCGTCGGGGGCACGCCGATGCCCCCGACGCCAAGTGTAAGTATGATGTAAATTTGACCCAACCTAGCTAGGTTGGGTCAAATTTAACGCTATCAGGATACACTAATTAGGTTTGAAGCCATCTAAAATCTTCCTTACAATATTTAACTCTTATAATAAAATTTCGTGACAGTCAAAATGTTGTTTTAAGTAGATATAATTGTTCCGGAATTTGTTCGAAAGAGTCACCGCGGCCCTGGAACGCAAAGGGCTTTAGAAGGAACACGGATGGGTTTTAGTCAGTGAGAGTCTGACATGCCCTTCCGCTCCACCCAGAGCGGAAGAAGTCATTTGATGATTTCCCATCCTAAAAAAAAGTAGATAGAATTATATGATAATTTACATTTTGAATTAATGCACTGGTGATAATTACTCATCTGTATTTAATGCCAGCAGCAGATGCATCAAAATACTCTCGTACAGTAAACGATACTGATAAAATTTTAGCTATTTAATTTTATATGCAATTGATGACAACCGAGTTTTTATTTATTGTTTGATTTCATTCTGTGAGTCTTTGTGACTTGATTTTTTTATTATTGTGATATTATTTTGCAGGGTTGTCCTCCCAGCGGCGTTTAACAACATTCTCAGTGGCATAGCAGGCTATTTGGATGCAGAGGGCTTGACCGAAGTGAGTAAACAAAGAACAAAACTACACGAACAAAAAAAAAGTCTTGTAAAACGTGTTAATTAACGTTTATAAACACAAAAAATATGCATTCAAATCTAATAAAGTCATTTCTTTGTGTGAAAATCTGAAAAAAATGGTGTCCATTCTATGAGTTGCGTTCGTCTTTCCTCGGAAGTCACTTTTATACCGACTGAGACATTTTGCACAAATTCATCTTGCATGTTATGGAAATGCGAAATTTTAATAGGAAAGCATTAATATCAACACTAAGGCACAAAACAATACACGAATCCTATTTTTCTGGATCAGGTTAATTTATTTATTTGCTAAAAGAAACTAACAAACGATATCTATCCCTAGATGGAGACATGGCTCAACGCTAACCAGAACCTGGTTCCTGAATACGGTGTTGGTATCGCAGCCATACAGTCGGCCAGGGCTTCCATGGCTTGGGGCACGACGAATGCTGACGAAGTTCTGTCGGCTGCTGAAGATACGGGTGTACTAACTACACCTCCTACGCCAGCTCCTACATTACCAACTACAGAATCTACGACAGTTACCACAGAGCCCACTACTATAACTACGACAGATCCTCCTACAACAACATCTACACCTGAACCAAGCACAGCATCGACTGCAGAATCTACTTCAGTTTCTACAGAAGCACCGACTACAGAAGCAACTACGACACCAGAACCTAGTTCAGCGGCAATCTACATGCCAACAACTATGCTGCTGTTGTGGACAGCACTCGCTATGCTGTTGAAATGAAGTTGTTGATGTATTATTTATATATTTTTTAAATAGTTCATTTAAATTATCTGAGGACTTTTCTCAGACCAGCCGGTTGTTGAAGATTTTTATAATGATGAGATGAGAGATAAGTGTAATGTCTGAAAATTAATAAAGGAAATATTTTTTATACTACACCTGCTTGGAAAGTACCTTGATACTTTATCAAATTTACGGTAGAAAGTACGTCATTGCATATCGAACAAATATGCGGGGAGAAAACGCATCTGAGCGGGAGAGAAAAGTGTATGAAAATCCATTTCTTACGTGGTTTTTCTTTTTTAATTTTGGGTAAGACTATGCGCCGGTAACCTAAATATCAAAAGCCAAAAAGTTTTTACAGTGAGTTTTTATCTCCAAGTTCGCAAAATGACACTGGCCACTAGCTGTGTGTTGGATGGTGTCGGGCTGGCAGTGCGACCCTGCGGCGGCAGGATAAACAATTTGAAAAAAGAACATGTGAAAATTGCAGACGCCATTGGCGCCATTTCCAATTTGTGTGTTGTTTGAGGATTCAGTTTTAACTGCAACAATTTCAATATAAATTTCAATTAGTAAAGATTTCGTTTTTTATTTTCCTTGTAGGTGTAGTATAAAGCACTATGTATCACTCGAGAGAAACTGCGATTCCCGATCTTGGGTGTTTTAAAGCCCTCGCCTACGGCTCGGGCTTCAAACGACACCCTCGACGGTAATCGGTCACTTTCTCCTCTCGGTGAACAATGTACTATTAAGTTGTTATTGTTTGGTTTACTTTTGAAATCCTCGTTCGGAATAAATGTATTAAATAAGTTATAGTATTAACACTTATAATTGTAAAGTTTATTAATAAAAAAATTAGTTTGATGCTAAAACACGAACTATATTTATGTTTAACTTGAACCTTACTACTACCTACTGGTACCTAAGAACGTTTTTTATTGATATGAACATAATTCATGGATCGGTTATATCGAATCAAATATTGCGATACACGAGCATGTAAGTTTTACCTTCACCTATTTTAGGTAGTTTTCAGTGATATCCACCGTTAAAATATATTAAACGATCTGTACAATGTTATCATTCTAATCTTATGTCAAAATGTTGCTGTCGATTCAATTGAGAAAGGGCAATAGTCTAAATATACCTAGTAAAGAAACTTTGTAGGAAATGTTTGTTCGTCATCGTCAAATGTTCTATTCGATGAAGATATTTCCACCTAAAGTAACAAAATCGAGCTATTTAATAATAATAATCATTTATTTATAGACAACAAAGATCCATTGGGTTAGTAACAATAGTCTTAACCTATTTTAGTACTTAACTAATAACAGCGACAATGTACAGGAGACAAGTGACCTCACCAACGGGCTGTCATGTCTCCCGGCTATATTAGGTAGGTGGGTAGTAGTATTTGGTTTACAGTAGGGATTTTTTTCCTGCCTTATCCCATGTTAGTAATTGTGAATGGCCAAACAAGTTCCCTTCTTCCATTCTTCCCTGTCAACTACTACGCTAAAATTTCCTATCACTTAGTAGTATTATAGTGCTGTGACGTTAATAATTACTTCGAAAGACTTACTTTTATATAGGCCATGTTGGCCTAAATAAAAAAAATACGTTTTTGCATTCGCATTTTCAAGAAGGTGTATTTGGGTATACTGAAGAAATAACTATCATGATGATACAAGTAAACTAAGTACTACTTTTAAAATTATTGACACTACTCACTGAAACAGTAAACCCATGAAACATGACTAGTACAAAAGACGAGTGGTGCACTATCATGAATGATAACACCGCACTTAAGATGACGGTTATCAGACTCAGAGTAACGACTGACAAACATCTGATGTTATAGTTACACTTTACACAGTTTGCACAGTAGTTGATACTAGTGAACACGGCAGGTTAGTACATTTTGTTTTATTAAATCTTTTACATTTAATATAACCAGGGACTGTAAGGTCCAGCTCCCCTATAACTTTAACCCATTCGTTTGGTTACCTTTATGAAAACGTAATGTATATGGTTCAACCTCTTCTAACCCTGTATAGCGGAACACTTTGAAAATATTAGTCTTATGATTCTTGTTAACGATTAAATGGCTAACACTGTCAAACTTTGAAAATTATTTTAAGGAAAAAGGCTTTTTATTGAGGCCACTAATCCGATATTGATATAAGGCTT
This sequence comes from Mamestra brassicae, assembly GCA_905163435.1. Taxonomy (NCBI): domain Eukaryota; kingdom Metazoa; phylum Arthropoda; class Insecta; order Lepidoptera; family Noctuidae; genus Mamestra; species Mamestra brassicae. The sequence continues at coordinate 17,244,910 of LR990991.1, forward strand.
TTTGCATGATCACCTGATAATTGAAGGAGCCTGTATGGTTTTGGTTCCACGCATATTACTGATCTAAGACCATTGATTCATATCAATTTAAACTGCTAACATTTATTCCTTCTAATTCTAACCAGGATGAATCTTTCAAAAATAGTGCCTCTTACTTTGATTACTTAATACTTTCAACCATTTTTTTTATAGCCTGCACACTGAGTCATATTTTCTTTAAAATTGTATTAATCATATTACTGTGAGTCATCTATTACTATTGCTTTAGTCTCTTGGTTTTTGAGTCACTTACTTTCCTTTAAAGAGTGATTTCAACTCAACTTTAGTTTGAAACCGGTGACCGGGTGAACATTTAAGTCTCATTAGTAAACTGATTTTAAGCTCAATATCCTGGGTTTGAGATAATCTATTTTTTGGTTTTACCATTCGTTTATATATGGTGCGCAATATAGCGTGTAAAAGGTTGGTCATACTGTAACATCTGTTAAACTATAGAGTTGAACAAATGTTACAGTGGAATGAATTAGCATTGTCTATACTTATATTTTCATTTTTAAGAAGATATTGTATATACTCCTGCGTTGTACTATTTATTAATACTTTCAGATACTTATACAGATAAGTTTTTTGCAGAAATGTATCAAAATCTGCTGTTTTTAGCACTAACATGCTTAAGTCTATCAAACGATGCATACGCTACTGACACCAACTACCGACTGAACACTCCGATAGTACCATCAGAATACCAGATTTTGATAACACCATACTTTGACACCGGTGATGCTAACCAGTTCACGTTTTCTGGGACTGTCAGCATACAGTTCACAACTACTGTCAGTACCAATCAGATCAAACTTCATTCCCAAGACCTTACTTTCGGTGCTGACACCGTAGTTGTAGCAGTCTACAACACAGGGAATATTATAGCACTCAATGCTACCAACGGTCTCGAATTTAACACCAACTACACGTTTGCTTACATCAATTTGGTGACCAATTTGGATACGGGAGTGGACTATATTTTGCAGATCAGGTACAAAGGCCCGATTAGAACAGATCTGAATGGATTCTACAGGAATTACTATTACCAGAATGGAGTCAAAAAGTAAGTACTATTAAAAGTTAGTGTGTGTATCTGCGGTAGAGAAGTAGGAAAGGTCCCGACTGTATGGGTATAAGGGTATATAAGGGTAACCCAGACAGACGCTGTACTTTTTAAATTATGTCATCACCATTGCTTCACAAAACATTGAAGGAAAACATCACGAGGAAACTGCCAATTGCGAAGGGAATCTGTATCCCGACAGTGGAAAAATTATGGGTTAATACACACATAATCCTTTTCGGGGATTCTCAGACTTGACAGTTATTTATAAGTGAATTGACTGGTAAATACTCATAATCGTACAAATACGAAATAATCTTGTAAATCTAATAAGAAGTACCTACTTGGCACAGTTGGCACGTGCAAGTAGTTGCTATTGTAAAACACTTAAATTTTATCATGAGGACAATAAATTCATTTGAAATTGAGGAATAGCCGTTAAATTATCGAACAAAAGACTTGGCTTAACGGAAGGAGAAAAAGAGAGTTTTAATTATAACTACATACTTTTTAGCTACATAAGAGTAGGAATTAACTGAAAACGATGACTATAACAATGTCGTCATTGTAAATCAAGCCATAATGAATCTTATATGAGATAAAGTCTCGGGCTTAGTTGGGCTTTGATAACAAATCCATGTTCTGTCCAGAACATGCTGACATTTTGCGAAATGATTGAATGAGGACCGAGTGAAAGTTATATACTATCAGTGATGACAACTGTTAAATATCAATAACTGTAAATTGAAAATCACGTGACATTTCGGTAACACATGTCAATCTCAAGCAGTTTTTAATTTTTCGAAAATCGTTGCTGACAACATGCTACTTAGATACAAAGTTCATTATGAAGTAAAAACAGAAACATGAAAATATTTCAGGAGATAACATTACCTCATCCATGCCAAAGCAAACATATTTGATAATGCTGTGATCTCTTATCAGAACAACACATCTACTGCAAAGATAGGCAGTTTCAGTGACGGTAAACGTAAGCCGGTATAAAACGTCTGAAGATATAAGGTACACTAAACAAATTTACTTTTGAAGAATGTATTAGATTAGAAAGTGTGGATTCATAATTCCTATCATTATTGATGTATGCCTAGTAATTATTTTGACTTTCATAATTAAAATAAATGTTTCAAATTATTGTGCAATTGAAATTATTGTCTCATCGGTTGTCCGACTGCGTCGACTGACGGTACACCTATTCGGCATTGGACTCTCGGGTCATGTACGGTGTTACAGTAAATAAGAACATTCCCATAACTTTTACCTTATTTGCGTCTTAAAACCGGGGCAAGGCCATAGGCCATAGACAAGAGCTTTTTCTGGAGAGTTTGTTGCGCCACTTCTTCTTCCCAGCTACAACACTAGGAAGTGGTGACGGGCGGGCGTTTTGGGGGACTGTCTTTATGTAGAACTTTGACGTTCAATAAGTGCTGGCACTCAGCCTAATTTGAATAAATGACTTTTGAATTTTGAATTTGAATTTAGAGCCTATGGCCATCAATTTCACAAATTATGATAAACGACCTATACGGATATGAAACAAGTCTCATAACAATGTTTGCGATACGAGAGTGTTCTGTCAAATTATATCCAAATATTTCAAAATCCTATAAACTATTTCCAATGAAACTGAAAAAAAAAAACAACTTACAAGCTTTTTTAACAGTCAGGGGTTGTCGATTAAGAAGATGAAGTCAGTTTCATAACATAAAAAAAAAACTGATTATGGTTGAGGGTAAAACATTCCTAAGCCTGAAATCGCAAAGACTGAAAGTGTGCCAAAAGAAATGAGAAACATTAAACAACAGACAAGAAGGCCAAGGCCAAGACCCGGGAATCCTGGACAAGGAGCAAAATCATAAAAGTTCCTGAACAACAATAGCGAATATGCATGACAAAAAATGTAACCAGTTTATCGAAAAATGTAATTCTAATAGTGACAACGGAAAGGAGGAGCTCGTGGCTAAATAATTACTGTCGCACGGGTCGATCCTCAAGGTTAAGCAACGCTTGCCGAGGTTGATCTGTGGATGGGTGACCATCTTAACATACCGAGATTCCTCCGTGCACGTAAGCACGTTAAGCCGTTGGTCACACTAATCTTGCCAGGAAGTACCGTGTTACCCAGTTAATGGGTAGTGGAAGTCTGGTGAGCCACTTCATTGGTATTTAGCTGAATTCGGTTTGACTGGAAGCCGACCCCAATATAGTTGGGAAAAGGTTAGGCAGATGAGTGGCAACGTTGATAAAAATAAAAACCATTTTCAACAAACATATCTGTCCATTTCGCAAAAATATCATTATATCGCATTTTTCGTTATAGTAACTAATTTAAAAGCTGTATAACTTCGTCACTGATATGATAAAAATTATTTCATAATTATTTACTAGAGCCAATAAGTATTTTATTTATTACCATACAATTGCATATCGCCCATAAGCCAGGTCCTAATGATCGCGTCTATATTTCAGATGGCTGGGTGCAACTCAAATGGAACCGACTCACGCCAGAAAGGTGTTCCCATGTTTCGATGAGCCTGAACTAAAAGCGACGTTCGTAATTGGGATCGATCGCCCTGCTTACTATCAGCCATCGTTAGCCAACACTGATTTGGAACGGAGAGAAACTTTGTAAGTCTTAAGTTTGAACCATTACAATTTTATTTTCTTTAATTAGTTTATGTAGCAACATTACACTGAGCTGGGAATTTTATAAAATACGGTAACAATTTAAGTAAAACCTTTTTAAATTGAGAATATCAACAACTTTACTCGTACAGGACTATTATAGAGACCTTAGGTTCTAGACAAAGTTCCATTCTATGAGCGAATGCGACTGTCGAAATGCCAAAACATAAGGCATAGATCACGTGACATTTCAACAGTTTTTGTCAATCCAATACATATTTGAATTTTGACAATCGCCTTCAGCTCGCAACTGCTGATAGAATGACACTTGTCTAGAGCCTAAAATCTTGATTTCAAAGAAAAAGTATCTGCCGAAGCTTACAGACGGTATGTGAAGTTAGTTTTTCAATTCCAGGACTAATGGCTATATCAGAGAGATCTTCTACCCAACGCCAAGGATGGCAACCTACCTAGTTGCATTCTTGGTCTCAGAATTTGAAGCGGCAGCCTCTAGTCTAAATGGAACTCAAGAGTTTGGAGTCTACACTCGACCAGACGCGAAGAACCAGAGTGAATATGCCTTCGAATTTGGCAAGAAGGTCGTGGATGCTTTGGGAACATACTTCGGCATCAATTACTACTCGACCAACAGCCGTTTGAGGCTGGATCATGTCGCTTTGCCTGATTTTAGAGCTGGAGCTATGGAGAATTGGGGCCTCATTAAGTACAGGTACGAAAAGTTTATCTTGGCCATTATGAACTTAAAAGCAACCTGTCTAAGATATACTATCAAATTTTCAAGATATTTAAAGATAAACTAAGCCACTTTCTTAATTAAAACCTAATTCGGGCCTCAGAGCCACAATTTTGAAAATGACTCATGTGTTTTGTTACAATAACATTCATCATATAAAAATCTTTCAGAGAGGCCTTATTGCTGTACGTTCCTGAAGTATCCACACCGTACTTCAAATATAGGGTCGCACAGATTGTGGCCCACGAGACCACACACATGTGGTTCGGTAACCTCGTGACCTGCCATTGGTGGAGCAACACTTGGCTCAACGAAGGTTTTGCCAACTACTTCCAGGATTACATCACTGCCTTTGTATGTATTAACTATCTTTAGTTATTTGCTATATTTACGTTCCGATCCAACATTTAATTGACTGTCCTATCAATTATTATCTTCAATAGTCATTGGAGTATTTCTTCCGTTTCTACCTTCTTGTCTACTGTTTTTGTTATCTGGCTAAGTGGAATGAATGGTTTTGTTCTGTCAATTCAAACATGAATCATATTTAGTAGATCATATTCACGTCTCAACTGTTCAAAATAGTGAGAAATAATAGTTTTGGGTACTTCGTCGATATCTAAATGGATATGTATAAAAATATGATTTATTTTAACAGGTAGACCCAGAAGTAGGTTCAGCCAATCAACTGGTAATCGGATCAGTGTACAGTGCCTATGATGCCGACAACACACCCAATGCTCCACCAATCACGAACAACAATGTCAACTCTCCCGCCGAAATCAGCGGCCATTTTGGAACCATCACCTATCAGAAAGCTGGTTCGGTCATCAGAATGATGCATCATTTGATTCAGGATGATGCTTTCAAATATGGATTAAACTTCTACTTGACAAATAAGTAAGTTTTATGTTTTTGGGTGGGCACTTGGGCCCTAGACTATGTGAGCCCTAGACTATCAGAGATTTTTCCAAAAATCTAAATATTTGGAATTGATATGCTTTAATAGTGTTGTCAATTTTTCTCATATCTTGGCTTGTAGCAATAAAAAAAACATAATAGTTGTTTTAACCAAAAGTAAATGACAAGTTTCTCTTAATCTGTGTCAAAACAGGTTGAAGTCAAGTTAACGTTTTGGAACGCCAAGGTACAAAGTTAAAAAAAATCCTTACTGTTTTGCTTTTAGTCATAAAGTGTTTTGGCAATATAGCATTTTTTTTTAAGAAACACGCAGATCAATGGAAAATGTTTCATATTGATATATTTTTTAAATGCTGAAGGTTTAATTTTTTTAATCATCCTTTACAGTTCATTCAGTTCCGGCTACCCAGAGAAGCTGTACCAAGGTCTAAGCGAAGGAGTTCGTGCTTACAACTCACTGTCTTCCTACCCGTCTTCCACCATTGATGACGTCATGGGCTCATGGATCTCCCAAGCTGGTCACCCCGTATTGACAGTGTACATTGATTATGAGACTGATATTGTTACTTTGACACAAGTAAGTACTATTCTGTTCTGGCTCAAAATTTTCTTTGCTTTATTTTTATTCTTGGACTACGTGGGTAAAATTATTATAAATTGGAACGTCGTCTTCTTTCAAACATATCAGAATAAAAAAAAATATTTACAGTCGAACGTGGTTCAAAATAGGTCAACAATTTAAATCAAGTTATTCGACTCGTCGAGATTTACCCTCCTTCTGGAGTAGTTAGATCAAACTTATGTCATTTAGAAAGATTTTCAATTCATACATATTTATTTTTTCAGAAACGCTACTACGTCAACGGATCACTGTCCTCTAATGAAACATACAAGATACCGATAACATACACCACGCAAGCCGCCCCAGACTTTGAGAACACCATGCCAGCGTTCATCCTGGACGAGAAAGTGTTCCAATTCAAAATCCCGAACATTAGTCAAGACCACAGCTGGGCTATTTTCAACGTGCAGGAAACTGGTAAGAATCCAAAAGGGTTTCATAACACTTATGATTTAAATGGTTATGGTTTAATGGCATGGTTTAATCATTTATTCGATTTTGAAAAGAGGCAATGATTGAGGTGATGGACAATGAAATGCCCAAGACAATTAATCTGCCCAGCCTTTCCCCAACCATGTAGGGTTAGCTTCCAGTAAATACAAATGCGTCTGAACACCACTATAGAGGTAAGCGGTACAGAGAGTAAAGTCCCGCAAACCTCCATAGAAAAGAGAGGATCCTCCGACCGGACGGTTGTTGTGTCCGGTGGCCAAAAGCGCGATAGTCGTTCTTAGGAGTGTTGGATATATGTTCAAATCTCATGGAAAACTGATACCGCGATGCAGGAGTTCGAATAGTAATTCATTGGTGGCGGATAAGATGGCGCTGCGTTACTTTTTGGTGTGGCACAGATTTTTGCTACTTAAGTAGTTTTTTGTAGCTCGTGGCTAAATAATAACAGCCGCACGGGTCGATCTTCAAGGTTAAGCAACGCTTGCCGAGGTTGGTCTGTGGATGGGTGACCATCTTAACATACCGAGACTCCTCCGTGCCTCAGAAAGCACGCTAAGCCGTTGGTCCCGGCTGTCATTTGTAGATCTTTGGCAGTCGTTACGGATAGTCAGAAGCCAGATAATCTGACACCAGTCTTGCCAAGGAGTACCGTGTTACCCAGTTAATGGGTTGGTCTGGTAGGCAGGCGCTCCACGTGAAATACTGGTATTCAGCTGAATTCGGTTTGACTGGAAGCTGTCCCCAATATAGTTGGGAAAAGGCTAGGCAGATGATGAAGTAGTTTTTTGTGGCGGCAGTGTTGATTCCGCTACACCACTAAATGAACCGACCGACCGTAATTAATGCTCCTATCTTACTTTCGCTCAGATTTTTTTCTCTTTTGTCCTACAAATTTATATATTCATATTCTTCGTCTTTACCTACTTCTTTATAATATATTTTAGTATAGTTTAGATTTTGCGTTATTTTACATACGTTCATACAGCAGTCAGTTTCTTTATCATCATCATTCATAAAATTATTTTTTACAGGTTTATACAGAGTCAACTATGATGACCACCTGTGGACTATGATAATAACCGCTCTGAAAGGCAACAACAGTAAAGTCATTCATCCTCTGAATCGTGCCAAGGTACTCGTCTAAATGCTGTATTAGTTAACATATTATTAGTTGTTTACAGTAGTAATGTGGGATTGTAGAGCAAATGCAACTGCTTTGCATTTGTCGCAAGGTTGTGATATAATCAAAGTTCTGAAATAATTTCTACTAAAACACACAAAAAATGAGAGCTGTTACGAACTTTCTTTTTTGGACTGTTTTATTCTGATCTGCTCTATCAGCTTCACCATTTTTAGAAAAGTCTCATAATTAAAATAACCTATTTAAAAATATGACGAGAACAATGAGTTATATTTTATTTTCAGTTATTTTTATTACATCTTGTTTATAAATGAAATAATTGCATCTGAAAACACATAGGTACCAAAAATTAATTTGTTCGCTAAAAAAAAACGGTTTATTTGATTGTGTATTTTTTTTTCTATTCAGATTATAAACGATCTATTTGCGTTCGTATACTCGGATGAAGTGCCCTTCGCTACTCTCTATAGCGCATTGGACGCCCTACACGGAGAGACCGAGTACTCTGTGTGGTACGCAGCTCTTCGGGGCTTCAGCAACCTCTGGCACAAGTTCCAGGGAGATAATGAAGTATTACCTTCTGTTGAGGTAAGTAAAAATTTTAGGTAGATAGACGATAGAAACGTCCGCCAAAGCCATCACGTCGGTGTCGCGAGATCTGATTTTTAATGAACCAGTCAATTGTAAAATTACAAGCAGAGAACGATCTTTTGCTTCGTTACTATCTCAGCCTTTAGAGTATCTGTGTTATCGTCCTTCCAAAATATGATTTTGTTGTCAATTTCTTAGATGTCATAAAGAAAATTTAACTCCAAAACCTCTTGGCGTTCGCATCGACCGCGCGACTTACTAACGTGTGTATTCGACTGGTTGATGTCGCAGAGCATCAGGGTCGCTGCGCTCGAATGTATTTCCATAGTGCATAATCCTTATATTGGAATTTATTCCTGTCATTGTCACACAACAGAAAACTGGCAAACTGCAAGTCATGATAGTTGGGAACATGTCAAAGGCTTGCTTGCTACATTTATTTCTGCTTCAGATTTTTCCCTTCTAAAATATAACTCTATTAAATAATTGCCATTGTCATTTCAGGGTTTCATCCTTCATCACTTAGACCATGGAATATCAAACCTGGGTTATGAAGTCAGGACTACAGATAGTTTCGAAGATTTGAGGAACCGCATGCAGATATTGGAGTTCGCATGCAAATTGGATCACAGTGGATGTGTTGAGCAGACAGTTACTTTATTCAAAGCTTTGAGACATAATGGGACTGAGTAAGCACCTACAAAATAAACGTGCAAAAACCTTAAAAGTTGCTCAAATTAACCTACAAAAACCATAAAAGTTGATTGATGAGCTCCATAGATTTTGAGTTGTGCACACGATCACTAACAAGATTAACACAAGACAAGAGACACAGTCTACAAATTTTTATAGTTTTTTTTTCATAAAAGATCAACTTTACATTCTTATCATGTCAACTTGTATCCGATACAACTGATAAAAAGAATTCATCCAAATAAAACGTTTCTGCTAATTCTCTATAACTTCTTCACCAGGGTTTCGCCAAGCTTGCGCCCCGTAGTATACTGCACTGGGCTACGTCATGGCAATGAGGAAGACTTCGATTTCTTGTGGAACCGAATGCTTAGCACCAACGTGGCAAACGAAGTCTGGGTCATTGAGGATGCCTTGGGATGTACTTCGAATGAGCAGATGCTGAAGAGGTACTAAAGTGTTTTATTCTTGGTAAACGTCAAAAGAATAGCAGACATTATGCGGAGAAGGAAAACACAAGATCGCACTATGTGGCAAGTTTTAGGGGAGGCCTATGCGGGGAAGCAAGACAATCTTCGCGAAACTGATTTCTAATAATAAAATTAAAAATTTTGAAAAACGTATAATGTAAGATTGTTTATTAAAGGCTATTATTATGAAACGTCAAATGAAGGTGATCCGGGATCTCAATTCTACAGAAAAGTGTAGTCAATGAAGTTCGACGAGTCCCAGAAAAACGATTCAACTGTCTCGAATCCCGCCACGAAATAAATTAGAGCAGAGCAGTAGAAGAGTATGGAAAACAACATTTCTAAATCCCTCCTTATCAAGCAGTCTATCTGAACAGAGCTAGGCCAGAAGTCACTAATTATGATTGATCTGGAACTCTTAACGTGTGTGTCCAACTCACACTTGGCTAGTTTTTTGACAAGAAAGTCCATCTTGTTTCTTTTTACTCCCGCTTTTATGGATTTCGTCTGTTTCAGGTATTTGGCGTCAGTGACAATTGACAACACTCCGATCAGGACCCAGGACCAGACAGTGCCTTTGACGAGCGTCCTGAGGACTTACGGCAACTTGCACATAGTTATGGATGCGCTGAAATCTAATTACACACAGTGGAGTAGAATGTGAGTACTTGAAAGATAATATTAATCGTCTATAATTCGACGCCGTCGCCGAGGCCGGCCCAGAAAGCGGTGGCGAGATGATTTGGATGCACACCGCGAAGGCTGGTTCGAGGTGGCGCAAGATAAGAATGTCTGGAAGGATATGGGGGAGGCCTTTGGCCAGCAGTGGGACACAATAGGCTAAGGAAAAAAAAATTCAATGGACAGTTAAGTCTACAATCAAAAATAAATTAGTATGCTGTATTTTTTCATCTGTATTTTTTTTTGTTTTCTCTTCTTGGTATTTATTGTATTTTGTATAGAAAATATGTCAGACCGCCATATTTATTCTTCAAATAAAAGTTAATCCAGGAATTACATAGCCTCCGGTCAGTTGCAAGAACTTGTCTATCTCGTAATACTTAATAATATAAGTGCGGTTTTCTTAACTCAACTTAACATGACATGCGAATGAAACTTGACCGTTTTTGTCAAAATAACAAAAATACACCAAAGAAAAGAAAACATTACCCACTTTCTGGGGCAATCGGGTCGATAAACAAATGAACCCGTTTGTAGTAAATCACGCTGTTTTTTCAAAAATGGTGCAATTGTTTTAAATCTGGTGTATTTTGAGAGACATCAATCAAACTAATTGATGTTCCAGTTTCATCTCGTGGCTCTTAATATTTTGTTATGATTTTACTGATTGGAAACACCATTCTGCCTTGCTTTGTTATCATTCATTATAGTACTTCTTTTGTTTTGCAGATATCCATCAATGGACACAATTTTAAGCACAGTGGCGTCAGTTCTGCACACCGAGGCTGACTTCAATGAGGTAACTATATTCATCAGAATGATGAAGTCACTTTTTCATGAGAAAAAGGTACCTAGTAGTGTTCATTTAGGTGCTCATACCGATGACATCATTGACCTCTAGGTACATAAGTAATAGGGAATCACCCTTTTACTGTTTAGTATATGATACAGCAATTACAAACTAATAAAAAAAATCAGTCTAGCCGAGGGATCTTTATTAAAACCATGTAGAGATTGATAATGTTGATGCCGCCATTTCCTTCGAATATAATGATAGCAATGTGTAACACGAAAGTACTACTGTTGCTGGGTGGGCTCTCCAGGCGTTACCACTCATCTGGCGATAGGAGTATCCATCCACAGCAAGGTCATCAAATTAACATAACTGACTTATAGTATCATAAGTATTTCCAAACAATTTATTCTATCCTACAAAATATACAGTTATTCCGAATCTCTTTAACCTGCAAAAAAATATTCCGCAAGCCTCTAATCGCCAAATCACTTTGAAATGTAAACACAAGAATAACCTTATAGACTGTCCACCCCTAATTGAGGGTCTGGTGACCCAAATGACTGTTTATCAAACACTACATTCGAGGGTTAGACACACTCATTACCCGAGTCGCCGTGTTGGTCGAGGGATGTGTCAATTTCACTCAATTGGTACCCGCTAATGGGCATTTGTTATCACTAAATTGTCCTGTATGATTTGGTAATATAGTATTGTTTCTGAAGAGTTGGCTATAACCGATGGGAGATCAAGAGAATCCACTAGCAGGTTTCGTTAAAAAGTAGTAGAGCATATCCCCTGTATTTCATGTCATGTCCTTCAATTCGACTTCACCTCCAATCATCAAATTCTAGGCAAGCGTTCGAAAAAATTTGTTCGAAAGATTCACCGCGGCCCTGGAATGCAAAGGGCTTTAGAAGGAACACGGATGGGTTTTAGTCAGTAAGAGTCTGACACGCCCTTCCGCCTTAACTTTGTAGATCGACTTAATAAGTCTTACTTACTCCTTATATTGTTCAGGTTGTTATGAGTTGGTAATGAAGGAAGAAAAAAAAAAAGTAGGGCACAAAAGCCTTACTGTTAAAGTTTAGAACATCACTAACTCCCTCGCTTACGCAATAATAACATTTGTAGAATTAAAGGTAATCAGTAATTATATTATAAGTAGATATTAGTTATTTAAAGGGTACGATGAGGCTGACGTACCTTTGTAAGGTAAAAGCCTCTAAATAAATAAAGATTATAAAAAAAAAAAAAGTTTAGAACGAGAATTTTAAGTTAACATTTATTTTAACACCTATCGTCTGAGCGTAGATAACTGAATGGTGAGCACCATTCAGTTTTTTTATAACAAAATCTTTATTCAGTACCACTTAATGCATTTGCATTAAGGATTTCATATACATCAATACAAAATGCTTCACATCCGTTCCCATATTAGTGAAACGAAAGACCATTTGAATATCAGTCACAACATTCACAGTAGGTAATGGGTTTCCCATAATAAATGAATGTTCTGACCTAAATACGATATCGTTCCGATGGATGGATAGTGAGTGAAAGTCTTCATATTCATCCCATTGAGTTTGGCAGTCGGCCAAGGAGGAAACACTGAGATTTTTGATGACGTAATATCGCGATTTTATAATTATCTGCTTTAAAAATATCAAGATCAGCTGCTGCTGCGCTAGAAATGGCTCATGGTTTTATCCAGTTCCTGTCTAAACAAACGTATCGTTGTCTTTACCGAGGGTTACTGTTTCACGATGTAAATAGTTTCTTCCCGGGATGATGTTCTGTCCAATAGAGTATTTGACTGGATTTCATTTCCTCAAAAATTAGAAATCAGACAAAAAAAAATTGCTTATTAATCTCAAAAAAATGGCGGTGTTGTCAGTTCGTTTTAAAGTCTGCACAGATTGCATGTGACATCACTCACAAGTCTCGCCATATTGCATTGAAGCCATTTATTATAGACGAAATTTTGTGTGACAAGGATAGCAAAATAACTTCAAAAACGTATTACTTCTCTGTTTTTTTTACCAATTTTATTTATTTTTTCACCAATCGTACTGTTTGATACCATCTATCAAATAAGTATTCATTTATATAGAATTTTCATAGTACTCATATTTCCTACTCCAGGACATAGTCTACCTATGTGCCGTGTGTGAGTTACATCGTAATCTGTTCAGCAATTTAGACGTGAAGCGGTATAATGCAAACAGACTGACAAACATGAATTCTTTTATATACGGACAGTATGGATTCTTTCATACAATTTTCACTTCTTGACATGTTTTTTTTCTGTTTTTTGCTATTAGTTGCTACTCATATCTATCGCTAGGTTGGCGGTTATTTAATTATTTACTCATGTAATATCTAATTATAATGTAGAATTAGTCTTGGAGTAAATAATATTAACAGTATTAATTTTTATGACTGCAATTAGTCTTCATTTCGTTGTTTTAGCACAAGATAATTGGTCCGACCTTGCCAATTTACTGACATAACACAATGTTAGGATAAACAACAATTATAATGCTCGAGATAGCATATTTTAGTGTTTGTAGCTGCACAAACATTAAAATATGCTATGCATGGGTCGATCAGTAATGAAGCAACACTTGCCGAGGTCTCTGGATGGGTGACCATCTTAACAAATCTTTTCCGAGACTACCCTGTGCCTCGGAAAGCAAATTAAGCCGTTCATCCCGGCTGTTATTTGTAGATCTTTGGCAGTCGTTACGGATTGTTAGAAGCTAGAAAATCTGTCAAGAAGTACCGTATTGCCAAGTTACTGGGTTGTGGAGCTCAGATACGCAGTCGCTCCATATAAAATACTGGTATTCAGCTGAATCCGGTCTGACTGGAAGCCGAACCCAATATAGTTGGGAAAAGACCAGGCAGATGATGATTTTCAAATTGATTGACGTGATTATAATAAGCAAGCATTAAATCTAGCTGACAGTTTGTAACTTTCTCAGTAAGTAGCTTTATTATTTGAGAACTTTTGACTGACAGCATGATTTGCAAATGAACCGCCACTCGTCCTTTAAAAGGTTCATTAGAAAACCAGCGTCAGACAGCATCAGTCTGTCTGACATATCGCTGAAATGGACCGTTTTAGTGCAGCCGTGAGACGCACTTAGTTTTTGGCATAACTACCTTTTTCTTGTTATTTTTACCGCGCGTTTCATGTACCTGTGTTAAATAAATTTTATTCTTTTTCTTTCTTTCTATTTCAAATTAAAACATGTGAAATATGTATAAGCCAAAGCTTAAAGGCATGCATTTTTTATTTCCAGTTTGAATCTTTCTTGGCATCCTGCACCGATTGTACTGACGCTTCGAAGACTGCTGCCAGGGGTTCGCTGGTACAAGCTAGAGCCTCGACGACCTGGGCCCATAACCATAAGGCTGATATCCTCAAGTCTCTTAAGGCTTCTGGATCATACTCAGTTTCAATCGTACCTTCTATTATCATGATACTGCTTGGTATTGTAGTACTGGTATTTACTGAGTATTGATTTAATCAAATCTACCTATTCGTACTTGCTTATTAGCGTAGGTATTTTTAGGTGGGTATTTTATTTTTTGGCGCAGTATTATTTTATATATTACTGGTTCAAACTTTTAAGTTGATACCCTTATTTTCTTTAGATGATATTTTTTGCCACGTTTTCTTGTCCGAATATATGTGATTTGCTGTAAATTCAGTTTATTTTCTAATCAGTATTTTGTGAGTGTACTTACCTATTGTAATTAGTTTTAAGACCAACGAAGAGATTCTTCTCCACTAAAACGTACAATAAAATAATTAGGTATAAACCTATTAATTAATTATGGAAATAAGTATAATATTAGCTGTACATATATTGTGAAATAATGTTAAAATGAAATAAATAAATACCTATTAACGCAGGTTGTTTGGGCAGTATGTTTTTTTTCGGCGATTACACCTCAAATCAAATGATTATATTACGTATTTTTTAGATGTCCGTGACTTTTAGATGTCCGTGACCACCAACGCCAATCTCTTCCATACTTGGTAAATAATTAGTACTAATTAGTACTCGAACAACAGAATTGATTAGTAGGTTTCGAGAAAATCGACTTTGAAAGTGGTCCGGCGGTAGTCACGCTCCGTTCAGCAGGACCACCATGAGAGCCGTAAAAGGGGGAATGCTACAGCTATTCTAAGTTTACAAATAATTAGTACCCTTAAATGTGATTAATTTTGTAAACAAATCAGAACTGAAACATTTGTATTTACCGAGAATTCAACGATGATTACTTTCGCGCGCTCGTTCAGCAGGACCAAGACTTTCAATGATGATTCCAAGTTTGAGGAGCTTGTCGCTTTCCTCAAACCTACATAGAAAATTAGTACCCTGCCTATCTGGCAGGGTACTAATTTTCTATGTAGGTATTATTAAATTAGTACCCAAAATTCCAAATGAGTAAGTACTCCAGTAGTTTACGAGATATATACGTTACTTTTTCTAATTTATATTAACAACATAAATCAAATAGCGTTAACAGGATGCCTAACACTATATGCAGACGACACCTGCCTTTTTTACTTTGACAAATCAATTCATAACATATTAAAAGACGCTCAACATGACCTTGATCTATTAAACGAGTGGTTAAAGTATAAACTTCTTAAAATTAATACGACGAAAACCTCATTCATGATTTTTACCACTAAAAATAAGCCTATACCTGACTTCCCGCCTCTTAAAATAAATAATGAAGTACTAAAACGATCAACAAACGAATAAATATCTTGGATTAAGGGTAGATGAAAAACTAACTTGGAAATTACGCATCGACCATCTCAGAAGTAAATTAACATCGTTATGGGGGACATTACGGAAAGTAGCAAACTGTATTCGAAAAAAAAGTTCGCACTGTGATTTATAACTCGTTATTCAAATGGCATCTAGAATATTTAATTGAGTTATGGGGATCCGCAGCAGTAACTAACTTAAATTCTCTGCAAAGAGTTCAAAATAAAATAATTAAAACTCTGTTCCATTATCATTATTTATTTATTTATTTAAACTTTATGTACAATAGTGGTACATGGGCGGACTTAATGCATCAAGGCATTCTCTACCAGTCAACCTTTGGGTTATAAAGACTATACTGTGGTAGGTGTACAATAAATAAAAATAAGATTCAAAATTGAATTTTAACAATTCGGAAAGAATATACAGATAATATATATAATACTAATAAAATACATATATATGCTAAAATAATAAACTAATAAATATGATATATAATAATCATACCGATTAAGAGAATTCATAGTAATCATGACGAAGAACAACTAAGAATGACAAGCTTTTAAGTACCTAGTGTTTTCGGATTTTACGCTTAAAGGAAAATTTTGACTCCGCCTTCTTGATATCAAGGGGTAGCATATTCCAGAGTTTAATTGTAGAAATAGCGTAGGAATTAGACAAAAACCCGGTGCGGTGAGAAGGGATATGAAGAAGTAAGTTTTTTCATTATCTCACTCCAACAAAGACCGTATACGAAAAAACGAAACTATTAAATATTAAACAATTATACATTTACTACACCTGCATTCTCATTAAAAACATAACAACAAACTCAATACAAACTAACCTACAAATAAAGAAAAAAACAATGTCATTGAATCTGAGAAATAAATATAAAAACAAACTTGAAGTTATTAGTGTACGCACTAATTAAGGTAGAAAGACCACATTATGTGAAGGAGCACAGCTGTTCAATGGATTGCCGGACGAGATAAGAGTTTGCGATAACTTGAATGCATTTAAAAATAAACTTAAGAAACATGTTATGTCATTATAGCTCCTAATACTCTGGAGGAAATTGTATTTGTTCTACATTATCATACTTTTTATTTCATTATAAGCGGACTGTAAGTTCTTATGAGAAATACATTTCTTGAAATCGATATATCATGCCTTTGGTGGGGTGGCGGTAGTCACGGTGTTAAATTTTCATTTCAAGATTTCCCTGTTAAAAACTCCGTGATTTTTACCCAAATTTATACAAAAATAACTCACAATGAAATTATAGTGACCAAAAATTTAGATTCCTAAGTGTTGTATTTTAAGAGAAATTAGCTTTCATTACATTTTCAAATCTCCGCGGATAACCCGACTTGCATATTGCATTATGGATTAGAAAGTAAATACCATTTCAAATAAAGCAAGATTTTGCACAAAACCTTCACAGAATTTTTAGGGCATAGATACATTATGTATGTATGTCGTTATAATCCTCAAACTTCTTAAGCCTCATGTATTTTATTGTAAACTTTACGTCAACATTAACAAATGGGCCACATAAACTGCTCAATTTATTTATTACAACCAAAATTAGCTTGTATTTAATCCCTAATAGATTTCGAAGCGGTCAGGGAATGTCAAGTAATAAATCTTAAATCGTGGCCTCCTTACTTAAGTTGTGTGACTATATATTTTAGTGGAAGAGTGATGGGCGTTTGTTGATGGGATTAAAAAAAGTTATTTTTCTCTCGAAGTGAAAAAAGTTTTCATAACAGCGTGGGTGCAGCGTTAGTAATTCATTTTCTGTGGTTTTAATCACTATTAAAAGAGTACTCCTTCAAATCGGTTGTTCTACCTCCAGAATAGGGTTTTCTTCGAGGAATTTTAGTAGTAGAGACTTTTTTAGTTATTTTAGAAGTTTTCTACCTCTCGACCTTAAATGTCAGAAAATCTCCTCCAGTATGGATTGTAAACCGAAACTTTTCTGAAAGCTTATGAACGAATAAATGCCTTGAATAATAATATCTGAAAAATAGACGAAAGTCGACATTCATGGTCGACCAAGTTCAAGAATAAAATCTCCAACTCTTTTTTTTTCTGATAAACACGGCATTAGTTGCCGCATCACTTCGAAGTACCCGTGGGCCGGTAATCTGTATAGAATCGTTTCTAAGTGCGCCGCCCACGTGTCGCTTCCAGTCTTCCAGATCAATTGTCTCGTGTTACCGTTAGACCATTGTTGGGTGTTGTGAATTGGGGCGTGGGCAGAGGGCTATCCAGATGAGGGATTTTGATTTATTTCATAATGTGTTGCTTTGTAAATTGTATGTTGATTTATGGGAACATTCTTTCGTATGTAGATTTCAGTCGTGACGAATTAAACATCAAACTGTCAAAGTAGTTTTGATTTAAAAAAATCACTTCTAGAAAAACTTACTGATGATCTACGATCAAATGTAGAAAAATGTATTTTGGGTCAAGCTTAAAAGATGAAAGCTTGAAATTTTATAAAGTTTTTTTCTTAACGGAAAACAGAAAATGACATTTAAGTAAGGAACCAAAAAACGACAGGTCATTAAAATTTTGTTAACATTATGAATATATTTGAATTTTACAGTAAGTTGTATAATGCACATGACTTTTTACGCGAACAATCAATTTAGCAAAGTAAACAATGTTATCATACTTCAAAATACATACTTCAAAGAAACCGTACCGAATTAACACTTGAAGGTGAGTATATATGCACAAACAAAAATATAATGAAATCCAATATAACTTGGTCTGTGACATTATATTAAAAACACCAGGAACTCCCACCAACTGCAAGAAGGTCAGGGGACGCGGAAGCTCAAGTCTTGCTGGTTTGGCAAGACTGGCGCCAAGTTTCGGTCTATGGAGAGGGAGGAACAACACTACAAGCATTTTCGCGCGCGTCGCGATCAGACGTGTTGGAACACTCTCTTTGGCGGGAAATTCGAAAAACGAACTATGAAATAGTGACTAAAAAATATAACTCTAATAAGAGATTAGCA
Organism: Mamestra brassicae; assembly: GCA_905163435.1. Lineage (NCBI taxonomy): Eukaryota > Metazoa > Arthropoda > Insecta > Lepidoptera > Noctuidae > Mamestra > Mamestra brassicae. The sequence goes on from LR990991.1 coordinate 17,263,608, forward strand.
ATTTGATGCCGTTGCTTAAAAAATTTAATGATGGGTGAAAAAATATTTCGCGCGTTTTTCTTGCTCTGTTTATTTACATTGACAAAAGGAAATATAGTGATGGACGAAGAATGTTTGAATTACACAGTGTATCCAGTGCAGTACGAACTAAATATTTATCCTCATGTGCAAGAAAGTCGTTCATATTATGACTGTGAATTAACAATAACTATAATAGCGAATGCGCCTAACGTGCTTGTCATAACCTTGGATGCAAAGGATTTGGAACCGCAAAGGGGCTCCATCAGAGTTTTCGATGGATCCCGTGATATTATAAATACTGCAAGACCGTTTGAATTTGATAAAGAAAACGGTAAATTACACATTTATTTAAAGGAGCCAATGAAGACGTATTCTGCTCCCAATAATTTTAAAATCTATTTAATCAATATGCGGTTCAGAAAATTACTGGATCAAGATTCAAAAGGTGTGTTTTTAGTGAAATACAAAAATGAACGAAGTTATGATAACCAGTAAGTAGAATACTTTTTTAAAACGTCTAATATTTATTTTAAAAATTACAATGCAGGTACAACGTGATTTTTTTACTGATTACGTTAAGAAGAAAAAGAATTAGAATTGATATTATAATAATATAGATACAAACAGTATATTGTTATGTGATTTTGAAGTTATTTAGGACCTGATAAAAAAATGTTTTTTTTTTAATTACCGTTTTGTAGAAAATGAAGGTTGATAAGTATTTCGACATTAGGACGCACTTTCCTTTTCTAATAAATCAAGAACCCAACCAGATACCAGTAAACATAGTGGTATTATTCATAAAAATATCTAAACTATTAGCATCTGTTTTGGAATTGATTGATTAGTAAAATTCACTACAGATAATTTCAATTAGGAAAATGCCTTACTGGTACTAAAGTATTCAAAGAATTTTAAAAATAAGACTTTTAGTGTTTAGTTACGTTTATTAAAAAAAAAAACAAACGAAATGAAGGTCCACTGCTTTATATGCTACTGAGGGTATAGGATCAGAATTAACTTAGTAAGATATTATCATCAGCCGAGAGACGTCCACTGCTGGACATAGGCCTCCCCATAGGCCTACACTGCGATTGCCATGCTTGGCAGGCGGGTTGGCGATCGCAGTGTAGTTGTTGCAATGCACAGAGAATGCTGCTGCCCATTCTCTGGTGAGTCCCTTAGTCACCTCTTACGACACCCACGGGAAGTGATGGGATGGTGCTATTCTTTTACGTTCGACACCATACAGAACACGTAAGACTTATTACTATGTATTTATTACTTGTCATAGGTACCAGCGGCGCACTACATTATATTGTAGTGCTTCTTGCAAAACTATTTTTTCACAAAAACTATTTCGAGCCAGCTGAAAAGTGTACGCGACAAAATTTTGTCGTAGCACTATCTCGCAACAAAACTAGACTTGACCAATCGTAAACATAGTCTGACTATATAACATAGTCATATAAGGCAAAGCATAGTTTTTCTGATCAGAAATTTCTGCGACCAACGCCAGAGTTACTATGATCTACATCAGCAGTGACTTGCCCTTGAAATGTTATTGAGAATCATTGGATAGAGTCATCAACAAAAATGAAATTATAGCTTTATGGAGCTTTAAGTTTTTTAAGAATGAAAACAAATAATTCGCAGATTCACCCTGTATAGTCATGTAAGTATTTGATCAGCCTAAGAGAATGTATAACTGGAATAAAAAGTATAAATCCAGATCATGTTCTACCCATCGGCCAAGTTTTATCCAAATTGGTTCTGCTGTTGAGGCGTAAACAAATATCAATACATTCTACTTTCACATTCATTATATTAGTAGGAGTCTTCTCCCCGGAAACTCGGATATCAGAAAGTGTAAAAAGGAATTCAGTCGATTGTCAAAAACATAGTCTGACAAGAAAATAGAGCGTGTATAAATTCTACCCTTAAATAGTGTTGTGAGCTTGTGACCTTTCAAACTATTGTCTATAGAACAACTGGTTAGACTCACATATCGCTTATGTGCTAATATGACGATGCTAAATAAACTCATATTACGCTACTTTTTGCACTGTTGCTATGCAAAAAATGCTAATGATTTCGGTCTAGGTATCTTTTTGGCGAACTGACTGAAAATTTAGTCGTTCTGTATGCTTATTTTTTGCGTTTGAATTTAGTTTATTTCCTTTTTGACGTGACAACGTCTAATAAATCGATGAACGCCGGCTGCACGCACGAAAAAGGATGACTCATTGTAACGTTACGCTCATTGTAACGTTACGATTATTTCATCAATGTTTTGTTATGACGTTGTCACGTTAAACTATCGTCCGTAAACCGACTTAACAGACAACCAATTTTTCATGGTTGAAGTGTTAGCGCCGTAAGGAGTCTATTTTTCAATGGGACGTGGTAACCTTCAAAGTCGCTCCGGGTGACCAAGGTGAATCCGGTCGTTGTAAAAATGTCATAATTATCTTTGTACGCATTTGCATCGCTGTTCTATTTCGGGAAAGATAAATAGTTGAAACGAGTTTTTTTGAGAAAATATGTTTTCCAGTAATTGCTAGAATGAGCTTTTTTCCTACTTTATTTTATAAATATGAACAGCTAGGATGTTTGTACTGCCTTAACGCCTGAAAGGAATTGGTTGAACGCAAGCAGACATCTAGGCAATGCTCTGGATTAGGACATACAATATTACTTTTTAACTAAGTTATAATCCTCTATTTTCCCTTTCTTATGTATGGGAAATCCGCTCTGGGCGGAGCAGAAGGGAGTGTCAGACTCTTACTGACTAAAACCCATCCGTGTTCCTCCTAATGCCTTTTCGAATAAATTCCGCAACCCTGGCAAGCTTTGGCTCTAGCGGGCCCCGTCTCCTATGCTGACATCTCTGTGAGGCGCGCGTGGAACACATCGTGCCGTCGATTTTGGATGGCCAGCTACCCAACAATCGTCGACCGCAGGTCCGCGAGTTTATTCAGTCCCTAAGAGTTCCTTCGAACTTTCACACTTTCGGTGATGAAGCCACTGGCAGAAGCTAGCTTATACAATCTAAACTTAATAACAAAGAGATAAAACATGTTTAAAAAACATAATTCTATGTAGTCCATCCGATTTTCAAAAAAAATTGGACACGTATTTTTTGCTTATTCAAATGGCTAAAAAATCCTAATCCTACTAATATTATAAACGCGAAAGTTTGTAAGAATGGATGGATGGATGTTTGTTTGTTTCTCTTTCACGTCAGAACGGCTGAACGGATCTCGATGAAATTTGGCACAGAGGTAGATAAGTAGTCTGAAATAACACATAGGATACTTTTTATCCCGGGAATATGTTCCCTTGGGATAATTTTCGACATAAACGCAGGCGGAGCCGCGGGCGGTAGCTTGTTTACTATATTTTTTTTTAAATGTGGGAATGTATTCGAATTTTATAAATCGTTGCCTCAAATGAGATGTCACTTACTGCCGACCAGCAGTAGCTGAAACGTCATGTTTGAAAGGCAAACATGACGTTTCAGCTACTGTTGGTAGCTAATTTGACAGTTGGTCAATGGTACGTTATTGAGATCGGCCGGCGATAGTCAGATCCCACCTAATGTCAAAATCATGCATTGGTAATGAAGCGTTCATTAGTTAATCATTGAATTTTGTAGTCTAGACTTTTAGGAACCACGAATATTTTTTCCGATCCATTCTCGGACAAGTTCTAAATACGAGGTCTACCATTTTAATTTTCTATCCTTCAGAAATGGTTTCTTGATTTCATAGTAGGAACTTATTCCTATCCGTTCAGCACATCCGTTTAAATGTTTTGATAATATTACCCACTAAACCGGGAAACACACAGACACTGGATAAATACAGATTTTCATAAAAAATACCCGCACTTCTTACAAAAAAACATAATTATTATCAACACATTCTTCCAAGTATTTCGTCTAAATTCAAGAGCGCATTCTCAATGACGTCATTCCATACAGTGCTAATTTTATTTAGCACAACCTTGGAAGCATTGAACCAGTTCATTCAATTTAATTGAACTAAAGGTGATTATCAAATTATGTCATCGACTGAACGGTACTCTTTGCGGAGTATATCATTTGACATTGTTTACATACTTTATAGACTTGAATACAATAAACTGACGATTAGAATATATATTTAGCCATTTGTTCTTGATAAAGAGATCAAGGGCTTATTAATTATAATATCATTTGTTTGCATGAAACGTGGTATAATATATTTAGTGCAAATACATATTCCGCCATTTCATGATGGCATGCAAATATTAAGACCATTCAACTTGTTTTAGTGTCACTAAAACAGTAACACACAATAGTTAAATTAAATTCTAAAGTTTTACAGAAAATAAAAAATTATAATTATCAAAACAATAATAAACTTAAGTTTAAAAACACATCACAAATCGTAAGGCAACTAAATTAACAGTGTTTAAAGTATCAAAATACAAACTAAATGATAACAATTGATTTTTTCATTGCTAGGTTTGTGTATAGAGATAATATAGCTTATTTATCGTGTTTAATAGTTAATAGGATCAAGTTCATACCTAAGAAATTATCCATGAGGTTACAAGTGTAAGTCAAAATATTTCTTTACACATAAAGCTACTGTATAACCACTATCAGGCAAGTTCCACTGTAACACAACATGTAGAAATAAAATGTACGGCTCGCCAGCACACAGATAAACCCTGCGAGGTTTTCGTTGTGTGGCAAAAACCAATGTTAAATAAATTAATAATTTTGGAAATAAATAAATAATAATAATAAATACATAATCAGCAGTTCATTGTTGGACATAGCCTTTCCAATCGATCCTCGGTACCTAACCGCCGCGTCGCCAGCAACTAAGAACTCCCTGCAAAGATCGTTTTTCCACCTAGCCGTAGGGTTTCGTACCTGATGTTTGCGATTTCTATGGGCCTAATGTTTCATAATTAAACAGTCCCATCCCACAGTACGAGGAGTATTATCAGACCTTCACACCGCTATTTATATTGTTTCATATCTGCAGTGCGATTCTGTAAACATGTCGAAGTGAAGGTGATTCGACCGGCTGGTGTTTATGACATCAATGATTAATTTTATGAAAGTAGAGACTGAGGTAACAAATTGACGCTGCTTTTGAATACTACATATAATAAATCATTACTGCTACTAGATATAATTATCTCCCGAAAGATCTGGATTGAGTTTTAAAAACATTATAATAATTGAAAAATGATTGAGATTTCTTCTAATTGTATAATAACTATTATACTTATTATACTAGATAAGATACTATACCACCTACGTGAATACTTGGCCAGCATATATTAGCAAGTTACTAGTTTTTATTCAAACTCAACATGGATATAAGGCCGACTTCCATATACGTGCGACCTTCTATCCTACGTGCAGTCTGGATTATGTAGCAATGTTTATGGTCAAAATCCATAGACATTAAGTGTTTTTATTGTCTGTTAGTGAAACTCTTTAGTGCGTTGTAGTTTTAATTTTTTAATGGTTTTTTGTGGCATTGTCAATTGTTTGGCGGAATGAGTGTTGGTGTAGAGGAATTAGTGATGGTGTTATTAAATTAACGTATTGAGGAGGTTTTAGGATTATCTGAACTGCAATTTAAATTTCACTCGGCCGTAATGCCTTTATGTCTTGATTTAATTCACGTGTTTTATTGTTTTTCACTTCCTATTAAGAGGTGATTATTTAGGATTTTAAAAGGCCCAGCAATGCAAAACAAATCCTTATAAAATATTTGATGGCCTCGTAAAGCAAGATAGCTCAAGGAAAAAAATACCTTAAAGGATTTGACGATGGTCTGTAACCAGTCAACCAGTGGGACAGAATAAAAATAAACACGTTTTGTTATAAATTGAGCACTTTTCTTTACTTTGCCAAATGATATTACTAACCAGAATTTTATCCTTATTAGAGACACTTTTGGATGATGTCATAATGTGTTTTTTTTTCAAAACCAACCGGTTCGATTTCTTACTAGGAAAACCGATTATTCAAAAATCCATTACTTTTTTTGAATAATCGGTTTTTGTTTTTGTCAAAATCGGGCTCGAGACTTCTTGCAGTGATTTTCAATATTCTCATAGTTTTGGATTTGGCCATCTACGCACACTTTAAAAATTCAACCTCTATAAGTATACATTCCGTCAAAAAACTATCGGGAATTGATCTTTTGTTTATTATTGTTTATAAACATTTATGATCTTTATTTTCGGACAACAATGATCCATCGTGTTAGAAAACAATATTATAATTTATTACTAGTGTTTGTAGTTAAAATAAAACAGCAAAGCAGACAGAATAAATAGTATTGTGACAAGGACATTCATAAATTAATGCTTAGAGATTATCCTCCTCACAAAACTTACTCTCCGCCACAGTTTTTAGAATGCTGTTGTCACTCGCCCACAACCTTGACAACAGCGACGTGGTTCCAAATTCAATTTTAATTTTTTTTGTAGCTTGGCACAACTGTTTTCCATTTTGGCGCGGAGTTTGAGTTGCATCTGTCATTTAGATTAAATACTGTGCTGTTTTTTGTTGGATCATCTCTAGTGTGTGTTGCGAATTTAATAATGGACAAAAACATCGAACAACATCTTCAACTGAAGTTAACATAGCAAAAGTGAAGGAAATAGTGACTAAATCCTCATGCAAGTTTGAGAAAGATAGCTGGTGAACTTTTTGGTATGTCTCACGAGTCGATCCGTACCATTTAAACAATCAATTAGGTATGAAACATGTTGCCGCTCGACTAGTCCCAAAAACTTGAATTTTCTCCAAAATATCCCGAGACCCGACATTCAAGAAACGCATTGTTACTGGTGCCGGGACGTGAGTTTATGATTTTGACATGCAAACTAAGCTACAAGCTTCGGAGTGGCGCCTTACAACTGAACCGAAACCGAAAAAACCACGCCGAAGTCGATCAAAAGTCAAATTCATGTTTACTGTTTTCTGAGACTATCGCGGTGTTGTGCACTCGGAATTCTTGCCGAAAGGTCAAACGGCAGATAAAGAATATTATTTGAGCATTATGCGGCGTTTAAGAGAGCAAATTCGACGAAAAAGGCCAGATTCTTGGATTTTGCACCACGATAATGCGCTTCGCACAAGGCCATCATTGCGAACGAGTTTTTTACTAAAAACTCTACAAATACCAGCCGACTTCTTTCTTTTTCCTAAACTCAAATTACCACTTCGTGGCACCCTTTTTCATTCGATAGAAGACATAAAAGAGAATTCGCGGCGAGAACTGAACTCAATTCTGGAAAAAGCGTTTATAAAATGTTTCGATGATTGGATTATTCGTTGGCGTAAGTGTATTATTTCTGAAGGAGCATACTTTGAAGGCGATAAAATAAATTTGGAAGAATAACTCACATTTTGTGTGTTATTGATCTTTTCCGGGTATTTTCTTGACTGAGTAGTATATGGTATAGATAATTTCGTAAGAATTGTACAGCCACCTAAGGCTACAAGTATTAAAATTACGAGTAGGTTTATCATTAATATAATTTACGTGAAAAGTCCACCTACTAACTTAAAAACGTCCTGTTTCTTCTTCCATACTTAATTACTCATTACAAAATCAATGAAGCAATACAAATAAATCAATTAAGTAATACAAATGTTCCACTTAAAATATATATGTGTATCATGTATAAGCATATACTTTAGTCGCTAATTAACTAAATAAATTGTCTGCCCAACGTCTCGCTTCGTTAGTCATACCAAATGGGACATACACTGCGTTGCTGACACTGTTGAAACTTCTGACAATCACTAAAACGTCTACTTGTCCAAACGTGACGTGGAAGGTAAATTTTTTGACAAACGCGTTTAAGGTTGATGATGTGCGATGTTGATCGAGTGTTAAACCGGTCGTTAAGGAAAATTACTGATAAAAAACTGATAATTGAAGTTGTATGGTAATTTATCCTTATAGATTTTCTGACTTCTACTTAATGGTTAGGTTAAAGGTCATACAAATTGTGAAGGATCTATGCAAGTGATGCATAGGTTTGTGTAGCGTTTTGGATAACTCATCATCTTCCTACCTTTATCCCATGTTACTTCAGGACAGGGTCAGCGCAACACGTTTTTTTTCTTCTATTCTGTCCTGTCAGCCGTCACGCTATCACTAACTCCCTTTTCTTTTAAATTAATCCTCACACAATACATTCATCTTTTCTTTGGCCTCCCTCTCCATACATCCATATTTATATTCATAATTATTTTCCTAACATGCGTTTTATCCCTCCTCTTCACATGACCATATCAAGATGAGTTCTCTTTCAGCTTTTCCGTCACTGGCGCCACTATTAAATATCTCTAATGTACTCATTTCTCACTTTACCATTCTCGTTACTCGTAACTATGCATTTTATAAATTTGGATAAAAGTTTTAAGTTAAACCAGCAACCTCGGAGAAACGAGTTAAACACTGAATGCATTGTTTTTGTAATACTCATATAATATAAATAGGAATTCAAGATATAGATGATGTCTGTTGTCTCGACGACATGGCATACAATTAGGTAATTCGTGAAATTATGCAATCAGACGTGCTATCCCAATCACACACAACAAATCACTACCAAGATAAAAGATTGACCGGTTGCAAACGGGTTTTTTTACATTTTTGCCGCATATTTAACACGCACTACGGCATAACCACACACACACTTCCGGACGGCTCACGGCCTTGGTTCATATCTTGAGCAAGTTAGTTTCTTCAATGGTTTCTTTGTTATGTATCTACTAAGTTCATAAACAATGGCATAAAAGGAGTCACCGTCTTTTAAATATGGCAAGACTACCTAGATTTCAAATAGACTTAAAAGACCTTGTACCTTGTACCTACTTATGTCATCATCATCATATCAGCTGAAAGACTTCCACTGCTGGACATAGGCCTCCTCAAGTATTGCCACAACAACCGGTGCCGTGCGTCTCGCATCCATCGGCTACATGCAACCCTCACCAGGTCATCGGTCCACCTTTTGGAAGGCCTTCCAACGCTGCGTCTTCCGGTACGCGGTCGCCACTCCAGAACTTTTCGGCACCATCGACTATCTGTCCTGCAAGCAATGTGCCGCGGGTTAAGTCGGTAACCTTGGTCCTCTTGCGGATATCATCATTCCTGATTCGATCACGCTCACTTATGTATTGTCAATAAAATAAACGGAAGCGAATTTTTGGCTATAAAATTAGCACAATTTTGTTGGACATTGCATGAGTGCAAATATGAAATTTATTTCCTGATGACTCGCCGTGTTCTCTACTTCGCTCCACTCTTGACGAAGCAGTCGTAGTCACGATGAATTTTGACCAATCGCTGAAGTTGAACAATAGTTTTGAGTGTACAGTACTTATTTGTAGCTCGCTTCACGATTTCTATCTAGGTGGTTCCGTGAACTTTACTTATTGTAAGCAGTTCAACTGTGCGATTCTGTAAACATCTCACCGTTTAAACTTAGGAGTAGTCAACATGAAGTGAGCTGTCAGTTCATACAAACAAGATGTATGATAGTTCAATTCATGTTCACTCCTTCAAGATATCACGGTGAGATCTTGGCAGAATAGACCGGCTTGTTCTAAAGAACATAAATGGCATGATGTTAAAGGTCACCATATCACCGCCGGAGGCTTGTTGGTGGGTGTTGCTAACTACATAATTTCCTTTTTAATGTCTATGAGTACGTGAGACCTCACAACAACACCCACTAAATATCTATGTAAATATAGTCATTACGGAATAAGCATGTATCTTTTTTCTAACTAAAACATTATTTGCCTCAAAAGCCGTGACGCCCATACAGCTGACAAAGGGACAGATATATTCGTTCAAAATTGTTATATTATCTCGTCAATGTTTTCACTGTTTATTATTAAATTTCTCTATACGGGATAGATTGGTTAAAGCATATTTCCTATTTGTAGACCACCGATCACTATTTATTTATTTATTATATACTTTATTGTACACCTCATAACACACACACATTGTACACTAGATGTATCTATGAGTGTACCTATCAGGAATGAGTCAAGAGTCCATGTTTGTGCATGACAAATACTTGTACGAAGAAAATGAGTTCACCTCCTAGCATGAATGTGTCAAGGGGTCGTGTCTTTCTATGGGAAAGGTGCAAACAAGTAACTTACACAGGAAAATCCGATGATGTCAAGGATATTGAATGCATAATAGGTATCTAGGAAAAAGATGACCTGACCTGGTCGTGATCTGAGTGCCAAATTATACAAATTTTTAAGCAACGTTCGCATTCACATCTCAGTCGCATATTGTCAAAAAAGCCTCAATGAATGTGATACTTTGACAGATTGCGATTATTATTTTTTATCGGTTGTGACTATGCCACTGGCTTGGTTACAAGGCTTTTAAGCCAAGTCTTAATTTCTTGTGTTTTGCATTAGAATGCGGATGTAACACATTGTAATGGTTTTTGGAGTATCTGATAACAAATATATCCGGCCTTCTCGGCAAGTTTCGAGTGAGGTAGTCAATACTATAATAAAATTCTCAGCTCCACCTAACCGAGATCGCGCCTGTTTCAATTATTCCACATACTTTCCAGGTGCGTGGACACTTGAGACACAAAACTACACCAATTTACATCACAATATCCACTAGGAATCAATTTACGAATAATTAAAACAGCCGCTAAACTTCACTCGACAAAATCTCGCCAAAAACTTAGAATGCAAACGTTGCTTAAGAATTGGTAGAACTTAGATAACTCAAAATCAAAAGTCATTTATTCAAAATAGGCTGAGTAGCTTTTTGAACGACAAAGTTCTACATAAAGACAGTCCCCTAAAACGCCCGCCCGTCACCACTTCCTAGTGTTTTAGCTCTAGTAAGCGACGAAACACTACTGCTATGATGAGATCAGAAGAATATAAGTTGATAAAATGGTTATCATAATATTTATTAGCTAATTAATTCATTATCTTTGCACAATTTGGTATGCACTCCGTAAGAACAGATTATGTTTCCAAAAGGAATTTACATTTTAAATATTGTTTATTTTTTGTACACCTACCACAGTGTAGTCGTTGAATACATTGGTTGACTTTTAGGAAATCCCTTTACTTCTTTATTTATTTAAGGTCCACCAACAAGTATTTACACAGATTTTTCATATGGAAGACATGCTTAAATATATATTTACAGTGTAACAATTTCTTAGTATTAAGTACACCTATGTATTTAAACGTTATGTACAGTGGTGGTGGTACTAGTAACTGTACATAAATTAATAAAAGCCTGTGTGAAGCCCGAGAAAGTACCAGCAATCCCTTTGCTGCTGTTGGATTCTACGGGCTCTCACCATTTTCCATCACTTTGTCTATCGATACCAACCTTATCTAATATCCATCCACATCTTCGTTATATTCATTAACTTTTATCCCCTTTCAGTTACAGTTACCTGTTCGCAACACGCCTATCTCCGAACAGAGCGAAGTACTTCTTTCCGTGTTTCGTAAACCCGAGGTTTGAAGCAGTGTTCAAATTCAAAGTGTATATCAAGAAGATATTCGACGGTCAACAGTACACTAACACCAGTCTTGTCATAGCCCAAGAACAGAAGAAAGACAGGTGAGTTTTAAACATAAAATGTTACATAGATCTACTAAAGAGTTTTTCAATAAGAACTTTGTTTTTTAAGACAAAATAAAACAAAGAATTTAGATAAAGATGATTTAACATTTAACACCACTGGATTATTTTTTGTGGGGAGTGTTAAAGACAGAGTCTATACGGAGCCAATCGAATCGATTGCAGCCTTAAAACTTAAAATCCGTGACGCAATTAAAGAAATAGACCCGCCATTTTGCCAAAAAGTGATGAAATTTTGATGAAGGAATCGACATCGGTCAGCGTGGTCGTGGTGGACATTTGCCAGATATAATTTGTCATACATTGCCAAATCTTACTCGTTGTAATACAATAAAAATTTGAATCATCTTCATCTAAATTCTTTGTTTTATTTTGTTTTAAAAATCAAAGTTCTTGTTAAAAACCCCTTTACTATCAAACAACAGAGCGAGTTTTTGTATCGAGCTTTATATTTTGATACCCCACGTAACGTGACTAGTACTATGTCACGACTAATTATATTTGAAACTGTTCCTTAGCACAAAAAATCAAGTATAATTACACCATTTATTTTAGATGCATCTAAACACATCACATAACTCGGCCACCACATTGCATTATCGACAAAGCAAAAAGCGACAAGCGAAAAATGTCTGCATACGAAATAATAACTTCCGGATTTGGGGATCGATCCTTGACCTTTAACGCAGATGGTCCATAACCGCTGTCATGACATACCTCACTTTTAATGAAGGGACCGCCGCTGTGACCGCCAATATGGCAACATGTGTGGTAACAAACATTGATGACTCTCCAATTTTATTAGGTTGGTCACCAACGTCAATATTTGACCCAAACATAGTGATGTCGTTGTTTGGCAGATTGATTTGGGTTAACAGAAAGGTGTTGTTTATTTAGAAGTGACACCATAACGATTAGAAGTTGATTTTGTAAGACATTTTAAATGGTTTAAATTAACTGTAAGTTTTTGCTGGAGCCACCCGGACCAGCTTCTTAGTGTTTAGTTACAGGAGTTGTTTGTATAGTTTCATGCAAAAAGAACTGTGATGATTTTGCTAATACATTTTGCTAATTAATTTATAACACACTTTAGAGGTATGCTTAACAGTTTTTTACGCATTTGCATACCCGAAAGGTCCGATTTTAATAATTTTAAGTGTAAGTTACATGTACATAATCAACCGTAATTATGAAATAATTTAAATGGAAAAGGATTAATATCGTGATACCAATCACCATTTTTCCATTCTATCTGGGTTTTGATTGAATAATTATAACTTAAAGCGGTAATTGTGACTTAACCATAATAGTTAGACATATATTCTTGCAGATTTTTTATAAGTGAAAAGAAGTACTTTAATCATGTAGTACATTACATGTTAAGTTAATAATGTAGTTAACTAATGGCGAAAGAATTTGCACAATTAGTTAAGTCATTTTTGAGCCAAATCTTAACAAACAAACAAAGAAATAAATCTATCCTCTTAATAATATTAGTTTAGATTAGATTTAAATCACTTTTTGACAAAATGGCGGGTCTATTTCGCTAAATGCGTTACGGATTTTGAGTTTTAAGGCTGCAATCGATTCGATTGGCTCCGTATAGACTCTGTTTAATTAATTTATAACACACTTTAGAGGTATGCTTAACTGGGTATAACGTCTCATAACCTCTACTGAAAAGGGACGATCCTCCGACCAGATATACATATGTTGAGTCTGGTGGGATACTACCTGATGATTGATGTCGGGCTGTTGTATATGTTGAAATCGCTTGGAGATCTTTGATAGCGCGATGTTGGATTTTTGTGTGACATAAGGTTTTTTTTTGTAGTTCTTATGTGGCGGTATATGTGTATTATGCCGCTACAATACTGCGTTTGTCGCTAAAGATCAGACATTAAAAAAATCATTTAGCTGGCTTAATTTCTAGTCCGTCGTATTCCAACGAAAACATTCTGATATTGCAATTTCCCAGCACATAAATATCCGTTTTTACTTAAAGAATAGTTATCTTGTTTTCCAAAAGATATCATGCTTTCTCTTCACTACCAACTTGGGTGGTGGCTAATCGGAAATAGAAAATATTTTCAACTTTCCAGTTTTTGCCGGATGATTGAGCTTTAAGACTATAAAGACAGGTCTTACTGCAAGCGGTCTTATGTTCTTTTAATACGTTGTTGTTATCAAGATCAATATTATCAAATGTAAATAGAAAGAATATTATTTTAGTAAGTACCTAATGGGTGAATATTCAAGTTAAATTATTTTGTCATAATGACTAAAACTTGTGCGTACTTTTTGAGATCCATACTTGTTATTGACTTGTTCGAACCAGCCCGTCTCTGGCTGTCCTCCCCCCAGCGACGCCCTAAGCCGAGGCCTAAACCCCACAAGGGGTGCTCTTAGCGTGTAGTCGTTTAGTTTGTAAGTTTTTTTATAAGCCCTGGCTGGAGGCTTCAATATTTATATTAAGACCGCCACAGGTAAGACCTGTTAAGTAGTCGACAACCTTCTAGGTTGAAATGCCAATCACAAAAAGAAAAAAAAATATTGAAATTATAACAAAAATTTGGCCTACTCTGCAGAAGTGACACATTTAAACATGAATAAAAAAGTGTGTCTACTGAAATTACAATGAAAACATGTTGCCCCGATACCAATAGACATCTTAATTAAAGCAAGAAAATGATGATTTATACAAGTAAGAACTTAAAGTCAAGTCAATATTAAATCATAGCCCGCTCACAGTGGAACCGTGGGTGGCGAGACGTTTTACCCTATAAGGCGATCACTCCAAGTGTGGGCACTGAGAATTGTGTCAATTATTGTGGACGAGACGTGCGTCGTGACCGGTAACGTATGTTGCGTACACGTTGATTGAGAAAAGCAATTCTGACGAACTTGTCTTACGAGTACAAAGACAGATACACATAAACCTGTGTTTATCATCTGGATACCATGAACTTGCTCCTTACCACGGTATAATGTGACATTGGGTTGATTAGGTTAGGCCCTTTCGAGACCTTAAGTCTTCTTTTATTATTTATGAAAACATCAAGTGATTTATGAACATGAATTAATAAGATAAAGTTCTACTATTTGTATGATTGCATTATACATATAATTATTGTCAAATAAAGAATGAAAGTGTATCAGAGCCTCAGACCAATTAAAACTCCCTATCAGAGCTGTGGACAGCAAAAATTAAATTTATAAAATAATAAGGGATTGACGGAAGCTCTATACATAGCGACATTCTACAGCGAACGCGATTAGGAATACAAGAGATTGATCACGTTACATTTCAACAGCGTTTTTCAATCCCATACGTTGTTGACAATCGCCTTCGTCATGCTATCGCTGACAGCATGTCAGTGTCTCTGGGGCTGACGAGATTTGGTCCTTCAGAGTCTAGGTGACTCTGAAGGTTTTTGGACAAGTTTTCTTCAGAGACTTATGTAGTAGTAGTACTTATGTTTATGAAAATATTAAATGCATGCAATTAGTCAAATAAAGAAGGTAACTTCGACTCAGACAAATCAACTCTCTGTGAGCGAATGGATTGTAAAACATTCAAGAGTTTCGTTTATTTACAACAGGATGTAACTACAACATAATTATGTAGATACTAATAAACAGCAAAATTAATTAAAAAACTTAGTAGGTATATACAAACTCGTAATCTAATCTTAATCTAATCTAAACTAATATTATTAAGAGGATAGATTTATTTCTTTGTTTGTTTGTTAAGATTTGACTCAAAAATTACTTACTTAATCAATTTTGCAAATTCTTTCGCCATTAGATAACTACATTATTTACTTAAAATATGGGTTATATTTTATTTTCTGAAAAAATAGGGATCCCTACGAAAATTGCAATAATGTAACCCAAAGTAGCAATATTTTAGCCTAATGAATCTATTATTTGGCGTGCGCTGGGAAAACTGTATCAGGAAAAAGAAAATGTTTAAAATAATGTATTACATGATTAGAGTACTTATTATCACTTATAAAAAATCTGTAAGAATATATGTCTAACTATTATGGTTCTGCACGCAAAATACGCGCTTAGTCGTGGAGTTGCGGAAACCAGCCCGAGTTACATACATACAACTATTATGGTTAAGTCCCAATTACCGCTTTAAGTTATAATTATTCAATCAAAACCCGGATAGAATGGAAAAGTGGTGATTGGTATCACGATATTAATCCTTATCCATTTAAATTATTTGATAATTAAGGTTGATTATGTACGTGTAACTTACACTTTAAATTATTGTCTCAGTATGTTAAGATGGTCACCCATCCACAGACCAACCTAGGCAAGCGTTGCTTAATCTTGAAGATCAACCCGTGCGGCTGTTATTATTTAGCCACGAGCTCCTCCTCCACGATAGTCGCTGTTCTCCGTATCCTGCCGGAGTTCCGTCCGCCGCGCTGCAATTTGCCGTGGTAGCGGAGTTAGTGGAGTACCTACTAAATCCACGCAGACGAAGTCGCGGGCGAAGTACTATTAAATAATAATTGCGATTATCGAAATGAAAAAAAAAAAAATGGGCGTTGAAAGAAGTTGTCAATTTGTCACGTGATAAATTTCTTATATTTGCGCATTTACGAAAATCGTTCTTGCTGTCAGGAAGTCACTCTGTGAAGACCTCTAGTCGGGAAATTAGCACCCACAAGAACATCACCTAGTTCTCTAACAAGAATTCCAGACAGTCTTCAGACGATAATGAAGCAATTTAATAACAAATCGCGTGTGCCCGATCACGTATGTAATGTTCCCATTGTTACAAAGTAGTCATTGCAAACAAGTATGCATAGATGAATATGTTATACTTTTTTAACGGATGTCTTAAATTGGGTGTGATCTATCGAGTTCCTCTAGTTAATTTACAGTACCTAACTGTAAATTAACTAGAGGAACTCGATAGATGTGACGACTGATGGTTATCGATATCAAATCTCGATTCAATCAATCTGCAGGCAGCCTATCCCAGCCTTTTCCCAACTATTTGGGTACTAAGGGGAAGCAAAGCTTAAGTCTGTAGATGAGTGACAATTTAAACCATACCAAGACTCCACCATGCCTCTGAAAGCACGCTATGCCGTTGGTTTGGGCAGCCATTTGTAGATCTTTGACAGTCATTAAAGATTCTTGCAAAAGGGCTAATTTGTTACCTAGTTACTGGGTACAGTTTGGATAAGGCTGGGTAGCTAATGGCTCCATTTAAATGCTGGTAGCTGAATCTGATTGCGGTAAGACAGGAAGCCGACCCTAACGTTCTTTAGAAAATGCTAGGCTGATTGACAAATGACAGAATGCAAAACAAATAAACTGGCCAAGTGCAAGTTGGACTTGCACACGAAGGGTTCCGTATCATAAGCCGAAAAAAACATATTTCTTGTATGGGAGCCTCCTTTTATTTTTTATTTTATTTCATTTTTATTGTTTGTTTTTATAGCGACAACAGAAATACATCATCTGTGAAAATTTCAACTGCCTAGCTATCACGGTTCATGAGATACAGCCTGGTGACAGACAGACAGACGGACAGTAAAGTCTTAGTAATAGGGTCCCGTTAAGCTGGTTTGTGCATTGTTTATATGTAGCCTTTATTTTAGGCTAAATTAAAAAAATGGAAGCCTCAGCTGCCAGTGTTTATTTTTAATGTACTTCAAAGAGGTGGAGGTTATCAATTCGAATATTTATATATATATTTTTATGTATGCATGCATAACTCCGTCATAATAATTAAACGGATATACAAAATTCTTTTTTTATGCTAAAGAGGTTCATTTCGAAATGGTATCGTGTTTAATTTCGTAAAGATCTGATGAAGAACTTTGGAGATAGACAGCTGAATAGATATGGACTGGTTAGGATTTTTGGGGGTATGCTACCCCCAAAAATTCTCATTATTAGTCATTATACTCTTTGGGTAGCACTAAAAAGTGAAAAATAAAAAGCTTTTTTACAAAAAATACAACCGACTTCCAAAAAATGTTTCTAGTGTGGTTTCTTCTTTTTTCGACACCGACTTCCTAAATTAAATGAAATTTATAGTTATTTTTATTTGGAAGTCGGTTCTATTTTTTGTAAAAAAGCTTTTTATTGTACAACTGAACAGCCTTATAGCCAATAAAGTAAGCAATCTTCTGTGCTTGCTTTTCGTCCATGGTGACCTCAAATATCATGATAACGAGGTCAAGAGCGGAGTCACATGAAAAATCCGTGTCGGGTTGCCGTCCCATCGGAATATGAGAGTGATGGAAGAGGCAGTGCACCTGTGTTTGCGCACACACTTGTGCACGATATTTCTTTCGCCGATGGCCAGTCTCGGTTGAGAGTGGCCTCCATGGCCGAAATCGGT
The DNA here is from genome assembly GCA_905163435.1 of Mamestra brassicae. Taxonomy (NCBI): domain Eukaryota; kingdom Metazoa; phylum Arthropoda; class Insecta; order Lepidoptera; family Noctuidae; genus Mamestra; species Mamestra brassicae. The sequence goes on from LR990991.1 coordinate 17,281,701, forward strand.
CAGGAGGACTATTTATAATGTGGGTCAATGATCATACTCTAGGTAAATCCCTTAGTCACTGCTTACGAGACCGAAGGGCAAGGATGAGGTGGCAGATTATAGGGAATAACACGTGCATCATTTTGTACCTAAGTCTTTTGAGCTGACCTATACACTATTATATTCCTACAATTACCACATTGTTCATACTAGGTATCACAAATAATATATCCATGTTTTCACAGCTGTTTATTTATTTTATAAAATTGTACTATTGAATTATCGTGAAAAGATTCAAGTCTTCCGGACAAATAACTGACGAAAAAACCATAAACCGAAATATCACGCTTCTTGTAGACCCCCCCTCTTTAATGTTATATCATTTATATTATTTGTTTTCATAGTGGCTATAGAAATACACTCTGAAATTCGATCAGTGATAACAAATTGTCAAAAGTGACCTTTGAGATTTCGGTAGCGTTTGTCAATCCTATTTTGACTTTTTGACGTTTGTTATCGCTGATCTTATGACTCAAAGTAAGCTAGCGTTATTAAAATTATATTAATGCTAATTATTTCATTTTTTTTCCAGTGACAGCAACTACATAATAATAGAATACATGCCATCTCCACAAGTTGGTCTCCATCAAGTTGGGTTCCACTACTCGCAATTTGCGAGCAATCATGTGCAAGCCAAACATACGAACGACACTCTAATCCTATGGGCACCAATCGACAAGCTCCGTGACTACAAATTCATTCATAACTTTGGAATAATGATTATTAATTTTATACATGAATATGCGAAGGATAACCGCCTGTTAGTTCAAGGACCGATCAATTTGATAGCGGTGCCAGCTATTATCAGTGGTTATGAGATTGGAAGTTGGAATCTTCTGACTAATGGGTAAGTGATTCAGATGAATGGAATCTTAAAAGGTGTTAATTTTGTACACTAGAACTATAATAACAATGAAGTCGTACTAATTGATCTTGTGGGAAATTTTGTACTAAGAATACGTCTAATTTTAGTTTTTTCTTGAAAGAAGGAAAGAAAAAGAGTCTATTTGCGACAAGCATGACGCATACAAAAAAAAAATAGAATACAATAAATTACAAAACTTATGCAAGTTGGGAAGATATGCGTCACATTCGCGCAAAACGATCATCTCTCGATCATGCTGGGACTAGCAAACATTATTTTTAACCTATTAGTAGTATCATAGGCTAGAAATATATATAAGAGAGGCTTTTGATCAGTGGTGGAACACCATTGCTAGTCAAAAGCCTTCCTTATATCTTTCCTGACACTGTTTTCTTTTACGAAAGCTGGTCCGGGTGATGATTTTAATGTCTGTAAAAATCAATAGATACTTTTTTTTCTTTTTCATCTTTACGAACCTCGCGTATCTTGTTCTTTGGAGGATACGATCTAAATGGCTTTTCAGCGCGGCCCACCAAAATGACTAAGATATTGTCGCAATATTTATTTTGTAAACGTTATTTTTTTATATTTATAATGCGCACGACAAAGGAGTGGAACTCTCTGCCTGCGTCTCTAATCTCAGTCTAATCTCTTCAAAATTAGACTGAAAAGCCGGTCGATTCTGCAAACATGTCGAAGTGAAGGCTTGGGTGAAGTGATCACGAGGTGGGCTGTGAATCCATATAATCAAGATGGAATGACAGCTTACTTCGTGATCACGTGACTTCTGGGTAAGCTCGCTCCATCGTCGACTTTGTCTCTGTCATCTATGACCTAGACTAGAGTCAAGAGCAAACCCACCTTAAACATAAAATAAAAATATTTACAAAATAGACCGACAAACACATCATTTGAGAAAATCTTTTGATGTCGAGGTTTCCGAACAAATCTCCGTCTTCCCGTACGCACGAAAATATAAGAAGCTTACATTTCCAATATCAACTGACCTCTTACTATAAATACAGCTCTTACAAAGCCAGGTCAGCTTCTACTGGTCATGTTTAGCGATATGTGCGTACAAGAAGCAGTCGCAAAACTTGACCCATATTCTAAAGTTAGGAGCTCAGTATATTCGCCAAGGTCGACTGATGAATAAGAGCGGATTATATCAGCTGTTATAACAATGTACCATCTGTTCTGCTCCCGTTTTTGTTTCTTTCATATTTATGAGAATATTGGAATTCGCGTCATTGGTAATTTTGGATCCTTTTTGTAATTTTATGTTTCATTTGCAAATATTATTATCTCTATCGCTCTAAGGTTTGTTGTTAGAGAAGCCAATTGTGGGTTAAGCTCGCCTTTGTACGTAGATAAGCTGCTGTACTGTTTTGTTTGCATTGCAAAGAATAAGAATCTTGCCATGAGTTTAGATATATTTATTTTGATTGGTTGTTGGTTGGCTAGTGACGGAGCCACAGGTATATTGGTTGAAAATATATTTATAAATCTAGTTGCCAATTTATATATAGGTGAGATTTTTTAGATGTTGTGAGTCATGTCTCTCAAAACATATTATGAAGAGATGTGTTGACTCAGACAAAAATAGTTACAGAACTTTCAACGTGATCGGTTTTTCCCGAGTTAAACAAAAATATTTATGAGATGATTACAAATTCAGCGTATTCGTGATCCAACTTCCTCACAAATATCGTTAGCTGAATGTATCACATAAGATAAAATGCTTCCACTATCTCCTACAAAATTTCATGCTAATAATGTTAATATATGCCTAAACAGAATTGTAAAATTATCTTTCGGTATCTCTTATCAACATGAATGATTAGCGGTAGTTTAAAAGTGGCGCTAGTGACGGCAAAGTTTAAAGGGAACCGCTTATCTTGGTATGGTCATGTGGAGAGGAGGGATGAAATGCACGCAACTAAAAGTGTTATGAATATAAATGTGGATGGATGGACAGGGAGAGGGAGGCCAAAGAAAAGATGGATGGATTGTGTTAGGAGTGATATGAAAGAAAAGGGAGTTAGTGATAGCGTGACGGCGGACAAGATAGAATGGAAGCAAAAACGTGTTGCGCCGACCCCAAGTAGCATGGGATAAGGGCAGGAAGATGATGATGGTATCTCTTATCAACAATTTAAAAAAATCTGTATAGAAAAATAACTATTTGGTCCGTCACTTAGATTTTCAAAAAATATCGGATACGTGTTTTTGCCTTTTCAATCAATAAAAAACTGACATAGTTAAAGAATGCATCAAAGTTATGGAGTGGAGGCTGGTGACATCATTTGTTGGTAATTAGTCTACCATCATGTGACGTCACTCGAAATTTAAACGCACTGTATCTTCACAAAGAGAGATAGAAACATCAAAGTTAGTGTAGGTAACCAGGATTTTTGTAAAAAATAAAATGGTTTAAAAGAGTGACCGTGGAGTTTCTTGCACGTTCTTTTACATAGAGATCTACGCTTTGGAACGTGCTAAGCGTAGATCTTCATGTTTTCGAGTGACTGACTTTGACAATTCAAAAGTACCTGTAAATGGTTTATTTGAAATAAATGCTTTGACTTTGACTTTGCGTGACAAAAGAAAAAATATGTAAGTACGTGTGTAATATTTTTAGAAAATCTAACAATATTTTTTTAATGCGAAAATTTTCAGCGACTTCCGTATGGTAAACACCGATCAATTCACAAGCATCAAGCAGATAGAATCCATGACCTTCGATCTGGCACAGCAGCTCAGCAGGATATGGCTCGGTAACCCTGGCGAAGGGGAGAGGACCAGGTGGAAAGAGGAGTGGTTCAAGGAAGGCATGGCTACCTACTTGGCGTATTACTTTTTGACACAGGTGAGTAATAATAACAATAATAATCATAATTATTATAATTTATTATTTATTAATTATTATTGGACTACTACTTTTTATAGTTTTAAACGTTTTTTAATGTTTTTTTTAAGAAATATTTAAAAGTATAAATCAGTATGTACATATATATATATACATATATATATACATATATATATATATATATATATATATATATATATTATATATATAATTCTTTATTAATCTTTTTTCTTTTTTGTAATGGTGAAGCACCTCTGAATTTAAACATTTAATTAAATTCATCAATGTGTTTTTTTGTTCTGATCCATGGTTAATTATAAGGTGTCTGGTAATTGAGTGCTTTCCTTCAAATGAGATGTTTTACAGATATGCATATGTTGTTTTGTTTTCGAGTAATTCAACTCTTGTTTAAAAGTAAAGAGAGGCTGCATGAAAATTTCAGAGATTGAAATATAGTACGCTTAATTTCCAAATCATTGGTATTATTAAATAAATTATCATTCCAAGGATTTATTTGTTCTTGAGCTTTCAAAAAAGTATCAGAGGCGATTTCACTAAATCACAAAGTTTTCGTCGTGAGGAAACTTCTAATAAAGCTGAAAAAGTTCGATAACATGAAAAAAACCCAATTTGGTCCACAAGTTATAGGAATTACATCTTTGCAAATAGATATCATCATCACCATCATCAGCATATCAACGACGTCCACTGCTGGACAGAGGCCTCCCCCAAGTGCCGCCACAACAACCGGTCCTGTGCATCTCGCATATAGGAAAAATCAATAGGGAAATAAAAAATATTGTTACGAGCTTGGGGTTCGTGACAATTAAAAACAGCCGATTAAATAACCAAAATGACACTTTAATTTAAAAACACTAATTACAACTTTTAAACTCACTAATTATTAAACACAAGTTCACCACTGATCACTTTATTCGCACTTGAAGATCGCTTCCGAAGTATTCGCTTGTATCGCTAATCCAATACTGACTCGGTCGCAGAATACGCGCTCCTTTTATAGGTCAGTTTATTCTAGAAACTTCCATTCTCGAAACATCTGGAAAGTACTCGTAACTACCGCTGCCGACTGACCAGATACCGAGAAGTGTAGAATGTTCTGGCAAAGAAGTGTCTAGAAGGTACTTGACTCTACTAGTTCTGCTACTCGATACTAGATGGCGCTAGTAGTAACTTAATGTACCCGACATTAATTCTGGCGCGTAACACTGCCCCCTCCTAAGACATGCTCGTCCCGAGCATTATCGGTCCCATAATAACGCGCCAGTCGATCCACATGGACGATCTTAGGAGCACTTCTTGTACCTTTCTGTATACGGTAGGTCACGTCGTTAATTTTTGTCACAATCCGGTACGGCCCGTCCCATTTAGCTTGAAGCTTAGGAGATTTCCCTTTACTGCGAACTGGATTGTGCAACCACACTAGTGAACCTTCGTCGAACCCTTTATTGTTCATTTTACGGTCATAACGGGTTTTCATCTTTTCAGACATTTGCTGGCCCGATTGTCTGACGTGCTCATAAATGTCATTCATTTTGTTCCGCAAGTCATTCGCATAATCGGTTATATTGCGTGGGGCATCAGGTGGTATTCCGGTGATCAGATCTGCAGGCAGCCGCAATTCTCTTCCGAAGTTGGCGAAGGCTGGTGTCACCGATGTACTTTCGTGAACAGCACTTCGGTATGACAGCAAAAACGGTTGTATATGCTTGTCCCAATCGCGTTGCCGGTTTTCCACGACTTTTGCCAGGTATCTCTCCAATGTCTGATTAAATCGTTCCACCATTCCATCAATCATGGTTTCCACTTCCTTTTCACGTGCTACCGGCAATCTCCTTGGTCGCTGACGGATAGGCAATTCTTCTCCTGTGTTTATTTTGTGTTGAACTAATCCAGTCTTTCCGATGTCACCATCGTTTGAAGAGAAAACACTGGCGTACTTCTGTAACATCTTCTTTGCCTTGACCAGTTCATTCTGAGACAGAGCGCCGCGACAGTCGTCTAAAAGTGTGGTCACTTTCGTTTGTGCGTCCTTGCTGAGGGTCTCGGTCGAAAGATATTGGCATCGACGCAACCAATCCACTTCCTCGCAAGTACCAATCAGAGTGCCTTTTTCTATCATCTGTTCCTTATCACTAAGGTTCAGGACACGTACCCCTGAGATGTCGGTGGCTCTGACCAAAGTTCGTGCCACTTTCCATGGAAGGTCAGTGTCTACCTTTTCCACGAGTACACAACGATGATTCTGCCCAGGATTCCGAGGAAGACTAACCGGCACAATCGTTTCCGATCTCGGAGGAAGAACAATCTTCTTTAGGCTGTACACATTTCCTGGTAACGCCCCTTCCATGAAAAGTTCCTCTTGACCACATTTCATAACTCCTTGATTAACGTCGATCTCACAACAATTCTTCCTCATAAAGTCTAAGCCCAGAATGCAATCATCCATTATATCAGCCACGACAACATTATGCAGGTAGATTCCGTTGCCTAGCTTCAACTCCGTCTCGCTCTCTCCTCGGACGGGTATACGCTGACCAGTGGCTGTTACCAAATTTATGCGGTCTCGGTTGTGTACGGAGTCCCCAAGGAACCGACTTACAAGTTGGGAACTGACAACCGTGCGAGAAGCTCCAGTGTCTATCGTCAGCTTACATGGCGTTCCGTTGACCTCGCCCTTAATGATTAGGCTATTCCCGTCATGGGTTTGTGAGATCGAAATCCTTGGGGCTCTTCGAACATCAGCCAGCACCCGCCCCGCAGTCCTGGCTTTCACTCGTTTCCCTGCTGTTGCTGGGCGGTGCTGTTAGCCGCCCTACCCTCTGGAGATTGGGTACTTTCCCTTTCTGCAGTCCGCTTAGGGCAACTGGATCGAAGGTGGCCCCTTTCCCCGCAGCCGTAGCACCTAGGGTTGTATCCTTTTAAACGGTCGCGAACTATGGCCGCTGCAACCTCCCTGACGCGATGGGAACGATGATCCTGCCGTACAGCTTCCACTTCCAGTGCATGAGCGTCATTAAGCGTCCCGTGGTGCCCGAGCCTCACAACAGCTCTAACTTCAAGGTCGCGGATTCCATCAATGAATGCCTGCACCAGGTTCCCTTCGATGAGCGCAGGCACGGACTGGTAAGCTTTTCGAACCAGCTTTTCCACTTCAAGGGCCCACTGCTGCAGGTTTTCACTGTTTTGTTGCACGCGATCCTTGAGCTGCGCACGAAACACGTGTTCCAGATGAGCGTCGCCATACCTAGCTTCTAACGCCTCAAGGAGTTGCTCGTACGTCACTTCCTTACCGAGAGCTTCCAGGACAGTTAAGGTCTGGTCGCGCAGGCCTAGGGTGAGAGCAGTCATGGCCTGATTTTTACTCCACCCATTCGCCTTCATAACAGCCTCAAACTGTATTTTGTAGGCTGACCAGGAAGATGTCCCATCGAACGGCGGCACTTTGAATCCACGTAGCGAAGGTGTAGTAGCTACGGAAGTTGCAATTCCATCCCCTACTTTAAGGTTGTCCAGCGTTTTCTTTACGTCAGCAATCACGTTGTCAACCCGATTATTCATTTGGTCGATTCGTGTTTCAGCTTCCGTCAGGCGGTTCTCATGCTGGACCACCTTATCTCTTACAACCTTTATTTCTTTGCCAAAAGTGGCGTGTAGATCCTTCATAACGAACATCTGTTCTTCCTGGCGGCGCGCCTGCTCCTCCTTGTCATGCTGGAGCTGTTCTTCCAACCGACGGGCCAGTTCCTCCTGTCGGCGAGCCTGTTCCTCCTGTCGGCGAGCCTGTTCCTCCTGTCGGCGAGCCTGTTCCTCCTTGTCTCGCTGCAGCTGTTCTTCCAGCCGACGGGCCTGTTCCTCTTGCCGGCGGGCTTGCTCCTCTTGTCGGCGGGCCTGCTCCTGCAGCATCATCATCAGTGCAGCAAAGTCTGGAGCTGCAGATGCTGGAGCTGCTGTGGACGGACCGGCCTCCATGACTCCGGGTACGGATACCCTCCGTGTCGTCCTTTGGTAGAATCGGCAAATATCCCACTTCTGACACCAATTGTTACGAGCTTGAGGTTCGTGACAATTAAAAACAGCCGATTAAATAACCAAAATGACACTTTAATTTAAAAACACTAATTACAACTTTTAAACTCACTAATTATTAAACACAAGTTCACCACTGATCACTTTATTCGCACTTGAAGATCGCTTCCGAAGTATTCGCTTGTATCGCTAATCCAATACTGACTCGGTCGCGGAATACGCGCTCCTTTTATAGGTCAGTTTATTCTAGAAACTTCCATTCTCGAAACATCTGGAAAGTACTCGTAACTACCGCTGCCGACTGACCAGATACCGAGAAGTGTAGAATGTTCTGGCAAAGAAGTGTCTAGAAGGTACTTGACTCTACTAGTTCTGCTACTCGATACTAGATGGCGCTAGTAGTAACTTAATGTACCCGACATTAATTCTGGCGCGTAACAATATAAAAAAATATTATTTTTTTAATTTGACCATTTACATGCACTTTTTAACTGTTAGTCAATTAAAAAGATTATGTTAGTCAAACACCAATCATTCTGTATATTTTTAAACTATTATAGCTAAAAGTTCGTCCTTTTTTATGGATGGGAAATCATCAAATGACTTTTTCCGCTCCGGGTGGAGCGGAAGGGCGTGTCAGACTCTTACTGACTAAAACCCATCCGTGTTCCTTCTAAAGCCCTTTGCGTTCCAGGGCCGCGTTGACTCTTTCGAACAAATTCCGCAACCCTGGACCAAGTTCATCCTGCCATCTGTACTTCACCGAACGCAGTATTATATTGATGCCTGCGTTTATTTTTTCACTCAGACTAATCAAGCACTGGAGCCTTGAAATTGTATATTTCTATCAAAATATTTGACCTAGACCTGCCTTTGGTAGATACTTATAGCTAGTAAAAGAAATATTATGAAGTGTTTTTCATTCAAATAATAAGATAATTCATGATCTGTTTTTGTTCCCAAATTAGAAAGCAAAACTTCCATGACTCGCTCTCGCTCTGAATTTATCAAAATAAATATCAGCTCGCGGCAGGATATAATTATGTTTAGATATCTTTTTCCATCTTGAAATAAATTATATAATAATACCAGCTTATAAAAATACTGTACAGGTCTAAATTTCTCAATGAAAGTACTATATTTACTTCTCAATCATCATCATCTTCTTAACCTTATCCCATGATACTTTTTTTTTTTTTTTTTTTTTTTTTTTTAAGGATGGGAAATCATCAAATGACTTCTTCCGCTCTGGGTGGAGCGGAAGGGCGTGTCAGACTCTTACTGACTAAAACCCATCCGTGTTTCTTCTAAAGCCCTTTGCGTTCCAGGGCCGCGGTGACTCTTTCGAACAGATTCCGTAACCCTGGCAGGCTTTGGCCCTAGCGGGCCCCGTCTTTTATGCTGACATCTCTTTGAGGCGCGCGTGAAACACAACGCGCCATCGACCCGGGCCTGGTGGTGATCGGACAGCGAGCCACCCAACGCTCGCCGTCCGCAGGCCCGCGCCTACGGTGGCCGGGGATCGCCCTGCGACTCCCGACGCCCGGGGCGTCTTCTCCTGTAGCGGCGGTTGGGACGAAGGCCTTGCCTTTCCCTCGCGCGGCCCGCCTCCTCCTTCGCTAGCATTACTGCTTCGCAGAAGGAGGTGACCGCTTCCCAAGCCTCCTCGCTCCGGACCATGGATTCAACCAGGGCCGGACGCGAGAGGTTGCCGCCGCCGATCGCCTCGACGAGGACACGGCGGTGCTCAGCCCAAGCAGGGCAGACCTCCACCGTATGCTCCACCGTGTCCTCCGGGCGATCCTCACAGTGCTGACACCCGGGCGTGTCCTCCCGCTTAATCCGAAACAGGTACCTCCCGAAACAGCCGTGTCCGGTTAGTACCTGCGTCAGGCGGAAGGTGAGGACGCCGTAGCGCCTCTCCAGCCACTCCTCAAAGAGGGGTCTTATCGCCGCAATTGTGGCGTGCCCAGCGCTGGGTTGCGACAGTCGCCGTTTCCATATCGCCATGGTATCCTGCTGGAGCTCCGTCCGCCGCGTAGCAATTTGCCGTGGCAGCGGAGTTTCGCCCCGGCGAAGCGCCTCCAAGCGCCACGCGTAAACGTGCGCGAGGGCTCTCGCCTCCAGATCCCATGGCGTTAATCCGGCAAGGAGGCTCGCCGCCTCGCCGGAGACCGTGCGGTATCCCCGGGCCAGCCGGATGGCCATGACCCTTTGGGATGCGTTGAGCTGGCGGGCAGGTCGCCCCTTCAACGTCAGTGCCCACACTGGGGCCCCATAAAGGGCCATGGACCGCACGATCCCCGCATAGAGCCTCCGGCAGGAGGCGTTTGGACCCCCTAGATTGGGCAGGAGCCGCTTGAAGGCAGCCCCGGCCCGCTCCAGTCTTGGAGCCAAACGTCGGAAGTGCTCCTCGAAGTTCCATCGGCTGTCGAGAACGAGCCCCAGGTACCTGATCGTCGACCCGACGCCGATGTGAACCCCTCCTACCGTTATTTGGGATCCCATTGGTGGCCTGTTCCGAGAACCATAAAAACACATGGCTTCGGACTTGTGCAGGGCCACCTCGAGACCCAGTTGCCGGATCCTCTCAACGACTGTCGCAACCCCGCGTGTCATCACTTCGGCCGCCGCCTGGTGCGACCCCCCCTGTGCCAAGACTAGCGTGTCGTCAGCGTAGCAGACTACGTTGACGCCGCTAGGGAGGTCGGCGCGCAGCACCCAGTCGTAGCCGATGTCCCACAGGAGCGGCCCCAGAACCGAACCCTGTGGAACACCGCACGACATCTCTCGCCGGTTCCATTCTCCCCGGTGACCGGGGTAGATGACGGCCCTGTCCGTCAGATAGGCCTCGACCACGCGACGGAGGTAGGTTGGCATCCGGTGATACCGGAGTGCCTCCCTGATGCAAGTCCAGGGCAGGGAGTTGAAGGCATTGGCGATGTCAAGAGACACCGCCAAGACGACCCTGCCCCGGGACACCGCATTCCCCGTCGTGAGGGCTCTCACGCGCATGATGGCATCCACCGTTGAGCGCCCCGTGCGGAAACCAAACTGGTTCTCCGCCAGATTCGGCCCCACCCTCACCAGGTGCCCGACGAGGCGGTTTGCTATGACTCTTTCAAAGAGCTTGCCCACCTCGTCGAGCAGCACGATGGGCCGGTAAGCGGACGGAGAATCCGCAGGGCGCCCAGGCTTCTTAATGAGGACCAGTTTCCCCGTCTTCCAACGAAGTGGGAACTGGCCTCTCTCCAAGCATGCGCTTAAGAACCCCCTTAGTCGAGGCCCGAGAGCCTCCAAGGCCAGGACCCAGGCTTTCCCAGGTAAGCCGTCGGGTCCTGGGGCGGTATTTTTGGCCTTCAGCCTGTTTACCGCCACTCTCAGGTCTACCTCAGTCACCTCCAGAGCGTCGTCATCGTCGTCGCCGACGTCGTTGTGGTCCGCATCGGGCACCGCAGGTGGCGGAGCCATATGCGGGGGAGCATGCTCCCCTCTCGAAGGGAACAGAGCGCTCACCACGTCCTCCACCAGCTGGGGCCGGAGACTCTGCGTCAACGGGGGGGCCCAGGTGCGGAGTTTATCCCGCACCATTTTATAAGGGCGTCCCCACGGGTCTCCGTTCAGAGACTCCAGCATCTCCTTACGAGCCAGATCCCTGGCTCGCAGGATCCCCGCTTGGAGGGCGGCCTTCGCAACTCTGTATTCCTCGTACAGCTCCGCCTCCCTGGCCTGCGCATCCGGAGGCCGGATGCGGAGCCTGCGATGCCTGGTGTACAGGCGCCGTGCAGCAACGCATGCCTCGCGCAGCGATGCCAGCTCCCGCGACCACCAGTACACCTGGCGGCGGGCGCGTCCTGGCCGGACCCGGGGCATTGCCACGTCACATATTTCGGACATGGTCTCCCGGAACCACTCCGCCTCGTCGTTGATGTCAGCAGGCCTGTCTGGTGGTGACACCCAGGCCTGCACGATCGAGGCTTCCAGGAGAAGCTCCCGGTCCAGCTGCTTCAGCGCCCACCGCGGACCACTCGGGGTCTCTCGGACTGGCGCGGTTGAGGTCTGGGTGGAGACGTCAAACCGGATGTACCGGTGGTCCGAATACGTCTCCACCTCCTCCATGACGCGCCAGTCGACGACACGCGGTGACAGAGCAGGGCTGGCGAACGAAATGTCCACCACCGACTCACCCTGCATCCGCACACACGTGGGGACAGAACCCCGGTTTAGGACGATTAGGCCTGCCTCCAGAGCCCAGTCCTCCACCATCCTACCCCTCGTGTCCGTATAACGGGAACCCCAAGCCAAGTGCTTGGCATTGAAGTCCCCGAGTACGAGCACGGGGAGGGAACGATACCCGGCGACGACGACAACCAACTCCCTAAGGGAGTTGTGGAACTCGGCGAGAGATCGGTTCGGAGAGAAGTAGACCCCCACTACTACAATCTCCCCAAACCGTGCTGCTACGCACCCCTGTCCTCTCCTGACACTCTCGAGAGACGGGGTACCGGCGGCGGCCGAAGAAATTAGGGCCACTGAGCCGTTGAGGTCCTCCACCCAGTCATCCCTGGGCGGGACAAGGTACGGCTCAGCGACCACGGCGATGTTGATCGACCACTGCGCCAAGCTCTGGAGCAACAGGTGCTGAGCGGCGGCGCAGTGGTTGATGTTCGCCTGGAGGAAGCGTAATGGGGCCGTTATTGGCATTCCATTACGGCCTCCTCCCGAGCCCTTTGTGAGGGCTCCACCGCGGCATTCGCAGTAGTGGCGGCGGCAGCGGTAGAGGCAGCGGCGGCGGTGGCGACGGCGGAGACGGCGGTGGCGGAGGGCTTCCTTTTGCCCCCAGCTTTGGCGGGCGGAGCGCAGGCCTTGCCCCCAGCCCAGTGATCGGCCGGCTTGCCAATTGCCGCACATACGGTGCAGTGCGGCGTGGCGTTGCACGATCCGGCCCTGTGACCGGGCTGACCGCAGCGGAAACAGAGACCGGTGCGGTCAACCTCCGAGGTGCAAACAGCTCCCACATGGTTGCCCACCAGGCAGCGGAAGCACCTCAGAGGTTTGGGTTCCAGCAGTTTGACCTGCGCAGAAACCCAGCCCACAAGGAGCCTACCGCCCTCCGTTATCTTCTTGGCCGCCGTCACGGGGCAGCTCACCACAACCGTTCGCATGCCGGTGTTGTCAGGACGTATGGTGCCCGCCTTCACTTGATCGGCAGAGCACCCCCCAGTCCTGGCGACGGCGGCCGACACCTCCCCCTCGGAGACGGAGTCGTCCAGGCCCTGAATACGCAAGTCGACGCGCTTGGTAGGCCTGGACACTCGGGCCTCATCCGCATTTAGGGACGCCCTTAGCCTTTCAGCCAGAGCGTCAGCGGTCGGGCCACTGGCTGCACCGGGGATCTCCAACATCCGGGCCCCAGTCAAGGTCACCTTTAGTCGGAGGCCCCCAGCGATGCCGAGCTCCCCCAGGTTGACCGCCTCCTTCGCCTTCGAGAGCACGTCGCGGTACGTCACGCCCCTCTTTTCCGCGTCCGGCTGTAGTGTGATCACTACAGCTGCGGATTTCGGGGCGCGAAGCCTATCCGCGACGCTACGCTGCTTTTTCCGCCGCTTCCTCCCCCGTTTCCGTGCCCTCCTGGCTGCCTTGCCCGCCTTTTTCTTCTCCCCGGCCACTTGCCATCCGGCTTTCGCCGCAGGAGAATTTAAAGGCGGGGACTTTGAAGGCGGTGATGGCTTATGCACCGCTGGCGTCTTTGCCACTTGTGCCTGTGCCGGTTTTCCCAGAGCCGCCGCGACCCCTCGGTTGGACTTTCCGGAGGGCCCCGGTTTGGCAGCCATCCCATGATACTTGCGCAACATATTTTTTCCTCCATTTTGTCTTGTCAATCGTCATGCTATCACTGACTCCCTTTTCTTTGATTTCACTTCACACGCCATTGCCATCGTTTCTTTGGCCTCTCGCTCCTTCTCTACTTCTTCCCAGCATTAACACTAGGAAGTGGTGACGGGCGGGCGTTTTAGGAGACTGTCTTTATGTAGAACTTTGACGTTCAGAAAGTGCTGGCACTCAGCCTAATTTGAATAAATGACTTTTTGATTTTGATTTCTATCCATCTATATTTTCTGAATGATGTCTCAAATTGTTATCTGCGTCGAAAATTATAATATTTTCTATTCCAACATTACCCGTATTCGTCACTTTCAGTATAACTACGACATTCAGCAACCACCCAAACGCCATCTTGCCGAATATGGTCTTCGTATGAAACACAGAGCCATGGCCGTAGACTGGCATCGAAGCATCCCAGCATTGGAATCCTTCAACACTTCACTGGCTATTGAGATCCCACAGAGGTATAAAGAGTTGGTGACCATGAAGACTGGAGCGATATTGTGGATGTTGGAAAACTGGGTGGGTTCTGACAAGTTCCATCAGGCGTTGGTGCATTATATTAAGTCTAGGTAAGTTACCTTGAGTAGAAACAAAGTGACATTGTTTTGCCAATAGTGATTGTCCAAATTCCAAAAGTTTCGTATTGACCACATTTTGATTGCGTACAACCGCACGTGACATTTTTTCCGCGATAGCTATTGTCAAACAGCAATAATGTATGGACAATTCCATGTTTTTTTTACAATTCAATATAAGCACTATCGAGAGAGTCTAGAGCTTCTGGACTCCAATCATGTCACTGATAGAATGTCACTAAATTAGCGTTAATGTTTGTTACAACTTTTGTATTAATTTCTTCTATTTTCGCATTCGAAAAATATAATTAAAAATCTATTCTATAAATTTCTCTGGAGTCTGAACAAACGTCTACTTATTATATTATTATTGCTTTTGCAGTTTGCCGTGGATATTTTTGAAACTTTATTGAGGAGGGATTGGATTTGATACCTGCTCCTTTTACCATACATAATATTATATTTAAAAATTACAGAAGAGGTAAATACATATCCCTGCAAGACTTCACAACAGCGCTAGACCAGGATACGATAGAGTGTCTCCACCAGTTCTTCAACGGTTCCACTGCATCACGCATCCTCGGCTCCTGGTTCAGAAGGCGAGGGTATCCCGTGATCAACGTCCAGGTGCTGAGGGATCGGGTGCCTAATGCTGTTCAGCTGAAGCAGGTTCGTTGACAATTTAATGGATATCATCTTTTGAACCTCCCACGTCTTTTGCGTCGGTTAAAAGTAAGCAGACTGAAAACTTCAACATTTCACTAAAGTTTTTTTTTATGTCATAACCCTAAAATATCGATAATTCTTCGTAAAAAAGAGCTTCCTCATGAAATACTCTTACGAGGATTGACGACAGATTAAAATATGTTTTTATTTACCGATGATACCGGTGCTTCTTAATATGAACATTGAAATTAACTCAGAGGTCATAGTAAAGTCTCTTTCTTGTCCATAAAATTCATTTTAAAGCACGGATCATGTGAGAACTATGTAGATTAAGATCTGAAAGTGATTTTTAATTGATGCAGATTTAGTGAACTTGTCCAGATACCTAGTTATATAGTCCTCCTCGATTTCGGCCATGGCGGCCACTCTCAACCGAGACTAGCCATCGGCACGGGACATATTATAGTGCACAAGTGTGTGCGCAAACACAGGTGCACTCCCTCTTCCATCACTCTCATATTCCGATGGGACGGCAACCCGACACGGAGAGAGATCTGACGCAGGACAAATGTCTTAACATGCTTTCCGAGGCACGGGGGTGTCACACAATCAACTTCCAAACTCCGGGCTGTCACTGACAAATTCCTAGTGGACACTTTTAGATAGGGAAACCAGGTATCGATTTGTTATCGTCTAGCTTTACTCGGAACTATATTGTACTGCCACGGTCTTAATATTCATACGTCAAGTGGTTCATTTTCGCTTTTTTAATTTTTGATTTCAATTCATCAACGCGACACTTTTAGATTATCCTTCAGTTTAGGTTGATAAACTAAATTTTTGCGTTGGCAATATATATTAATATAGAACATATATTATGCAAAGTAAAAGCTTGACTCATTTCTACCTGTCTGATATCACATAAAAGAATAACTCCAAAATTAAAATGTATCTCAAATTATTCCCTCATTCTCTTCCAGAGACAGTTTAGCTTCACCCGTGAGCACCGCTCTGACACCGACTTCCTGATCCCCATATCGTACATGGTTCAGAAGAACCAGAACTGCTACAACTGCTACCAGCCGCGGTTCACTATTGGAGCACAGACGTACACCTTCGGAGAGAACCTGAATGGCGGATGGATTTTACTTAACAGAAAAGGATCAGGTGAGTTGAACTTATACTGCATAGCCTCTTTCAGCCTTGATAGAAGCGTTTATTAACATTTAAAAATAAAAACCCAAAAAAAAAGGCGACACGGTTGGCGCAGCGGTTGAGCGATTGACTGCTGCGCTGCGTGTCGCGGGTTCGATTCCATCACAGAACAAATATTTGTATGGCCTAAAGATAGTTGTTCCGGGTCTGGCTGTTTGTGTATGTGAATTTTTATGTTTGTCAACGCATCCACGATACAGGACAAAATTCGTAGTGTGGGGCAAATTAAAAAAAAAACTATGTATTTTGCTGCTGCGTTTCTTGTAGGTAAAATTAAATTATTTATCTGCGTTTGATTCAATTTAATGTTTATTATTTGTTGCTAAAGCAGCAATAGAAATACACACTCTGAAAACTTCAACTATCGGTGTATGATATATAATAACCTGACATTCAGATGGATGACGATACGATAAGGACCTGGCAGTCTAAATTTGGGTCAGACTGAACAATATGCTGAACAAAGTTGTAGGATAAATTCAGAAAGGTTGATGAAATAAAAAATAGCGCATCGATCAACCACAACCAAAAAATAACAAACTTCTTAACTCTCTCGAACTTCAAAAGAAACTATTCAAAAAGGACCACGAAATGCGAAACCATTAATTGAGCAGCAATAGCTGCTAAGAATAAAACGGATGAACTTGACAAGTCCTTGGCTAAGCATTGAATCTATTTGTGTCATACCCACGCTCGTAAAACTGCGCAGATTTATTCACGATACTCGTACAATGCATTTTGTAGTCGTAATGCATAAATGTAATGACGACGGTAATTCCGGAAATATAATGTTGTCTGACAGAATTTATGTCTGTTGCGACAAATGTCCTAGAACCAATAAAAACACACAGTGGTGTCCGCTAAATATTCAGACTTTTTTTTTTAATGATGGGAAATCATCAAGTGACTTCTTACGCTCTGGGTGGAGCGGAAGGGCGTGTCAGATTCTTACTGACTAAAACCCATCTGTGTTCCTTCTAAAGCCCTTTGCGTTCCAGGGCCGCGGTGATTCTTTCGAACAAATTCCGCAACCCTGGCAGGCTCTGGCCCTAGCGGGCCCCTTCTTTTATGCTGACATCTCTTTGAGGCGCGCGTGAAACACAACGCGTCATCGACCCGGGCCTGGTGGTGATCGGACAGCGAGCCACCCAACGCTCGCCGTCCGCAGGCCCGCGCCTACGGTGGCCGGGGATCGCCCTGCGACTCCCGACGCCCGGGGCGTCTTCTCCTGTAGCGGCGGTTGGGGCGAAGGCCTTGCCTTTCCCTCGCGCGGCCCGCCTCCTCCTTCGCTAGCATTACTGCTTCGCAGAAGGAGATGATCGCTTCCCAAGCCTCCTCGCTCCGGACCATGGATTCAACCAGGGCCGGACGCGAGAGGTTGCCGCTGCCGATCGCCTCGACGAGGACACGGCGGTTCTCAGCCCAAGCAGGGCAGATCTCCACCGTATGCTCCACCGTGTCCTCCGGGCGATCCTCACAGTGCTGACACCCGCTTAATCCGAAACAGGTACCTCCCGAAACAGCCGTGTCCGGTGAGTACCTGCGTCAGGCGGAAGGTGAGGACGCCGTAGCGTCTCTCCAGCCACTCCTCAAAGAGGGACCTTATCGCCGCAATTGTGGCGTGCCCAGCGCTGGGTTGCGACAGTCACCGTTTCCATACCGCCATGGTATCCTGCCGGAGCTCCGTCCGCCGCGCTGCAATTTGCTGCGGCAGCGGAGTTTCACCCCGGCGAAGCGCCTCCACGCGCCGCGCGTAAACGTGCGTGAGGGCTCTCGCCTCCAGATCCCATGGCGTTAATCCGGCAAGGAGGCACGCCGCCTCGCCGGAGACCGTGCGGTATCCCCGGGCCAGCCAGAACCACACTAGACTTAAGTGGTGGATTACGGCGCACTATTTCATACAGAGATGAGACTTGTGTCTCAACGGTGGAACATTATCAGCCCTAATCATATTTTTTAGGGTTCCGAACATCCGTAAGAAACAGAACCTTTATAGGATCACTCGGGTGTCTGTCTGTCCGTCTGTCTCAGCCAATTTTCTCAAAATCCACTGGACCGATTCTGTTGATATTTCGTACACAGTTGGTGATCCAAACACGGACGTATTACGTGAATAAATAAATGTTGAGTACGGGGGTCACCCTTGGGGGACAAACAAGAAAATTAAAATAAAAGTTTATCAAAATGTACCATGTGATATATCAAATTAACGGGCGAGGGTTTTAAATAGATTTTTTTTCTTAATGTTAAAATAACCAGTTTTGATTCAAGAAATTAGATAAAAAAAAGATTACAGAAGAATTCTATAAGAAGTTTATAGTGTTGAAGTAACATGTTACAAAAATGAAGTTCTTTCGGAACTGCTCGGACTTAGCCAATTATTAGTTTAAATACTGATCAGTAGATTTTTTATTGAAACAATTCTATATATAACTTGAATTTAGAATCTCAACAGAAATTAAACTTTTTTATTTTTTTATTAATAATTCTAAACATTCAATCATCTACCTAGCCTTTTACCAACTATATTAGGTCAGCTTCTAGTCTAACCGGTTGCACCTGATAACAAGTATTTTACACGGTGCGACAGCCTCTATTTTTTTTTTTTTTTTAAGGATGGGAAATCATCAAATGACTTCTTCCGCTCTGGGTGGAGCGGAAGGGCGTGTCAGACTCTTACTGACTAAAACCTTTCCGTGTTCCTTCTAAAGTCCTTTGCGTTCCAGGGCCGCGGTGACTCTTTCAAACAAATTCCGCAACCCTGGCAGTGATGTAAGCATAGAAGACGGAGCAGAGCCTGCCAGGGTTGCGGAATTTGTTCGAAAGAGTCACCGCGTCACCGCGGCCCTGGAACGCAAAGGGCTTTAGAAGTAACACGTATAGGTTTTAGTCAGTAAGATCTGACACGCCTTTCCGCTTTACCCAGAGCGAAAGAAGTCATTTGATGACTTCCCATCCTTAAAAAAAAATATGAGCCGACACGAGACGCCTGGCAGATGTGAAACATCGGAATTATTTTGTACAAGCAAAGAACAGACTAAGACAGGAACTAAATATTATGGCATAATGAAAAAAAAAACATATAGACTGTATCTAATATAGCGTGGCTACGCGTTGCCAAGGCATGCGTCGCCATGCCAACAATCGCTTTTACCCGCGGCTATGATGTTTCACATCAAAAAAAAAAATCGTTTGGCAAGACTTGTGTTATTTTCTAGCTGCTGACTATCCGTAACGAGTGTCAAAATCTGAAATGACAGCCATAACATTGGTTATGGCTGTCATTTTAGATTTTTGCATTGGCTTTAACGTGCTTTTCGAGGCACTTAGGAGTCTCGGTACATAAATGATGGACCCATCCACGGACCTACCTCGGCAAACGTTGCTTAAACTCGAACATCAACCCGGTGTTGTGCAACTGTTATTGTTGAGCCACGAGTTGATTATTAAAGATCTATAATTGATCATTTCAGGATACTATCGAGTCAACTATGATGCAGTTACTTGGAGACTCATAGCAAATACTTTGAAGGAGAATATGACAACGATAGACGAACTCAATCGAGCTCAAGTAAGTTTTATGCCCATGCTTAAAATAATAAACATTTATTTCAGATAAAATCCATATTTCAACACATACACACACGCACACACACTTAAAAACGATTCATTGACATACAAAAAAAATTAATAATAACACACAAAAAGAAAAACAGTTCAGAACACAGTTACACACATTAAACAAAAAAAAAAAATACAAAAAATAAAAACATGAAATGTTACAAGAAATGTTTTATATTAACAAGTCCAATTTTAGGCACCAAACAATATTATAATATTTGCTAAAGTATCCGCAAATTCAAGACTCGCTTCATTTAAAGATCGTGTAGACCTTGACACGGTTCTAATTATAAATTTTGATAAATTCCAGATTGTAAACGATGTGTTTGCTCTGTATGTAGCCGGTGACATAGACGATCAGCTTGCTATGGAAATACTAGATTATCTAGATAAAGAGCGCAGTCCTGTAGTGTGGGAGTCAGCCCTGTCGGGATATGAAATGCTGATCACTGATGGAGCTGGTTGTAATATGACTAAGCTATTGTATCGGGAATGGGAGGTAAGACATTATGCCAACTGAAAACCAGCGCTGGGTGTCTGACGCCCAGCAAATGCTGAGATGGTAACCCTTTCAGTGTAGGCGCAGGCTAGCGGCTTGCTAGATAATATTGTTGTCTTATGATTGTTCTCTTTTTTACTTCGTGTTTTGTTGCTGTTGTGTTGTGTCTGTATCGAATAAATGTTTTCTATTCTATTATATTCTGTTCATAAATTTTATTTAAATCTGTTCATATAGGAAGGTATCCTAGTGAGAGGTTTAATAAGCTGGCACTATATTTGGGATGAATCTATGATACCCCATTTGGTCAGATAGTTTC
Source organism: Mamestra brassicae (assembly GCA_905163435.1). Lineage (NCBI taxonomy): Eukaryota > Metazoa > Arthropoda > Insecta > Lepidoptera > Noctuidae > Mamestra > Mamestra brassicae. The sequence continues at coordinate 17,302,305 of LR990991.1, forward strand.
TAAAGCGGTAAATATACGCAGCGTTTTATTACTATCTCAAATTTTTCGTTACAAATTTGTTTAGATAGAAAGAAATATTACAATAACGAATCACCGAGTGATAAGAGACTATCTTAGCTGAGCTAAGTGATTGTCATCTTTACTGAAGACAACATACCACCAACAGTAGGACTATTATTTATACCGTTGACATAAAAAAGAAGAAGCAGGGCTTTAACGATAAGGTACAAAAGAAAGAAGATTATAAAATATTTAAAAAAAAAATCAACAATTCCAGAACTTCATGAGCAAGAAGGTATCTCCGATCTTCATGCAGCTGACAAGAAGCCAGGACAGTCACTACCTTATGAGACTCTTCAGAAGTAACGTCATTCAGCTCGCGTGTGAGCTCAACTACCAGCCCTGCCACAACCATATTAAGACAGTGTTTCAGGAATACAGAAGAGGAAAATATACGTGAGTTGTATTTATTTTTAACCGACTTCAAAAATGGAGAAGGTTCTTAATTCGACTGGATGTTTTTTTATTCGAAAGCCGTTCGTTACGTTTCAAAATTTGATAGTACACCAAAACAGATAAATTGTAGACCAGAGTGCTGATTGGTCGCCAGTCCACAATTTCTCAAACCGACACGAAGATTACATTATATAGACTATCAAATTTTGATGCGCGAAAAAGTATTACAAATGGTCAGTTGACAATTTATCGAGAGTTTACAATCTCTCAAGTTATTTTATAATCTTACGGAGTTTGCCATTTTCCGGTGACAGGTACAAGGCGTTCTATTTTCGCATTTGAGTTAGTTCGATTCACGGTCCAGGAAAGCGACTTTCAAATTTTTTTTGAAACAGTACTTAACCTTCTTTTTAAAAAAAAAAGAATATTTCCTTAGCGTAAAAATTGATATCACTTATTTATTTACTCATTTCCAGATACAATTCTTATTACAGGTTAATTATCTTCTGTTGAAAAAAATAAATGTTCTATTGAGTAAAATTCGGCAGCAACTTAATTTCGAAAAAATAAAACTGTTGTATTATTTACTCAAACACTGTAATTATAATGTCTTTCCAGGTACTTTCCCGACTGTCGAACGTCGTACTTCTATGTGTCAGCCAACACCGCTACGTGGAAGCTCAACCCCATCGAACAAGACGACAAGTGGATCGCTGATGAAAAAGTGTAAGAAATTAGAGGCAATTTTTTGCATGGGGAATGATCAAATGACTTCTTCCGCTCTGGGTGGAGCGGAACTTACTGACTTAAAACCTGGTCCGTGTTTCTCCTAATGCCTTTTGCATTCCCTTTCGAACAAATTCCGCAACCCTGGCAGGCTCTGCCCCGTCAGAGTCCAGAGGCCTTAGTGAGAGTTTTTAAACTTAATCGAAAATGGAACTTAGGGAAAAAAGAGAGTTTTCCGTATATATGTCACTAGATGGCGTGTCATTTCAATACAAATTGACGTTTACGTTAATGCGATCGAGTACATAATAAAAACTTCTACTAAGGCCGCAGTTTATTATTGCATAGTCGAGTATACCGTAGTCAGTTTTTCAAAACACTTATTTGAAAGCTGTTACTATAATAGTACAGTTTGTGAAAAATTACATGAAATAAATGAGAAAAATATAGGACTTACAAGCTTATGGGATTTGTAGAGCGACACCTCCAATTTAATGGTCGCCTAAAAAATCCAAGTCGGTGTTTGAGAGCGAACGATTAAAATTATCTCGAATTATTAATTGAAGTAAAAGCAATATTGAGTAATAAAATTATCTCTAACTGGGTCTTCCATTCTATGCTTAGAGATAATTTTAATCAAAATATTTATTATACCTTATATTTACTTTACCTTTACTCTATTCCAGACGCGCGAAAAACGCATTTTACGGCAAGATAAAAGTAGGAGAACCAAGGCCAATGCCTATCCAAAGGTCTACTACCACTGAAAAGGTAATATAAATTCTATGTTTACACACCGTGGCATTTTTACAACGGTAGCGCACTTCATGTATCTGTAGCGGCATCTATACCGCTTTTTTTTTAAGGATGGTAAATCATCAAACGACTTCTTTCGCTCTGGGTTGAGCAGAAGGGCGTGTCAGACTCTTACTGACTAAAACCCATCCGTGTTCCTTCTAAAGCCCTTTGCGTTCCAGGGCCGCGGTGACTCTTTCGAACAAATTCCTGTACCCTGGCAGGCTCTGGCCCTAACGGGCCCCGTCTTCTAACCTATTCCGCTACATACTAAATAAATTAACTGACGTTGATAGTGACATCTATACTGCTATATAATAACTAAAATAACTGACGTTGTAGCGACATCTATACTGCTCTGGAGCAAAAAGTAGAGGGCATGTTTGCAGATCTCTTGCAAAAATTAGAGCAGCGACAGCAGTCTGACTGCGAGTCCGACAAAGAGAATTACTTTTCCGACGGCGATGAGGATTCTGCTTCAGAGACTTCTAACTCTCCATCGTGTAGAGCGCCTGCTCTGGACCCGGATGTGCAAATTTAGGGAGACGAGAAGGAACTGGAATTTCTGCCCGCAACTAAAGAGGCGGACCCCCTCATACCCAAGCCTTCGCTGCTACTTAAGAAGTAATTGAGTGCCAAAGATTGGGCACCGATGGCTGGAACCGAATCCGATACAAAGAAGTGGAAAAGCACTTACAGTCGTCGTCAGTATTCAGCGAGCTCAAAGTGAATACGGAGTTGGGCACTCTAGCCTCTCAACCGTCTCCTTGGGTGACAGCAGAAAAATTTAAGAAGAAGCAGGAAAATTTGTTAGGAACAATAGCGCACGGCCTGCTGCTTCAACGTAGGGCCCTTGAGGAGAGTCTGAACGCAATAATTAAGAAGTATCCGAGCGCCAGCACAGAACGAAAGCAGGTAGTGACAGAGGACTCTAACTTCAAAACAATATCAGACCGATTCCGCCAGTTTGTTTGCGCTCATCGGTCAGAGACCATCGACCTTCGTCGTAAAGCTTTCAAGACAAGGAATGACATCCTTAATAACGCACTCCACAACATTCCTCCATCTTCATCCCACTTATTCGAAGAAAAGCAGCTCAGTACTTTGGTTAAAGATAACGGGGGAGTGGCAGCTATTTTTATTTCACCAAAAACCACGGAAAGGGCCGTAAATTCCTTTTGTAAACCAGCTCCGCCGGCTAGATCCAAAGGCACGAAACCAACTTGGCGCACCCGACCGGCTACTCGATACTCCGGAAACTACCACCCATCATTCAACAATCCGCCATCTAAAGGGCCGTCTAACTACAGCCAACGTAGGGGGAGGGGTGGAGCTAAAGCTAGGAAATCTACCACAGAGCAAGCTGCTTGGCACATAATCAGAAGGAAACTATTCACTGTATATGTACATAGCTCTAAAGAAATTTCAGAACACGGTATCAGGACAATCGATCATGATTCAATCTGACAACAGAACGGTGGTGTCGTCCCTAAAGAAACAGGGAGGAACACGGTCCATGGTATTGTTAGAGGAGTCCAAAAATATCGTATTACTAGCGGAGAGCTTAGGAGTAACCATTCATTCCTTTTACCTCCCAGGCCGTTACAATACTGTAGCCGACCGTTTGTCAAGGGGAAAATGTCTCCCGGATTAAAATGTCGTAGACGACGTCACGACAAAAGTGTTCCTCAAAGTGGGGTATCTCTCTGATAGATTTATTTGCAACCAGTCGATCGAAAGTAGTCCCGACATATGCGTCGATAGAAGCATGGGACGCAGGCGATGTTCATCAACGCATTCAGCCAGAGTTGGCATTACAAGCTGGCATGGGTCTTTCCACCTCCTCCTCTGATACCCAGAGTACTACGACACCTCAACCAGTCTTCGGGAACATACCTACTGATGGTTCCACGCTGGGAAACAGTGTTTTGGAGGGGCGACCTGAAACGAAGGGCTTTGGAAGTCCCCTTTCAGATACACAATCTTAACAGTTGTCTGGTCGATCTATCCACCGGTCGCCCTCTGCCGAACGCAGGAGGCCTCTCTTTCGAGGTTTTGAGGATACGGGGTGGGGTGACCTTATAGCAGATATGGATCGTGGCGATATCGATCTTGTACAGTCAGCATGGCGTGATTCCACGTGGCGCACCTATCAGTCTAGCTGGAAACAGTGGGTCTCGTGGTGCAGACAAAATGGGAAAAGCCCTAGTAATCCTCGACCTCAGGATGTGGCTACCTATTTGGGGTACCTATCCCGTGTAAGAAAGCTCGCAGCGTCAACCATATTGGTCCACAAGTCAGTTATTTTAACTTTGGCTGATCCCACACAGAACAAACGGTTGGAAGCTCACCCGTTAGTTTCAACTATAGTCAAAGCTATAGGAATTAAAAAGTGCGCATCCTCATCATCCAAGTCACAAATTTGGGACGTCCACGATATGCTAAGATGGTTGAGATCTCATTGCCCAAGTGATGATAGCATATTCCAAGTTTGCCATGAAGCCTTGCTCTTATTGTTGGCATAAGTATTGACGATCAACATTGCGATAGATCAAGCGATAACATTGTGGCCTAAATTTGGCTCTAAGACCGATAACATAAAGAATCGGAAACCGGGATGGCATTTATCTTGCTCAGGAGACCCAGATTTGAGTTTGGTCAAATGGGTGAATTGCCTGATAGACTTATCAGCGAGCAGACGAATGGCACGACCGAATTTGCCTAGTATTTTTATCACTACACGTGGTGAAGTAAAGGCCGCCACTAGAGAGACGAGTTCGAGATTTAGGCATAAACTATAGTCCGGGTTCAATAAGATCAGCCGTTGCGTCAAGTGACTATCAAAATAGTGTTTCTTTAGACTTTATCTAGAAAAGAGGGAACTGGAGAGGTTCCGATAATTTCTTTAAGCATTATTGCAAATCGCTAGATCGCCCTAGAAATGACAACGTTATCAATATTCTAAATAGTTCATTATCTGCAGTCTGACTAGTTATAATTGTTATTGTGATTTTATTGAGATTCAAAAGACTGAAAAAGATCTCGCTATTTTAATTAATAAACATACAAGTTATTGTTATTTTTGTTTTTTGAAAGTCTAATTCGATACCGAAGATTTTATCGACTAACGTGTTACTTTGTTATTATTGGACAGAGCTCATTAATTTTTTAGATTATAATAACGATACTCACTCTTTGAACGTTTAAATTAGACCTTAGATTTTTGGGATACAGACTTGTATGATATATACAGCTATGATTCTTAAGGTAAATAAATGTATGTCTTCATTTACATCAATATCGGTTTTATTTCAAGGATACTTTACACCTATTTCTGTCACAGTACGCTATAGTTAGAGGGCGCCAGCAGAAAATAAACACGTCTCCGAAGGTCAAGCCGAAGGCATAGAACTGAAATAAGACCGTTTTCCACTCCGAAGGGAAGAAAACGAGTAAGAGGACGGTCAAGCCTCGGCAAGACCTGAATTCTTGCCGAGGCTTGACCGAAGCAAGTCCTTGCCGGCTCTTCGGAGTAAAAATACTAACGAGAACGCGCGCTCTACGGTCGCGCTGCAGCCGTCGCCGATTCCACGCCTCACCCCCGCACCTGGAACACGCTCAGATATGAAAGAACGAAAGTAGACGCATGTGTGCATAGATAGGTAAGGTAGGTTATCTCCGAAGGTCAAGCCTTGGTAAGACATGAAATACTCGTTTTCTTCCCTTCGGAGTGGAAAACGGTCTTATTATATGCGAGCGCGGTCCAAACCTTTCATTCTAAGGGTGGCGCGGAATGGAGCGGCGTCATTTTTTTCTGACTCTGCTCACCCTTTTTTCCTCATGGAAATCCTCCACCCTGGGGCGGGCGGAGGGGTCTGTCAGACTCTTACTGACTAAAACCACCCCGGTGTTCTATCTCCCACCTACGCCGGGGATCGCGGGAACGTATGCGACTTCTGCCATCCCCAGCTCTGCGGGCCACCTCGCGTTGGCGGGGGGTGGTGTTTGACTGAGTGAGGTGTTTGACTCCCCCCGTTACGTCAAAGAGGGGCGCACACTCTGCTCACCCTAGTGCAACAATGTGTTTCTTTATTGCTGTTGTGTTATCAGTAGGTAGTATCATAGTACCATTTTTTTGAAATCGCGCTTAGTGTTATTTTATGTTGGATATATTGAGTGACCACCTTTGTAAGACGACTAAAATGTCACGGTGTATATTATCAAGTGTTAAAATCTGTAATCCTTCCGTGATTTTTATGTGAAATTTTCCATTTTTCACAGACAATTGAAGCCGTCACTGCAAAGCTGCATTCGGATGGAGCAGCGTCAGTAGAATATTCAATTATGATTATATGTATTGCAATTTTTATCAATATTTTCGCGTAGGAAATCATTGAAGTCTATTTTTTTTATAGGATAAAAAAGGTTTGTTTTTAATTCATCCGTTTTTTTAATGTGAAAAATCTACTGATTTATTTAAATCGCCTCTATGTAATAATGCTCTTGTTTTTTATAGTTATTTATTTAATTAAAGATTTTTAATTTTTTTGTCCAGCTCAATCATTTAAATGATTTAATTCTGACTTTCTTCTTAATGTCTAAGAATTAATCTCAATAACAACATTGCCTTTAAAATAAAACAATTTAAACTTCAATGTGCTTTTAATACTAAATGTTTGAAACTAAAATTATGTCTGTGAAGCTTTTATCATACGAACAAAATAATATGTTGGTATCGAAATTCATAAATCACATTCCTTAATTTCAAGAAACACGATAAACATTTATTTTTTCTATACTTGGTTTGGCAATTTTATTAAAAATACTGATAATTTAACAATTTAGTTCTAGTCATGATATTTTATTATATTGCATGAAACTGATTATTTAATGTATTTTGTTATTGTTTATTAAATGTTTACATTATTATATTTTGTTATAAAATATGTGCCTTAATCTAAGAATTCTAAATCATACCAATAAAATAATAAATTATAGAAATAACTTGACTACAACAATAATTTATATTACAATGTAAACTTCCGGCTACAATGGTATATGCCTCACAAACTAATATGCATAAAGTAAATACAAAAATCTGTTAGTAAATGGGTATTATTCACAACCAGTTAAATTGGTATGACACTTTTATATATTTTGTATATCTAATTAAGTTGATAGATTTATATAATTCTACTATTGAAAGTGAAAGTTCTATCACAATTTTTGACATGGGAAAATATTACTAAATTAAACGAAAATAAATACTTAATAAATTATTTAAAAAAATGAGACGAGTTTATCGACATCCACCAGAAGGAGCCAGGCCTCAACTGACAGTAACAGTAATAGGTGCAGTAAGAGCGTATAGGACGCTTTCTTGATATTGCTGAACGCAGGCGCAGGTATTATAGCGAATATTTCTGGGTAATTTGTTGCTTCACTTCTTCTCAACTCCATTACACGCGTGGAGCAAGTCAAGCATTTGCTTTCAGAAAGTATCGATTGGTGAAGTGGAACTGATTGAGACGGCAGCAAATTGGGAAAGGAACTCCTGAATCATAAGTATTTCATGGATGGCAATAAGATATCTCGATTACGAGATTGATTGCGCTGATACCTCACCTACCACAGTGAAAAAGTAAACTTTTTCCAATAAAACCGACTTTCAAATAAATTAAAATAAATTCAGAACTAAAATTAACCCTTATTTTGTAATTCGGTGTAAAATAACGAAGATATAAAACCAGAAACACCGACTTCCGTAAGTAAGAAAACTTCTTATTTTCTATTATTATGATGTTTGATTGGGTGATATACAACGTGTTACAGAATAAGCTCAAAAAAAATACCCCTTAAGACGTTAAGGGGTTATTTTTTGTCCGATTTCGGTACTCATAATTATGAACCTTTTTTTTAAGAGCATGTCAGTATCACTTTTATTTCATATATTTCGTATATTATAACCCAAGTGGACGCGCTTAGTCGTGGAGTTGCGGAAACCAGCCCGAGTTACATACATACATACAACACAAGTGGACTCACGCTAGCACTACTTGTTGATATAATTATAAAATGAAACTATCATTAAGGTTTAAACTTCATAATATATTTTGGCATCTGCCTTCAATGAACGTTGGTACCGGAGTCACAAATAAAAACAAAACATATTTTTATATTCCTATTTCAAATTCTCTTTTACTTTTCACCAGACGCTTCCAAAGGGCTACATTGTCTGCCAGTGACCTGGAGCCAAGGATATCCTCCTCACAATATATAATTATATTGATAAATGTATATAATCTACTATTAAAAGTGAAAGTTCTAATTCCATTGTAAAATAAGAAAAATGATGAAATAAAACAATAATAAAGTCAAAGTCAAAACGTTTATTTCAATTAAGCCATTAAACGGCAAATAATATTATTACATTAATAAAGTGACTCTACTGTCAATTCCGAAAGGTAGATTCTTATGGAGAAGAACGGACAAGAAACTCCATAGTAAATCCTTGAACACAATATTATTTGATACTTGACTTAAATTATAAAGTTACAAAAGACAGTCCCCAAACACTTCAATAACTGGGACGAAAAAAGTGTCGCAACAAACTTCTCAACAACACACGACAGGTAGGTAGGTACGTTTTGTATTTGAAAAAGTGATTGGTAAGCCCGATAATCTTATATTTTAAAATTCATCGCCACCAATTATCCCACTGAACGCCACACACTAAGATGTGTACTCTGCTATCAAATCATATACATACTCCTTAAACTGGTTATTCCATCGTAAATTCTCACGAACTTGTGCGAGAGCCCGATTGGCTGCTAACTGAGAGTCGTCAAGGTTGTTGTTCCGGCTATCAACCCAAATTTCGAACTGTGGAAAGAAATTTCACGTTCAGAAGTGGTAAAAGATCATCATTTAAGGTGGTTACTTGTACTTCATCATCATATCGAAAGACGTCCACTGCTATACATAGGCCTCCCCCAAGGGGGTTTGCCATAATCGCCACGCTTGGCAGGTGGGTTGAAGATCGCAGTGTAGCTGCTCTGGTGAGTCCCTTAGTCGCCGCGTCTTAAGATACCCACGGGGAGTGATGGTTGTTCTGTATGGTGTCGGACTGGAGGAAGAAGAAGTCGGAAGGAAAGAATAGCATCATCCCAACTTGCCCTTAAGGTAACTTAATTATGACATTTCCTAAACCAAACGATGTCTCACCAATATCATTATGATCATATACCCTACACATAATGTCACTCATTTCTTGTGTCATACCTGTAGAGTCGGGTTGCTATGTTATTGGATTATGAGAGTATGGTAGTGTAGTCCTGTGTATTTGTGTGTATTAGTGTGTGTGCGTTATTATTTTTACCGCTTAACATCTCCTACTTAAAGAATGGCCTAAAATATTTCATCATCATAATATTATTCTATGAATTTACGAAGTATTTGATTAGGATATTTTTCAATACATACATCATGACTCAGGTTTTCGTCAACCATATTATCAGCAAGAATGAAAATCACTTCTTCAAGTTTTTCAGGACCACCGTACCTGAAATGGAAAAAAAAATGTTAATCATATGAAGAAAATATATATCAGCAGGACTAACACCTCATTGTTGTTATGCAAGTAAACAGCGGTTTGGCACACTTTAAACTTATATTTTAAAACCAAAAATTGAACTGTACCACCTGTTGGTTATTTATTCAGAATCGGTTATGTTTATTTTATTCAAATGTTCGACTTCCCGACTAAGTTCATTGAAATTAAAAAAAATGTAGTCGCTTGTTCCATCTTACACCTCATTTATTACTTTTCATCAATCAAGATCTAAATCAAGCGCTGGCTTATCACGAAATAATATATGAAAAAAAAACTCACATTTTCCTGATTTCTGAAGTTCTCAATCTCATGAAGTGGCGAGCTAGGTTTGCATTTGCAAAACTACTTCCTGCCACTGCTGCGAATATCTTCACTCTTTCTTCAACGCCGTATGGGCTATTTGATGCTATAGTTTCAGCTAGTAATCTGTAATAAATATCAATAGCTATAGGAATAAATATCTATTATCTATCTTCAAGTAATGGTAAGAAGGCTTAAAATAAGGGAAGGTGTCCTGTATTGTTACACAACACATTTCTCGGCGCTAAGGCACACTGAGTTTGGCGTACCGCTGGACGCAAGATCAAGATCTTGCCAAGGTCTCTGAAGGTAAATATGGGAAGACTCTTATAAACTACCTACTACTAAGATTATGAATTCCTACACCAAGACATACTCACCCATTTATAAAGACTTCGTCTTGCGAACACGCCAAGGACTCTAAAATGACGAGTCTCTCGTAAAGAGTCGGTTCGATATCTAGTCTTGCCTTTAATGCTTCAATGACTTTTCCGTCGCCCTCTCTAACCATCGTACAGTATACGGCTGGTCTGATGTCGTGAGGGATGTTGGGATTACTGAAACCAAAAGGTACGTTTAATTAAACGTTCTGTGTCAAAAATGCCAACATTGGAAAAATAATGGTTTCGTAGCTGGCGTTTGACACGGTATACTATGCCGAGTCTCATAGATAGTCAGTTTAGTTTAAAAACATAAGTTTTGAATATCAGGTCAGAAAGCCATCGGCATTTGGATTTTACTCTGAAAAAGGCAGAGAAAAAAGGAGAAGAGATCCGTTAGTTTGTATTTTTTTTTTCCTTTTTAGCTAAACATCTCTGTTTCTTAAACTTTTATTACGTTTTGAGAAAATTCCAAGGAGGCATTATCAACATCAATATACGAGTATATAATATTCTTCCATTACTGATGAGTGAGTGACTAATAGATAACGCACAGTCGAAACTACTGGTCAAAGAAAGCTGAAATTTGGCATATAGGTTCCTTGGGAAGTGTAGAAGAGTACCAAGAAAGGATTTCCCGAAATGTTAACGGAAACCGGAAAAAACGGGATATGCGCGTACGAAGTCGCCGGGCACAAACTAGTATTTTATTTATAACAGTTATAGACTTACACTACTTCCCTGTTGTTAGGATTGTAGAACCAGTCTTTCGCAGCAGCTATACAAGGCTGGTAGTTGGCCCTGCAAGCGTGGTCCATCACCAAGCCTCGAGTCAGCGATTGCATTGCTGGCTCAATCGAAAGCAGATCGGGGTAGAATCCAACATTTTCCTCAAAAGCGCGTATTGTTTTTTGAATTATTCTCTGCGGTAAGAAAAAACATAGTTGTTAGATATGTCATTTTTAAAACACGTCATGCCGATTACGTATGTTTTACGTTAGTGAATGTCAACAGCGCTTAGGACGTCTGTAATACCTGTGGTTTTAAGGAGTGTTATTCAAAATGTATCATCGTGTACCCAACTTACCAAATAAACATCTTGATCTAAATTCTCATTGTCATCAACGAAGGCTACCAAGCGTTTCCTCAAGAAGTCCATGTTTCTTACAAACGCTTTCCATGGTGCGTATTGTGTTTCATGTTCCATTGTTAGAACTACTTTTAATGCGATGTCGTAGTCTAATCTTCCTGATCTAGCTATATTCAGCGCATCGTCTATGAGCTGTGAACAAATGTAAAAAAAAAACTAGTAGAATACTATTTAACGAAGATACTTGGATTACCTGTCATCAAACATTTGTCATTTAAAAAAATAAGTAATTTGACCAAGTCATACAAAATGCGTCCAGCAGATAAAATAAGATTCTTTCAAACCCGTTTTTTTGTCTTAAAAAGCTGTCTACAGTAGCAGAATAGTCGTTTAATATTGTTTGAAGTCAAAGTGCGGCCATGCAGTTGGGTATCTTTAGTCTTTGTACATCATTAGTTAGGCCGCCCAAATTAGCATTAATTAAAAAACTGCTATTAATACATATATATCTTACATTAAGAAAAAAAAAATGGATTTTTTTTCTTAATGCAAGATATATATTTTGTTTGTAAGCGTATTAAGATGTTAAATTAAACAATTTTATAAATAGAAAGCACTTAATTTTTACTGTCTAAGTACAAATCGAATTCAAAATGTTTGATTTACTGACCTACATACTTGCAAAACTCAATATCTTTTACAAATGCTTCAGACAAATATGCCAGTTTTTTTTTTTCTACGAGTAATAAATGTTATAATTGCAACAGTAGAGGATCCCAATTAAGATCGACTTTCACTCGCATACCGTATGAATATTTTATTTGATCAAATATAATATATTTCTGAAAATCCAAATAGGGTTGCCGTAAAAAATATGGTCATGGCTATAAGTACTTTTAAAAAGATTGAAAAAAATTAAAAAAAAACAATAGACTTCCTTGCCAAACAAACGAAATTCCAATAAAAGCTTACAACATACAGATATATAACAGCTAGGTTGTCTACATATTTTTGTTTCTATTACCTGGTTGCTGTGTACAAACACGGAAGTAGTTCAAGTAGTAGATAGTAGTTGTATTTATATGCTTACTACTTGAAAAATATACATTTCAAAATTTCACTGAAATTCAGTGAAAATATGAAATGTCTTTTTTATTATAGATATTTTTTACGGCAACCCTTTTAGTATATGCTTAGAAACTTATTTTATTTGATCAAAATATAATTTTCATCCGGTAAGCAGGTGAGTGAAGATCTTACTTGGGATCTTTGACTAAAATTAGTTATTGTATTAAAAAAAAAAAATTGCGGGATACTTTCCACCCTACACTTTAAAGGCAAAAATCAGAGTTAAGAATTATTCTAAGTTAGTTATATTTTTGGCGTAATTTGACTGGACTAAGTCTTAAATCGGAGGGTAAGAGATTATACGATAGGTACTTACCGTGGCACGATTAAGTGGGTGAATGCGATTCCTTGTCCCTGGTACTTCAAGAGCTTTAATTATTTTTCCCCAAAGGAGTAGGTCGTAGTTGACGCGATAATACCCTGTTATAAGCAAAAAACAACGGTCATCACTATTCATTTCATTATTCGAAAACCAAACGCTAAGGTCAGTATTCTATAGAGTTGGCCTTTTTTTTTTTAAATGATGGCGATGGCGACTTCCGATGGCGATGACTTCTTCCGCTCTGGGTGGAGCGGAAGGGAGTGTCATACTCTTAGTGACTAAAACCCATCCGTGTTCCTTCTAAAGCCCTTTCATCCGCGTTCCAGGGCCGCGGTGACTCTTCCAAACAAATAAAACAAATTCCGCAACCCTGGCAGTATAGAGGTGGCCTACGCATTATAAAATTAGCAACTTGCTTGGAAACGTGGACTTGTCATGAAAAATTGTAAAACCCCGAATAAATTGACTCATTCAGGTCAATCGTTCTGTTCCAATTATTAACTAACGATGGTTTTTACAAGTTACATTTTAAAATTCTTTCACTTCCTTAAACCTCCTTGTCGAGAAATGTTACAGAACTGTGAAATATTCCACAGTCACATGTCGCAGTCACAGTCAATTTGAGCTAGAACACATGACGTGTGAAATCTAGACTAATAATTTTTTTGGACCAATTCTTGTTTTTAACCGACTTCCAAAAAAGGAGAAGATTTTTTTTTTTGAAGTCACCGATTACTCCGAGGTTCCTGATCCGATTTATGTGATTATTTTTTCGTTCGATGCGGTATACTTGCCATTTGGTAGGCAAGTTAAATGTTTTATTTTGTTTAGCTAAGCAGTTTTTATTTTATAAGCTTTTTCTAACTCGTTGCTTACTTGGATGATGTAATTACATCGTCCGAGTAAGCAAAATGCATTGGGTTTAGTTATAGCTATATTGGACGTTGAATTTCAAAGATATACCTACCAGTGACCTCCTCAAATTCAAATCAATGAAATCGAAATTTTCGTGTGTGACTGATTCATTATGGGTGTAATGTAAATTTCCTTGTGAAGTATCCACCACTAAGAGTGACAAAACAAACTTTTATACAAAAAAATACAACTGACTTCCAACTAAAAACAGTACAATGTCTAAAATAACTTTAATTTCGGAAGTCGTCAAAAACGAAGAAACAAAACTAAAAACTTCCGACTTCCGAAATTAAAGTTGTTTTAGACTTTGTAGTGTTTTTATTTGGAAGTCGGTAGTATTTTTTTTTGTAAAAATATTTTCTTCTTTTTACCTTGTCCCTGAATATTGAAAAGGATCCAATCATCGTCACTGAGATAAAGCGGCAACACTTGTGCACTGTCTTCCATACTGACAGGATGCAAATTGTCATCACCAAAGTTCAGTTCCTGGCTGGTAGTGTATGTTATTGGCACTTTGAATGAACTGAAAGCAGGCACGTTCGAGAACCCGAAAGCTTCCTACAAAAGGAAATAGATTATAAAATTAATGTACAACAAAGCAAACTTATTATATTAAGTTTGGAGCAAATTCGTAAGGATTTCCTCCGCAAATAGTAGTAGTCTAATGTGCTCAGGTTTAGTTTAATTAAATTATGTGGTAGAGCTAGAATTTCAAATTAATGGCCATATTATTTACCTGGTAAATTAACACTAAATTGTTGCTTAGGCGAAAAACTTGCAGTAACGGGTATCCATTTTCTTTAATCCATGGATCCAAGAACTCCTCGAAGCTTTCAATCATGTCAGTATTGCCTGATCCAGACCATCTTAAATAGTTCACAGCATCTATGAAGTTCAACGTGTTCACTGGTTCTAGAGGCCTGGAAAGCGAACATATTTTAGGAAATTGACCGTAAAAATTCGACTTGCTAAGAATTGATAAAAAAATGCGTAGAAAGTCCGCTAGCCCATTGGCCGGTGTTTATTGCTTTACAAGCTAGCTCGACTGAGATAATTCTACATGAGATTTTCATTAGGAATTTCGAATAGCTTAATGAAATTTCGTCTTACTAAAATAAAACCTGTTACTCAGCAACTCCTGTCACTATACACTACTACATATTGAAAAGAACAAGTTAACTGATTTTCACAATAATCTTCCTGTTTTATATCAAAGAATCTTTGGAAATCATGAGTACGGCAGCTTGCTAGTTAAACCCATTGAAGAATAATCCCTCCATTGAAGGCTTACAATGAATTCAGAATCAAGCTCGCTGCCAGCTGGATGTAGTCAGCATTGGTGTCACCAAGTATATTCCTCATCATCCTCATCAACGCCGGAGCCTTATACTTCTGCACCCCATTCACGCCGATATGGTCTCTGATTTCATCTTCTTCGAACAAGTCATGATCTGGCTCCAACGCTCCCGACCTCGAGTATGAGTCACGGAGTAAGCTCTCTTGTATCACTTCAGTAACGAATAAGGTATTGATATCTAACTCGCTCTCCAAATAATCCCCGCTGAAAAACTGAAAAAATAGGTACATCGTGTAACTATTTTTAACCAAACTATATACAACCCAAGTATGTATGTCATTTTAAAAACTTACCTTTCTCACCATATCCCAGCCTGCATAAGTAGCTAAGCCTGATACGACCCACTCGTACCGCCAGTTCTGAGGGAAGATCACGAATCCAAACCATTGCTTGGCCATTGCTTCTGCTATCTTCGGTAGCGCTAAACTCCTCTGCTTCACTGAGTTTGTCGTTTCCATGTATACGTAGGGCTCCCTAATGAAAAAGTTTGAGCAATTTTGAATAATCTAAATTTCATTTGGAGTATAAGCGATTTCACATTAAACTACCTTTAACCCTATCGATAGTTTCATGTGAAATCGTTCTGTGTACGAAAAGTTTCGGAGTGGCGATCGCGTACCGGAAGACGCAGCGTTGGAAGGTTTTCCACAAGGGGGACCGATGACTTGGTGAGGGTCGCGGGTAGCCGATGGATGCGAGACGCACAAGACCGGTGGTTGTGGCAACACTTGGGGAAGGCCTTTGTCCAGCAGTGGACGTCTTTCGGCTGATATGATGATGACGATGATGCTAATTACTTAGAATGGGCTCGCTAGGTCTCTGTCAAAATTATAGATTCGTAACGAGTCGCAAAAACACCCTTAATACATTTTAAGAGAAACTTGATGATGGGCAATGATACCTTATCTCTGCTGGCATTCATAGTATTTATGAGTAAGCACTACTAAGACTTACCAAATACCAATAATAGAAAGCGCATTCCAATCCGTTGAGATGTCTGGAAGTGCAATGATATTCATGTTACCATCTTGATTTCTAACGATTTCTGTATACGGCTTCTGAGTCCATTCATTCAAGTTTAAGTAGAAAGAGTTAATAGCTACTGCAGCATGGGCATCTTGGTTGAAGACTCCACTTCTTCCAAACACTCTTACATTAGCAGCTGGTATAATAACATTGATAAAGTTGTGAGCTATCATTCCCCAAAGATGTGGTGGCGTCCACAATGGGCGGAATTGATTTCTGAAATAATGTAACAGTTTCATTTATAAATATAATGGTTGGAACTGAACTCACGCAAAAATAAAGAGGGCCTTGTAGAAAGAAAACCAATCGATGGTACAATGGATAGATGAGCAATGATAATAATTAAACCAATATTAGTTCTATTAGGTATGTTAACTTTTATAGATTTTACCAAGCAAATGTACTCATTTGCACGGAATACGACGTGTTGTTAAAATAGAGTAGGCAACGTGCACTTAGATTTTAAAGTAAACCAAACCTTTTTGATTATATTCCACCAATATACTGTATTAAATTCACTCGGTTCAGTCTATTTTTTAACCGTCTTCAAAAAAGGAGGAGGTTCTCATTCGGTTGATTTTTTTTTATTTGATTTTTAGTTCATTACTCCGTCATTTGTAGACCATTTTCATAGTATTAAACAACTTTAATTTCGGAAGTCGATGTTAAAATACGAAGAAACAACCAAAAACACTGAAGTCGATTGTATTTTTTTTGTAAAAAGTTTTTATAATACTTGAGTACTCATACTACTTACGGGCTGTTTTCCTCTAACAGAGAATTTGAAAATAAGTGTGTGTAGTCCAGATTGTTGAACGTGAAGCTTATTTGAGAAGTCTCAGTTGGCGCATCCATGCAGGGGAACACACGTCTTGCGTACGTCGGATTTAGGTTCATGGACACGTACGTGCTAAAATATTTAAAAATAATTCAGGTAACATGAATAATTTGAGGAAACTAATGATTAAAAAGTGTCTATAGTGTGTCACAACTAAAAGATCGGATTCAGATCGATTAATAACTTAGATAAAAGAAGTTCTTACTCTTCATTATATCGTCCCAAGTGAAGTCCAAGCCCACCGGTCGCTAGTGGTGCACTATATTCTATAACGACAATGTATGCTACAGCCACAATCGCTGGGGAGATTGACAGTTCTTGATCGTTAACCTCGAAGTCAGCGTCAAAGAGGTTTGTAGCTGAAAAAACACCTGTTTTCACAGATTTGATATCTAGGCCATCTATGTGTAGGATTATATCATCTTCCCTCGTTTCTGGGGTTAAAATGACATTAAGGACAGCACGCCCATCGAATGTGTCCCCGTTGACTGTTATTTCTATTGCATATTTCGATACGTATTGACCTGGTCTAATATTTTGTCTGATTAAACCATCACGAGTTGCATTCACTGATTCTTCTACAACTACCAGCTGACTATCGGTTGTCGGTAAAGATTTTGCAAACACGTTCAAAAGGATTACAAAAGAACAGAAGATGCACTTCCACTTAAACTTAGTCTGAACCATTTTTATGTAAATTAATAGCTGGTCACTCTACTCTAGACGCTCCCATGCGTCGTTTACCTGAACGACCTTTGAAGAAATGGGGAGCTCAGAAGTTAACAAGTAAATAAGAATCGTCTTCACAGATATAGCTTATATACCTAACGGATGTTGTATTATCTCTCAATATGCAATCAATGACTAATTTTAATGATAAAGTAATTGTGTGATCGTAGTCTCACTGATATTAAAATTTGAATGTGTTTGTTATTTTATCATTATTTCACACTGAAACAATCCAACGTATTGAGTTTATATTATTGTGATTTGAAGCTAGGAACAATAAACAAAAAAAAACTACTACTACTGTAAATCCGAAAATTTGGATGAATGAAAGTTAGTTCTTCAATGACGCCGTAACGGCAGAACAGGTCTGTATGAAATTGTCACAGGGACAGATTATAGTCTGGAAAAGCACATATAGGTACTAGTTATTGTACGAGGGGTATGTTTCTTAGGGATAATTTCCGAAAAAAAAAACGCGGACGTAGCCGCTGGCAGAAGTTTTTAAATGTATCTAGCAAAAACCTAACTGGACAATTATGGCAAATTCACTTCTTTAGCTCGTGGCTAAATAATAAATGCTGCAAGGGTCGATCTTCAAGGTCAACGCTTGCCGAGATTGGTCTGTGGATGGGTGACCATCTATTACATACCGAGACTTCTCCGTGCCTCGGAAAACACGTTAAGCCGTTGGTCCCGGCTGTCATTTGTGGATCTTTGGCAGTTGTTACGGATAGTCAGAAGCCAGGAAATCTGACACCAGTCGTACCATGGAGTACCGTGTTACCCATTTAATGGGTTGTGGAGGGCTGCTCCACGTAAAATACGTATACGGTTTGACTGGAAGCTGACCCTAATATAATTGGGAAAAGGCTAGGCAGATGATGATGCCTCCTTTCACTTCTACCTCATCTTTAGCGAGTCTCACTACCCCTCTTTCTTGACCGACCTTACCTTGTTTGCTGTCTCATCGGATTTGTTTACCTGGCAAAGCAATCGCTAGGCCAAGAAGGCCAGGTGTGACTTATTTTTTGTTTGTAACTATTATCTTATTGACGGACTTTGGAACAATGAGGTGATAACTCTGCTGCAAGTCTGTAGGTGTGTCAAATCAGATAAAGAGTTTTAATTAATTAAATTCGTTATTTTTTCCTGTTAGCGTGTCAGCTTAATTTTTAATCTTTATCAGCAGGAAAACAAAGCTGATTGTGAATTTTACTGAAGCTATTTTTAAAGTTTACTTTTGATAACAGTAATTTTCCTCCAAGGTCCGATTATAGAGGCCAATATTCACGGAAATTAGCCAAATACGCAAGTTGCAATAAAGTAGATTGTGAAAATTATGAACCATTTTTCATAACTAGAGAACGTAAAGGATCAAGATAGAAGTCGATTCAGGACAGCTTTATTTCTGTTTTTGACATCAAGAAAGTGAATAAATGGAAGTGGGTCAATGACCGTTTTTGGGCATTTATCTGATGCCTACGTGCAAACACAGATTCACTATGTGTTCCTTTACCTACTCTCATAGTCCGATAGGACGGCAACCTACACGGTCGAAGAAAGAATAGGAACAGGACCAACGGTTTTGTGTGATTTCCGAGGCTCGGAGATGTCACCACACCACCAACTTCCAGTATAGTCTTTATAACCCAAAGGTTGACTGGTAGAGAATGCCTTGATGCATTAAGTCCGCCCATGTACCACTATTAATTGTACATAAAGTTTAAATAAATAAATAAATAAATAAACTTCCCGACTTCAAAAAAAGGTTGACACTACAACTGGTATTGTTCATGCAAAACCCCATGAAAATAGTGGGGAAAACGTGTAAAAGTGGATTTAGAAAGATGAGAAATAAACAACCGTTTTGTTCTTAACCAATTTATTTATTTTTCTTGCAATATGTACATATTACAAACAACAAGCGATGTAAAGTTATTGAAATAAAAACTAATATTAATATGCTTAAGTCTAATCCTTTTTGAAATAACTCATTATATTAAATAATTTTGTTATAACTACATTTTTTCATTTGATTATGTAATTTTATTAACTACTTCATTTTAATACCTAATTCTAAATGTGAGGCAAGAGGACGCGTTTGCCCCAGATTTAGATTTTGACCTAAGTCTAATAATAATTGTCTTACAAACTACAAGATAAAAATATGAGTGAAAATGCAGTAAAAAAACGTTATTAATACTACTCTACCCTTATCCACTTAAATACCCAATCTAACCTCCTTCAAAAAATCGACTTTAATATTAATTTTAATATTTGTCAAAGGAGATTAATTTTAAGAAAAGATACAAAGAAATACAATACGAGTTTGCCTCCAGCAGGGATTAGCCAAAATACGCATGTATACTTATTTACTTACATGGTTTTTGAAAAAAAGTTTGAAACAAGAGGAGCTGAAACTTAAATAATGGTTCACAAATATTTGTGCCTTTGTTAATCTTTTGTCTACTGTTAAAATAACGAGGTATACTATTATATAATTCTGATTACAGAAATGTATACATTCACTAAATATTATTTATCACTACTGTGGATGGTTACATTTTTCTTACGTCTACTAAGTTACTACTACGTTAAACTAAGTCACTTTGTGCAATTTTGGTATAAACTAACTTAATTTAATATTATTAATATTATAATCCGATTGACATTCATCAAACGTTCTTATTACAAAACTTGTAGCAAGATGTGATCTTTCTTAGGGGCAATACAAAATTATAGGTTGAATCAAATCAAATTCATATTTCATATAAAACTGATTTAACCTAATTTGTATTAAACCATTGAAACTGCGAATAATATCAGTATGATACTATTGAGTTTCTCTTTCGATCACTTTATTGATTTGAATAAAATTAATTTACCATTATTACAGACATACAATTATTATTAAACATTTAAAATTACTATAAATAAAACCTACTATTTTTTTAATTATAAAATGTATTAAATTTATTATAGCTTGTATTGTAGAGTTTTTAAGATATTTATATAACACCTACTCTTAGATTACTATCCATAATTGAATATAGTTAAAAGCAAATAAACAAACAACATTTGAATAACAAAAAATATGTATATACCTTAAAACACCTATAAATTGACGAATTAATAAAAGTAATTAACTATCTTAGAGACATTTATATTATTTTCGAATTTCAACAATCTGTTTTTGATCTAAAAACCCTTGTGGTCGTCAATACATTCCATCTTGCTTTTGAATAATTAGGTTCGTCTATAAAACTAAAAATATTGTATACAAAAACTGATTGTGATTTTTTATTTTATTGAATGAATAGAGCTACCACCATTGACACACATAACGCAATAGCTGACAGCATTAAGGTAGGTGCATGGTTTTCGTCTATCCAGTCATATACCTCCTGCCTTAACCTTTCATCCCAGATTAGATTTTCCTTAATTTGTTCGAGGGCCCGGTCAGCCGCCATTTGGGAGTCATCTAAGTTATTGTTCTGGCCTTCTGCCCAGATTTCGAACTGCGGAAATAAATATGGTTATGAAACTAAGTAAATAACTTTAATCAAAGAGGCTCCATGAATAGGGTATTTGACTAAAAAAATCTAATTAGTCCGTCAGCTAGATTTCCAAAAAATATTAGACACGTATTTTTTCTTTTGTCATGAAATTAAAAATGAAGTCGATACAGTGCGTTGAAAACTCGTGTGACGTCACTTACCAGTACAGTTTTTACTGGAAAGTGGCGATACAAGACCCCACCTTATCATTTTACATATTAGCCTTATATTTAATGCGTTTTATCCTTGAATTTTTTTTATTGATTCTATAAAATAAAAAATACGAATATTTTTCGATAATGTAACTGACGGACTTAATAGAATATTAATTTTTTAACCCAGGCAACATCCCTTTTGTCGACCTATAAAGCGAAAGCTGAAAGAGCAACTACATCATGTCGATTAAAACTTTACCGGTAAAGACTAACCAAAAGGTAACGAGAACTACCGGGAACCAGAGTGTTGCGATAGTCAAACTCAGACAGTTCCAGATACTGCCAACGTAAACATGCGTGTTAGTTTCATTGTTTGAATGGTTATTATAATAAAGTAATTTAAAAACGAATCATCTTTGTTCGAGTACCCGCACATACATCAGTGTCTACACCTGTCTGAATGATGTCGGATCGTGAAGAAGAAGATCCGATGTTTCACGTCTTGGTCAACCAAGATGCGACATATATTGTAATTATCTAAGTTCTGACGAAAGGTAAAAGAATCTTCTTTGAACCATCGTCAATTTTAATCTCGACACTTTTTTTTTTAAGGCTGGGAAATCATCAAATGACTTCTTCCGCTCTGGGTGGAGCGGAAGGGCGTGTCAGACTCTTACTGACTAAATCCCATCCGTGTTCTTTCTAAAGCCCTTTGCGTTCCAGGGCCGGGCTGACTCTTTCGAACAAATTCCGCAACCCTGGCAGATGAAATATCCTCAATCCAATTCTTTGAACTATCCTCAATTTTAATCTCGACACTTACTTGTTCAACTTGGTCAGCGTCTGCCATATTTTCAGCAAGTATGAAAAACGCTTCTTCAAGTTTCTCGGGACCGCCGTACCTAAAAATATATTTTTCAAAGTAAGTATGTATATTTTAGATGCTACATTAACAGCTTTCTTTGAAAGAAACTCCTCAACTTCAATTGCCTCAGTCGCCATATCATAGTAAAAAAACGGGCCAAGTGTGAGTTGGACTCGCAAAAAGCAAAGGGTTTCGAACGAATCTCAATTTTTTAACAAGTTACTTTAAAATCGTAGAATTCTTATAGGTCGTCCTGTAATCTATAGGTAATATTAGCATTTTTTTTTGGTTCAGTAGTTTTGGAGATGGGTTAACAATGGTTATTTTTCATCAAATTTCACGAATAAAAATAAAACTGTTTATTACATTATTTTTGTAATAAAACAATTTTTTTTTTTTTTCATAATTTGAAAAAAAAAATGAAACACAATAAGCCCTATAATTTTAAATAAATTAACATTAATAAGTTAAATAAATTAAAATTTTCTAATTTGTCCCCATACTCAAAAAATATTTGTTTACGTAACGCGTCCATTTCAGGTTCGCAAAAGTTCATATGCGTACTAACAATAATAGGATCGCTGGAGTGTCTGTCTGACACTCGACAGATCCTACTATGGTTCCGTTTTATATGGACGGTCGGAACCCTAAAAACAAGTCAATTAATGCCAACAAGTCAAAATATTAAATTCGTTTGAAGAAGACTAAGTCAAGGGTAAGTCTAGTGAAGGAAATGCTTTAAATATAGAGGAAAAATACGTACATGTCTCTGATTTGTGCAGTTCTCATCCTCATGAAGGCGCGAGCTAAGTTAGCATTCGCAAAACTGCTTTCTGCCACAGCAGCAAAAATCTTCAATCGTTCCTCAACACCGTAGGGGCTATTTGCTGCTATAGTTTGTTCGAGTAACCTAAAACAAATTATTGCTTCTTATGAATATTCCTTTATCTGATCAAACACCTAACCAACTTCCAGATGAACTAGGAAGTTCATTTGGCATCCAGTTAGGTAATTGTTTGAATACACGAAAAAAAACAGGAAAACTGGGAATTTCTAAGATTTGTATTTTTTAATACATTTTTATTTTATCATCTACAATACTCAATACTTTTATTGCATTCCACATTTATTCTTAGGTGGCAAAACCACAATAATATACACCCAAGTTTTCTTCACCTTCGAAATTATTTTCATGACAATTTTTTAAGGCACAAACAAGATGTGTGCAAAAATCAACTCTCAAAAATGATAAAAAACAGCTGTATCAATGTTGTTGAGACATTGCGTTTACTGAATTTACTGAACAACTGAATTATTTTTAATCGCGGTTATAAATCGCAAGCTAATAATTTTTCCACAAAAATAATATGTAAATCAGTCTCCGGTTAAAATACTGCAAAGTTAGACTTCGGCTGCCACCACAGTGGTACACCTAAGATTGTATCGTGTGGCTCGATAAAATCATGATCAACGGAAACACTGCTGGATGAACCCACTGCCAAGCCTACCACACATTCCCAACCACTGCAACTCCTAAAAGCTAGAATCATCAGAAGCGACCACCAGAAAAACGCCGAGTCAATAAAGCTCGACGAGTCCCGGAGAAACGATTTAACTGTGTTTGATCCTGCAACGAAATTAATCGTAAAAGAAAAGCAGAGGAGTAGGAAAAAACATAATTTCCACTTCCCACTGCCAGTTAAGTTTGGCCATGCTTCAGGCCATGACGGTTACCTTGGATCTTCTGCGAATTTCTTCATTTCTGATTCAATCACGTAGAAACCTCATGCTTCCAAAACCTGAGTATTGGCTGAAAAATCTTGCACATTACTGTCTATGAGTACTGCCACTTACCCATTTATAAATGCTTCGTCTCGTGAACAAGCTAAGGACTCTAAAATGACGAGTTTCTCATAGTGGGTCGGTTCGATCAGCAGTCTAGCTTGCAACGCATTTATGACTTCTTCGTCGCCTTCCCTTACCATCGTACAGTATACAGCTGGTCTGATCTCATGAGGAATGTTGGGATTACTGGAACCAAAAGTTGATTTTTCTAACTTTTATTTGATTCTTTATGATATTGAATGATTGTTTATTAGATTTATGTTTAAATTTTGAAGATTTGTAGAAAGTAAGAAAGCTGTTCTGAAAAGCATGTTTATTTAAAATCTGTTCAAAATTTACAAGGTAGAGTGTATCGTTTGCTGGTACAAATTAAAGACACTTAAGACGACTACACTACCGATGGTTAAGAAAAAGATGGTCAACGGTCCGTTTCGAAAACAAACAAACATAAACGATTTTGTGATGAAAGATTGATTGACAAAAAACGAAACTACGGAAACGCTAAGTTCTGCCAAACTTGTTGATTTTATACATACATTAAATGCAAAATCGTGTCTTTGGAATGTTTGTTTACTTTAAATCTTTGTTATAAAAAATTAAATGACACACAAGTTGAACATGTCTCTCCACGTCCCTGACTTAATCTTCGTATAATCGATACAATCGAATTTTGTAATTTCCACCGCTTTTTGCAGAATTAAAATAATATCATTTCAACAACTATTTAAAACGCTACTTGCGTCGAGCTGCGGCTGCTGAGAACCTCAATCGGTGGAAATATAACAACATAGATGGCAGGTACATTTTCGAGCTGTTTGGGGTTGAAACTCTTGAAGCGTGGAGTCCGAGTGCTCATGCACTATTTAAAGAACTATCCAAACGCCTAGTTAACACTTCGGGTGACCCAAGGGTTGGCTTTTACCTTGGTCAGAGGATAAGCTTAAACCTAAAATATGGCGTGCCACGTTGTATGGATTGCCATACAACGAAGCAATCCCGCCAGTCTTTTGGGCAATTTTGACGGCATATTTTAGGGTTTACTCAGATAGAAGTTTTTAATTTAATTGTATATAGTTAGTTAATTATTTATAAAGAAAACTGTAGAGATTTAAAAAAAGTTTGAAGTACTCACACTACTCCAACGTTATTGCGTTCGTAGAACCAATCTACGGCAGCAGCAATACAAGGCTGGTAGTTAGCTCTGCATGCGTGGTCCATCACCAAGCCTCGAGTCAACGATTGCATAACAGGCTCAGTCGTAGCCACATCAGGGTAGAATCCTATGTCATCTTCGAAAGAATGTATTGTTCTACGAACCATTCTCTGGAAAAAAAAAATGATTTTGAAATCAAACCTTTTTTTTTCAGCCTGTGTTGTCCAAAGACTTTCTCCGAATCCTTCCAGATTTCTTTGGAAGAAGATATTTTATTAGCAATAATTTTTGTCGGAAAGTTAAAATCGAACTATAATTGACATCCACTGCTGAAATGTCACATGGTCAATCTCAAAACATTTTGTCATTTCGACATTCGTTATTGCTTGTCACTTTGTCTTGCCAAGACGCTTTAGACAAGTGCAATTCTGTCAGCGGTAGCATGGCGAAGGTGATTGGCTACACGTCAAAAGTGTTTGGCATTGACAAATGCTGACAAACTGTCACGCTGATAGAATGGCAATTTGTCTAGCGCCTAAAGCATTCTTTTTTATTTTTTTTATTTTTGCTCTTGACTCTAGTCTAGGTCATAGATGACACAGACAAAGTCGACGACGGAGCGAGCTTACCCAGAAGGAGCCTGTTCACTCTAATTTTGAAGAGATTAGGGTTATTCATTTTAAAAGCGATCTTTACACTATAAAATACAACTTCTTACTTACCAGATAGATATCTTGATCTAAATCTTCATCATCGTCAACATAGGCTACCAAGCGTTTCCTCAAGAAGTTCATGTTTCTTACGAAAGCTTTCCATGGTGCGTATTCGGTTTCATGTACCATTGTTAAAACCACTCTAAATGCGATGTCGTAGTCTAGCTTTCCTGCTCTGGCTATATTCAGAGCATCATCTATGAGCTGGGAACATTGTAATATTATGTTATTGTGTACCTTTCCAAATGGACAGTACAGTCACTTTATTAATTTAATACTATTATTTGACTGATTTGTAAATGATGACGTTCAAAAGTGCCGTTTAATGGCCTAATTGAAATAAACGTTTTTACTTTGACTTTGATTAATTTACTAAAACACAATTAAAACGGAAGTCCTGCTAAATAATGTTATTTTAGATAGCACGACAATTTAAATTTTAAATGTTTAAAAAACATGGGTTCCAAAACGCATAGTTACGCAGCTAACACCAAATTTAACTAGGATAATTCAAAAATTGTCACCAGTATAACAAGTCTTTAAGCACCTAAATGTCGTTGATAAGTAAGGACAGTCATCCACTAATAAAGGTAAAAATACGACATTGTCTTTTTTCAGGTAAATTCGCTTTACATGGAGAAATGAAAAATATGATGTAAAATATATAATATAAAAGTACTATTCAATTCTCTTAGGTGGTCTGATTAATACTCTAGTTATATGGAATATCAAAAGGAGCAAGTACATCACAAACTGAAAAAAACCGGCCAAGTGTGAGTCGGACTCTCACACGAAGGGTTCCGTACCATAAACCAAAAAAAATACGTTTCTTCTATGAGCTCCCTTTAATTTTTAAGTTAATTTAATTTGTATTATTTGTTGTTATAGCGGCAACAATACATCATCTGTGAAAATTTCAACTGTCTAGCTATCACGGTTCGTGAGATACATGCCTGGTGACAGACAGACAGACGGACAGTGGAGTCTAGTAATAGGGTCCCGTTTTTACCCTTTATGTACGGAATCCTAAAAATCACGTCTCTTATGTGAGGCCTCTCATAATTTTAATTTCATTTTTATTGTTTGTTTTTTATAGCAGCAATAGAAATGTTCATTCATTGAAAATGGCAACTGTCTACCTATTACGGTTTATTATAAGATACATCTCGCGTGCAAACAGAAGAAGGGACAGGCAGACTGACAGCGGCGCTTAGTTATAGGGTTCCTTTGGTTGCCATTCGGGTACGGAACCGTAAAGCAAAGGGCTAAAATGAGTTAACTCCACTTACAGTTGCACGATTGAGTGGATGAATTTTTTTCCGTTCCTCTGGGTCTTCAAGAGTTTCGATGATTACGTCCCAAAGCTCCAGATCGTAAGCGACGCGATAGTACCCTGCAAAATTATTTTTGTAAAATATGATAGCCACATTCTTGAAAAAGTCTATAGGATATAATAAATACGGGAACGGGAAAATCCTACGAGAACGGAAAAAATACGGGATATGCGCGTACGAGTCGCAGGCAAAAACTAGAAATATGATACATTGAATTCAAGATACCTCCTTTTGTTACAATTTAATTTCGGTTTGTTTGATACACTAGTCAAGAAGATTTTGTCACAAGGAATGTGCTCACTAATTGCGAATTCCCAACCAACTCTTATTCCAAAATCACATTTATATCGTTTTGACCAGTAACATAATTTTTTCTTTTGCTTGTAAATTCCGTTTTTTTTCATTTTTCAATAAAGTAGTTATTTTTTCAGTTTAATTAGTTATTTTATTCATATAATTTGGAAAAAGTGTTCAAATGATTGTGTCAAGTTTCTTAAAATTTATGGTGAAATTATTTTTAAAACTCAAAAAAGAAATTATGCACCATAAGATTTAAAAAAAATGTGAGCTTTATTTTACCATTTTTTAATATAAAACGATAGTTGAGTATACTGACGTGCCATCTATAACACAACTCATCCTTTAATATGTTAACGTGCCTGTATTAGAATCACATGAAAACTTCAGTTTTCGCCTCAAAGCACCACTTCAAAAACATATTACAGGAAAACTGTTCGTGTCTCAATAATTCTAATTTCAGTTCTATGATACTTAAGCATATTGTTAACATAATTAGTTTAAAAACATCTTGTGACACACAAAAAGTGTTTTTTTGTTGACCAGTGAATTGATGCATTGTTTCAATTAAATGAATAAACCTTACGAGTTTATTATATTCCTACTTTATTTTGGAAAACATAGACAGATTTTAGCAGTCAAGTTTGTTACGAGGTCACTTGTGCTCAATAAGGTCGCTTTTCTTTTACTTTTATTAGCACCACGACTTACACTATTGCTAACTTACAATATTCTTAATGCATGGACACAATGGTGGTCTTATCACTGACAACAATATGATATACAACATATGGTAGGCATCAAATAAACTTGCAATAAAGGATATTGACCTTTCCCTAATAATATCTCTTCGTAGAAACCCGAACCATACATTATGAACCGTTTTTCATTACCAGAGAAAGTAAAGGATCACGAAAGAAGTCAATTCAGGATAGCCTTATGTCTTCATTTCTGTTTTTGATTTTAAGAAATTCAATAATTGAACGTGGATGAACGAACATTATCTGGACTTTGACATTCACTTAACTGCGCATACAGTGCCCCGATGCTCGAAAACTATTAGTGTTTTGTCGCCTTTATTATAAAAGCTACGGTACTAGTAACCATATTTGTAAGTTTTAATAAGCCTTGGCTGGAGGCTTTAATGTCTATATTAAGGCCACCACAGGCAAGTCTGGTTAAGCAGTCGACAACCTCATAGGCTGAACTGCGAGACGCCACTCAAAAAAAAAAATTAACCATTTTAGTTCTGTCCAAGTGGATTTTAATTGAGTAATTTTCAATATGTTAAAATCCATGTTATTGTTATCGAATATTTTCCCGTAATCAAGTAGAGCAGCCCTAACGAAGGCATACCTATGCAACTTGACCTTGAACTGACCAATTGCAGCCGCGCGTTGTTCCTCGTCCCCCGGCCCGCGGTGGTGAGTCGTGTGTTTAGAAGAAATCGGCCTATAAGCTCTCTAGTGGTTATTTCATATCAGCCAATTGCCGTCCACTGCTGAACGTAAGCCTCCCCCAAAGATCGCCAACCATCCCGGTCCTGAGCGGTCCGCATCCATCCGCTGCCAGCCACCTTCTTCAAATCATCGATCCATCGTGCCGCAGGGCGTCACACACTACGTTCGCCCATACGCGGTCTCCACTCTACCACATGTCTGCTCCATCGACCGTCTGTCCGTCTACAGACATGGCCGGCCCACTTCCACTTCAGCATGCTCATTCTACGTGCAATGTCGGTGACTTTAGTTCTCTGGCGAATGACTTCGTTGCGAATTCTATCCACCACAGAAATCCCGAGCATTGCTCTCTCCAGTGGTTGTATACTCTATATTATTATGTCTACCATACCACACAACCTTTTGATGAACAGCACAAACACAAAAAGAAGATCCTAACATAATGATAATACTGACTACCCCAGTCAGGATTATTGTCATTATCATGATGAAAAGCCAGGGGTAGTATTGAGACGTGTGAGGGAAAGATGTCTTCCATTGCGAATAGTGAGATGATGAAATAACGTCAAGTTGAGTCAACATACGTTTTATAAATGTCTTCAGGAAGAATAGCACTATTCCTTTAAGCAACGAAATAGTTCCAGTAGTGAAAATGTTGGTACACAAGTAGCTTACCTTGGCCCTGGATATTGAAGAGGACCCAATCTTCGTCACCGAGGGAGAAGGCCAAATTGTGAGATTGGTCAAACATTTCGACAGGATGTACTTTTTGTATATCAAAGTTTTGTTCTATGCTGGTGGTGTAAGTGATTGGCACTTTCATTGCTTCGAAGGGTTTGTTGGAGAAACCAAAACGCTCCTATAAACAGTGCAAAATTTTAGAAAACATGTTATGTTTGTATTACTTCAGGCTAGATCTCTGCATTCTGATAAAATGGATATATGCCTGTGTTCCGGCACCAAAACAAACTTTTACTTTTACTCTATGAAGACGATAGCATTGTCAGGTACTCCGTAAAAAGACCTT
This sequence comes from Mamestra brassicae, assembly GCA_905163435.1. Taxonomy (NCBI): domain Eukaryota; kingdom Metazoa; phylum Arthropoda; class Insecta; order Lepidoptera; family Noctuidae; genus Mamestra; species Mamestra brassicae. The sequence goes on from LR990991.1 coordinate 17,332,385, forward strand.
TAGATTCAGACAAAGTTGTGTTTCTTTTCTGTATTTTTGACATAAATCCGTAGAAAATAGTAAACAACTTGTCATTTTGATTTCTATTTCTTCCGTTTCATCGATGCTCAGGCTACACGTTTCAGTGGAAAGTTACTGCAAAACTTCGTTACTTAAGGTCTTTTAAATTTACCTGTGTAAGCAGCACCCCAGAGCCTCTTATACGAGTAACCCGTATTAGTGGGTATCCATTGTTTTTGATCCAGGGCAACAGATATTCGTCAAAGTCGCCAACCATACCAGACATGCTTGATCCAAGCCATTCACTGTTCACAGCATCTATAAAGGTTAACGAGTTTACCCATTCTAGAGACCTGGAAAAGAAGAAAATATTTGAGAATTTGGAGAGACAAAGCTTGACAGCCTTCGAATCGAGCCATGCGTTGGGTATCCGCAAGCTAGGTGGAAAGGTCGTTGGATAACAAGAGCAGAGGATAGAGATAAATAGCGTATAGGTATCGGAGTGCCAATTGTACTCAGAATGAAGTAGGCAAAAGTCAAAAATGTATGGAACTTGAGGATATATTAACAGATTGCTACAGAGATGCGAATGCGAACATTGCTTAAAAAAATAAAAGAAATATCCCTCAGATTATGTCAACCATTAGGCTTACTATGATAAAGCTTAACTGGGATGCTTGGTTTTTCAAAACACATTCTGGAACTTCGTTTTACCTTTACCGAAAAAAAGGTAGACTCAACACATTAGAGAACTTTCTCAAACTTCATTCTTTATAAATTATAGGTAGAAGGTTTTGTATTACATGATGTTTTCACACATGGAACATTCACTTCTACGATGATAGATAAAGCTATGATAAGATATTGAAGACTTGGAAACTGAGAATTCATTATCTGTTGACGGACGTTAAAAGATAAATTCTAAATAAATTTTGTTGCAGAAAGCTTAATAAAAGACACCTTAATAAATATAATTGAATTAATATTATATATCAGAGAGTTATAATTAGATTATAACTCTCTGTACGTGTTGGTACTTACTGTAAGTGCAGAGAATAATTGAAACTATTTTTTTTAAAACCCGTTGGAACATGAAGACACCTATGACCACATATCGATTGTTTTCGAGTATTTTTTTAAAATGTAGTCAAAAGTACTTCAATTGATCTTCTTATCAACTTTGGATCAAGATCGTATAAAGAATGAATTATTTTAAAACTTACATTCCATTCACAAGTGCGCTAGCTGCCAACTGAATGTAGTCAGTATCTTCACCACCAAGCACATTCCTCATCATTCTCATTATCGCTGGAGCCTTGTACTTCACAATCCCATTCACACCGATATGATCTCTGATTTCATCTTCATCGAACATATCATTATCAGGCTCTAATACTGCTGTAGATAGGTAAGAGTCACGGAGTAAGCTCTCTTGTATCACTTCAGTCACGAACAAGGTATTGACGTCAAGAAATGTGGTGTCTGTACCCATACCGTCGCCTTGGAACTGTAATCAAGCACATTTAAATCATTTTCGTCTTTATTATTTTGATCCGTTTAACAGGTTTTGTAATGAAAGGAATCAAGTTTAAAGGATTTTTTGAAGATCCAACTGTTTCTTCTCTTTTGTGTTTGCCATCTAGCGCTTATGAATGGTTACTTACTAGAAAGTACACATTTCATAACTGTTAACTGTATCGTGTTACTAAATTACCAAAAAGTGAAGTTTACCATTTTCACCATTTCCCAGCCTGCATAAGTAGCTAAGCCTGATACGACCCACTCGTACCGCCAGTTCTGAGGGAAGATCACGAATCCAAACCATTGCTTGGCCATTGCTTCTGCTATCTTCGGTAGCGCTAAACTCCTCTGCTTCACTGAGTTTGTCGTTTCCATGAAGACGTAGGGTTCCCTGAGAATATATTTTTATAAAAGTAATATTCTTAAGTGTTCATTCCATACATAGTGTGGAGTGAACACTATGTGTGGAATGAACATGCTCTGCTCTGAAAGCCAGGACACTCGTATAGAATTTCATAAAAAGTATGTAAGCAATCTTTTTCCGGACTTAGTAGAATACTGAACACAAAGCCAGGCTAAACCTGGGTTATGGATTTCTTTATATGATAAATTAATTTGTAAAAGTAGTAACAAAATGATTGTTATCTACGTATGTATGAGTTAAATCTTTAAATAATCACCAAATTCCAACTGTAGAGAGAGCATGCCAATCTGTTGAGACGTCTGGAAGTGCCACAATATTCATTCTACCATCTTGATGTAGAGTGATTTCAGTGTACAATTTGTCAGTCCATTCATTTAAGTTTGTGTAGAAGGAGTTGATGGCTAGTGAAGCTATGGCATCCTGGTTGCTGACGCCCGGTCTTCCATATAACAAAACGTTTGCTATCGGTATGTTGGTGTTGATGAAGTTGTGAGCCATCATTCCCCAAAGATGTGGCGGGTGCGTCAGTGGACGGAATTGGCTCCTGAAATAAGTGAAATATATGAAATTCGGCTTGAGGCAGACCGTGTTATCATATCTCCCATTTAGTTGCTGCAACGCACCCCTTATGTTGTAACCACCAGCTAGCCTCTCTGTTAGCTACTTTTGTATATTTATTTCAATTCTATCCAAAGCTGATCACAAAGATGGATTTAGTGCTTAGGGCATCTCTACCAGTCGATGAGGTAGTGAAGATATCATGGCAGGAGCAGAGTCATATTAACTACAGTTTTTGGTGCAGTCAGCATATTTCAGCTAAACTATGTTGACTGGAGGATGTGGCCAAGAAGGCCTTAAGAAACCTCTTTTCTTGTCGGGCGAAAATCGTCAGCCACTGAACGTTGCCGACGAGGTCAACCGCGACGACGATAACGATCTCATGTTTGCAGACAATCATGGAGAGAGGTTTGGAAGACGAAAGGAAAGGCTTTGGTGAAACTGTAGGACACAGGCAAGGAAAAAATATGGTAGTACTTACTGGCTGTTCTCTTCTAACTGAGAATTCGATATTAAGTTTGTGTACTCCAGGTTGTTGAATGTGAAGCTCATTACCGACAACTCGGTGGGCTCGTCCATGCAGGGAAACACGCGTCTTGCGTACGTTGGGTGCAGGTTCATGGCTATGTAGGTGCTAAAAATAAAAGAAGAAGATAGAAGAATAATTATAATTATTGTTGCTTTGAAGAAAATTATCTTGACAATCTTTACATCGATAGGCTTTTTAACTCGAGAAGTTCTAGTTATTGCTGAAACTGAAAATAAACAAACTAAAAGCATTTGACATGCTTAAAAACGTTTCAGAAAATTCGTTTTAAAGCATATTAAAAAGCCTAAAATTAATGTACAACTGAAACCAGGTAAATCTATTTTATTATATATCGGGTTAATTACACCATTTATAATTTAAGAACGGCTAGATCGATTTTCAAAATCTTTAGTTTGTTGGATTTGTCTTTGCCCCGAATACCAGAATAACTATTAAAACTTTGAAAACTGAAAGAAAACAAGAAAATACAAAAATCATTTTATCTATTTCTGATAAATGACAAAAACAAAACACGGCAAAAATTTATTCTGAGCCGGTAACAAGTTCGCCGGGACCACTAGTATAATATGAAAAACCGGCCAAGTGTGAGTTGGAATCGCTAGCAAAGGTTTCGAACGAATCATAACTTTAAAATAATATGTTATTTTGTATGCCGTCTTTGGGTCATTAAAGATGGAATAACTAATTTCAACTGAATAGGTCCAGTAGATTGACGGATAGACTGATAGGACCACGCGTGTGTCCGTACACGCGTGATCCTATCAGGGTCCCGTTTTGCCATTTTGATTACGGATCACGGAATCCTAACTATCGACGTGGCCGGGTCATCATCCATCCGTAGTTCAAACAAAATCAGTGTGCACATTTTATATAAACCCGTTCACACACATCCGTGTCCGGGCCGTGCCTGGGATGACCACGTAGTGACGGATCATGACCCGGACACGTCCCAGTCTTAATAAAATGTGTTTCAGTCTTAAATGGCTTAATCAGGTCTTATCTTTAAAAAAAGTGTCAGAAGTAACATTGCGACGAGCTTTTGTTTGGAAAATTCACATCATACTAATATTATAAAGGCGAAAGTTTTTGAGTGTGTGTGTGTATGTTTGTTACTTTTTCACGCGCTGGACCGATTTAGATGAAATTTGGTATAGATATTGTTTGAGTCCCGGAAAAGGACATAAGATAGTTTTATCCCGGGAGTATTTTCCCTTGGGATAATTTTCGACATTCACGCGGGCGGAGCTGCGGGCGATAGCTAGTCTATTTATATATGGCAAAACCATACATTTTTATTCCGCGGATACTTCCCACTTTAAGCAGTACTTAAAAGCCGATTTTTTAATCATCAGAGTGCCAATTCTAATCATTTTTAAGCAACGTTTCCATCGTATCTCAGTCGTAATCTGTCAAAAATGTATGGAAATTGAGACTTTTTTGCGACATAGATGCGATGCGAACGTTGCTTAAAAGTTAGTAGAATTGGGCCTCAAATATTTTCCATTTTTCGATGAACAATAAAATGGTTTGACATCTTTTACGTATTATTACACCTTTTTTTTTCAAAAACAATCTTCGACCTCTTGACCCACTCGTCTTTAAGAAACAAGTTAAACTGACACAGTTTTTCCTTAGATAAAAGACATTTGACAAAAAGGAAGGGAGGGACACTTTTACCGAACAGTGAAACATTTATATCTTATTGGGATGACATTAGGAAAGACATATTTTGATCATTGTAAAATTAATTCTCAATAGTTATTTAGAAAGATATTGGTATCGGCTTGTTATGAAATAGATAAAACAGTATAAAATAAGTTATTACTCTTGATTATATCGGCCCAAGTGAAGACCTTGTCCACCGATCGCTAGTGGTGCATCATATTCTATAACGACAAAATATGATGATCCCACATTTGCTGGGGAGATTGACAGTTCTTGATCGTCAATATCGAAGTCGGCGTCAACGGCATTTGCAGCTGAAAACACTCCTGTCTTCACAGAATTGATTGATAGGCCATCAATGTGTAAGACTATGTCGTCTTCCCTCGTATCCGGGGTTAAAAGCACATCAAGAACAGCACGTCCCTCGAATCTATCCCCGTTGATTGTTATTTCCAATGCATAATTTCGTACTTGCTGACCTGGTCTGATATTTTGTCTGAACATAAAATCACGAGTCGCATTCACTGGCACTTCCACAAAAGTCACATTTTTATTATCAACTATCGTTTCACTGTTCGTTGTGGGAAAACCTTCTATAGGTTCGAGCACAATGGGAGTTTCTGAATTTTTAAAACTAGTGTCTGTGCTAGTGAGGGAGTATAGATGCGTGTTTATCGGTAACGACTTTGAGAACACGTTAAAAAGGATGATGGATGCAAAGAAGATACACTTCCACTTGAGCCTAGTCCGGACCATTTTGATGGGGTTTTAATGGCCGGTCACTTCACTCCCCACACTCCCATGCGTCGTATCGCTGTACGGTCTTGGAAGAAATGGAACGGTGTGCTAGAAACGAAAAATTTTAATCGTGAAACATCTCATGAGATACGAGGTGATGCCGATAATGTCTCAACTAGGTGTACACAGATAAAATTGAAGATGGCATTTTAGACTTGTTCGAAATACAAACTTATCGTTTGATATTGAGATAGTGCAAACTGCTCATGTGCAGGAAAACTGTTTGTGATAAATTCGAAATCGAAATTGACATTAGAACTACATATTTTGACAAATGCGCTAAAACTTAATCTATTTATCTTCGTTACTTGGTTCAATATAAAGATATCTCTATATCAATTTTATGAATCTCTTAGTGGTCCGAAATATATATATTTTTTTATTTATTATTATTATATTTAAATAATCAAAATATAATTTAATGAAGAACACTTCAAATCGTTCAATTAATACTTATCACACACACCTTGCACAATCCGTTGGACACAAAGACAATTTGTAAGCTGTGTATCGATGAGGGGTCTTAAACTGCGGTCAAGATTACCAAGGACGCAAGTACCATGACTTTGTTAATACCTGAGCGAACAAAACAGTTTATAAAAGGTTTATACTTGATGTGCCGCACCGCGCTAAATATCAAACGATCGACAAACTATGGGCAATGTCAGTAACTTCACAATGACGCGTTCTTGCGATGATATGTAAGTACTCGTAGCCAGTGATATTTTCCGGCGAGATTTATACGGAGCTTGCTTATATGCTTATCAACCGTACAAAAAAGCACTTTAGAGCATCATGGTGTTCCTAAAGGTCTAGTGAGAGTTGTATTGGTATATAGTTTAAATCGTTGCTCCCGGCTGTCTGTTTGTAGTACTACGGAATCCGGGACGCCACTCTGGATCCTCTTAATTCATGCTTCAGCAATAGGATTCAGAAATTTGATGTGAAAATTTGAGTAAAAGATCTTCCTGATCTGTAGTAGAAAATTTTCAGGGTTCTGAATTTCAGTTAAAACGGAACCCTTATAGTCACTCGGTTTTCTGTCTGTCTGTCTATCTGTCACAACTTATTTTCTCCGTATCTACTGGACCGATTCTGTTGCAATTTGGTATCCACAATTATGAGAACATCTGTGACCCAACACTTTTGGGGGACAAAATAGAATTTTGTTAATTAAAAAAAAAAATAGTTTGCAAGTGATTTAAAAATTAGATGAAAAATTGCCATTTTGTCCTCCCCCTCTTACCTCCGAAACTCATCAGCCAAAAGTTTTGAGAAAAATGTAGGGTGTATAGGTCTTTACCTAAAGATAACAAAGAAGTCTATGATTTAAAAGTAACAAGTCACCAAAATGAAATTCGTTCAGAACGCTTTACAAACGAGTCCGACTCGCACTTTTTTGTTTCTCATTCATTTCAATGACTTGCCTCACAATGGATAATCATGAAATAGTTTTGTTTTTAGTCAATATGTCACTTTTACTTGAAATCAAAAGACAGCACATTACTAGCGATGTCATTAGTGTTCTTGCAACAGTATTTGATTGAAAGCTGTCATTAGAAATGAAATTTAAAACAAAAAATGAATGTCAACATGGGTGTGTCAATAAATTTAATTAATTAATTGACTTAATTAACTAATTAATTGAAATTAATTATTCAATTGAATTTATTAATTAATTTATTGATTAATTCATTTAATTTATTGGTTTTAATTTAATTTGGGAATTTTAATGTGATGTTTTGTTTGACTTAATTATTTTTATTGTGTGTTGTGTTGTCCGAATTAGTGTTGAGGTATTTTTATTTTAATGTTACTGTGCAATAGGTGTGAATTACCTGAATATATAAATTTATACAATAAAGGGCGAGGAGTTGAAATCCTAAGACAACACAGAGTTCACCACTTTGGCTACTAAGCTTCCACAAGGTACTTGACATTATTATCCCCCTAAAACATTGCCTCAACAGCCGGTCTAACCCTTGTTACGTCCACACTGTGGTGTTTTAGTCATTGTCAGGCAATCAGTGCAGTCTCAACTCCAGGTAAAAGTATTTTGTATCGGTTTAAAACTAAAATGTAATAATATGGCGATGAAACTATCACTACTCCCAGAACATTATTACAGTTTATCTTATAATTTAATTTTTAGTATGTATCAGTATGGTATATTATAAATTTTATGTTATATTTAAAATGTATTGTTTCAAATTTACCTAGGTATTTATAACTTTTGAACAAGATGTCTATATCTCTGCTATGATTATGCTGGAAGAGATTTCTATAGAAATAAGCATCACCTTTGTACCTATTTTTCTGTTTCCTTCTTCTTATGATTTTATTTAATGTGTGTACAGTCAACAAAACTATTTGGTATACAAGCAAAAATATATTTTTTTCTACTGTACTGCCAATATTTATTTCTAATGTGTACATTACTTAAGAGTGTGGTGTACAATAATTGACTACTCAGCACACTCACAATATTGTTTAAAAATAGTTGCAAGTTAGCTGCCTGCATACCAAATAGCTTTTTAGACTGTACATAAATCGTATAATAAATAAAGTCGAAGTCAAAGTCAAAAGTCATTTATTCAAATTAGGCTGAGTGCCAGCAGTTTTTGAACGTCAGAGCTCTACATAAAGACCAAAACGCCCGCCCGTCACCACTTCCTAGTGTTTTAGCTGGGAAGAAGTGGCGCAACTAACTCCCCAGCAACACAACTGTCTGTTAAGTTAGAAAAACTAGCATTTATACAAAGGTATGTAAAGTATTCTTATAAAAAAAACAATACAACAAAAGTAACACGTAAAAACCCTTAAACTAAATACTTCGCTACTTGTAAGCTATCAAGCATAAATCAATATTAAATCAAACTGAATAAGCCTCCAGACATAAAGGGCGCGCCCGCTTACACGTAATAATAATATATCTTGGGACAACTCACACACGGTCATCCGATCCCAAACAAGGCAGAGCACAGGCTCTGCCTTGTTTGCTATGGCAACCAGACAACTGATAAACGTACTTATATATGTCTAAATACATACTTATTATAGACATATTACACCCAGACACAGAACAAATGATCATGCTCATCACACAAAGATGTTTCCTGGGTGGGAATCGAACCCACGACCTCCGGTTTAGCAGACAGGGTCACTAACCACTACTAGAATAAACTATCAGTCGGTAGAAATACCAGCCTTTAACTGCCCCATTGCAGTTTAAAAGCTTTTTCTCAAAGACGCACAAGAGTTAATTACCTACATTCTTGATGATATATTTTTTTTTTTAAGGATGGGAAATCATCAAATGACTTCTTCCGCTCTGGGTGGAGCGGAAGGGCGTGTCAGACTCTTACTGACTAAAACCCATCCGTGTTCCTTTTAAAGCCCTTTGCTTTCCAGGGCCGCGGTGACTCTTTCGAACAAACTCCGCAACCCTGGCAGATTCTTGATGATATTACGACTTGAATTAAAACACTTTTTGAGTATGAGAGTTGGAATTCTGGTTTCTGTACGATGTTTTTCCTGACCAATGAACGTGATGTCATTAACTTACAATGCAAATATGAAACGAAAATGTCACGTTTTTACTTGACTTCATTTAAATACATGATCCCAAACATGAAAACCGAGGCCTTTTCAACAGAGGTAAGATGACATATCAATCGAAACCATAAAAATGGCTATTTTAGTAAAATATGACTCACTTTTCACCGTAATGTCCAACGTACAATCCTTTTCCGGGCTTTTCCAAAGATCCCGTATATTCAATAGTAAACGTGTAAGATATCGCAGGTATTCCAGGGTCTATCTCTAGGAAATCGTCATCGTTTATACCAAAATCAGCTTGATGGGTATTGGATCCTCCAAGAATTGAGAACACCACCGAGTTTATAGTCAATTCATCAACGTAGAACAAGACCGGATCTTCTCTTGTATTGGTGTCAGTTATAGCCACTGTAATTACTGCTTTCCCACTAAATTGCTTATCATCAACATCAGCCTCTATTTCTACCTTATATTCAGTAACAGACATTCCAGGACGAATTTGATTCATGATAGCAACATCATTTCTAAATATTTTAGTTACATTTGCCACTTCCAATTGTTTATCTTCGGTAGCAAATACAGCAACTTCTTCCGTTTTAATATTATTAATATCCACAGGCTTACTTAAAACTAACACTATTGTAATTAAAAACACAAAACTACCGAGACCCATCTTGACTACTACACTTGAGATGGTATTTTTTCATCGGATCTACGCAAATGCGTTTACTTCGATGACCTATAAAAAACTGATCAGATTTTCTTACACTAGAACTGTGTACCTAAAATTGTTTTAAAGGTATTGAAAACCTCGAGATAAATAATGTACACTGCGTTGCAAAATTATTTACCTTCCTGAATTTTGAGAAACATTTTTACGGAGTTCTGCCTTTTTGGTTGTTTTAAATAAACCGTTGAATTAATTATTGTTATCATAATTTGAACAAGGCGTTTAAATTGTTAATTCAAAAATATAGTCCACGATTGTACGAAAATCGATTCGAAACATATTTATCTCTAGGAACAGACAACATATTATTATCAATATTGGCATCGTACATCTAAATTAAACTTAATCTTCGCTCAGCGCTTCTTACGACTTTTAAATAGTCTTTTTTTACTATCTGTGCCAGCGGTTCTTCCCGCGTGGAAGTCGTAAATTATCCCAAAAGAGCATACACTCCGGATCAAAAGTATCATAAGTCCTTGTCTAGACCATGGTCTACCTGTGTGTCATGTTTCATATACACATCTATTGAGGCGTTAAGATGTGAAGAGGTAACAGAAAAACAAATAGAGTTAGTTAGGATGTCAATACTAATTTCATTAGGATTCACAGTCTCAGCTGCTTTGTTGTTTCACGTACGTTCCCATAATTTAGGCCTCAAGTGTACAAAATATCGTATCACAGTGACCATCCACTTTGGATTTATCTTTCTTGAGCAATGTAGTTTTAGATAGAGCTCCAAGATGACTCAGAGCTGTTTGAAGTTTTCAAGTGCTTGGATAGATTGGACTTGCCTATGATGCAAGTGTAAATGAGTAATCGATCGACTTTTGCCAAGCCAAGTTGGAGAATCACGTTGGGGTTTTACGGCCGGTTTCAATAACATATCTACCTTTAACTAACTGTCAAATCAGATGCCAATAGTAGCTGTTAAAACTTTAAGTTTGAAAGGGAAATATGACGTTTCTGCTACTGTTGGTAGATAATTGACACCTGGCCAAGGTAGATACTTTATTTAGACCGGCTGTTAGCCAGTAAAAGTCCAGAACGACCACCAGTCCATTTACTCCTTACCGCTCTGTCCAGAACGGGCGGGGTCATTTGATGATTTCCCATCCGACAAAAAAGGCCAACTTTGTGGCATACCTCTGTAGTGTGTAAAAGAAAACTTCTTACATTTGGTGCAGGATTTTCGGAATCGGGTGAAAAAAAGGAAATAATTTCAATGTGGTGCAAAATTAAAAAAAAAACATTTTTAAATAGTTTTATTGTAACAAACCTTTATGTAGATTGTGTAAAAAAGTCTAAGAAAAATGTTAACATACAAATATCTTATCGTACAGGTACTTACTTAGTTTAAAACACTAACTTTAATAACAACCATAGTTTCATTCGTTCAATTTTATTTTAAATTTATTGTGCTAAAGTTCAAAATAGCTTCCACAAAAATATGCTATAATCTTTTATACTTACAAAATCAACGGGTAAATACAGTTTCAACTCAAGCATATACAAATAAATAATGAAAATGGAAAAAAAAACATTGATCTAGGCAAGTTCAACAAAGAAGTATTAAAACAAAACGAAACTTAACAAAACGTAGAATGATGGTGAAATTAAACATATTAATAATTGAATATCGTCACAATAACAGATATTAGAACAATGAGGCCGGACACAAGGGCAGGCGCACTGCTTGCTCCGTAGTTCTCAGTTAGCCAAGACTCCACGACCTCAGCGTTTTGTTTGCTCCATGTGATGGAGGCTTGGATGTTCTCCCTGATACCACTTATTGAAGCCAACTCACCAGCCGTCAGTATGCTTTGGTGACGGTCAAATAATTCGTCGATCTGTGGACAAGTGAAAATAGTATAATCTTTTTTTTCTGCATGTATTCCAGCCTTGTTATATGCAACTACAGAATGGCTTTATTTTCATTCATGTTTTCCTTCTTAAACGTTTAGACGATTACCAGGTTCATTGTTTGCACAGCAGACACAATAGTTAAACAATCAGCAAAGACCACATGAAGTTCAAGGACTATCTAGCTACTGAGAACCGATTTATTATCTAGTTTATCATAAGTCATCTTATAGTATGTTATTTCCGATTTACTATATTTTAGGACTTCAACATGATTTTCACATCAATTATTTTTACATCGAAACGTTATTATGATCATTATAACATCAATGCGAGTTTCCTCTTTCTTAATTACAGGAATTCCTACGAACCTTTTTGTAATGTTCTTCGCTTGTCAGTCTCCTGCCGAAAGCGTTCAATATGTTGGTTGTTCCGGTCAGACCTTGCACCCTGTAAAAAGATATCGGTTGCATGATTATAACGTAACTAAAAACGTCTGTATTCCCTAATGGCCTGCGCATACTGGCAGACGGGACGGCAGGATTTTTAATTTATCAATTGAATTTAATAATTATCCAATCGTAAACTACTTTAATTAGGTATAGTGTACATATATTGTCATAGTTTTACCTGGGTTGGATGGCAGCAAAGTTTTCAATGACGAAGTCTAAGGCTGCCTCCGTACTGTTGGGGCCTGCGTTGGTGACAGCGACCAAAATAGTATGTCTGTCCTGCTCTCTCACAGGAGAGTCGTCGCTGATAACCTGGTTCAGGTAACTGGTGGACAGAAAAATACGGTTATTAAGTCAGGACCAAAGATTCCGACGAATTATGTAAAAGATAATTTCAGATCGATCTTAGTGATTCATCCTGAGACCGTACAGCAATTATATTTATTTATCTAAATTGTTTTAAATATATTGCTTTTGATAAGGACGAAGCATTTGTTGCATTTACTGGAAGCGGTGTCTTTCAATCTGTGTTAAATACTGATATTCAACTGCAAATAGAAACCTACAAAGTTGGGGGAGTCGGTGAGGCAGTTCATAAAACGGTACCAAAGCCGCTTCCATTCGTATCCATCGAAAAAAAACTATATGTGTCAGTAATATCCAAACATTTGATCCTATTGTAACGATTGACGAAACATATTTATCTTAACTTCACAATCAATTTCCTTCTCAGATAAGCTTGAGTTTTAGTCAATGTGCCTTTCTGCTACCTATACCTTACACTTTCCGGTCTATCTTGTGTGTGATCTGTGTTATCTAGTATTGGTTGTTATCTTTTAGTATCTGCAATTCTGATACAGTGATATAGATATCGCAGTATTTTTTCTGTTTATTTTTCATTATACCATTCGTTTGATGTATTTCTAGGTTTCTAGCTTTTTAGGTGTAGTTACATGAGTTATGCTAAAATTTGTGAGCTTCTGATACAAATTGGTTGTATACTAAATCTTTAAAATTCTATGGAAAGCGGTGACTTTTGATATGATAGCAAAAAGAGATATGGGAAAGAAGTAGACGCGCGACGCCGACCCCTAATAAATTGAGATAAGGATGGTGATAATGTTCATCTCCACGATTTCACATAACCAATCAAAACTCAATGGTTTCACATGAACGTCTCACTTAGTGTTTTGTTCAAATATTTTCGAGAAAATACAAAACATGCATACCCTACTAAATTGTAATAAAGTTCATTCATCGATGATACACGAACGCCAACATCCTGAAAAACTTACAAAGTACGTCTCTCTTCATTGGAAGTGCATCCCATAGCGTTCAGCAGAATGGACTGCTGACTAGAGTCTTGGGTGTCCAAGTACAAGCCCCAGAGGAAGTTGAAGTTATCGACGCTTCCACCTCGGAGACCGGAGCAGTAGACCAGGGTTTGAATGTCAGGGTTCAGGGGCTGATCTAAGTAACAGTTTTAAGGTAATTTAAATTTTCTTAAGTATAATATTAGAGGAAAAAATTCAAATTACTCAATTCCCATCGATTCCAATAAAATGTAAGATGTTCAAAATGTAAAATTCTCACAGTCAAAATTTTGATGGAGTTAGTTTAAACTGAACTGTCATTACGACTTGATTAGACGGATTGATATCACTTAAGTTTTCGACGTGAGATAGTTACAGAATTGCCGGGCTGGTCGTTGAATACAACTTCAATATAGTCTATAAATGATCAAATATCCAGAATTTATCAAATAATAATATAACAAGCCCGACTGCTGTTAATACTCTTTGAGCATGTTTATTATCACATTTGTTTGTAATTTTTTTCCTTAAAATGATTTCTTGCGACTTACTCTGGTTATTTCTGAAGCTATCAAGCTTTTCTTGAGCCTTTTGAATGCAGTCAGGGTTGCCGTGACGGCAGTTCAGATCCAGAATGATGTTCCTGTGGTAAGGAGTCACGTGTTCCTCATTATTAGCTGCATCGAAGCCAAGTTCTTCGTATAGAGGAGCAGATAGGTTAAGAATGTATTGCTGAAAGAAGAAGGTTTTTTATAAAAAAAATAATTTAATGTAACCAACACTAAACATGTTGGTTTAGCATTGGGTTAGGATTCCCAGGATAAAGAAAGTGTAATTGGGAAACTCCCATTCCTGTCAGTCAACATTTGTGCTCAATTGAAAAATCAACAAGCTCATCATCATCATACCAACCGAAAGACGTCCACTGCTGGACATAGGCCTCCCCCAAGGGTTGCCATAATCACCACGCTTGGCAGTGTAGCTGTTGCAATACACAGAAACACTGAGAATGCTGCTGCCCACGGGAAGTGATGGGATGCTGCTATTCTTTTACGTTCGACAACATACAGTACAGGCTCAGCCTTTGACAAAAACTTGAACGGCTTAAAAGTATCTAACAGCTTTTACCATTAGGGAATATTAGGCTTAATGTTATGTAGTAAAACTCATATACTTATTTATTTATCAATCTATATTGTCCCACTGCTGAGCAAAGGACTCCCTTATAGCCTACCACTCTTCCCGGTCTGTTACCCTCTCCGACCAATCCGTCGTGAACGCCTAAAGCTGACTGTTCACTGGAGCGGAGGGGAGAGGAGCGGAGCGGAGTATTAACCAATGGAATTGCATAAAATCTTCGCTTCGCTTTAGGGGACAAGGATTTGCGAACTAGTTTAAAAATCATACAAAACCGGGAAACGGAGCGAGGCAGCGGAGCGAAGACGCGGAGTGGGGAAGCAAAGCGTTTTCCCGCTTCCTCGCTTTGCTTCCGGCCACCCGCTCAAATTACTCGTCGCATAAACTCGCTAACTAGCTCCTCTCAATCCGCAACTCCACCCCGCAATACCTCGCTCCGCATCAATGGACAGACATAGTTCGCAACTCCGCTCCACATTTCTCCCGTTCTCCACTCCGCTGCCTCGCTCCGCGTAAATGGACAGGCAGCCTTAAAGTTATGCCAGCGTTTTTCATCCCTTTCTCAGCGACAACGTCCGTCCTCTATCTCATACTGCGCTACATCGCTGGCCCATCTGTCCTGATACATTCTACATATATGACTACAAATTAACTTATCGTTAAAAATAACTGCCACTTACCTGGTATAGACTGTACTCTGAAGACGAACTGAGTACGGAATCGAGGTATGTGAAAGCAGGGTTGGCGGCTCCCCAAGGAATGTAGTCCTTTTCCTTTTCCAGGTAGCTTGAAATTCGGAAGGCGTACTCGTAATTCTGGTTACAGAAATAATAGCTTTATTAAATTGATGGAACAGTAAGAAGTGACATTCTACAAATCTTGTTAATGTGAAAGTTTGTGCGACGAATATTTGTCATTATAATTCCCAAAGTAATACAGTTTTTACATCAGAATAACACATGGCTAATAAGTTATAGAGAGAGGAAGTACTAATGCAGCTGGCAGGCAGACTGTGTTTGAGCCAAGTGGAAACTAGTTTTTTATCAAACTGATTTGAGGAGCGAGAATCAGCAATACAGTTTAATTTTGTTTAAACTGTTATCTAAATTCAGAACAGCTTTGTATGGCTACCCCAGACAGGTACAACAATGGTGTACCGACCTATAGAAAAGGCAGTCGCACTGTTGTAAAATTTTCGCGTCGCACACGCTGGAATCTATATAATCATTTGTAATTAACAGTTACAACGTAAGCTTTAAACTTTAATTCAGCTTAGGATTTAACAATATACATAATCTAGAAACAACTAGAATTTACATAGATACCTACTTTAGAAACCAGTTTACAAATTCAATATAAAAGTCAATATGAACAAAAATTGATTATTTTCTCTTTTCATTTCAATCCCATCCGATATTCTTATAAAGCATCGGAAAACGTTGCAGAGATCCATTCGTATTAACAAAATGTCTTCCTTCACTAACTCAAACTCAAAGCTTAGTATATTGAATATCTCGGTGCATTTTGTATTTGCATAGAAGCATCTCTATTAGGAATTTGCAGGTTCATACGGACCGTTTATTCGAAATCTGTATGAATATTTACATGGGATGGGCAGAAAATGTTGGATTGTGTGCTCATAGATTCGAATTGAAAGTAGAAATGTGAGGAAACGCACACTAGGTAAATTTTGCCAACACATGTATTTTAGAACGCGATGTGGATGTTCCAATTCAGTTTTTTCCCCATCAAACTGAATTGGAATATCTGCATCGCGTTTAAGAGCTGACAATATTGATATTTATTTTTTTAGGAATGACTCCTTCTGCTCTGGGTGGAGTGGTGGGAGTTTCAGACTCTTACTGATGAAACCCATCCATGTTCCTTCAAATCCCCTTTGCGTTCCAGGGCCGCGGTGACTCTTTCGAACTTTCTTGGCCGTTGAATAGCGCTGAGCTGATATTGCGACTTGGATTTTAACGCTTTTATTGGTTAATAAAGCCATATTTAAGACTAGCTTTTGACCGCAACTTTGTACGCGCAAATCCCGTTTTTTCCCGTTCCCGTATTAGCATTCCTCATGAAGGTGGCTATCATATACAAAAAGATTATTCCGAATTCAACTGGAAGTTCCAGAGATTAGCGCGTTCAAACAAACAAACAAACTCTTCAGCTTTATTATATTTGTATTGTATAGAAGTCAAAGTATAAGTTAGTTATACATCAGTACTCAAACATCGTACTCAACCATTACAAAAAAAATATGTACTGTAGTTACTTACAAATGATCCATCATTGCAAGCTTCAAAGAAAACAAAAGAGAATCTGTATGAGAATCGTAAAGATGGTTCTACTACCTATACATTATATGACTTGACTTGGTAACTACAATCTAAGAATATTTAAAAGTCTACGCCAACTTCGAGACAAGAACAAAACCCATAGACTAGGCATAGTTCGTCTTAAAAACTTGGTCAATGTTCTCAGCCTCGTGCAATTTGTATAGCGCAAGTTACAACGAGGCTGGAGCAGAATCTCGTTACCATTCTGTTCAAGCCACCAGTAAATATTGCAAGCCGCAATCCTGTTTTATTCCACTCCAATTATTGCCGCGAATTGAAATACCTTTTGTGTGCACTCGGCGTAATGTTAAAAGATGAATGCAATTATTTTAAAGAACTTTTTGCGTGACTGTGGTTCATTGAAATTGGGTCATGTGTTTTTTTTTTCATTTCTGATTTTTGTTTATAACAGAAGTATATATGCTTTCGTTAGATTTTAAGGACTACACGTATTCGTTATATATGTCACCGGAAAATAGCAAACTCCGTAAGATTATAAAATAACTAGAGAAATTGTAAACTCTCGATAAATTGTCAACTGAACATTTGGAATACTATTTTACGCATCAAAATTTGATAGTCTATAACCTCGCGGAGTCATTCCGAGAAATTGTGGACTGACATAAACTGGCGACCAATCAGCTGTCTGGTCTACAATTTATCTGTTTTGATGTGATAGTTAAATTGGAAACTTGGCCCTTCATTGATCTTTGTTTTCTCTGAATAGACCAATGAGAGCCTCGTTTCCAGATTGGTCGCCATTTTAAGTCAGTCCACAATTTCTCGGAATGACTTCGCGAGATTATAGACTATCAAATTTTGATGCATAAAATAGTATTCCAAATATTCAGTTGACAATTTATCGAGAGTTTACAATCTCTCAAGTTATTTTATAATCTTATGGAGTTTGCTATTTTCCGGTGAGATATACATAGGTAGATACATTTTACTAAAATGCTATGGATAGCATAATCATTTTATTATAATCGATTACAATGTTCACTCTGCGAGAATGCAGAAATTCTTATTGTGAGAGGCACAAAATTACCCAAAGGCAGAGAATAATGCACAAAGTCTGCCTAGGTATGTTCCGCCACTGATCATAAAGTTTAAATAAATAACCAAAACAAGTCCGAATCGGTGCAGGGCCGTGTCTAAACGCATCATAGTTTTGGCAGTAGTTATACTGCATATTTGACAGTTAGGTCTTGGGAATATTTAAGTTTTTCAAGGTAACACTAACCCATAAAGTAAACTTTTGTTTTCAAGTAGATGGTGAAATCCGAAACAATGAGGAGCAGCGTGTCTTCACACAGTGATATTATGGTGGTGATTAGAGTACTGACATTGACGAGCAAAACGTCAACTCGTCCGAAATTCACTCACTCGTGAAGGTGGCGCCTAAGACGTGTTACAATTGGGACATACACTAATCCGCACTGGGCCAGTCTGGGCCACTCGCACTAGAATGAAGTGGTAGGACGATAATATAGCCACGAGGCAATCGCTAGTTCAACAATATTTTTTCTGTAAAAAAACAGTCTTCTTACCAAACGTCCATTCCTGGCAAGGTTGAAGGCATCGTCTATGATCTGAGCACGGTTCAGCACGTGGATGACCTCATGGCTGTTGTTGAGGGCAGTGGCTAAGGCGGCCCAGTTCTGGTTGTCGTAGTTCACTCTGTAGTAACCTGAGGAAAGAAAAGGAGATGACAAACTCCCTGGAATCTTCTATAATAAATTTAATTTCGATGTTTTCCAGTTTCGGGATCGACTTCAGGGTTAATGACGTATACTCATGTCAAAAACGATTACGTTTACTCACCAGTCTGCTGCTTATTAAGGATAAACCATTCTGCGGACGACAACCCAGGGATATCATAAGACCTGGCGGGGAAGGTCGGAGGCACCCAGTCTTCAGGGCTGGTGTCGGAAAAGTCGGGGCTGGTGGAGAGGACCCAGTTGATGGGCACGTGCCAACGGTCGTTGGACCGCAAGGTATTATCTGTTAGGTAGCGGACCTGGGGGCGAAAATAGATGGGTCGTATATAAAATGTTTTTTGGGAGGAGCTCGTGGCTAAATAAAAACAGCCGCACAGGTCGATCTTCAAGGTTAAGCAACGCTAGCCGAGGTCGGTCTGTGGATGGGTGACCATCTTAACACATCGAGATTCCTCCGTATCTTGGAAAATACGTTAAGCCGTTGGTCCCGGCTGCCATTTATAGATCTTTGGCAGTCGTTACGGATTGCCAGAAGCCAAAAAATCTGGCACCAGTCTAGCCAAGAAGTACTGTGTTACCCAATAAATGGGTTGTGGAGGTCTGGTAGGCAGCCGTTCCACGTAAAGCACTGGTATTCAGCTGAATCCGGTTTGACTGGGAGCTGACCCCAATTTAGTTGGGAACAGGCTAGGCAGATGATGATGTATAATAATGTTTTTGGAAAGCCCCTGTAATTTATACTCCTGAACATTAGTTCTTTCTTTCCAATCGGAATGTATTCAACTGTTATCGTATCAATTTGAATGACTTTAGCGCTGGTAAGAAAAGTGCCACATGTAGCATTTTGAGGGCCTAGCAAGAATGTTTTGACGTATAGTAACGTTACAGTATCGTTAACGTAAGTGAATTTTGAATATAAAAAACTACAACCTATTTTGGTTTAATTTTATGCAACATACACAATTTCCACCATATAAAAATGTGAATATAGTATCCAATTCAAATAAACATTATGTACTCTTGACTCTAGTCTAGGTCATAGATACCAGAGACAAAGACGACGATGGAGCGAGCTTATCCAGAAGAAGTCTGTTCACCCAAATTTTGAAGAGAATAGGGTTGTATACGTTCGGAAACACAGACGCGGGCAGAGAGTTCCACTCCTTTGCTGTGCGCATTATAAAAGACTTACCTACCTACCTACGTCAAAAACATTCAATAGTTCAATTATTCTAAAAAGGTCCTAATTTACGCATTTACACTAAATTGTCTTTGTGACACTCGAAGAACGAAAACGATTGTAAAAATACTGAAATGTTCATGTGAGATTTCGGCAAAAATGTATGGCATTGACATATGCCAATACTTTTTGACAATTGTTTTACTAAAGACATATTGTTACATTGATTGTCACTGTCACTTTTGTTCTGAACTAACACCTGTCAATTATGCACAAATTAATTACATACAAGTTCCTAACCTCAAAAGTGATCTCTCTCTCTTCCACTCAAAGATTTCCTGGGAGAAAATTCAACTCTGAGTTTCGTTCGCTTTTGTACATGAACTATCGAATCATTGTATACTTAGAAGTAGCTTGTTTAATTATATATTTAAACTTTATGTACAATAGTGGTACATGGGTGGACTTAATGCGTCAAGGTATTCTCTACCAGTGAACCTTTGGGTTATAAAGACTATACTGTGGTAGATCTACATTAAATAAAAATAAGATTTAAAAATGAAGTTTTAATTAAAAATTCACACACACACACACATCAGTCGAAAGACGTCCACTGCTGGACATAGGTCTGCCCCAAGGGAGGGGGAGGGGGTTGCCATAACCGCCACGTTTGTCAGGCGTAATTAAGAATTAATGTTTTCCAAGAAATTCTAAAGGAACAACCTTTGACTAAATAATTAAATACTTCTAGGTCACAGTTTTGACCTCGCATCGTTAAATACTGGCAAACTTTAGACGTAATATAGAATATCAAATTTAATATACGATAAGCGTCGAGCGAAATTGCGTTCAAAGTGCTCTGTACCCCAAATCTGTGAACTTAGAAATTGCTCACTTTGCCTCAAACGATTAATATTTTACGGTGTTAAAAATAATAAATGATAAACTCATCTTATAGTCAAATAAGGATGGCTTTTTTTTTTTTTTTTTTTAGGGATGGGAAATCATCAAATGACTTCTTCCGCTCTGGGTGGAGCGGAAGGGCGTGTCAGACTCTTACTGACTAAAACCCATCCGTGTTCCTTCTGAAGCCCTTTGCGTTCCAGGGCCGCGGTGACTCTTTCGAACAGCTTCCACAACCCTGGCAGGCTCTGGCCCTAGCGGACCCCGTCTTTTATGCTGACATCTCTTTGAGGCGCGCGTGAAACACAACGCGCCATCGACCCGGGCCTGGTGGTGATCGGACAGCGAGCCACCCAACGCTCGCCGTCCGCAGGCCCGCGCCTACGGTGGCCGGGGATCGCCCTGCGACTCCCGACGCCCGGGGCGTCTTCTCCTGTTGCGGCGGTTGGGGCGAAGGCCTTGCCTTTCCCTCGCGCGGCCCGCCTCCTCCTTCGCTAGCATTCCTGCATCGCAGAAGGAGGTGACCGCTTCCCAAGCCTCCTCGAAATAAGGATGGCTAAGAAATTGCATTCATTGCTAACGGCAGCGGAAACTGTGTTTTCATAACTTGATCAACAAGTCTTCAAGTTGTGATTTGGTAAAGTAGTATATCTTGTTCTTAAGTTTTAAATACATTTTGCATTTAACTAGTTTAAATTCTTTCAAACTTTTAAAACGAGAGTTTTGCCAACTGCTGAACTATAAGACTAATCTAGTTCTCTTTAGCACCGGAGGACTTCGGTTAAATGTTCAGTGAGAACGCTTTTTTCACAGAACATTGTCATGAGTTTCTAACGTGAACGAGGAACTTTGCACTTGAAACACTAATTGTGAGTGGTTCAACTTCTGGACAGACCGCACGTCTAGAAAATGAGGCACTTGCTGGAGTGCCCACACTATCCATAGCTACACTTTTGATTGAGATCCAAAAATGCCGCCATTGACGGCCACGTATCGTTATGTGCATTCATTAATAGACAAAAACTTTTATTTTAAAATAAACTTTTTATATTTCTCTTAGCAAACCCTACAATTTGATACCCATATCATAGGGGTGCATAAAAATAATTCATAAATAATTGGTCCGCCATCTTTGGGAGACCGCCATATTGGATTTATGACACTTAGCTAATGGTGGATTACCATCCAAACTAAACGTGTTTGCAAAATTTCAGCTCAATTGGTTTTTGACATAGCAGTTAAAAATAAAAAAAGTATCATCGACTCAAAAATGAGAAGAATAACTACAAAAAAACTGCATCCAAATCGGTTTACTCGTTTTAACATAGTCCCATATCATACCTACTTGGGACTTAGTATTGATAGTCGCTTTAACTGGAGTTATCAGGTGGAATCGGTATGCGGCAAGTTACGTGCAATACTCACAAAATTTTACATTCTAAAGCGGAACATACCTTACAGAACCCTCCTTCAAATGTACACGGCCCTTGCGGAATCAACAATCTCATATGGACTTACCAGCTATGGACGCACATTTAAAACTTACCTGGATAAAATACATAATCTGCAAACACGGTTGTTGAAGCTCATAGTACCAAACTATGTTAAAAATAAATACCGCGA
Organism: Mamestra brassicae; assembly: GCA_905163435.1. NCBI lineage: Eukaryota > Metazoa > Arthropoda > Insecta > Lepidoptera > Noctuidae > Mamestra > Mamestra brassicae. Next base: position 17,354,720 of record LR990991.1, read on the forward strand.
TAATTATATGGGTCTATTCAAACATTGCAAAGTGTTACCTGTTCTGGCCCGCTCTGAGTACCTTTTCCTCATAGAACATTTCGATAACACTGAAATTCAGGTTCCAATTAGATATGATGTGAACACTCGACAAGCAAAAACAAAATCTTTGCAAGTGCCACGCAAAAATAACTTTTATGGTAGACGCACCGCATCTGTCATGATACCTAATTTATTAAACCAAATACCCTTACACATTAGAGACTCAATGAACAGTCAAAATGTCAAGCGCAAGCTCAAACAACATTACATCGATCTGATTTCACCTTAGCTTATGTAATTTTCTAATTAGCGCGTTGATTAAATTTCCAGACCATGGCATGCTAAGACAGACCCTAGGGGTCTAATGGTGTGCTTTTTGTAATCTTAAGGACAACAAATTGTTTTTATAAATAAATAAATAAATAATAACAGACAGGCAAACAAACACACATAGCGGTCAAACTCATTACCATTTTTGCGTCGCGGGTTAAAAAAGAAAAAAATGAAGTCTTATTAGGAGCTTGAATTATTTATAAAACTTTCAAACAACAAATCACGAAAACAAATAACGCCTTCATCATTTTAAATCTTTTAATTAACTGAAAAGTACTGCAGCGGCACCTAACTCGTTATTCGTAATAAGCTTGGATAAGACAAAGCCTGCATAATCAGCTCGGCACAGATTCTCTCCCGGCTCTCTAGAGAACATTTTTTTAATTTATGTTTTATTAAGACTACTGCATGCTTGGGTGGCTGTTGGAATTACTTATTTGTTATTACGGTGAAGGAGCATTACCTTTCACTTTAACTTTTCCGCTCCTGTCTCAATTATATATTTGATATTTATTAGTATATAAATTGGTATTGTATTTATGTATTTTATATTATTATTTCTAATTAGTATTGTTTAAAACGTTTGTACACTGACAGCCCTAAATCTATCTCCCTTCGTTCAATCCATCCAAAGGTTGTCTGGAAGAGATTCTTGTGCGATAAGACCGCCCATTGTGCACTTATTTTATATATGATTGTCCTGTTCTTATTATGAGGTGTACAATAAAGTATATAATAAATAAATAAATAAGAGACTTGTTAAAAAAAGTAAGCGAATCGAAGAAGTAGGTACTCGGAAGGTTGACTACTACCCATTTTCTGAAGGTATATCATGATAGGCATAGAAATAGGACTCTCCCAAGGGAGGCGGGGGTTGCCATAATTGCCACGCTTGGCAGCCTTTGGCAGGCGGGTTGGCGATCGCAGTGTAGCTGTTGCAATGTACAGAACCACAGAGAATGCTACTGCACATTCCCTTAGTCGCCTCTTACGGCACCCACGGGAAGTGATGAGATGGTGCTATTTTTAACGTCCGACATCATACAGAACACTAATAACCATTTTCTGAAAGATATGAATATGATATAAAGTCTTATAAAACCCATTTATGGAACGAACAAAACGATGAGTAAATTCATAGAAATTATCAGATCCTTTTGAGAAAATGCCTAGAAAGATCTTAATACACGGCACTGACATACCCACTATAAATGTATATTCGAGGCAACTATTTGTGACACACGTTTCACTCATAACTCATAATTTTTCCTTTAAGCGTAAAATCCGAAAACACTACTTAAATGCTTGTCATTCTTAGTTGTTCTTCGTCATGATTATTATGAATTCTCTTAATCGGTACGATTATTGTATATCATATTTATTAGTTTATTATTTTAGCATATGTATAAATTTTATTAGTATTATTTCTATTATTTGTATATTTTTTCAGAAACGTTAAAATCCTACTTTAATATATATTTTTATTTATTGTACACCCTACCATAGTATACAGGGTGTCCCAAAACTCAACGTCAAGCCGAAACGGGGTGACAGGATTGATCATAACCATCACGAGAAAAATCTGAAAAAAAATCTATCCCATGCAGTTTAAAAATTATGGGCATTTTAAGAAAAACCTAGAAATTTGATCAAACTGTACCATTTTTCGGTTATTGTGGTTATTCTTTTTTATTTTTGTTCATTTGAACTTTGGAAACGTAATCCTAAATAACATTTCTAGAATCCCAATAAAAAATAATGACACAATTGCCTCAAGTTTCCGAGAATTGAGACTATTTGTTAAACTACGAATTTAAAATTTTCAAGATTCGTCGACTTTGACAGGCCCTCCTATAAAAAAAATGTACTAGAGTGCCTTGGCAAGTGGCATTAAAAGTTGGCGCATTTAATCAGAATTCTAAAATGGTACAATACTTGTTAGTTCCATACAATAGAAAAGAGTAAAAAAATTAAAACCTCAAGTAACCCGATTTTTGCTATCTCATTTTACTCAGTTAAAATGTTTTTAATTCACACAAGCTCTAGGTAGGTTCTTAATTTTAAGACAAAATGATGAGAGAGATGGATAATGGGTATGTTCGCCATGAGTGAGCGAGACAGATAGTGACGCCACTTTTACCAAAGTGAAAAAAAGTTAGTAAAATTAGTAAAATAATTAATACGAATACGAACGTGCGCAGTAGACGAATGAGCGAAACGTACTAACTGGTTGGTGTCGGACTGGTAGCGTAGCCATTTGCTTGGCTGAAACTAGTGCGAATGAAACAGATAGATGCCATAGCATCTATCTGTTTCATTCGCACTCGTTTAAACGACGCATCTCCGTCTCAATGCGTGGCGTCACTATCTGTCTCGCTCACTCATGGCAAACATACCCATTATCCATCTCTCTCATCATTTTGCCTTAAAATTAAGAACCTACCTAGAGCTTGTGCGAATTAAAAACATTTTAACTGAGTAAAATCTGATAGCAAAAATCGGGTTACTTGAGGTTTTAATTTTTTTACTCTTTTCTATTGTATGGAACTAACAAGTATTGTACCATTTTAGAATTCTGATTAAATGCGCCAACTTGTAATGCTACTTGCCAAGGCACTCTAGTACATTTTTTTTATAGGAGGGCCTGTCAAAGTCAACGAATCTTGAAAATTTTAAATTCGTAGTTTAACAAATAGTCTCAATTCTCGGGAACTTGAGGCAATTGTGTCATTATTTTTTATTGGGATTCTAGAAATGTTATTTAGGATTACGTTTCTAAAGTTCAAATGAACAAAAATAAAAAATAATAACCACAATAACCGAAAAATGGTACAGTTTGATCAAATTTCTAGGTTTTTCTTAAAATGCCCATAATTTTCAAACTGCATGGGATAGATTTTTTTTCAGATTTTTCTCGTGATGGTTATGATCAATCCTGTCACCCCGTTTCGGCTTGACGTTGAGTTTTGGGACACCCTGTATAAAGTCTTTATTACCCAAAGGTTGAGTAGTAGAGAATGCCTTGATGCATTAAGTCCGCCCATATAGCACTATTGTACATAAAGTTTAAATAAATAAATAAAAATCTGCCTAACCTCTTCACAACTACGTGTACGTGGGGATCGGTTCCCAGTCTTACCGGATGCACTTGGGTACCAAAATGAGTGACTGCTTATCTAACCTGTCCAACCAGGTAACACGGCATTCTTTGTGCCCTTCATAGTCACCCATCCACCGACTGACCTCGTCAAGTCTTGCTTGACCCCGAAGATCGACAAATGCAGCTGATACAACTAAGTTGGCGTAGTGGTTGAGTGTTTGGCTGCTGCACTGCGTGTCGCGGGTTGGATCCCCGCACGGAACAAATATTTGTATGGCCTACAGATAGTTGTTCCGGGTCGGGCTGTTTGTGTATGTGAGTTTGTATGTTTGTAAATGAACTCAGTATATAAGAGAAATTCCATTTGCAAAGTTAAAATAAAAGGTAATGATCTGCAAGACATTACTCTTATTTTATTCTTCAACTCAACAGCTAGATCCTTACCTGTTCAACAACAATAGACTGGGCTGTTGCAGCGCTCCTCGTAACAGTGAGGACCGGGAAACCACCTTGATTGGCCCAGCGGTTCATCACATCGTCTAACAAGAAGGGAATGCTGTGGTCAGATTCGTTCAAAGCCTCCTGGAGAGAAGCGTACAGGGTGAGGGGTGCAACTGCTTCACGAGTGCTGCAAGAAGAAATAATTGATCAAGAACTATCATGCATAAGAGAAGATTTACAAGATATATTCAAAATCAAAAGTCATTTATCCAAATTAGGCTAAGTGCCAGCACTTTTTGAACGTCAAAGTTCTACATTAAGACAATCTCCCAAAACGCCCGCCCATCACCACTTCCTAGTGTTTTCACTGGGAAGAAGAAGTGGCGCAACAAACTCCCCAGTAACACATCTGTGTATTAAGTTTTAAAAACTTGAATTTATACAGTAGAATTCATCATCATCATCATCATATCAGCCGAAAGACGTCCACTACTGGACATAAGCCTCCCCCAAATGGATGGGAGGGGTTGCCATAATCGCCACGCTTGGTAGGCAGGTTGGCGATCGCAGTGTAACTATTGCAATGTACGGAGAATGCTGCTGCCCATTCTTTGGTGAGTCCCTTCCTCTTACGACACCCATGGGAAGTGATGGGATGGTGCTATTCTCTTACGTCCGACACTATACAGAACAGGTATTTCATTTTATTATGTTACATTTAATGTCCCCCCCAGCAGTCGAAAGACGTCGGCTGTAGACCTCCCAAGTGTCACCTAGTGGGTGGTCTTCCAACCACGAGCAGCGTCTTCCAGAACCTCCCGACCCCATCGACTATCATTGTTTTGATATGATGTGCTCTGACCACTGCCTGTTAAGTTTAGCGATTCTTCAGGCTATGTCGGGATTCTAATCTTACCTACAACATACAGACATTAAGTAGAACATCTTCAAGCTAGACATGGAAAACCGAACGTCGCAGCGGTACTGGTGGCCGGGGATCGCCCCGCTACTCCTGACGCCCGGGTTGCTTCTCCTTTAACGGCGGTTGTAGCAAAGGTCTTGCCTTATCGTTAAGCTCCTTAAAGTTCTAAGTTTGAGCTACACGATAACTGACAACGGTTGCACGGTCCACTCAAATCTGTGTGGTACTTTCCTCAAAAGGCCACCTGAGACATTAACCTACATTGTTCTCATATGATTTGACCAGTACAGATTGTATAGACTTTAAAAGAGACTTTGACCTCAGAGTTTGTTTCGGTGTTTCTTCTCAGGGTAGTCATCTAGGAAACACCGGCCTCATCTAGCTTAAAATTCCAAAAAAGATTGACGTGTAAAAGTGTTGTTATGTTTAACCTACTTGCAAAATAAATATCATTTATCATTTGATGATGAAATTGCCTAATGTTTGAGATTAAGAAAGAAGAAATGTACAGAGGCTAACATATCAAGCTACCCGAAATTGTCAAATTTTTGCAATCAACCTTGAACCTAACACTTTAGTCATTAAGTTGAAAATCTATGAGAAATTTAACAGATTGTTGTAGCTTGATGTGCTGGTGTCTGTACTAATTTGTCACAAAAAGTCAATAATAATAAAACTTACTTGTTTTTAATGAAGGTGACTAATCCTTTGCGGAATACTTCAGGAGTGAGGAAGTGTTGCATCATACGGATCACGGAACCAGCTGTGCAACAAAATATACAACTATGTATTGTTTATATGTTATAAGTGTGAGAACTGATAATTTAAGGTTTCATGGTAGTAATATTAGGAACCTATTTTTGTCTAAAAAGTAATTGAAGGACTTTTTCAAAAACCCAATAGGTAGTGTATTTGTAACTTTGTTATGTTGTAGTACAATTTGCTATATCATTGGGCATCACAAAATTCATCCACATCGCTGTATTGACAGCGATGTGGATGAATTTTGTCCATTGGGTCAGCGATGTGGATGAATTTATTGCCACTGCTAGCATTGCTGTGTTGATATGATGTTGCTTTGAATCAATTTGTAATATGTCGCAGCCAAATAGCTTAAGCACCCGTGTAGATTGCCTAGCTGTTTCATTTAACTGCGCTGATTTTTCAGCGACCTAAGTGACATCTTTGGTTTAATATCGTGTAATGTTGTCCATGTCACTTATGTTGCTGATAAAACGGCGCAGTTCAATGAAAAGTTGGGCTTTTAATGAAATGGCTGATTATGATAGTTGGCTTTTTTTACCAATGGTACATCATCAAATAACTAAAAAGTCTGACACTCCCTTCCGCTCTAGTTGGAGCGGAAGGGAGTGTCAGACTTTTACTGACTAAAACCCATCCATGTTCCTCGAAATGTCCTTTGCGTTCTAGGGCCGCGGTGACTCTTTTGGAACATATTTCGTTAATGAATTATCCTCCTACTTTAACCTTTTGGGTATATTTCTTCGACTTAGGTATCGAACGAGGCTAATCTCCCTTGAGTTTGGCTACCTTGACCGAATTCAGCTCGGCCGCCGTCTTCCGTTAACACGGACGGTCCGTCTAAGTGGGAACGGGCCTTAACGCATTCACGTCTACTTTGCAGAACCGATTTCGATGAATTTTGGTACAGAGATAGATGGGTTCCTAGAAACACTTATAAGCTACATTAACGCGAACAAAGTCGCGGTTTAAAGCTAGTGATTGCCAAAAATAAGTTAGTTTTGTTTTGAAATGATTCCAATAGTATCTAAAGAGACAAATATTGATGGAAAAGCATTTCTAATGGCAATGCATTTCTCGATTAATTGCCTTCAATGAAGACAGATCCGTTATTCACATTTCAAACTTAACTAATAAAAGTAGCTATCTCTAACATTATTGAGCCACCAACATGGGTATCTCATGTCGCCGACATCATGGCTATGTTGACATATCCAATATCAAACATGCCAACAAGATTATTGCGAAGAGATGATTGCCGCAAGCTTCGCAAAAACGATTTGCGAACCAAAATGGCGACAGTAAATAAATATTCCATAATGAATATTTATGTGTTCATAAGCGTTTTATTTCTGTGTATGATTTTTGTTGAGATTGACAGTTGAACCCAACATTATTAAGGCCAGTCTCACAGATTTCTGACAGCAATTGTACTATAGTACATATTTAAAGATGAAACAGATCTTGTTCTACAAAATAAGTAGGTAACCCAAAAAATATGTGAGGGTCAAAATCAAAATCAAAAGTCATTTATTCAAATTAGGCTGAGTGCCAGCACTTTTTGAACGTCAAAGTTCTACATAAAGACAGTCCCCCGAAACGCCCGCCCGTCACCACTTCCTAGTGTTATAGCTGGGAAGAAGAAGTGGCGCAACAAACTCCACAGCAACACATCTGTCTGTTAAGTTTTGAAAACCTGAATTTATACAGCAGTATGCAAAGTTTACAAAACATGACACAGAAAATAATATGTCTATATGTGTTATTTTATGTGTATTATATGTGTTATTATATGTGTTATTATATGTGTTATTATTGTGTTATTATATGTTTTATTAAATGTTTTATTATATGTGTATTATAATAGGCCGCTTATGTTTCAGAAAGGCCGTAGTTCTAGCAACCAGCGTGTCTGCTCAGATGCAATGTGAACGTAAACGATGCAAAAGAAGTATCAGAATCGTGGTACGTGGCGTTCTGAAGTTTCTACCCCCATGGGGAATATGTGTGAGTGTTATATGTAACATTAAACGCTTTTAAACACTAAAATTATGAGGTTTTTTTTTTTACTTTTCTCTGCAATGTCATTAGGGATATCATTGGATTAATGTCACACAAGTCGGTTGGGCCGCTTATCTCCCATCGATGTGTTCAGTCGATTGGAAAACAGGTTACTGTTACAAAGATCGTAATCTTTGATCCAATTCTTTGATCGATTTAAGACTATACTGTTGCTCGTGTATGTAGCACTGATAAAAAATTGAATGAATTAGTCATTTCATTTATCTTTGCCTATTATAGTCAGATCCTACCATACTCTTCTATGAAAAATTATACATCAATTTATATCGATATAAAATATTTTGTTATAAACTGAAATGGAAATGTACAAATCGAAATGTAACTTGGCAAGTCGTATCTGCTGCATGCCACACGAATACTGGGCAAAATAGCCACAAGTTGACTCCCAAACATTAGGAACGGCGACGCCATTGCACCAAAAATGAGATTGCAGGACGAGCTGGACTACATAAGTAAGTAGGTTAGGCAAAAGTAGAAAGAAGGGAGGGAGGCATATGCCCTGCAGTGGGCTACTACGATCATATCAAATGCCTAGCCTTTTCCCAACTATATTGGGGTTGGCTTCTAGTCAAACCGGATTCAACTTAATACCAGTATTTTACGTGAGGCGGCTGCCTACCAGACCTCCACAACCCATTCACTGTATAACACGGTAGTTCTTGGCAAGACTGAAGTCAGATTAATTGGCTTCTGACAATACGTAACGACTGCCAAAGATATACAAATGACAGCCGGGACTAACGGCTTAACGTGTTTCTCGAGGCACGGAGGAAACTCGATATGTTAGAATGGTCACCCATCCGCAGACCAACCTTAGCAAGCGTTGCTTAACCTTGATTGACCCGTGCGGCTGATATTTTTAGCCACGAGCTCTTTTTCGGTCTTATAATAAAAATAAATAAAATATTGTGAAGAGGATATCCTTGTCTGCAGGTCTCTGGCAGACAAGGTAGCCTTTGGAAGCGCTTGGCGAAAACTAAAAGAATTTGAAATAGGAATGTAAAATATGTATTGTTTTTACCTGTGACTCCGGTACCAACCCTCGTTGAAATGAACTTTAAAATATATTAGGCGTCTGCCGCCAATAATTTTAAAGTTCAAATCTCCAATACAGTTTTATTTATAATAATATTAATAAGTAACACTAGCGGGAGCCGCTGGTGTTACAATATATCTCTAATAATCCATGGGCCTTTCAGACCTTTCCTCAATGTTCAGAAGCATGCTCTAACGTAAATTAATACTGTCTAGTGTGCAGATCTTTATGTACGGACCTCGCTTTGGTTTGCGTAGATTGAATTGGTCAGGTGATGAATTTTTTAGCGACGTTCTGGTTCAAATAACTTTAGTACAGAGTAGAGTTTACGATACTGTACGCCGGGGCAGTGGAATCACTTTGACGTTCAGCTCGTCTAGCGTACCTACTTCAGAAGTTACATAGAATGTGAAGGAGTATTGGTTTTATAAGTACCGCGACCTGCTGTACCTAAGCTAGATATTATTAGATAATTTTTGTACTACTAATACTATCGTTGAAGAATGTTAGTTTTAGGTTTAAAATTTGTATATGTCACCGAAAAATTGCAAACGCCGCAAGATTGTAAAATGTCGCGTGAAATTGTAAACTATTTTTTCTTAATCAGACACGGATATATTGGAAACTTTTTAATTTGGATGGGATTTATTGTATAGAAAACGTTTTTTTTCATTATATATCAAGAAACTATAATCTAATTAAGATCTATTACAATCTTACGGAGTCTGCAATTTTCCGGTGACATAAGCATGTCACTTCAGTGGTACTAAATACTTTTTCTTTATTATAGAATTTTTTTTTTTTGCAACAATAAGCCTTGTTTCTGTACGATATTAATTAATCTGATTGTTTTGTTTAGTTAGTTGATTTAGAACATTATGTCTCCTCAATTATCTATAGCGCAGTCTTTTGTCTCCACTCAGTCTGAGGGCGAGATCATTTTTATGTTTTCAAAGCCTTTTCAGTTACTTTGTAATTTCCTGTTTGACAGTAGGAAGTTTGAGGTAGTGAAGCTAGAAGTGACGTCACATTTATGCGTTCTATTTTTTCTATGACACGTTTCCTCCGAAATACGCCTATGATAACAATATCGATATTTTACTCCCGATTGTAGTTCAAATAGTATTATACCAAATAACCCGCTGTTACAAAAGTCGTTTCACATGTCTGTCGGTGAGATAACTTGTCGATAGTGGAGATAAGAGCTGTATCAAACTGTTTCTCAATTCTGATAAGAAGGGAACGTTTTGCGAAAATATATCATTTTGGAGCCATGCAGTAGCGATGCAAAGGCAATGCTTTTGTTTGTAGTCTTTGTAACATGTAGTATTTTTTTTTTGGTTGCATTATAAGTAGCATACTCTGGGTGCATCGTCCTCACATAATATTAAATTAATTTTTGTATACCAAATTTTGTAAAATCTTTATTTGAAAACAGTAACTATAGAGATTTTTGTCCGTTCTTCTCCATAAGAATCTACCTTTCCGAATGGACAGTAGAGGCACTTTATTAATGTAACATTATTATTTTACTGAACTGTAAACGATGACGTTCAAAAGTGCCGTTAAATGGCCTAATTGAAATAAACGTTTTGACTTTGACTTTGACTTTATGCTTCTTTTCAAGCAGAAAGTTTCGCAGAAATGCAGAAATGACCACTAGGCGATTGAAATCATGTCTTCAATTGTTGAATATTCAATAGTCAGATAAATTTTAGCTGAAGAATAAATATAGCAGTGTTTTATTTTCGATACAAGCTGCCGTTTTTTTGCTTCAGGGTAAAGTTTTATGACTATTAAAAAACAATTCGCCCCTTAGAGAATTTAACGATTCACAAAGGACGACGTGGTTTTATCAACGCCCGTTTCGTGGCCCAAGCGATTCCAATACGAATCGAAACAAAATTCTCTGTCACTCGAGATTAGACATATGATTTATAACGCACGTAGAAAAACAGGAAATAGCACTGTCTATGTGCATTGAAACAAATAGTGACGTAAGAATAATTTTTATGATAAAACTGTGTAAATACTATAAACATGATATTCGACTTTATTTCAGCATTAACAATTTTTTTATGCCCACAGTCATATAGTTTCAGCAAATAAAATAGTTAAGTGCAGTCATCAAAATGAATACTTATCATTATTTCTTTATCGTAGTACCTACTTAAAATGTAATCAATATTATGATTACATGAATCAGAAAGCTATTTAAATTATTTGTCCATATTTTATTTAGGAGTTTCCTTTTCGCAGAATAATTGTATACATTTACTTCTAATTTCGATATACAGGGTTAATTAATTTTAAAGTGAGCGTGGACGGCTAAATCCGAAACTACGAGGAATATCGAAAAACACTGAAAGGAGTCTCGAGCTCGATTTTGATGAAAACTAAAACGGCATAATTAGATTTGACACCATCTGAAAATGTCGCTAGTAAGGATCAAATTCTGGAAAGTGCACATGACAAAAGAAAACAGGAGGACGATCGAGGGTGTAGTAGAAAAGTCAAACTTGTTTTATTTACTACATATATCTTTTACCTTCAGTTACACTACGTCACTAATAATGATAAAATTGTGGTCGTAGACTAGTGTTGCCACATACTGTGTACAATTTTATTGTAATACCCAATGGGGACTGGCACTGTACTCCCTTATACAGGTTATTCTGTAACCTAGCTGGGAATGCAGCACTTCACCACCATTTCAATTGTAATTTTAGTACACTTAACAATTTGTCAACCCTATAAACTACTATGTACTACAATGCTGTTATTATGAATAAACAATTTGTTATTATTAAAAAAATATATATATATATATATATACTGGTGTACTTTCAGTTTTTAATATGTAATTTTACTCACATACTGATCCATTGTTGTTAATTATATTGTAAATATGTGAGTACCATGTCCCTTGCTAGCAAACTTAACTGTATCTCTGCTGGTATTGCTTTGTGGTACCTATTAATATATATATAAGTGTGTGCTGTATCTTAGTGTAACGTTGGGTGCATTGTGCTCACATAATTAAATCAATTGATCAATGTACCTATGTATACAAAATATTGTAAAACTTATATTTGAAAAGAGTAACTATGGAGTTTCTTGTCCGTTCTTCTACGACTACAACTAGAGTCACACTTATATTTTAATTTTAAACTGTAAATTTGACGTTCAAAAGTGCCTTTTAATGGTCTAGTTGAAATAAATGAATTGACTTTGACTTTGAGCTAATTTTAAACAAAATAATTGATTAATTAAAACAAAACAACTGATTACGAATTTTTCAAAAATCCATTATGCAATTTTAGTTATCTTCAACATCGAATCTGCGAACTACATCTGCATCATTGGATTTAAAAAATATATCAGTTAAGGTTTAATTTGGTAGGTTAAGACAGAAATTTTAAACTAATTTGTTAAATATTAGAGCTTTCCTTTAGTTTGCCATATGTTATTACTTATCACTTTCAGATGGTGCGTTTTTTTTTTCAAAATCAACGGGTCCGCTCCCGGCTAGATACCATTTTTTCAAAAATTCAATGATCCAGTTTTAATTTTCATCAAAATCGGGCTCGAGACTCCTTTCAGTGTTTTTCGATTCGGCTATCCACGCACACTTTAAAAATTTATCCTTTATTTAAAACTCTTCCGTCACTGACGACGGACTGACTGACTGACGGACAACGCACAGCTGAAACTACTGATCGTAGAAAGCTGATATTTGGAGTGTAGGGAAGAACTAAGGGAGATTTGATTGGACACTGATGTTGTATACAGCTGTCACTTATTGTCCGGAGTCTGGTAATCTATCATACAGGTCTCCTAGTACAGAAACCAGTCTCTCACATAGATCACAATAATTATCGCTAATGTTTTGTTTGCTTTTTTTATTGTTTGTAAAATACTATGTGAGAGAAGAACAATAAACTTTATTATTTATTATTATTTATTTCCCGAAATTCTTACGGGAACGAAAAAAAAATGGTATATGACCATTCGAAGTCGCGGGCAAAAGCTATTTACTTATATACAACTGAACACATAGGGAGGGACCAACTACAACAAATATTGAAACCAACCGATAGGGCAACAGTGCGTTTCAAAGCAATAGACAAACATTCATATACACATACTCTCAAAACATTACTATAGTAGGCGCCAGATAAATGTGGAATAAAGTACATTGACCTTTCCCTAATAACTGTTCATAGGTACCTGAACAATTAAATATGAATCGTTTTTCATTATTAGACAATGTTAAGGATCACGAGAGATGATGATTCGGGACAGCTTTTGTGTCATTAATTCCGTTTTTCAAATTAAAAATGTCAATAATTGTAGGTGGGTCAATGACCGTTATTCCACGATTATCTGGCGCCTACTATAGGTACTTCTGGGGCAGTTTGATAAAAATAAAGAGTACGCGTTGCTGTCTACCATTAAAATATAACAGGACCGTGAAACTAATTTGATGTCCACTTACATTTCTGGTAAGCTACAGCATTAAAAGTGCCGAGGATCTCAGCAGGCGTGTAGACTGCATGGGTCATGGGGTTCACACTGAGGACCGCATCAGATTGGAACACGTTCTGAAGAGCCAGCACGAACTGGTCCATCATACGCCAGTCAGGGACCACCTGTAATGTACAGAAAAACGTCAGGAAACATGAACGTGAACGCTTCTTAATGAGAGAAAAACCAGGAATTTCCATACAATCTAATTGGACTGCTTGCCCCCAATATGATTTAAAAATACACATAATATGTACACAAGATTCTTCTAGAAAAAAGAAAACTTAATTTTCCAGATTGAAATCTAGGCTAAACCTAGTTCATTCAAATCAATAAAAAGTGACAAAACACATTCAAATTTAGAAGTGGACGTTTGTGACGTCACTTCTGTGTAAAAAGCGTGCCAAGGCGTGACGTTACGTGAAATTTCTATATACTGTACCTATCGTCTTTTTCTACGTGTGAAGAGAAAAAACATTGTCCAGTAACATTATTGGACATAGATTTTCTAGGAATCTAACCTCTTTGGCCTTGGGTGCGAGTAGGATTTGAATTAACTGGCCATATTTAAAGTTGTTATAGTTATAGTTTGAATCACAGAAGTTCATATGTGTACGCAATTTCAACAGCCTTCTACGGGAACGGGAACTACGCGGGTGAAACCGCGTGACGTCCGCTAGTAACAAATATATCATACGTAATGGGCCCGGGTTAACGATTAACTACAGTTTAGAAGATGGCTCTGGTTTGTGTAAGCGGTCTTCAGGAACTTACCAGATCAGTTGCGAAATTCTCGAAGAAGTTGGCAAAGCCCTCGTTCAACCAGGTGTAGGTCCAGGAGAGAGGACTGACTTCGTTGCCGAACCACTGGTGAACGTTCTCGTGGCAGATGATCCTGCCTACATTCTGTTTGGTGGCTGTCGTTGTCACTCCTTCTGTGACCAGAAGGGCCACTTCTCTGGAAGGGGAAAGAGATCCATATTAATTGGTTCTTACTATAACATTGTTGGGGCATTATGATTAACGATACTTAAATATATGGCAAGCGAATCATGAGTTATCAGACCTGGTACTTGATTTTGACCACTGAGTTTCTTTCGGTGCTTCGGTGTTTTAACCAGGAAACCTTGGCCTGATCCAATTTCAATTAACGAAAATTGTCGTGATAAGTCTTATTTCTAACCAATTTGTTAAATTAATATAATTTATCAATAATTTGCACTATGGCTGAAACCTTTGCTACAGCATTAGTCTCACATTAATATTTCGTGAAATTGTCTACGAGTACAGTAAAAGTGCTATCCATCAGTATTAATTACAAGACGATTATATGATGGTGTGATATTAGGGGTTACTGCCAACCTGCAATATCTCATTGAAGGGCAAAAGCCTTTTTTTTTTAAGTATGGGAAATCATCAAATGACTTCTTCCGCTCTGGAGCGGAAGGGCGTGTCAGACTCTTACTGACTAAAACTCATCCGTGTTCCTTCTAAAGCCCTCTGCGTTCCAGGGCCGCGGTGACTCTTTCGAACAGATTCCGCAATCCTGGCAGGCTTTGGCCCTAGCGGGCCCCATCCTTTATGCTGACATCTCTTTGAGGCGCGCGTGAAACACAACGCGCCATCGACCGGGCCTGGTGGTGATCGGACAGCGAGCCACCCAATGCTCTCCGTCCGCAGGCCCGCGCCTACGGTAGCCGGGGATTGCCCTGCGACTCCCGACGCCCGGGGCGTCTTCTCCTGTTGCGGCGGTTGGGGCGATGGCCTTGCCTTTCCCTCGCGCGGCCCGCCTCCTCCTTTGCTAGCATTACTGCTTCGCAGAAGGAGGTGACCACTTCCCAAGCCTCCTCGCTCCGGACCATGGATTCAACCAGGGCCGGACGCGAGAGGTCGCCGCCGCCGATCGCCTCGACGAGGACACGGCGGTGCTCAGCCCAAGCAGGGCAGACCTCCACCGTATGCTCCACCGTGTCCTCCGGAAGGGCAAAAGCCTGTTGTCATGACTTTCAGCATTTGCGAACCAAGGCTACGTGTTTATGGTTCTATGTTCGTTCGAAAATGTTAGCTTCGCTAATTTTGGAACCTTATATAAGTGATCAATTAACATAAATCAAAGAAACATTAAAATCTGCAAATTTAGCATGGTTACATGCAAAAAATTCAAACAAACAAACAAACAACAACAGTTTGTTGACAGAACAATGGTTGCCGAGCAATAATTGCTCAAAAAATTGTTTGCATGTACAATTTTTTGAGCAATTATTGCTCGGCAACACGTATGGATCAATCTGGAGCGATGAGTGGAGCAAAGTGCAGCAATAAAAAGCGGCAACTATTTCAGCATCATTGATTCTAATTGCCCCATATTGGTCGATTTTTTTTTTCAAATAATTTACTCGTAAATTGCCAAGTTTCTTAGAGTTGCTCTATATCATTCAATGTTGTCATTGCAAAACATATCGCCAAATATACGCTATCTGCCGTTGTTGTATTCGACGAATATTGCTTAGAATTGATAAATTTGAATTGCCCGTGTAAACGCAAAATTTGGTCTATAACAGCATTGATAGGTATCCATTTTAGAAAAGGAATAAGTACCTCTGCTGGTTATACTTTCTTCTTATAAGTAGCATACTCTGGGTGTATCGTCCTCACATAATATTAAATTGATTTTTGTATACCAAATTTTGTAAAGCCGTTATTTGAAAAGAGTAACTATGGAGTTTCTTGTCCGTTCTTCTCCATAAGAATCTACCTTTCCGAATGGACAGTAGAGTCACTTTATTAATATACTTTACTGAACTGTAAATGCTGACGTTCAAAAGTGCCGTTTAATGGCCTAATTGAAATAAACATTTTTGACTTTTGACTTTTATTGCCATCTTACAACTGCCTACAAAAATAATCTCCCTTTGCAACACAGCTTCATAACTCAATACAATTCAGATTTGCCTTGCAGATTCGTTCTATGAGCGGCTTCTGAAACACTCTACCGTATCGCTACTCTGTATTTATGGAATAAATAAGTTTATTGCCCCTTTATTACTGTTCCTTCTCAAGTTAGTCGGTACTTCAGGAGTATTAGAACCGTTTTAAATTTCAACGCTTTGACAACACAAAGAGAAGTTGTTTAATGAGTAGAAGTGTTTAGTTATCAAGGTGATGGGTTACGGTTTGGTGTAGCCGAGTTCTGTATGGTGTCGAACGTAAAAGAATTGCACCATCCCATCAATTCCCATGGGTGTCGTAAGAGGCGACTAACGGACTCACTAGAGAATGGGCAGCAGCATTCACTGTGGTTCTGTATATTGCAACAGCTACACTGCGATCGCCATCCCGCCTGCCAAGAGTGGCGATTATGGCAATCCCTTCCCTATAGGGGAGGCCTATGTCCAGCAGTGGACGTCTTTCGGCTGATATGATCATGATGACGATGATAATAGAATGAGGAGTGACTAAATAATAGCAGCCGTACAGGTCGATCTTCAAGGTCCGTGAATGGGTATCCGTCTCAACATACCGAGATTCCTCCGTGCTGTAAGTTGTTGGTCCCGGCTAACATTAGCAGATTTTCGACAGTCTTTATGGGCACTCAGAAGCCATGGAATCTGACACCAATCTTGCCATTGACTGGGTCGTAGAGGAGGAAGTATAAATACTAGTATTCAGCTGGTTAGACTGGAAGCCAACATAGTTGGGAAAAGGCAGGGCAGAAACAGTTCGCAGGGCGATTCCCGGCAACGTAAGCGTGGGCCTGCGGACGGCGAGTGTTGGGCGACTCGCCGCCGCCGTCCGATCAGAACCAGGCCCGGGTCGACGGCGCGTTGTGTTCCACGCGCACCTCAAGGAGATGTCAGCATAGTAGACGGGGCCCGCTAGGGCCAAATCCTGGCAGGGTTGCGGAATTTGTTTGAAAGAGTCACCGCGGCCCTGGAACGTAAAGGGCATTTCGAACATGGATGGGTTAATTTTTAATGAGTAAAAGTTTGACACTCCTTTGCGCTCCACCTGGAGTGGAAGTCATTTAATGATTTCCCATCGGTTAAAAAGCTGGAACAGTTTCATCTTACTAGGACTGTATATGGTATGAAGTTTGGTTGATGGTAAGGTTTTGGTATGACGCCCTAAGGCTAGGTGGAGAGACGATCTTCAGAGGGTGGTTGGTAGCAGCTAAATGCGAGTTCCCATAAATCGAGATACATGGCGAAAAGATGAAAGACCAGTGGATTGGCCAATGGTGGTGGGGTTTTGTTATTTTGTTCAGTTTTAAGTAATTTATATTATTTCAAATTATTTTAATGCAAACCACATGACCTTCAATACTACAAGCCGATTTGAAAAGAGATAAAATACTAAAGCCTTGAATTTATTTTGATTCCGATAAACGTCGTTTTTTCAGTCGACGCTACTTGTAACATCAGGCACACATTATGACGTTTTATGACGACTATTGACATACGATAAGAAGCCATAAATTGGAATATTTATGGCTTATAATAAAATATTTCCTCTTCTGCTTCGTAAGGACATTAACACTTATTTTATTGCCGTTTTTGCGAAACTTGTGATTCATTGACACGAATATAAACTGTATAGTCTTCAATATAAAGTATAAAATTGATTGTTTTAAAATTCGATCTTATTAATTTTGTATAACGTAATGAAAATATAAGAACAATAAATACGCAATAATAGTATTTAATATCCTGGTTCTAAAAGCTCTTGCTGAAGAAGGTTTTTATGAAATTATTAGCAATACGAAATTGATTAGGTACTTTGTTATGGAAGACTTTTAAATGAATTTAAAGGCAAGGGCGTCATCTATTAGATCAAATAACCGTTTTCCGAGGAAACCACTAACAAGCTGGAATTCAATGTGTCGGATTTGTGAAATTTATTTATTATTTTATTTATAGTAGGTATGTATATTGTTTTTGAATTGCACACTGAATTTATTTAATTTATTTATTAATTTATTGGCCTGTCTACAATTGTTACTCTGTTCACTGTTGTGTGTTCTGTGTTGTTGTGTGTTGTGTGGTGTGTTGTTGTTGTGTGAATTCTACCCTCTGTGGTCTTTCTTTCAGTGTCTCTGT
Organism: Mamestra brassicae; assembly: GCA_905163435.1. Taxonomy (NCBI): domain Eukaryota; kingdom Metazoa; phylum Arthropoda; class Insecta; order Lepidoptera; family Noctuidae; genus Mamestra; species Mamestra brassicae. Next base: position 17,373,040 of record LR990991.1, read on the forward strand.
ATCACTCAAACGTTTTCTGGGAGAAAATACACCTTTAAATTAAGCTCGATTTCATGCTTAACTTATTACCAGTGTATTGTAATTTGTTTTGGTGCACATAAAGACGAAGAAGAAAAAGAAGAAAAAAGGTTACTTGGTATTTAAAAGTGTAACTCCTGAGCGGAAACAGTTTTATTGAGTTATTTTATGAAGAAGATCTCAGCAAATGAAGGTATGTTGTCAGGATGACCTCCTTGGCTGCAGGTATCTGGCAGACAAGTTAGATCTTTGGAAGATTCTTGTAAAAGTTAAATAGTATTTGAATTAGGAATATGAAAATATGTTTTGTTTTATGTATATGGGACTCCTGTACTAGCGCTCGTATAAGGCAGATACCGAATATTTTACGAAGTTAAACCTCAAACATGGTTTTATTTGAATTATTAAGAAGTACTAGCGTGACTTCGCTGTGTGTTACAATATCATGACAGTCAGTAGTTATTGATAGCGTTCCCGGGAGGATGTGCCGTCGAATAATAAACGACCTAAACGCGGGAGAAACCGTTGGCGAAATTAGTATAGTGAAAAGCTCCATTGTGGCTAAATACACTGTTATTTTTCACACCTCTGCCTCCAATTTTATCGTATCCTACTAAGATTTTAAATATTAGTCTGAATATTTAGGTATTTGGCTGGTCACACCGCAACAGCTGCATAAATTTGTTTGCTTGTAACACGAATAGACTATATATAGAAACGAACTAGTAAAAACCACATACCTGTAAATAACCAAGCCCCAGTTCTCCATAGCCCCAGCAGCAAAGTCAGGTACGGCTGCCTTATCTAGCTTCGGGAACTCGTATTTAAACTCAGTGTATTTCTCCAGCTCTACCATATTCTTCTGACCAAATTCCAAGGCAAACATTGCCGTGTTCTGGGTGTCAGGTCTGGAGTATACTCTGAAGGGTACGCGGTATATGTCCTTGTAAGGACCCTCCATTGCGTTGTCGACGTAGTCCAAGTTTGATACCAGGTATGCGAGAAGGTATGTGGACATTGAAAGGGTGTCGTCGAATTCATGTTTGACGTAACCGTCGACTGCTGGTCTGTAAGTGTTAATATGTTTCCTTAGAAAGAAGATCGAAAAGAAAGCAGAAAGAAAGAAAAAGAGTTTATTTGCGACAAGCATGACGCATACCAAAAAATAAAATAAATCAAATTGCAAAAGTTATTCAAGTTGGGAAGATAGAAGAGGTGTATATATTTCCACTCTTCGTAAATAAAAAAAATATATATATTGTAAAAATTAAATTATGGTGCGTCTCTTTGAAAAACACCAACAATATAATTAGAAAGATAGTAAATCATTTAACATGAAATAACAACCCAGCACCACATTTCTATGAAGATGTCAAAATTTTGCAATGTAAGATAAGTTTTTTTTCGACCCACTAGGATAAGGTTATACCACAACTATTGCAACATTTAGTTTGTAGTTCTTGGCTTTGTCGCAACTTACTTGAGCTCGTTTGCCCTTATAGGCATGTTGCTCCTGACCACCTCATACGCTTGTGGAGCATAGATGGTAGTTCTGAAGATGGCCTTGAAAGATGGTTCATCGTAGCAGGGGAACGCACGACGAGCGAAGGTCGGTTGCAGTTGAGATGTTATGAGTTTGCTGAGAAGTTCACGCAAAAATGTTAAGGCATACTTTCATTGTGCGTACATCAACGGAGTGTAATTCTCTGCCGGAGTCTGTGTTTCCTGATTGATACAACCTGGGTCTTCAAGTTAAGAGTGCATAGGTTACTTCTAGGCAAGCTTGCTCCATCGCCGAACACACATCATCACTTTCCATTAGGTGAGATAGTTGTAAAACGCGTGCGTATCAATAATAATTAAAAAAAAACTGTAAGCTATCATTTGAATCGGACTGGATCACCCATAACTTCAAATCATAGTTGACAAAAGAGGAAGGTGCTTTGTTTGTTTACAAACATTATTGTGAACTTAATTCTTTTATTACTTAAACGTCTGCTTAGATAGAGTGGTATTTGAGGAAACAAAGAATACAGAAATGTGAATAATGCATTAGGTATGTATGAGAGGTCGCCTGACACAAACGTAACACAAACTTTTACAATATTTTCTTAGGAATACGTAAAACTTCTGCTACAGTTATGTGGCAAGTTGCCTAACACCAACGGTGTCAAGGAAAAATCGCACAAATCAACTATTGTAGGCAATAGACATCTGCCAGGGTTGCGGAATTTATACGAAAGAGTCACTGCAGATCTGGGGTACTTCTGGTGACCTTGCTAAGTCCATTATACACATTGTAGCACCCACTTTAGCTATTATTTTAGTAAATGTATTGATCGTGGTGAGTTTCCTGATCTAATGAAATATAGTTAAATAATTCCATTATTTAAATCCGGTTGTACATCAGACCCTACTAATTATAGACCTATATCAGTGCTACCTACTTTTAGTAAATTTTTTGAAAAAGTTATTATAAATAAATCAATATTTTAATAAAAACTAACTATTACATAATAAACAGTTTGGTTTCACAAGGTGTCGTTCAACAACCAATGCCGGTGTTGAACTTTTAGGACATATTTATAATACATGGGAGGACAAATGCGATGCTTTGGGCATTCTTTGTGATTTGTCCGAGGCATTTGATTGTGTTCTCCATGAGACATTAATCAGGAAACTACACTATTACGGAATACGGGACGCCTCTCTGAATCTTCTTACTTCTTACTTAATTGATGGGATTCAGAGAGTTGACGTCAACGGTAAAAGATCTCCTGTATCTGTAGTGAGGTTGGGGATCCCTCAGGGCACCGTTTGTGGTCCCTTTTTGTTTCTCATTTATATCAATGACTTGCCGTACCTCGTAAAGGATAATCATGATATAGTGTTGTTTGCAGAAGACACGTCACTTTTATTCAAACTCAAACGTCAGCAGAATGATACAGACGCTGTAAATAGTACACTTACAACTGAAGTTAACTGGTTTACTGTTAAAAATCTCTTGACAACTAATGAGAAAAAAAACGAAATGCATAAGGTTTACGTTACCTCAGGTTAGACAAATTAACACTAGTATGTCAAAAATGCTCAAGAAAAAAGTGGTTCATTTAGATGCCAATGTATACGTTTATATAATAAACTCCCTAGCCATGTTCAAGACCTTAGTATTAATAAATTCAATTTTTTTGAGAAATGTAAGCTATGCCAGAAAGCTTTTTACACAGTTAAAGACTATCTTAAAGATAAACAGGCTTGGGATTGAGCTGCTTCAATGTATGTAGGGACACCATTGAAGCCGCTCAATCCCAACCCTTATGTTACTTTTATCTATTATACATTTCTCATGTTTAGACGTTGAAATTTGCTATTTCTAAAATCTAAATTCTCCTATTTTTTACTGTTGACATGAATGATTACTTTGTTACGTTATCTATTTTCATTTTTTTTGACCGGACTATTTACTTCGTAAAGTAATATATTTTTTTATTTTATTTTAATTTATTATGATTGACATGAATACTTACTTTATAAAGTTTTTTTTTTATTAAATTAATGTTTGTGAATATGAGGACTATTATCAAATAATAATAGTTATTACTATTATCTTTTTTATTTCAAGTATTTTTAACGATGTCTGGCAGTTTGAGTTATTTATGCGGCCTACCTAAATGTCCTTACTTTGGTATTGTTCGTCAAATTGTTGAGCTCCTTAAAGTTCTAAGTTTGAGCTACACGATAACTGACAACGGTTGCTCAGACATTAACCTACATGGTTCTCATATGATTTGACCAGTACAGATTGTATGGACTTTAAAAGAGACTTTGACTTCTGAGTTTGTTTCGGTGTTTCTTCTCAGGGTAGTCAGCTAGAAAACACCGGCCTCATCTAGCTTAAAATGACCAAAAAAGATTGACGTGTAAAAGTGTTATGTTTAACACTTTTACACGTTTACATTGGCAGAATACCCAACATTAGCTTTGCTTGCCATATTAAAATATAGAATAGAATACACAAGTTTCATTTTGTCAGGTGGTAAAATGGCGAAGGCGATTGTCAAAACGTCAAAAATTAAAGGATTGACAAACGCTGTCGAAATGTCATGTGATCAATCCCTTGTATTAAGGAATTTTTACAATTGCCATCGCTATTCGCCGACTTTATAGTTTCTGACTAATGCGAAAGTTGTTTAAAAATAATAAAATTAGCCTTTAGTAGCTTGAATGTTAAGGGTATTCAATTGTGCTATGCAGAGCCAAAATGCCATTTAAGAACTATCATTATCATTTATAAGATTCAAAATAGTATGTTTCATTTAAGTGTATGTATTATGTCTGAATTAAGAAAAGTATTTTAATAAACAAATAACATAACGTCCAAAATCGAAATATTTTAATTAGAAAACTCACAAATGTCAATCAAAATACTTTCACTTAATTAAAATTAGTCCATAGAAATACTTACTAGGTTGTACTGCCCGTCGTGTAGGTCGACACGTAAACACCGAACATATTTAAAGCGTACTGGCCAACATAGTGTTTAATTCTAATAGTATGGGGCTGCAGTACTATCATATTTTGGTTCAAGTTGATCCTGAACAAATGAGTATCGTCAGTGGCCAATGTATGGCTTTGGTACAGGTTGACTGTCGGTGCTCTTTCACTAAAGACTTCGATGTCTGCAGCGTTGATGACCATTTCCATAGCGTGAAGGACGATATGGTTGGTGTTGATCAATGGCAGAATTCTGATGTCGACTGCTCCCGTAAAGTATGCTTCATTGTCTGGGTCGAGGATGAGTCTGACGTCATAGAATGTGGGAATTGTGTCTCTAGGCAGTACGTATGCTGCAGCTCGTTCCTGTTCCGTCGGGGCGCTCAAGAGCTCTGTTAAGGGGGCAGCTAAGGGCACGGCACATGCCGCCCCGATGACGGTTAGTAGTGTTAGTAAATACATTTCTGGGAAAGAAAAAATAATATGGTTAGTTAGTGATCGTGATAAACAAGAGAGTGGGGGTATGCTTAACTGATGCTTTAAAGAAGTAGTATATCAACTCTTCTAAAGTTGAAATTAGTAGCTTCATGTTTGTGACTGACCGACCTTGTCAATTCTAAACTGCCTGTTAATGGTTTATTTGAAATAAATGCTTTGAATCTTGGATCTGCCTAATTTTTTTCAGTCGTCTTTTTTAAGATAGGCTACAAGTCCAACCGGATGGAGCTGAATACTGCTTTTTACATAGACTTCGACACGACTGGCAGCAGGAGATTACTGTCAAAGATTTTCGAATGACAACCGGAACCAACACCCTAACGTGTTTTCCGAGACTGGGAAGTCTCGGTGTGAAAAAAATGGTTGCTTACCCATCCACGAATCGACTGAAAGTTGGAAGGGTTCCAGTTACGAAATTAACAAAGCCAAATTTACCGATATGTTAAATATAAAGTTGAAAATACAAAAGATTTGGTATTAAGAACTTAACCTTACCTAATTTGACAATGTGATGTCTGTGACTAAATTGGAATGAACATAAAGAGTGAGTTAATGACTTATATTTTTTATCATTTCAATTTAATGTTATTTGGAAAGATTAGATAAAAGTTTTGTGAAGCTCGTGCCAAATAAGCAGTCTGCTTAAGGGGCTATCACACATATTATATGGGTATTTAATAGGGAATTCTACTAAAAAAAAATCAAATCAGTTCGTCAGATACATTTCCAGAAAATATTGGACACGTATTTTTATTTTTTCAGGTAAACAAAAAATTACGAAGATACAGAGAGTTGAAAACTCGCGTGACGTCACTACTACAGTAAAGTTTTTACTTGGGACGTGACGTCACCAGCTCCCCTCTTGAACTTTATCTTTATCATTTTTAGCGATTTGAAATGGCAAAAAATACGCGTCCAATATTTTTTGAAAATGTAACGGATGGACTAGATATAATCATATTTTTTCCACCTAGTAAAATACCCTATTCAAATTAGTCTGTAAGCCAGAAATTTTGAAGGTCAAAAGTGTGAGCGATGTGTACAATGACCTCTTTTCACCTTGTAGAGATTTTTGTTACTCAGTTGTTTCACCAGTTCAAAGTTTTTTAATGAATGACACGGTTAAGGTACATGTTCCAAGCTTAGTGTTATTAAGTTTTCATTTATAATATTTTGTTGATTGTCCTGTGTTTCTTCTGAAGATTGCAATAGCATTTAGGTACCTACGCAAATAAAGAAAGATTTTACCCCAAGCCCGCTGGACAGTAAAATTATGTCAAGTAAATATCAATAATGTCAAGAGGATGCGCGTTATGGCTTCCAGTAAGGTGGGATCTTAGTAGCTTTTCATAATATCCACGTTTGGAAAAGACATGGAACTTAAGCGTGTGAATAGATTGGTAGAATTTTTCGTCTGTTTGTTCAATAGTCAGATAATATTTTACTGGATAATAAATATGGCTGTTTGACATATCCTACTAATATTATAAACGCTAAAGTTTGTATGGATGAATGGATGTTTGTTACTCTTTCACGCAAAACTACTAAATCGATTTTGATGCAATTTGGCACAGTGGTAGATTAAAGTCTGGAATAACACATAGACACAGAAACACTTTTTATCCCGAGAATATGTTCCCTTGGGATAATTTTCGACTACACGCGGGCGGAGTCGCGGGCGGCAACGTGTTTTATACGAGTGCAATGCTTTCTTGGCTTCAACTCAAAACCAACTGTGATGGATATATCACTGGAAAATCGCAGACGCCGTAAGATTGTAAAATAGCGTAAAATTGAAAACTGATTTTTTCTCAATAAGACACGTATGTTGAAAACTATTTAATTTGGATGGGATATATTGTATTCAAAATTATTGTTTCATGATATAACGAGAAATTATTATCTAATCAATATTTACTACAATCTAACGGAGTCTACTTTTTTCCGAAGAAATAGAGGCAGATTGGATTGTGATCCAATCTGCCTCAAACAAAAGTAACAAAACAAAAGTCAACAAAAGTATTCAGTATCCTTCCCTGTGGGGCCTTGATACTGAATACTTTTGTTATCCCGAGAGTCCGATCCGGATAATAACCGACCTCCACCAGCTGCAGCTGTAAGCACGTCCACCTAAATTAGCAACGTATTATTATTTCAAAAGTGTGTTTGAGACTTGGTAACACAGTCACGTCCCAAGAGAAGGAGTGCACCGCGCCGAATTTGCATAGAAGATGCTCCCATCCTCTCTTCAAGTTGGTAGTGCCGCTAGAGTGTAGAACTGAACCACGTGACTGGAACTTTGTCTAACTTTGATATCTCCTACTAATGTTATAAATGAGAAAGTACTGTAAATTGTTCTAGACAGATCTATAGAACTCTAGTTAATTCCACGAACGGACAGCTTCTTCAGCGGCTTCACCTGCGTGTTTAGGGGAAAGAAAGTATTCAGTGTTCTAAACCAAGACAAGATCTATCCGTGTGCTATATTTCATCCAAATATGTCCAGCCGTTAATGTTTAAAAAGGGAACAAACATACAGATGGACGGAAGTACAGTCAAAGTAACTTTAGCATTCATAATATCTGCGTGGATAGTTTTGTACACCAAAAATGTAACACAGCTAAGATATTGGGTTTGCCAAACAAATCAAATAATGCTTATGATAGATGGATAGAGTATACTTCTATCTATCTATTGGAGTATGGTTTCAGCACTTAGTCCTGGTGTTGGACCATTGTGCGTGGGCCATGGCGGCCGTCATTCCAACCAGCCAACCTCCCTCCAGAAGCAGATCGTTTTCCTAAAGAGTTCAGGATGTCTGTGAGTGAATTCGGTGTCCCTATTGTTTGTCTCCGTATCTCGGCGACGCCTGTGAACTCAAGGAGCACGTGCGATACCGTTTCCTCCTCCTCCATGCATGCTCTGTACAGAGGACTGTCCGTTATGCCTATCGTGTGGAAATGTTTCAAATGTTCAGTGAGCAGTGTCCGGTGATGGTCCCCGCCACCATTCGTAGGCTGCCTCTATCCAGTCGCAAAAGGCGCTTGGTAAGTTTCCCGTAGAGTATACTTTTTGTACCCCAAACAAAAACGGAGGTATTACAGAAAGCTTAGTTAATAAATTTGCCCAAACTTTTCCCGACTATGAAAGGGTCGGCTTTCAGTTTAACCGGATGCTGGGTACCAGTATTTTACCTGGAGTCACTGCGAAACTGACATCCCCAACACAGTAACTGGGTAACACGGTACCCTTGGCAAGACTAGTATCAGATTTTCTGGCTTCAGACTGTCAAATTGGCTGTTCGAGACACTCCACCGTGTCTCGAAGCACTTAAGCGGGGTCCCGGTATGTTATGAATGCTCATCCACCCAAGGACCGACCATCGACAAGCGTTGCTTATCCTAAATGATCGACACATAAAACATAGTCCGATACTTTAAAATGTCCTTTAACCATTTAATACACAATACTGCGGAAATTCCACAGCAAAAACCTCATCTTTAATTTTACAAACAATTCAAATATTTCCAATCGACGTCTTGTGTACCTATCTAACTTCATACGTGCTTTTCGAAGATTATCGTGATACACGGATAGACGCCACATACCTACATTGATAACGAACGCTTATCTAAAATATTGATAAGATTGTATAACAAACCACTTGACATGTCCCGAGACGGAGTTACCCAATCGTTTGAAGAATTTAGTCTAAATATTTTGGAGACTTTCTGACAGGTATTATTATGAATTGTGTTGAGGAATATGTTTTCCTTGCTTTCTTGCAGAACAATATGGGACCGAAAGCATAGAATATAGAATCCTTACCCTAAGAGAGACTAGAGATACCATTAGAAGCCAAACTTCTGTCTGATTTTGTTTTTCTATTACGTTTTCACGTCTAACGGCTGGTTTCAATAATGTCATGTTTGAAAGGCAAATATGACGTTTCAGCTACTGTTGGTAGCTAATTTGACAGTTGGTTAAAGGTAGATACGTTATTGAGACCGGTAGTTAACCGCGAAACAGCTTTGGGTGACTCTGTCGTAGATAGGAATATAGGATACTTTTTAACTTGGGATGATTTCCGAATTAAACGCGCGCGAAGCCGCTGGCAAGGGTAGTTATTAATAAGTGTGGTATACAGTCACTGACGTGTTAGGTTCGTCTATCCGTTTCTGACAGTAGCCGCTAAGTACGCGTCTCCAAGCTCTGTAGGTTGTTAGGTTCAGATGCTTTTCACCAACTTGTCACACTGTCGAGCAGTCTCAAATTTTCAGGCTCAATCATAGCCTATAGATATATATATATATATATATATAATATATACTGGGACAACTCACACACGGTCATCCGATTCCAAACTAGGCAGAGCCTGTGCTATGGCAACCAGACAACTGATAAACATACTTATATATTTCTAAATACATACATATTATAGACATACTACACCCAGAGACAAAACAAATGATCATGAAAAGATTTGTCCTGGGTGGGAATCGAACCCACGACCTCCGGCTAAGCAGTCGGGGTCACTAACCACTCGACCAACAGGCCAGCCAAGATCATGATGCATTGTAATATTGATCTCAATTATTAATCAGTTGTAATGCTAATATAGTTAATACGATTGGCCTCAAGAATCTAAGCAGGTCGTTTTTATTAGCTTAAAACCTTCTTTCTTACAGGAATTATTTATGTATTGTTTTTTCCCCCCTATTAAATTGATTCATATAATACCTTTAGTCTTAATGTAACTTCAGTTTAGAGTAAAGTAAAATTATAATTTCGTTGATGTGCTTCACAAAATTACAATGATACATATAAAACTAAAATAATATTAATGTCTATAGTCAATAATAGAGTTCAATGTTCAATAGTTAAAGTTCAATGCATTTAATTGAAATGATATGAAATGAAATGAAATTGTTTATTGCCAGATTAATATCCAAATAACACACATAAATAAGAGTAAATAATAAAATATAAGTTGCAAAAACATGACAAATGCAAACTTAGACGCCGCGAATCATGTTATCGGCGCATGGTAGGACTGCCACCTTTGATGAAGAGGGCTGTTGTCCCAGTCTCGCACCGCGGCCACCAAGGAGTTAAAGGAGTTGTTTTTTTATTCTTAAAACATTTCAGGGTCAGTTCGTTTCTTTTATCATTATGGACCGTTTTGTAATGACATACAATACATTACCTACTCATGATAAATATATTCACCGCCTTTTTATTTAATTATTGTTTACTATCATTACCCAATTTTGAACACTAGTCAGTCAATTTACAAAATTCACTGAATTCTCATCGAAAATATTGGTGACAATGTGCGAACTACTCATCTATTCAAGAAGCTGCATTTTTTTTTTAAAACGTTTGACATTAAAGAAAAATGTGACTCTTTATACTTATTCGCATGTTAGATACATATATTCTACGTTGTTTCATCAATATAAAAAAAATCTTAAATACGTCAAACTGAGATAAAAACTGAAACCCGTGAATGGAAGTTCGCTTTCATATTATTTTCTGAAAAGATGTGATAAGTAATGCCATCTATTGAGGATAGAGTGAACTACTAAAACTGTCTACGTCTAGTGTCTAGCTTTTTTACGTCTAGGATTCGGCTTCGAGTCTATTTGGATGCAGCCGAGTACCAGTAATTTACATTATCTATGTGACAACACAGTTTCTGGGTACCGATCTAGCTTTCCGAGACATGGAGGAGTCTCGGCAAGCATTGCTTAACCTCTAAGAAGCTCCTGGCTAAATAATAACAGACACTGTTATTAATTAGCCAGGAGCTTCTTAATGGACTGAACTTGACTTTCTGAATTTAAAATACAATATACTATAATGTAAAAGAACCTTAAAAATATCCTATCGAAAGTTTTTATGTATGGATGTTTGTTAATCTTTCACGTCAGAACGGCTGAACGGATCTTGATAAAATTTGGCACAGTGGTTGAATATAGTCTGGAATAACACAGGATACTTTACATCCCGAGAGTATGTTCCCATGGGGTAATTTTCGACATTAACGCAGGCGGAGCCGCGGGCGGTAGCTTGTGTAAAATAAATAGATTTCAGCCTGAACTTATGAATGTTAATTTGTATAGAAAGTATAGGTACAAACAATTAAATGATATCCAAATCCTTATAATTAAACTCGTAAATATATTTTCTTTATCTACATTTCGTATCCTAATTTTCGATAAAGACACTACCTAACAATTTATCTGATACGAACTGATATATATTAATTACAATACTTTTTGCACCGTAATTTGCGATAAAATTATCTATTTGAGAGCATTATTCAAATGGGATACAATATATTATCCTCTATTAGCATTGCCATTTAACGTGGTAACACTGCCAGTCTTCTGGGCACGTTTCCGGATGACAGCGATGCGGAGGACTACTTTGACGCCTGAGTGTACTTTGTTTTTGTATATGTATATACTTAGATTTAGTACTTTAAGTAAATAGTTTTAAGATAGTATATAGTACTTACAAAATAAATATTTTCCAAATGTTATCCTCTTCTTTATATAATAACAAACTATATCAACTAGAAAACTGTCTTACGAACGATTATATTTATGTTGAGAATTCGAGATAATTGGCAAATTCATTCAAAAACATTCTCTCATACACTACAAAGTTGCAAGTGTAACCCATACTTTTTAGAGCCTTTTGTTAACTGAAAAATCAATTTAAAAAATACACACAAGTCTATTCTCTCGAATAAATTTCTAGTATTTTTAAGCTTGTCCTTCTGGCAGATCATAATTAGAAAACATTAGTTGAAGCTTGGTGATCCCGTTTTTATTATTTTTCATCTTCTTCTGTTCGAGTTGATGGTTAACGTTTCAAATAAACTGGGGCAGTTTGATATGATTGTTATGGAGCTACAAATGAAAATATATACCTACATAATAAGTTGCTATAGTAAACTGTTTATCAAAGCAATCACGACGATGAGTTAGTTCAAGCATAAAACATTTGCTAAAAATTTGGAGACAACCGCAATGGATGGATGTGTTTTCCAACATCATCCGGTTTACGGAATTTGTTCGAAAGAGTCACCGCGGCCCTGGAACGCAAAGGGCTTTAGAAGGAACACGGATGGGTTTTAGTCAGTAAGAGTCTGACACGCCCTTCCGCTCCATCCAGAGCGCAAGAAGTCATTCGATGATTTACCATAGTTAAAAAAAAAAAAAATCAGAATCAGATGTTCAACATCTTTGGCAGTCGTTACGGGTAGCCAAAAGCCATTAATCACTTTTTATTTTAGCTTGCTTAGTAGCCGAAGCCATAAAGGTAATTCACAAAAATATCACCTCAATTCTCTCCTTAGAAGCTAACCTTTTATCGTTATCTCATCATCATCAACCTGCCCTTATCCCATGTTACTAGGGGTCGGCGCAACACGTTTTTTTCTTCCATTCTGTCCTATCAACCGTCACGCTATCACTAACTCCCTTTTCTATCATATCACTCCTAATACAATCGATCCAGCTTTTCTTTAATCTTTATCTCATAACACATGGAAAATATTAACATTATTATTTAAAAAAATCAACAAACTTCTTACCTATGTATTTACATGAACACCACTTAACTAAAACTAAATAAATGACCTACAATATCAGCGGAACGTGACACAATCATTATCGTTACAATCGATTAATAAAAAATAATCTCCACGATAATTATAAAAAGTCTTTAATTTGATACTAACAATATGCCGCGATGATGCTTAGATTATCACGTATTTATAACCGAAGGACAATATTACAAAAATCGATACCAAAATAAACAACTGCAGGTCCAGGTTTTTTTTTTTATAAGTAAACACGTCAAAAGTGTCTAGGGATCAAGTACATTTTTAACTATACAAAATATCCAATTAACATTTATCAAATCTAGTGTTCCAGACTGGCTTCTTACTTAAATTCTTATGTTTAGCAACTTAACCCTAAGATTTGTAAAAATTAAGACAAATTGCATTTTTTTACAAATTGTGAGAAATTAACCTAAGTTAATGTTTCCAATTAAATGGCAAAAAGGAATGACGGTTTTTAAATTTTTATTGTAACGATACAAAAATATATAATCTGTGTTTAAACCATTTACACGAATATAACAATCACAGCGATGTGGCATGCTTAAAATCAGTTCATCAAAATCACTTTGAGGAATGGCCGCCCACATTCTTTCTAACTAGTCAAAAAGTTGTTGTGGGGTATGCACGGCATCCATACTCGTTAGAACTCTTCTTTGGAGCATATCCCATACGTTGGGCACGTATGGGATATGCTATGGATGGATATTGGGTTGAGATATTACATGGATTGACAGCTCACCTCGTGATCACTTCACACAAGCCTTCACTTCAACATGTTTACAGAATCGACCGGCATGGCAGTTCACTTCGCGCTCACTCCACCATAGCTTTCACGCTGAGAGGTTTACAGAATCAACCAGCTGATTAGTAGCGATGCTGCTTGCGCCGTTCATCATTTCCAGCATTCAAGCCTCAAAGTAATCAAGTTATGACACACTCAAAGACAATTTATCCAATCTACATTTTTATATTTGTACCTATCAAATAATGAGGATTACTACTTATCTTAATAATTCTGATTAAGATTATTTATTTCTTTATTATTGTCGACACAAATCGATATCAATATTCGACTACATAGAATATTAATTTACACAATAATCACACTGCTGCCAACATTGCATACTGTTGACCATCGTCTTGTTAATGCACTTATTGTTTTGCAGTTTGGCAACAAAAAAAACACATGGGCCTACATGGGCATTTATTAAACGTTATAAGCTGGTGCACGCTTCGAATCGGTAGTTACCTAAGGAGAAGAATTCGCAGGAAACTCCACAGTTACAAGCTATTACTGTTTCATCATCATATCAGCTGAAACGTTTCCATTCACCATCCACAACAACCGGTCCTGTGCGTCTCGCATCCATCGGCCACTCGCGGTCCACCTTCTGGGAGGCCTTCCAACGCTCGGGAGGACACGGCACGGCATACGCTGGCAGAGTGTGCCGCTTGGGAGGAGCCGCGCCGTGCCCTCATCTCTGTGGTAGGCTCGCTGCCGGCCGTAGTCCATGCTATGGTCGGCGGTGAGTGGTCCTGGGACGCGGTGGTGACTGCGAAACTGTTATGGTGCAGGAGGAGGCTGCGGAAAGGGATCGGGAAATCTCAACCGCTCTCCCAGCCCGCACCAGGCGCATCGGGCGTCGGAGGAGGGCATACGTTGCCCTCTTCCGGCCCCCCTAACTGGGTCCAGGGGCGGCAGACTTGGGGATATCCGTCGCCCCCCATTCGTCCGGACCCGAGGTGGCGGCGCGTGGTCTTCCCGTGCGCCCCTCTTTGACGTAGCGGGGGGACACCTCACTCCCCTCGCTGACGCGAGGTGGCCCGCGGAGGCGGGCCGGCACCAGCCGGGGATTACGGAAGTCGCATTCGTTCCCGCGATCCCCGGCGAAGGTGGAAGATGGAACATCGAGGTGGTTTTAGTCAGTAAGAGTCTGACAGATCCCTCCGCCCGCCCCAGGACGGAGGACATCCATGAGGATTTCCCCCCGACATCAAAAAAAAAAAAAAAGGCCTTCTAACGCTAACTCCAGAACTTTTCGGCCCCATCGACCATCTGTTCTGCGAGCAATGTGCTCTGCCCACTGCCACTTCAGTTTGGCGATCCGTCGGGCTATGTCGGTAACCTTGGTTCTCTTGCGGATATAATCTTTCCTGATTCGATCACGCAAGAATGGAAAATTCATATAAGAAAATCCGTACAACGTAACGAGTGTGCCCAGAAGATATTTTACTAAACTAAATGGGCCTATACTTAACTGTACATGTCTATTGATACATTTATCTTATTAGCGGGCTTTTTTTAAATCTTGTGTAGTGGAAGACAGAAATTACCTACTAAGATAAATTATGGATAAAAAAACCCGCAAAGATATTTGTGAGTCCTTTCATATAATACCTACTTTTATCAAACGGCTCAGTTTGACTTTTTTTTTCTATTTTGTCCCTTAAAGTGACTTCATACTTAAAATGTATTTACACACCGTACGCTTCCGTGTTTGGGTCAGAAAGTTCATAGGTGTAACAAATTTGGAGTAAATCGGTTCAGCATGATTTTAGACCAAATTGGCTGTGACAGACAAACTCAGAACTGATCCTATAAGGGTTCCGTTTTTTTATGCGGATGTTCGGAATCTTATACCGAAGATTGATTTCATAGGTTCCCCGATCATGGAATACTTACTTACTGAAAAAAGGTACTTTCCAAATGGATGGATTTATAGATATACTAGTTGTGCCCCACGGTGTTACCCGCGGTTTTAGTATATATATAAAAAGCGTGTGTTAATCTAGGGTGTCAGCTTCCTGCACACCAAATTTTATTTTTTTTAAATTGGTCCATGCGCGTGAAGAAGTAACAAACATACACACAAACACACACACTCACAAACTCCTCGCCTTTAAAATATTAGTGTGATAAGAATAATTGTACCATTTATTACTTTCTCGGTATCTCTATACTCATATTGACTTGTCTCTTTTCCAAGGTCAGTGTTAACTTGCTCCAAATAAATTCATATAATTCCAAACAGTCTCACAATTTGCAGAAGAACACTTCATTTTCTGGTCGCGCTTCACCGACACAACTCAACGGTACACAAACTGCACAAACAACTTCCATCGAGGATTATTGTATGTATTTTCTTCAACGAACTTTCAATTAAGATGTTGTCTTTCACTGCTATGTCATAATTTTAGTCGATGAAGAATATGTTATTCATTTAAATAAAAGTTAGGTAATCTGGGAGCTAGATCCTACATTCTGAGATGAACCAGTAACTCCGAATTGTGAAGTTTGCACGGCTTCGCCTTTTGAGTCTGTGTTTGATGTGGAAGAGGAACCTTGCGTTGCTGACTGTGGTTTTTGAACGAATTGAAATCCAGTTGATCCAAATTGAGTCTGTTGGAATGCTGAACCAGTTTGTGAAGTTTCAGGTTTCTTAGCAAACTGGGATGTATGGCTTTGTGAGTAAGTATACGATGTAAAACTAGAACCCTGAGTTATTTGTGGCTTTTGACCATATTGAGAACCAGATGATGAGATGATGATGATGATGAAGTCATTTGATGATTTCCCACCCGTAAAAAAAAAAAAAATAGGTGATCAAAACTGTGAAGAGGAACTGAAAGATGTCTGACCAAATGATGGTTTAGAAGTTGTAGAAACCAAACCAGAACCTTGATTTGACTGAGAATTCTGGTTGAACTGGGAATTACTTGACCTAAACTGTGCCAGTTGGTAGACCGGTTTAATTCCAGTTTTAAAAAAATCTATATTTACCTGTTAAAATTTGTTAACCACCACATCAAACCGATTGTAACTGCAATTCAATTCAAATTCTTTATTGCTAACTAAGTGTACAGAATTTTGAAGATGTTAACAATAGGTAGGATCTTAGAACTTAGTTGCCTATTAAGGCAAAGCAGTTTAAATGGTTTATACATAGAAAATAAAAAATAAAGATTATACATGCTCAATACTACAATTTTTACAGTTAACATTCTACTATATTATCAAACAATATTCACTCACCAATCACAAAATAGTTCTCAATGTAAAACTTCACCAACAAGAAAAAACAAAAGAAAACCAGCAAGACGTTTGTTTTCAAAATGAATGTGGAAAGAATGATGGAAAGAACTTGCGAGAATATATGTACACACATATATATCTTTGTACATAATTTTTTTTATCTTTGTGGGTACTTACTGAGCTGCATATTTTAAAACAAAAGATAATAATCATAAATAATATGCATGGCCAATGTACAACCGCATATAAATATAATGTAGCAAAGTAATTGCAATTTCAAATACAAACGCTGATAAGTCATTGTAATTTGAGCCTTTTGTCATAGATCTTAAAATCCACATTAACACGCTGGTTCGCAACAATTATTTTGTGTAGTAACCATAATCTTTAAATACTATTACTTTGTAGTAAATGATGATACAGGATGACTTATATTTTACGTTTATTTACATTCAGTGCTGTGTTGCAGATTTTTTAATAATAGGGTTACTGTTCTTTGATCATCAATTTATTAAT
The DNA here is from genome assembly GCA_905163435.1 of Mamestra brassicae. Lineage (NCBI taxonomy): Eukaryota > Metazoa > Arthropoda > Insecta > Lepidoptera > Noctuidae > Mamestra > Mamestra brassicae. The sequence goes on from LR990991.1 coordinate 17,390,238, forward strand.
TACATTACATTATGAGTAGGTATACACTTTAGTTTGCTATACTCAGAACCATCTTTATTTGTGCTATATTAGGTACTTAAAAGCACTAATAGAATGTAAAACTCACAAACTTATCATCTGTATCTTAGTATTAATTATTATTCGTTTATTTCGTTTCCTTAACATGTAAATTTAAATTTTTAAATATGCATTTATAAAAACAGTTGTAACAAAAAAAAAACATTTAAAAATAAAAAAATATATATATAGTTTTAATTATTATTAATAGTCTTAGAAATAATTATTCTACTAACTAAATTATTCTAATAACTCACTAGCCAATAAGCCTTCAAAGGCTTCTGTGGTTTTTAGCATGTATATTTGATACTCTGCGATATATTTTGAACATTAATAAAAAAAAAAACACTAGCGAATTACATAAACAAACCTCCAATTAGCCGCCACTTCTAAATCGCATCAAAATACTTTACGTCGTTTGAAAGGCTGAAAAGTAGTAACCGTACTCATCATAATGAACAACTTCTACTATGGGAATAACCCTGAAATCGTGAAAAAAAAACCAGCAGTTCAGTACATTTTGTTGAGTTATGCGCAAATAAATGCATGGGGCAGTCGATTTTTTCTTCGCGATTTGGTCCCTTAGTAAAAGTTGTTCGTAATGATGAGTACAATTACACCTTTTTCGGTATTTCATTTATTCTGTTATACGTTGTATGTAGCAGCAAAATAATACGAATTGAACAGCGTAATTTAATCATCGTCCTAAGTGATCTGTGACGGTTTAACTGATTCAGGTACTTAGCATTTTTTTTTAATTTATTGCGGTTTCTTATTTTGTTCATGATATTTCATCTAAGAATTTTTCAAATCGGTCCAGTAGTTTTTAAGTTTATACAAAAATACTTTCCTTTTTATAATATTAGTATATATAGATGTTATTACAACTCAGGACCCCAAGATTCAGGTTCTACCTATAGTAGGCGCCAGATAATCGTGGAATTACGGTCATTGACCCACCTACAATTATTGACATTTTTAATTTGAAAAACGGAATTAATGACACAAAGCTGTCCCGTATCATTATCTCTCGTGATCCTTAACATTGTCTAATAATGAAAAACGATTCATATTTAATTATTCAGGTACCTATGAACAGTTATTAGGGAAAGGTCAATGTACTTTATTCCACATTTATCTGGCGCCTTCTATAGTTTGGGGCCCACCGTCCACAAAATACTAACATTAAATAGTTACCTACAGATATTATAATTATGTAATAGTTGTAAGCTTGTTTATGTAACAATGAACGAATAAACTTTATTGTATTATTCTAGTAAGCGCAATCTAGGTGGCAGTCGGCAGACAATAGGGAATATGCATGCTTTTTTTTATTCAGAAAATGAAATATTATTAGCTCTAGTAAACAATTATGAAATATTTTTTTTAAATACCTTCATCAGCGATGAAGTTATAAAGCTTCAAAGATGACAATTATAAAGAGAAGTCCGATACGAACTCTGACGTCAAATACTATTTCGCCTATACAGCTGCCATAGAAAACGGCGTCACCGTGAGAGAGCCAGATATATTTGTTTAAAATAGTTACATCTCGTTTGTTTTCGATCAATTTTAATTCTAATATCACTGTTAGCATTATATTTTTGTATACTTTCAGATGAAGTGTATAGATAGTAAATATTTTTTTCATGCATATTCCCTATTACGTAGTCTTCTCAAAGATGTAGCAAAACGAATATCTTGCAGCTAACTTCCTGTAGCTGGGCAGTCTAAGAGAAGTTCTTGTCAACAAAATATATGCTTATAAAGAAGTGCGCGATAGCACTTTAAATCCATTTTCATCAACGTCCTCGTCTTGTCTCGTATTGCTTAGGGTTGGCCAACACATATGTATGTATTATCTATAATTTTCCTCTGTCTGCCGTTACTATATCATTCGTCACATCCTTTTTATTTAATATCATTCCTCTCACATTCCATTCATCTTGTCTTTGGCCTTCTTTTTCCTCTCCATAGATCAATATTAATTTTGCGTCTCTCTTTCACATCAATCGATCGTTATTCGATATTCCAGTTTCAATAACTGATTACATATGATTGAGATTCGAATTGGTATTTTTCAAAATACCAATATTTTTGGTAATACCTCAGCAAACAACATCAGTAAACTCAAACTTCAAGCCGTAAGCACAAAATTACGGAACCGTTGAATCATATCAAATTATTTATTTGCATAATAATAGGTTTTTACTGTGTTCCAAATATACATGGTTTAACAGAATACAGTAATAGTACTTATCATTATGACCAACTTTGACTGTGAGATTTACATTGAGATGGCGAAATTAAAATCAATCAAAATTGTATGGGGCAGCGACTTTATTAGTTAAAGCTGTTCATATTCATGAGTACAATAATAATAATATTTAATTAGCAAAACACAGTTAAACACATGTTAAAGTATACATAATTGTTTCTAGGGGACAGAAAAATTAATTACAAAAATAGTGTGCTAGAGATGGGTAAAGTACAGTCAATACAAAATTTGAGCCCTGAGTCCTAAACTAGGAAGATCCTGTATCTTAAGAGGCAGTGTCTTCGCATAAATAGTGGACGAGCAAATTATGACCGTACTATGTACTTTATATACAAGGAGCCCTCTTCAGGCTTTGCTTTTATTCTGATACAAGTTGTATATCAGGTACACGGAATTATAACCTAAAAAGGTGTGCAAATTAATATTCACAAATACTAAATTCCTTACCACTTACTCCCATCATACGGTATAGTAGGCGCCAGATAAATGTGGAATAAAGTATATTGACCTTTCCCTAATAACTGTTCATAGGTACCTGAACAATTAAATATGAATCGTTTTTCATTATTAGACAATGTTAAGGATCACGAGAGATGATGATTCGGGACAGCTTTGTGTCATTAATTCCGTTTTTCAAATTAAAAATGTCAATAATAGTAGGTGGGTCAATGACCGTTATTCCACGATTATCTGGCGCCTACTATAGATGATATTCAAGACGCGGTACATCCGATGTTACACGTATTGCCACTGTGGGACGAGGGTCGACAGTCGACACCGCACCAAGATTCGTGCGGAAACGCTCAGGTAGGATACCACTTCATGTTATTAGCTTTTACAGTTTACTCAGTGTCCACAATGGTGAGGAATGGGGTCGTTTGTCTTAAGTCTTTTGTTTTCCGTTGGGAATCCCCATGCGAACGCTTGAGAAGGGGGAAACGTGTGATGGACTGTCTTGATGCCATAGCCACACGATTTTATTAAGCGGTTGCCACCAGTAAGAACGCGCGAGCCTTTCTATGATAAAAAAAATACATACATTAGCAATGCAGTGTGTTGCAGTGACATCAAATCTGTGATAAAAGACAACATGTATGAAATAGTACTGCCAGTGTTTTGATTTATTTTCGTATCGTCGTCTATATGTCGTGGCCAGATCATGATATAGTATGACCAGATCAATGATAACTTGGCGTTTAATTATATCAACAGCTACTTCATGATATGGTCAAACATCATGATATGATCATATCGTAAAATACATAGTTAGGTACATTATGGGTGGCCAGTACTATGGGTGCAAGAGCGAGCGAAGCGAGCTCGGGACTTTGGGCAACTCGACTTGGACAGGTTAGAAGGAGGTTTTTTTTAAACCACCGGGGCTCCGTCGACCGAATCAATCGCCGGACCGCCTAAGTTACGTTTGAAGTTGTAATTTCATGATGTGGCCAGGTAAACGTGGGTTGGAATAGTCATAAAACGTTGAAGTTTAAACGATATTGTCAGTTTTCGCTGGCCATTTCATGAAATAGAACCATTTCATGAAATTTTTTGAAAAAACATCATGAAATGGCCACGACATATACACAGAGAAGGACCAATTTAAGGATTCAGCTTAAAAAATGAAACGGTTGCAGTCAGTATGTGAGCAGACATTATCATTTTTTTTTTATTTATTTATTTTTATTTTCAGCTTTCCTATTCTGTTCCATTGTAGGAACTTCCTTCCTTTTTTCCAAAATTCTCTATTTTCCGCTAATCTAGACTAATCCTCTGTGGTGGCGTCAAATTAAAAATAAGGTAGGCGCCAAATAAACTTGCAATAAAGTACATTGACCTTTTCCTAATATTCCAAAGTCAAAGTCAATCCATTTATTTCATCTAAACCATTAAAAGGCATTGTTGAACGTACAAATTTACAGTTTGAAATTAAAATATTAGTCCAGACTCTATTTGTCCATGCGCAAAAAGTAGATTCTTATGGAGAAGAACGGACAAGAAACTCCGTAGTTACTCTTTTCAAATAAAATTCTACAATATTTTGTATATATACATTGATAAATTGATTATATGTGAACACAATGCACCCAACATTACTCTAATATACAGCACACACTTATATACTAAAAGCTACAACAAAGCAATACCAGCAGAGATAAAATTAAGTTTGCTAGCAAGGGACACGGTACTCACATATTTAAAATATAATTCCTTCGTAGACACTCGAACAATAAATTATGAACCGTTTTTCATTACTAGAGAACGTAAGGATCACGATAGAAGTTGACTCAAGACAGCTCTATGTCTTTCTTAATATCAAATTAAGAAAGTAAATAATTGTATGAGGGTCAATGACCGTTATTGCACATTTATCTGGTGTTTACCATAGCCATTATTGTTGTGATAACTTCGGTATTCATCATTCAAATAAACTTTTCATTCAAGGTTATCTTTTAACATTAGTCTGTTTTTCAGTTGTTTCTTTGAGTTTTCACTGAATTCGAACGAGGAAAACACAACGTAAATATGAAGTTTATTTGAATTCAGAATTCCAAGTAATTCGAAGTTCAAAGTGACCCGTTTAATAAAACAGAAATTTCATAGAGAAAGATTCAATATTACCTACCTACTACGTACCTACTTTAGACTTAATATAAGTCAAGTTAAATTTTCAATTGCCAAATAAAACTGCTTCTCAAAAATACTTTTTAATGCAATATAAAATTCGCCAGCTTCTGGATTCACAGAGATACTTAGAGTGCCGACTATGTGGGTCAGAAATAATAGTTATATTATGCGCAGTCTCTCAAAGGGAATATGCGGAGTTTTCACTTTGATGTTCGCAAAAAGATAAGTGTCATTATCGCAGTTAAGTACATTCAGAAGATTTTTAGCTGAATTGACAAAGAATTATTATATCGCTGTTTCATTTTAACTGTACCTATGTATAATTACAACTTATCTCGTTAAAAGCCGATTTGCGCCGGAAAACTTGTTACATTGAAACTAAAAGCGACCGATGCGAATTTGTCCTCGAACAGGGTAAATCTTAAGACAACCGCCTCAGAAAAACTGGCAGCATTTTTTAAAATTATGAAGTTTCTTCTCTCAACTTAATTATTAATAATAATGAAGTTGAGAGAAGAAACTTCAAAACTTAAATTTTATTTTATTAATTAATTTAATTTTTATGATATTATTAAAAAAGACCAAAAGTAGATAAGTTTTTTCAACTATTAATCAGTATCAGCTAAAGACATAGTTATGACAAACTAAATACATTATTAAAATAACATTTTTTATCAGTCTACGAGAAGCCAAAGGATATGCTGTTACACCACTTTCTAACCGTCAGCAGAAAGTTGAAATAAACTCAACTAACGAAAATAGCGAGTCCACATCATACAGTTCCGATTACAATCAAACCAAGTCAGGAGTGCCCCAAGGAAGTATTCTTGGTCCATTACTTTTCCTTATTTACATCAATGATTTACCTACAGCTTTAAAACAACAATGCATACTTTTTGCTGACGATATATCGGTCATAGTTACGAATGATAATAAATCAGATATAGGCCACGAAAAAAATATTAATGTAACAATAAACCAAGTCTTAAAATGGCTCGAAAACAATTATCTCTGTGCAAATATAAATAAAACCAAATACATAAACTTTCAAAATTACAACTCTAAACCTAAAACATTTAAAATTACCTGTAACGGACAAGAAATCTTTGAAGTTAATGATTACAAATTTCTTGGCCTTATTCTCGACCAGAATTGTAACTGGAAATTACACATAGAACACGTTTGCAAAAAAATTAATCAATTTGTCTTTGCCCTTAAACGTTTAAGGAGTACAGCGAGCGAAGCAGTTGCTCTAACTGCTTACCACGGATATGCTTCCTCTTTATTAAGATATGGACTCCTACTGTGGGGAAACTCCACAAATATAAATGATGCCTTTCGAGTACAGAAAAAGTGCCTACGAGCAATCTATGGAATCAGCCCTTTAACATCCTGCAGGCCTATATTCAAAAAATTAAAAATTCTAACCTTAACAGGCCTTTTTATAATGCAAGCTGGTGTTTTTGTTAAGGAGCACTCAAAGTTTTTCACAACGTGTGAATTACACTCAAAATATACCCGTCGAGACCCTACACTACTAAGAATGCCTACACATAAAAGCACATTATGCCATAAAAATAGCTACATCACTTCAATAAAAATTTTCAATAATATACCAAAAGCAATAAGAGAACTGCCTTTGAAACATTTTAAATCCAAACTACATAAATGGCTGGTTGGTAATTGTTTTTATAGTTTTAAAGAATTTACTGACAAAAAAGTAACAGACAAATATGGTTACTGATTACCAGTACCTACTGTACCATATTTAGTGTTAGCATACAGATGTACCTGAGAGACTTGCTAGTATAATTGAAATTGAATTTATATAATAACTTGATTAATTATTGTATCACATTAGTTTTATAATTATATAACATTCGTTATTTTTGTGAACAATTTCTCAAATATTTGTATGCCAGTGAATGGCAAAACATGTTAGATCATGATTATAAAATATAAGACCTTAAATGTACCATGTTTTAAATGCAAATAAAATATTCTTATTCTTATTCTTATTCTTATTTCATTCAACACAATTCCTTTTTGAAGTCGATTAAAAATCATATAACATAACAGAACACCTGTATTCGAAGTGTTAGACCCTGAAGTAAATCTATATATGTAAAGAAAGTAAATCTGTATTAGTTGCAAGCGGCGCAAATACTGTAACCTTAATGGGAATCACAGCTTTGAGCCGTTTGGGGTCGAAACGCTTGGATCATGGGGTCTGAGTGCACGTCTCCTTTTCAAGGACATATCTCCCCGACTGATCGACACTGCGTGACCAGAGGGCTGGCTTGTTCTTTGCTCAAAAAAATAGCATTGCCATTCAACGTGGCAATGCTGCCAGTCTTCTGGGCTCGTTTCCGGATGACAGCGATGCGGAGGACTACTTTGACGCCTGAGTGTGCTTTGTTTTTGTATATGTACATTCATAGGTTTAGTAGATGTAAATAGTTTAAGTAAATAGTTTTATGATATAGTAGGCGCCATATAAATGTGGAATAAAGTATATTGACCTTTCCCTAATAACTGTTCATAGGTACCTAAACAATAAAATATAAATCGTTTTTCATTATTAAACAATGTTAAGGATCACGAGAGATGATGATTCGGGACAGCTTTGTGTCATTAATTCCGTTTTTCAAATTAAAAATTTCAATAAATATAGGTGGGTCAATGACCGTTATTCCACGATTATCTGGCGCCAACTTTAGTATAAAGTTATATTATGTTAGTCAAATAAACAATTGTACACAGTTAGAACTAACTCACAATACGCCGCGTTAGGTTTGTTTTAATTCAATAGGGGTCATTATTTACGACAGTGAATTGGTTGCCAAGACAACCCAAATGGTAACTTTCTCCCACAAACTCAAAGACCCACTACACTCCCACATGAACAAATTATCAATCCTTCAGACGTCTGGCTTTCAAGGTAATTCAGTCGTCATTCAAATTGCAGCCGAAGCACGGAAGGCTCACGGTCGATCGGTACTCAAATATTAAGGAGCAAGCACGAGTCGTGGTTAGTGCTGTGGTACTCGGTTCTATTATGTTCGTTACCTTTTTGACTGGCATTTTTAGCTGCTGCTTAACTGATCTTTAGAGTTTGGACGAGACCTTTTCAAAAAAAGCTTCAGAAATTTCTAGAAAAAAATCTATAATCTAATCAGCTGAATCAAATCTTTGATCCAGAAAGCAGTATACCTGGCCACGGCTCGTATTGGTTCCTGTCTCTGGAGCCATGACCACCGAAAGCTAAGAACCTTATCCCAATTATGCTGCTTTTAACGTATTTAAACGTTTGTTGTGTATATTTTAATAGTAAATATATAGATATATATTATATTATAATGATAAACAACTTTTTTTTTAACAATTGTATTAAGTGTAATTTGTTTTATACTGTAATGCGTTGTTTAAATTTTATTATTATTATTTTCTTTCAAATGTACTAATGAATTGTTAATCTTTCATAGAGAATGTTTCGCCTTGGATGTATCTGTAAAGGTGTTATAATAATGAATGAATAAATAAATAAATGTTGTGCATACCTATAAGTGATGTATTTGCACAGAATTCAATACTTATAGTTTCCTGTTTTTCGATAAAATTGTGAATATAAATTTGGTTACTTACTTAATAAATAAATATTGTAACGCGGAGCTTATTAGGCGGGGAAGACTCGGTAGGTACGTCGCGCCGTCGATGGACCGAACTATCGCCAGGCGTATATATTTGTTATGTCATTATATATTTTGTAAAATGGTGGTTACATTAAATATGATATGAGGACGCCAGCGGTGGTGCCCATTATCCGAAAGTATTTAATTAACACTTGTGACTGCAATATGCATAGTGGAATATTATACATGAACTACATATTTCGGTAATATTTATTTTAGTTGGCTGTTAACTGCAATTTTACTCGCATGCTCTTATCCTTGAGGAGTTTCTTCATTTCTGAGGATTAATGGATGAATAAATAGGTTTAAGTTTATTTTAGTTAATGCTTGATTGAGTAGCAAGAATATGTACACAATATCTTCAAATGTTTTATACAGGATGATGGAAGGAATTTCGAAAGGGGCGTCTTTGCCGAGCAGTTATTTAGAATAGGTTGAAAATAGAGTGAGACACTGAGTAGGAATGAGACTTCGACAAAACCCTTGATTCTATGTAGTAAAATCGATAGGCGACAGGTGATAATCCGACAATTTGAACATTTATTGCATACATTTTCTGCTTTAACAGCTGTCGCACAAATTGGGTCTATTCTGTCGTTTTATTAGTTCCATACCCGAAGAGTAACAAATGGAACCCCATTACTAAGCCTCCGCTATCCGTCTATCCATCCGGATATCTGTCAGCGGACTGTATCTCAAGAACCGTAAAAGGTTAACAGTTTAATTTTCCACAGAGTGTGTATTTCTATTGCCAATGTAACAACAAATAATAAAAAATAAATTAAATTAATCGTGTGCGAGTCCGACTCGCACTTGGTCGGTTTTACAAATAGGTCGCATTATTAATTATATTAACTAGAAACCTGAATACCATAAACAATTTCGTATACAAATTCAAACATGAAACAGGAATTCAGCTAAAGTTTACGAAAAAAACAACTGACTGATGACTTTTATTAAAAACGATTAAATAGTTTTATTGCTAATGCATTAAATAATAAGGATTAATTATTTGTTTACTCATTTAAAAAAATGGAGCTTACATTAAAATTATATGAAACCGCCTGTGGTCGTATACTGCCAAGCGTAAATATTTAATTAACACTTTTCAGTGCAACATACTCCATTTTATAGTGCCAGTCAGAAATGAGTTCGTAGATTCGACTTAAATTTTTGCAAAGAAGATGTCTACTCAGTAGGCCTGTTGAAAAAAGTGAATTTACTTATTTACATAAGTACATACAGACCATAATCCAACAGAGATTAGCTAAGCATGCAGGAGATATTATAGCACCATCCCATCACTTCCCGTGGGTGTAGTAAGAGGCGACTAAGGGACTCACTAGAGAATGCAACCCCCCCACCCCTATGTCCAGCAGTGGACGTTTTTCGGCTGATATGATAATGATGATGTAGGAGATATTGCGGTGCGCCAACCAGTGTATGCGCTCATAACGGTGCACTCTCTGTTCCTTAACTCTCATATTCCGATGGGATGAGAGACGAGACTGGAGAAAAATGACGTGCAAGACCAGCTGCTTTACGTGCTTTCCGAGGCACGAGCGACTCCCACCGTCAAATTCCGGGTTGCAACTGCAAAACTTCAAATGGAAAACTTTTAGTCTGACCTGGGAATCGCACCTAGGACCCATATTATAGGTACCAATATAGTAAAAGTCCAAAGATATATTCTCTTTGAATTATTAAGTTTATTGGTCTATTAAATTTAATACATATTCTAATGTTGTTTTGTTGTTGTTATAGTGTATTTTTTTATTAGGAAATCCATTGTATGTATTTGTTTTTTGGAAAAAAAATATTTTTATCTTTCACTTTTAAATGTAGGTAGCCTATACCTAACATCACTACTGAAAAGTAACACACAGGAAAGCAAAATACGCAATTTTGTTTACTTGGATGACATATTTATTCAAGCAATTTTGATTAAGAAACCAAACTGCAGGTCCGATTATGATGAAATTTCTATGGGACCAATCGGAAAGTATATCCCTTCACAAAAAATATTTTTTCAAATTGTTTTATAATTGACGGATTTATGAGGAACCAGATATTAAAAAAATACAACCAAATTGAGTACCTCCTCCTTTATATTAGTCAGTTAAAAAGATGAACCACATAGCATAGCGTACATCTCCATGTAGAAGAACTGGCATGAAATTCTATGAACACTCTGGTCACGTTATTTACATATTTAAAAAATCATGGTTAGCTTCCCCCATTTTTAGCATTGTTTCCAGTTCTGCTTTATATTTTTTCTAAGCCTAAGGGAAGCATCGTTTAGCATCATCTAGTTGCACTACGAAACAAAAAAGGACAAAAAATAAACGTTATTTATCATCTAGCCACTGCTTGTAAAAGACAAACTAAGGGTTTTTACTTCAGGTTGCTTTAAGTTGTTCTTAGTCTGTGAACCGTTTCATACAGTATGTCTAATAAAAAAACTAGGATTTTAAAAAACTACAGTTATTCTTGGTACAAACCAACCTGTGTATAGTTACGTAATAATAACCATTTTACAGGATCGTCATTATTTTAACTGCAAGCGAATTTAGGTCTTCAAATCAGTTTATAATGTTCTAATAATAATGATTTTTTTTAGAAGTTATTAAATACGGACTTGCCGTATTTAATAAATTCTAAAAAATATTAAATTTACTTGGTGCCCGATATTTTTTTTTAAATAATATAAAATAATTTCAAATAGTAAACTTAATTTAAAAACTTTCTAACCTTACAACTACTGTTAAACACTGATTAGCAAATTCAAATTTGAATTTAGAATCTGCTAATCAGTATTTAAACAAATCCTATACTAAGGTTTTTTTAAATATTTCTGTGTATATCAAACATAAAATATGAAAGCTGAAAATCAAAAGCAAAATGGAAGTGTATTTAAATAATGCACGTTGAACTTAACATTGCAAACAGATTTCTTAATGATTAGTCTTCGATAAAATCTTTCCTAACACCCCATAGTAAATGAATAAATCATTATGTATCCGAAATATCCATTAAAATCTCGTCCGATCCGTTTAAACGGACAATCAACATTTGCCTGTTGCGTCGTAGCACCGTAGCTCGTAGCACCGTAGCACCGCTACGCTTCGTAGCCAGTTATCTTGCGCGCCTCAGCCTTTCCGCCCGTATCGCTCGCGTCGTTCTCTCAACTAACCCACTTTCTATTCGTCAGTTTCAACAGTGAATAATTTTCAAAGTTCGAATTGCATTTTGAAATGGATAGAGAGTTTTTGTTTTTCTATTTAGTGGCCAGTGTTTAATTATGAAAGTTCTTGGAGTTAGTTCTTATCGGTAAGTTCGATTTTTAAATATTGGAAGTTGATATTTTTGATTGAGCATTTGATGGATGAGTTCGGTTTTTAATAATGGAAAGTGTTTTTGAATTATTAATCTTTTTTCAAGATTAATGAAAATATACTTTTTGAATAAATAATTCAGTCTTGCTATGTATGTAAGCTTAAGTAAGTCTTTAGGGAGATGTAGATAAAGTTCCCAGTTAAAGTTTTACGTAGTTATGCTCTGAAACAGTTATGAAATGGGTTTTTTAGTCTCTTGGGTGTGAGTATCAGAATGTTTCAGTGAAAACTACAATCCTCGTAGCAAAGTAGAATGATAATTCTAAAGTTTCATAAGTTTTTACGTAAATTTTGTTCTTTAAAAGAATAAATTTAATTTATTGATTTTTTTAAAGTAATATAAATTATTACTATCAGAATAAACTATATCTATACTTCTTTACTAATATTATAAAAAGGGAAAAAATTGTATTTTTGTATGTAACGAATAAATTTAAAAAGTACTGGACCGATTTGAAAAATGATTTCAGCAATGGATAGCTGCATTATCAGCGAGTAAAATAGGCTATATTCTATCCCCGTTCTCCCACGGGAACGGAAAATACGCGGGTGAAACCGCGTGACGTCCGCTAGTTTACTATATAATTATTTAATTTAAAAATAAAATTCTCAGCAAATATTATATTTTTCTTTGTAGTCCTCATAGAATCGTAAAAAAACCAGAATCTAATTAAATAAAACAAAAGGCAGAATTAAAATATTCAAATCACGACCAAAAACAATTGAATCTAAAGCAAATATTTAACAAAATTATTCACACAAAAAAAAATAGTATGAAGACTCGTATTCGCAAAGTGGCTGCTTCAAACTTATGCCTTTGTCTTTCTCTTTGTGTACAAATGAGCTTTTTTTATTATACATTTTAATTAATAGCGGCCTACTGCAAAGAAATGTACACAACATTCAACGAAACTAATATTTTCTAGAACATTGGTTTTTGGAGAATAAGATTGTGAATGTAATATAAAATCACGCATACCATCTTGAAGGATTGGCAGAAAACCCATGTTCATTGCCCGTTGTTGGTAACCCTAGTCTGTTTAAAAAGGGCATAAGTCCCAAGCTATAAAGGGCCAATCTATAGCTTATAACCATACAACAAGCTTCAGTAGTTTCACTTGCCCATCACTTAACCAACGAAGTCAAAGAAATACATGAAGAGAAAAAAAATAACCGAGTTATAATATACTAGCTTTTGTCCGCGACTTCGTACGTACACATATCGTTTTTTCCCGTTCTTATAGCAACTTCGAGAAATCCTCACGTAGTGCTATCCTACACTCCCACTTCTCTTTTAGGTTTGTGTTTTGTGAGTCATTTCTGGAGGAATAAACGTGTTTTCTTTCTTCTTATTTTTTACATGCCTTTTCAGCTTTTTACGACCAGTAGTTTCGGCTGTGCGTTGTCTGCCAGTCACTCTGTCAGTCAGTAACGGAAGAGTTTTATACATTAGTATGTGGATACATTGATACAATAATACATGAAAACCCTGGCAAGACTGGATCAAAGGATGTTTTTGAAACTATTACAAATCCTATCACCGAAATTAACAATAAACTTCCCAATTGCATAAAACGTCAAACAAAATTAAACTAGTCAAGGATAGTGACTTCTATTCTGTAGAAAGAAACATTCTGTTTCAGTTTGTGACATCAAATCTGTGATAAAAGACAACATATTCATATAAACTAGTATTGCCAGTTTTTTGATTTATTGTCATATCATCGTCTCCACCTTGTGTATTAAATGAAAAAATGCGAAATGTCATACTCCTGCGTGCACGCATCTTGCATTTTTTAAATCAACCTACATTGTCCCACTGCTGGGCAAAGGTCTACCCCATAGTCTTCCACTCTTCCCGGTATGTTACCCTCTCCGACCAATCCATCATGAATGCCTCTAACGGCCGATTTCAATAACGTATCTACCTTAAACCAACTGTCAAATTAGCCACTTTGGTTGGTAGCTTCTTTGACAGTTGGTTAAAGATAGATACGTTATTGAAACCGGCCGTAAGTCGTCGCGCCAGCGTTTCCCAGGCCTCCTCGGTTTATTTATTTATTTAAATTTTATGCACAATAGTGGTACATGGGCGGACTTAATGCATCAAGGCATTCAATACCAGTCAACCTTTGGGTTATAAAAACTACACTGGGGTAGGTGAAAAAAAAAGGTGGTAAATAAAAATAAGATTCAAAATTGAATTTTAACATTTCGGAGATTTCGCAGTCAGTTAATATGAAGATGTAGGGCAGAAAACTAAAATCACTAGTGACTTTCGACCACCAGTCGACCACTGATATACATAATTGTGAATGTCTGTGTCTTTCCTTGAATAACATTTATTATTCATCGCTGCCTCGGGTTGACTTATGGGTAAGCTTTCTTTTTCGATTTAAGAATCCCTAATGTTTTTTTGGGTTGGGTTGACAGAATTTCTAAACAGATTGCAGTGCACTGGTTTCTTTGAAATGAGCTGCTATTATAGTTTTATTTCGACAGCGGTCAATGACCCACAGACTGTTGAAAGTTAGTCGTTTCAAAACCGGTTATTATAAATGGTTAAGAAAAATAGAAAGACACTGCATCATCATCATCCACAGCCCGACTTTACCCTTTGCATGCAATCTATTATTGTTTATGCGTAAAAATCACGGTAGAGAAAGAAATAGTCTTTTATTCTCAGATTCACTCATTCATGTTTCTTGGCAGTTCTATTCCATAGGAAACGACCGATTCAGGAACCAGGTACACGGTCCCACCGTGCACCTGGTTTCTGAAGTGACCCTTCATGACAAAACTCGGTATACTAAAACAAACTTTTATTAATCGTTGCGAACTTTTGTCAGTTATTGTAAGAAAGAAGTTGATTAAATTTAATTATCAATCAACATAAGAAGGCGGTGGCTAAAAAATAATAACTAAACCTGAGCTCCTACCAAAGTAATTTTCATTATATTCTGACTTAACACCTGTATAAACTGGTCGCCAGAACTCCTCACTTTGAAGTCGGGACACACAATAGACTTAACACATTCACTTCAATATCCGGATATGAGTTCGAGAACACTTGAATAGGCTTATGTTCTCAAAGAAGAGCTTTATGTCATTATGCACGAGACAATAGGTTGGCGACCGGGTGTTGGCGCTTGATCGAAAGGTGGGGAAATGCTTTCGTAAAACCTTTCTGTGTTGAGCATAGTCTCTTTTGAAATGCTATGGTGAACCATGAAAATGAAAATATGAACTAACTTTTAAATGGCGTCAAAAATTTTCCTCATCGCTGTCGACTGGACTGCCCTAAAGACTGGTGGCATTGCCACGTTGAATGGCAATGCTCATCTTCTCTCACAGATAAAAACCAACCCTTGAGTCAAGTGAAATTTGAACACAAAAATCTTAAACGAGTGTGGTAGGATCTACACTTCTGGACACATCTATTGGCCCACCTTAGAGTTTAGGTTTCGATGGCCCCTACCGAAATATGATTGCTAGATTGAACAAAAACTGTTGATGCAGTTTTAAACCTGATATATTTTACCATCTTTTTCGATCGTATTGTTTTAAATTTGAATTCAGAATACCATACGACATGGAGCTACGCCTAACAAGTCGGATATGCGCCTTGTTAAAGGCAATTGATTTTTGAATAAAAAACATGTTTTATCAAATAAAGGTTTAATTTAATAACGCGTGTTGCCTCCATGGGCATCTACCACAGCTCTCATACGATTAGGCATAGAGTTTATCAACCGCTCTATGCAATTTTGAGGGATCATCTCCCATTCCTCTTCTATGGCAGTTTTCAACTCCTGCATCGTCTGGGCAACTGGCTGACGAGCCCTAACACGTCTTTTTAGCTCGTCCCACATGTGCTCAATGGGGTTCATGTCTGAGCTTCTGGCTGGCCAGTCCATAACTGTGATGTTCACATCCCGAAGATATTCCCTGACGATGCCGGCCGCATGGGCTCTTGCATTATCATGCATAAAAAGGAAATTTGGGCCCACATAGTCCGCGTATGGTATCACGTGAGGTTCTAAGTACTCACGAATGTACCTTTCAGCATTTAATGTTGGCAGCCGTGGTCCTGTAACAACCTCAAGTTGAGTTTTGCCGCTTGCGGATATACCGCCCCAGACAGTCCATGAGCCACCGCCATAAGCAACCCTCTCTTCAAAGCAGCATTGTGCGAAACGCTCTCCCTTACGTCGGTAGACCTTCTTCCTTCCATCATTGCCATGTAACACAATTTTAGACTCATCAGAAAAGAGTACACGGCTCCAATCTTGCTGTGTCCAATTTAAATGACTGCGTGCGAAATGAAGGCGCGCTGTTCGGTGGGCTCGCGTTAGTTTGGGCCCATTAGCTGGCTTGTGTGGTACCATATCGCGTTCTTTTAACCTTCTCCGAACAGTTCGAGCGCTCACAGATACTCCGTGGAAGTCGCGAAGTTGGTTTTGTATCTCAATGGAGGTAAGGTGACGATTTCTCAAGCTGGTCGTCACGATGAATCGATCCTGCCTTTCAGTTGTGACCCGAGATCGTGGCCTTCCTTGGCGACGAACAAAGCCGCCAGTCTCTAGGTACCTCCGATAAACATTTCGGACCGCAGATCGACTTAAATTAAATTGAGCACTCACGTTTCTTTGGCTGTGTCCGGCCTGAATAAGTGCCACAGCTTGGGCGGCGACTTCAGGTGAAGTATCCATAGATTATTGATAGAACCTCACCTTAATGTTAAGAATAAGTAATGTATGTTGCAAAACCAAAGATATCAATCACTTTTTCAAGAATTAAATCCAAGTAAACCAATAAAACCAAGTTTTCTTAGTATTCGATTGTTTGATATCAACAAACAGGCTCCAAATTGTCTTTTGTTTCTTTAAATTCTGTGTTCGAAATTCAAAAAAAGACTATTGAGTGAAATTGCGAATGTGCCAGGTTCAAAACTGCATAAAAACTTTTTGCTCGACCTAATATAAAATTTTAGCTAGGACCAAACGAAATTGAAAATACAAGGTCGGCCAATAGATGTGTCCAAAAGTATATTTTAATAACGGGCCAATATTAATATAAGCATTTAAGTGGAAACAAAGTAACGACAAACCATCTCAAACCACCCCCAAATACGAAGCTTATAAAATCGCCTTCTGTCACAATCGAAAGAAATTTCAGATTGTTACTTCACATTCGTCTCCTCGACACCGTACATCGCACAATGAAATGATAAAAATAAAGGAACATGTGATCGACCACATTCATCTGAGCAATACACAATTAGGCTGCTGTACTGTGCTCCTCGCATCCAGACCATGCCGCAGACTCCCGCCGCTCTCACCAGGTCATCGACCCCCTTCGAAAGTTCTGTCAAAAACATCAGGTCACTTGAAATTTGTCAAACAAAACCACATAATTTTGGAATTTATTCATCGAAGATCTCACCTGCATTCGTATAGGTTTGAACTCTCTTACGTTTCTCAACTGTTTTGTAGACAAGAGATTATCCGATTTTCATCCTCTTGTGTACTTTTTAAAGTGATAACTTCTTTAGCGGCGTTGTGCACTTTTTGGGATGGGTAAAAAATGTTAAACTCGCGTCAGGACACGTGACCTGATCGAAAATTCGTAAGACGAAGGAAAAGTTCTAAAGTGTTAATTTTTTAATGTAATATAAATTGTCATGTTTTTGTACGATAGCGCAATAAATGAATATTGTATTTGACCTCATAAATGATAGTTTTTATACTGATAATTAAAAATTGAAATTATTCCCTAACCATTTCAAAATATCATAAATGCACAACGTTAATGTTCAAGTTTTTACTTCTGCCGGCACTCTAAGTGCAACCCGTTGTTTTTTTTTTATTTGAGATTGGTTTACTCTTGACTCTAGTCTAGGTCATAGATGACAGAGACAAAGTAGACGATAAAGCGTGCTTATGCAAAAGAAGCCTGTTCACTCTAATTTTAAAAATATTAGGGTTGTATGCGTTCGGAAACACAGACAGTTCAGTTCACAGTTCTCTGGACATAATAATATGATTTCTAAGTACTATATAACAAACATTCAATATTAAAAGTAAGTTTGTACATAATATGCTTAGCTAACATAATGCAAAGTGCTGACGCTTGAATGCAAACGGTTGTAAGGCAAATATTAACACATAGTAATATCCTATGGAGTATTATATATTTGTATGAAGTAATTATCGAAAGTACTTATTGACCCGACTTCAGTAGACTTTATTTTAAAACATGGAAGAACTGCCCTCTAAGAAAATCTTTGTCAGTCGTTACGGATTTTCAGAAGCCAGAAAATCTGACACCAGTCTTGCCAAGAAGTACCGTGTTACCCAGTTACTGAGTTGAGGTGGTCTGGTAGGCAGCCGCTCCTCGTAAAATACTGGTATTTAGCTGAGTCCGTTTGGGAACCCACATATAGTTGGGAGAAGGCTAGGCAGATGACACCAAACATGACATAGTAAACAGTGATACTTTATGTACAAGTGATTCTGTAATTCCACCGTTTTGTCTCAAAAGACACCTCCTTGCGAGCCATACAATCTTTTACAAACCATTCATACAACAACCTAATATTAAAACCCAAAGCTTGCTTCAAGCTGAGTTCATCCGAAAGTAATATACCCGACTGTAACTCCAGCCTAACACAAGTACCTATAGTACTTGTATCTCGCGGAAGGTTTGCGAGACATGGGAAACATGTCTGCATTCAGATGATGAATAGCATTCGGTTCAGACGGACTAATGGAAATGGAATAGAGGTACCTCTGGGTTAGTATATACAGTTTGTTTGTTTATCTCTAGGGAATGGGGTTTAGCAAGACTTATTTACTGAAAATAAAAGTAGAATGTTTCGTTTTTAATGCAACATACAGTGCGTTACGTACCAAGAAGTACCTTGTTACCCAGTTAATGGGTTGTGGAGGTCTGGTAGGCAGCCGCTCCACGTAAAATACTGGTATTCAGCTGCAGAAGCCGACCCCAATATAGTTGGAAAAAGCCTAGGCAAGATGATGACAGTGCGTTACGTAACCTCAGTTATAAGCATACGTCGTTTTGTACATATTGGCCCAGCTATGTTTTGTCTTCTACTCGACAACAAGGAAGAAGTGAAAATTAGATACAATATATAAAATCCAGCCAAGTGCGTATCGGGCCACAAGGTGCGGTTCCGTAGTTGCACGTCATAATTTTCAGACTTCTTTAAATTCATTTTATAGGTTGGTCTACTATTACTCGTTAACGTAGTAAAGCCTACTTAGCTCTGACATGTTTCCTTCCAAATTCACTATAATTGTTTGCCATATAGTACCATGTTTTTTTTCAGGTCTCCAAAAACAACCGTTTAGCTGGCAGATGGGTTGACACTTGACCTTAAGAACAATCAGCATATTAAAGCTTAATATTACGCGAATGGAACCTTGGATGGAAAAATGGTTTTCGCAATATTATTATTATAAAATATTTTAAAACGACCTATCCAACGATATCCATGAGATAGACGATTAAAAACCCTTACCAAATTCCAACTTTCAAGTGCTCAGCGTCTCTGAGCTAAACCGCGGACAGACAGACATGGCAAAACTAAAAGGGTTCCATGTTGACTACAGAACCCTAAAAAGATCCCCTTTCGCCACGAATCCTTAATTGCATTTCGGTCCAAACGAAAAGACAAGACAGAGACAGAGTTACATTACAAATACATTATTATGGCATCAAATACATTTTTGCTATTCTTTATTTTTTTTATTTAATATGGTTTGCTCTTGACTCTAGTCTAGGTCATAGATACCAGAGACAAAGTCGACGATGGAGCGAGCTTATCCAGAAGAAGCCTATTTACTCTAATTTTGAAGAGATTAGGGTTGTATGCGTTCGGAAACAGAGACGCAGGCAGAAAGTTCCACGCCTTTGCTGTGCGCATTGTGAAAGACGTTTGGAAACTTTTAGTGTGAATTGGTGGAATAGCAACAAGATAGGGATGGTAACTTGTAGTGCGTCTAGATTCTGGGACTTGTAATAGATTTGGGTCATACACCTAGCTTCTAACGAGGAACTTAGTCAACAATTTTGTTAGTGAGGAAACTGGCATGGTCTAGAGTTAATAAGCTCTCAAATAATCCGCAGTAGGCCAGCAGGATGTATTACAGCACACCTTTAGACAGGAGGCCTATTGTAAAGGCTGATCATGGCATTATGTGCAATTAAATTAATAAACAGAGCAATAACCAACCTATGGTAGACACCAGACAAATGTACAGTAACGGTCATTGACCCACATACATTTATTGATTTTCTTAATTTTCGTGATCCTATACGTTCTCTAGTAATGAAAAACGGTTCTTAATTTATTGTTCTGGTATCTACGAAGGGATATTACGGAAAGGTCAATGTAATTTATTGCAAGTTTATCTGGCGCCTTTCATAATAATTTATGAAACAAAATGAACATGACTTACGCATGACATGCACCGCAGTATTCACAGACAATGAGCCAGCCGGTCGATTTTGTAAACATGTCGAAGTGAAGGCTTGGGTGAAGTGATTACGAGGTAAGCCGTCAATCCACATAATCAAGATGGAATGACAGCTCACTTTGTGATCACGTGACATCTTGATTATATGGATTGACAGCTCACCTCGCGATTACTTCACCAAAGCCTTCACTTTGATATGTTTACAGAATCGACCGGCAGCAACCTGTTACATTAGTTTATGCAAATTAATGTATGTTAACGCTAATTTGTTACCGTACAAAACATACATACGGGGTGTTTAGAAGTCTGCGAATTAATTTGCTACATTTGCTGCATTTTTAAAAACGCTGGGTGGCCTATTCTTATGAAGGCCATCCGATCACTTCTCGTGTGTGTCGTAAGAGGCGACTAAGGGATTCACAGAGAATGGGCAGCAGCATTCTCTGAACATTGCAACAGCTACACTGCAATCGCTAACTCGCCTGCCAAGCGTGGCGATTATGGCAAACCCTTTTGGGGGTAGCCTTTGTCCAGCAGTGGACGTCTTTTGGCTCACATGATGATGAAAATGATGCTGCATTTTTCCAGGATAAAATTAGCCTACGCTGTCGAGGTCGACCGCAAAAGACAGGGATGTGGAAGAGAATGGGAACTTAGGGACGACTTTGACCAGCAGTGGGACACAAACTACAAAAACAAGCACACACAACACACTTAGGGACATTGTAGCTTTCAAATGCCTCCCTGCCACATCAACACTTCAATGTATTGCCTCAGTTTGTTTTAATTATCTGTTTGAATAAGACCTTTTCGTACTTCTAAAGTTACATAAAATCAATCAGTTTAGTATTTCAATAATAAAAACCATTAAATTACCTTTAACGCACAACCAGTCATAACGCTTTGAAAATGAGAGAAAAACTCCTTTTATTTACATGGCAACTTTGGTCGCCAGTGTTGCCAATATACAATAAATTTGGTACTGGCCATAGTTTCAGCGATATTAGACGATAAATCACGTTTTTCTGGTGTACGATTTTTAAAACGTGACTGGTAGAGTTGGATATTTTTTTTTAACAGCCGCTTTGAATTCACCGGTCGTTCAGAAGCGAAGACTTGTGTAACATTTTGTAATTAAAATCTTAATTTTCCTCCCGAAATTATAATTTTGTGAAGGTCCAGGTAATAAAGTTTCAGGGAAAAGTTAAAATGGTATTTGTATTAATCGATTGTTTCTTAGAAAATTACAAAAACGGTCTTATCGTTTGGATATCTGAGTGCTATTTTACCCATTTTGAATATTTTGCCAAAATAAAAAGCATGGTTTAAAATTCAACAAATCTGAATGCTCTATCGTCAAAAAGATAGCGGAAACAAAACAAAATTCAAACAGAAAAAAACTCTCCACGGTCATTCGAACTTCGTAAAAAAGTAGTTTGGACTGCACAGCGATGCCATTTATAAGTCAGTACGAACTATTTTCTATAAAAAACCTTTTAATAGGCAAACTCACGATTTTAGTTCCCTAAAGTAACGTTTCACAGAATTCAAGTAGTGAAGTAGCACCTCTTTACTTGAACTAGCACCTGTGTCTACTTTTTATTTTTTTACTTTTATGCAGAATTTTATAAAAGCGGATGAAATTTTTAATTTATATTAAATCGGAGGTTTGGCTTAATTTATGTAGTAAAATGATGTTCAAGGTAGAATACAATTGGTGTTTAAATGTGAAATGAGTATCCAGATGGTTTTTTTAATGATTGTAAATTACAATTATTCAAACACGGGTAAAGTCCCTCCCAGCTACATCTTTAACTCAACGATCAACATCAAAATCAAAGCATATACCCATAAGCGGAGCGCATCGTGATGCAATATCCGTTTCATCACATCTCATCAGATTGCGCCCGCTCGTCACGTCACCATTTTGCGTTCATCAGATAGTACCCCGTGATGTCAGCAACAGAGCTGTGTCTGTTGTAGGTTGTTACAAATCTGTAATGGGGAAGATTTTCTGTTATTCTGTAACATATTTGTTATAGATCAATATGATTTTGTTGATGACTAAAACAATAGACCAATTCTATTCCTTAAAAGCGTTCAAATTTAAGTCGTAATATATTTTCAGCGACAATCGATTTTTAAAACTTGTCAAAATGAAGGCAAATTATAGGTGTTTATATTATAAGCTCGAAATAGCAGAGCAAATTATTAAAAAGGAAATACTCGCAATCTTTATTCAGTAACAGATTTATCTGCTGAAAAACTGGCCAAGTGCGAGTCGGACTTGAGTGCATAGGTGTTCCGAACAAATTTCTTTATTGTAACATGTTATTTTAGGCTCAGCAATTTCTGAGATAAAGGGGGAGAATGATTATTTTTGGTCTAATATATTGAGATAACCTTCGACTTTACCGCGGGCGGAGCCGCGTGCGGCTGCTATGATTTGATACTACAGAATAATACATAGGTTTTAACTGTAAAAGGGAGAAATATTATTTCCATGCGGGCGACACCTTTTAAATAAATTAAATAACTATCCAAAAACTACCTCTAATCCCAACCCACATCAAAACATCCGAAAACTTAAAACATATGGACCCAATAATATTATTTATAGTGCCGCTTATAAGGGATAGCTCATAAAATATTAGTGGAACTGCCGTCCGATGCCCGAAGGTGAAATACTATGACAGGTTCTAGATTTAGTGAGCGCGTAACGTGGACACTGTCCCTTATATTTCAATGCCAGCGGTTACTTTTGTAACCAGTTTTTTTATCTGACGTTACATGAATAATTTTTTTTTGTTCACGTAAATAATATAATATTTATTAACAAATAAACTAAATACGTGGATGGATGGACAGGGAGAGGGAGGCAAAGAAAAGATGGATGGATTGTGTTAGAAGTGATATGAAAGAAAAGGGGTTTTAGTGATAGCGTGACGGCTGACAGGACAGAATGGAAGAAAAAAACGTGTTGCGCCAACCCCAAGTAACATGGAATAAGGGCAGGAAGATGACGATGATTAACAAATAAACTAAACTTAAAACAAACTCAATTACATATAGCGTCAAGAAATTCTTGCTCAACACTGTCAGCTGGTAATGTGCCCTAGAGACTGGCGGCATTGCCACGTTGAATGGCAAAACTTAGCCTCAGGCCAAAGTAAAAGCCAGCTCTTGGGTCACGGCAAGTGTCAACCAGCCGTTTCGAAATTTCTTTGAAAATTAATTTTATTAACAAAATTATTTATTGGTGATTGATTTGAGAATGGGGCACAATATAAATAGACGTCTTGTATTTAGCGAAGGGATAAGCAGAAAAGTTTGGCTTACGCTCGTTTTGCCGCACTTTTGGGGTCATGTTCATTATCATCAGCTCAGCCGAAAGACGTCTGCTGTGGACAGGTATCTCCCTAGTGTCGCCACATCAACTGGTCCTGTGTGTCGAACCCGTTAAGCACTATCAATTGGGCCCAAATTCTCTAGACCGCTTCTGAACAAACATGGAAATAGCTTCATTTTTGTGATCACTAGATAATCGAAGCAGACAGTCATGGGTATGATCTCACATAGAAGCTAAAAAATCGGCCAAGTGCGAGTCGGACTCTCACACGAAAGGTTCGGTACCATAAACCGAAAAAAACACGTTTCTTGTATGAAGCCCCCTTAATTTTTAAGTTTTAATATTTGTTGTTATAGCGGCAATAGAAATACACATTCTGTGAAAATTTCAACTGGATATCTATGACGGTTCTTGAGATACAGCCCGCCGACAGATAGACGGATGGATGGACGGACGGACAGCGGAGGCCTACTAATGTTCCGTTGGTTACCCTTCGGGTACGGAACTCTAAAAATGCATAAAGCAACTTAATCACTGCTGTTAAAAGATGTATTTGCAGACTCAAATCAAACATTTACATGTGTACAAGCATGCCACCCACATCTGAAACAACCATTAAAGATCTGCAGAACAAATATTTGTGTGTCATACGTCTATCTGCAATCAGTTTATCTTACAAAATAGCTGTATGTTCCGGGGTTCATACTCACGTTTCTAGGAGCAAAATCCACAGTATCAATACTTTTATTATTTACCTTTTAACCTATCTCGCATTGCAGTAAAAACTTTATTGTAGAATTAAATAAATGAGAAGCACAACTTCATAAACTTCAGAGTTAACAGTGCTTATGCATTAACTAGACCGTAGGGCACCTAGTTTCAAGTAGTTTTTCAGCTCTGAAACTTTGATTAACTAGAAATTATTATTAGTAGTCTGAACTGTACTTTTTTGCGGCTTGGTTTTTGAAATAATGGTTGGGATACGACGTTGTTATAGCGGCAACAGAAATATATCATCTGTGAAAATTTCAACTGTTTAGCTATCACGGTTCATGAGATATAGCTTGGTGACAGATACACAGACGGACAGTGGAGTCTTAGTAATAGGGTCCCGTTTTTACCCTTGGGGTACGGAACCCTAAAATGCTAAAACAAAAAACAATCAATGAAAATTTTTAACATTACACTGATTACCTAGGCTAATTATAAAATCAATACACTAATTCATCTGATAAAGGTCATTCATGTCACGCATTAACCCATAAGCGTGAAAATTATGGAAATATTCGTCTTTTAATTGTTCTGCAAATATATGGAACTTGAGGAAGCCTACTATTACAATTAACAAACAACATCCCGTCTTCGAACTCGCCCCACCAAAACATGACTAAATTGCATATTCTCCATGCATATGTCACCAGAAAATTGCAGACTCCGTAAGATTGTAATTAATTTAATGTTGTAATTTCGTAAATCGTTTTGTATACAATAAATCCCATCCAAATTCAATAGATTTCAATATACACGGTTATATTGAAAGCTATAGTAGCCTTATTAAGAAAAAATAGTTTACAATTTATTGACTTTTATAAATTTAATTTAGTTTAATTTAGTTGTGAACAGTCTAAGCACTAATTTTGTCCTTTTTCGGGAAATGAGAGCTGTTTGTCCTTAATACAGGCTACTAAGTAACCTAGCTAGGACATCAGATTGTAAAATTTGTATTGTTACCTATGTGTTAAATTATTCCTAAGTTATCATTCTACCTTGTAACAGATTGTACCACTATTTTTTATGAAATAAATTATTATTATAATTATTAATTTCACGCGATATTTTACAATCTTACGTCGTTTGCTATTTGCCGGTGACATTTCGTCAACTCTATTCATGGAAGCAAGCTGAAACATGCTCTGCTCGGTCCTAAAATATAATTACCCTGACGAACATAGCTACAACTATATGTGCAGGTGAGGCTAACTACCAACTTATTCCATTAAAGCCAGTAACAGCCTGGATACCGGTTGAAATTGACTGCCAGTAATGTCGGGGGACTGTAATTAGTTGGCTCTATTGAACAGGCAATCAGTATGGCTGGTTATTATTTAAAGGGGCTTCTAATTTTGAAATGTTGGGTGGAAAGTTTTGAGTAAGAATTTCGATATAAGGTACCTAATAATAATTATTTTATTTATCAAACACAGTTAACACATTATTTTACATTTAAGTACTTCGAAAAATAGTTAAATCTAATAGTGCCATTTCTGAAATTATCAACGGGTCCCAAACTAGGCTCCGTCTGTGTCTTGTAGACCCAATCATTACACATAGTTCATAATTTGACGTGGCCTGCTAGCGCGTAGTGGCAGTTTATAATAAAACAAAAACAAAATCACAAAAAAAAGAAACAAAACTTTTTACAAATTAAAATAACTTTAATTTCGGAAGTCGGTGTTTTTAACCGTCTTCAAAAAAAGGAGGAGGTTCACAATTCAGTTTTTTTTTTTGTTAGTTACCTCATAACTTAGTCATTTATGAACCGATTCGAAAAAATATTTTTTCAAATGAAAGGAAATACGTTCCGTTTGGTCCCATAGACATTTTATAAACATTATTTCAATAGCTTGGTTTTTAAATCAAAATAGCTGGGGGAACTAGAAAATATGTCATGCAAGTAAACGAAATTGCATGTTTTGCTTTCCTGTGACTTTTCAGTTGTTGTTAGGTGGGGGTACCACCCTGCCAGGGTTGCGGAATTTGTTCGAAAGAGTCACCGCGATCTTGGAACGCAAAGGGCTTTAGAAGGAACACGGAAGGGTTTTAGTCAGTAAGAGTCTGACACACACTTCTGCTCCACCCAGCGGAAGAAGTCATTTGATGAGTTGCCATCCTTAAAAAAAAAGGTACCACCAAAAAGTGTAAAATAAAAAAACTTTTTACAAAAAGATACAACCGACTTCCAAATAAAAAAAAACAATAGAAAGTATAAAATGACTTTAATTTCGGAAGTCGGTGTTAAATTACGAAGAAACAACAAAGGCTTTAGGAGGGGTACGGATGGATTTTACTCAATAAAAGTCCGATACGCCCTTCCACTCCACCCCGAGCGGAAGAAGTCATTTGACGATTTCCCACATT
Source organism: Mamestra brassicae (assembly GCA_905163435.1). Lineage (NCBI taxonomy): Eukaryota > Metazoa > Arthropoda > Insecta > Lepidoptera > Noctuidae > Mamestra > Mamestra brassicae. The sequence goes on from LR990991.1 coordinate 17,417,276, forward strand.
TGAAAAAAAAAGATGATCACATATTTATGCACATGTATTCTTATTTTATTTATCTAAATTTTTCCTTTTTTTTTCATAAGGATGTAAAATTCACTTAGTATCGCTAGCTCGCACGCAGAGTTGATTGCTTAAAGTGCCACGGATGTATACTTTAGAAACTATTTCAAAATGCACTTAACTGGACTGGTTGATAAACAATTATAAATATACCGAGACTTTTCTCCAAAAAAACATTTTATCTGTTTCTGACGTAAAACAAAATATAATAGCAGCAAATTAAACGTAAATTCAAAGAGAAAAGAATTCAAACAAAATATTTTTCACAAAATCCTTCTTTTATTGCTTAATGCAACTGAAACAATTTCTGAAAACTGAATTTAAAATATTTTTAAACACAAACCCTCAGTAGTTTTAGATTTTTATAAGCTTGGATACCGAAACTTTTTTGTAAATATTGTTAAATAAACACTGAAAAGGAGATAAGTATTCGTTTATTTTAGTTTTATTTTCATTCTACAGAAATAACATTATAAATTCTAGAATTATTTTTGAAAATTTCAGTTTAAACTTCAGACAAAAGATACATAGGTCTTAACCTATATGTAATAGGGTCATCAGATGATGGCCCTATTATTATTAGCCGACCCCAATATAGTTGGGAAAAGGCTAGGCAGATGCCTAGCCTTTTCCCAACTATATTGGGGTCGGCTTCCAGTCAAGCCGGATTCAGCTGAATACCAGTATTTTACGTAAAGCGGCTGCCTACCAGACCTTCACAAACCATTAACTGGGTAACACGGTACTCCTTGGCAAGACTGGTGTCAGATTATCTGGCTTCTGACTATCCGTAACGACTGCCCAAGATCTACAAATGACAGCCGGGACCAACGGCCTAACGTGCTGTCCGAGGCACGGAGGAGTCTCGGTATGTTAAGATGGTCACCCATCCACATACAAACCTCGGCAAGCGTTGCTTAACCTTGAAGATCGACCCTGTTATTATTTAGCCACGAGCTCTTCTTGGTGCCTCAACTTAAATCATTTAAAAAAATAAACAAGTCAAGTGCGAGTCAGATTCGCGCACCGAGGGTTTCGATGGAGTCTTGATTTTTTCCGAGGATACATTACCTATTCCGTAGGTAATGTATCCTCGGAAAAAATCATGTTTATAAACTATGAAAGCAAAATATAGCAGGTAAGATTGAAGAACAAACTTAACATGGTGGTGAAAAAATGTTCTCCCATACATCAATGTACGTCACGGTCAAGTCTTCAACCGAAAATATAAGTTTGTAATCGTAAAAAATGTTTTATACATATATTTAAACTATAAATTCCCAATTTTCAGACTTTTTCCTGTACTTGTACTCTAAGATCTATCTTCTTGCTAAAGGCGAACGGCAGGGTTGTATGGGAGTTTCGTACACCTAATAAAATATCGTGTTTTGGGATATTTTTTGTTTTAATTGGTAGTCAATACGATAGGCAAGCCCTTTTAAAATTCTTAGATTTTTAGAAGTTGGGACTTAAAAGTTATAACCAGTTTTATTTTTGAGGTTATGTCCCAATAAATATTATTACGTGTTGGCACATAACATTGTTTTGGTGAAAAAGGATATGTTCTAGATAGCTGGTGCTATCTTTGTAGTGTTTTGCTTATCATTAAGTTGGGAATTGTAACTATTCAGTAGGGTGCTTAAGGAGAGACCTACGTCCAGCAGCGGTCTGCAATAGTTTGATGATGATGATGAAGTGCTGATGGAGTTTTGAGTGTGGGTAAATAAAACAACTTTGTTTTTGTAGGAACTTACATATTTTATTTAATTGTTATTATAATTACTTAATCGATTCTTAATTTTATTTCATCTAAGAAAGGGGCAGGTAGCTCAACTCAACGTAAGAATAGCCAGATAATTTGCTTAATTGCTCAGATGTCTATAATATGTATGTATTTAGAAATATATAAGTATGTTTATCAGTTGTCTGGTTGCCATAGTACAGGCTCTGCCTAGTTTGGGATCAGATGACCGTGTGTGAGTTGTCCCAAGATATTATATTATTATTAATTGCTCAGATGCAGTTACAAACCACAATCCAAAACAACAGCAAAGAACTGAACAGAGACTCGGTAAGATTTTCCTAACCTGTCAATAAAATAATTGCCAATACAAAAAAAAACATTGATGGCGAAAATAATTCCTAGAATTAAATAGTTAATTATTAAGATTGTATGCAATAATTATTCATTGTAAGGTATAATGTGTAATTGGTTATTTACTGTTATTTATATTTTTAAATATATTTAAATCTTTTAATTGCTATAATTAATTAATCCGGACTTCTAAAAATACTAATGTTACATGAAAATGAATGGTTTAGTTGCCTTAATAAGTGGTACAAATTCTATCACAGAACTACAAAAAAAGTATGTTGTACGAATTCTGCCGTTCGCCTTTCATGAATTTAGGTCAACGCACTGTATGGACAGGTCCACTTAAATCTGTGTGGCACTTTCCTCAAAAGGCCACTTCAGACATAAACCTACATGGTTCCCATATGATTTGACCAGTACAGATTGTATGGATTTTAAAAGAGACTTTGATCTCTGAGTATGTTTCGGTGTTTCTTCTCAAGGTTGTCAGCTAGGAAACACCGGCCTCATCTAGCTTAAAATGACCAAAAAAGATTGACGTGTAAAGTTTTATTTTCAGCTTCAAGGGACTATAGATTTGAGTACATGGTTTTAATTTCAACTCGATATCTTCACGCGTTCCCGAGATAAAGGATATTAACAGACAGACGGACGGACGGACAACAACGTGATGCGTTCCGTTTTTTCCTTTTGAGGTACGGAACCCTAAAAAATGTGGTCCTATTCTGCAGTGGCCATCATTCCAGTGCGTCATGGATAAAAAGTCTTTTATCGTAGCTTATAACCTAATCTATTTTTCTGTACTCCCAAAGTTAGTAGTTAAGTAGTTGTCAAAGCAAGCTTGGTTACTTGAAGCTTGCGGCTAAGTTGCACTGCAAGCGACCCCATTCACTGACAGAAACATAATCTTGATTGATGAGACTATATTAACGAGACCGGCCTGGACCAGACTTATGACTCAAAAGTCAAAAAAAGTCAAAGCATTTATTTCAAATAAACCATTATCAGGTAATTTTGAATTGTCAAAGTCAGTCCGTCAAAAACATGAAGCTATTTGCACGTTCGCAAGCGTAGATCTCTATGGAGAAGAACGTGCAAGAAACTCCACGGACACTCTTTTAAATAATTTTATGTTTACAAAAATCCTGGTTACATAAACTTTGTTGCTTCTATATATGAGAACAATGTAAAGAAAGAAAAAAAAACAATTTATAGTATGAAATATTAAAATGAGGCAGTGGCAACCAAGGGATGACCAGTCTCCACTGACGGCGCCCGTTCACGAACATGACGCGTGCATCAGCACCATTCAGCTCAACCATTTTGAAGGGAACTGAATGATCCGATACACGCGCCACCATCAGCGAGACATTGGAGTGAGCATGACACACCCTCAACTGCCCCTGCTATTTCATGTCAAACAAGGAAACTATCTATTAACATAATGGTCCAGGGTTCTCACATTTACAGAACTTGAAATAAAAATTGCTTCTAAATTATATAAAACTATGAAAATCAATCTGAAAATACAGAAAAAGAAAAGTTTATTCCAAACATAATATAAGATTATGCGGAATAGTATTATTATTAGACATAAAAGAGGGTGAGCATCTCTTCCAAATATAAAACCTAACTAGTGGAACCAAGCGGCTGAGGCTGTGGAGCAGGACCGGCATTTAGCCAAGCATTTTTATCAAGGATATAATCTTCCAGTTTATAATATGCCTGTCTACATAGAGTGCGTTTTATGCATGTTTTAAATTTTTTCTCATTCAGTTCGAGAATCTCACGTGGTATTTTATTATAAAACTTAATACAATATCCCATAAAAGAAGTGTGTACTTTAGCCAATCTGAATCGGGGTTGATCTAATTTATTCCTATTTCTAGTATTAAAATTATGCCTATCACTAATCTTATTAAAAAGATGAATATTTTTCCGAACATACATAATGTTTTCGTATATGTATTGACAAGGTACCGTCATGATGTTAATATCCTTAAACAGTTCCCTTAGGGAATCGCGCCGACCAAGATGGTATATGGCTCTGATGGCTCTTTTCTGCAGAATAAATATAGACTCGATGTCTGCAGCTCGTCCCCATAATAAGATACCGTAAGACATTATACTATGAAAGTAACTAAAATAAACCAGCCTCGCGGTATCTATATCAGTAAATTGACGGATTTTTCTGACAGCATATGCTGCTGAACTTAGCCGTCCTGCAAGAGATGTTAAATGAGGACCCCATTGTAGCTTTGAGTCAAGCGTGATCCCTAGGAAAACCGTGTCTTCGACGAATTCAAGTTTCTCTTTGTCCAATACTATGTCGCAAGTGTTACTTTTGACATTCGGTAAAGCAAATCTGATGCACTTAGTTTTTTTTCCCATTTAATACTAAATTATTCGCAGTGAACCAATTTTGGACCTGCTGTAGCGCATTATTTACGTCGTCAAGACTTGTAGAACGTCTATCTATCTTAAAAATTAAGGACGTATCGTCAGCAAATAACACCATCTTTGGTTGATTTTTTAAAAGATGGAGTAAATCATTAATATACACTAAAAAGAGGAAAGGACCCAATATTGAGCCTTGTGGTACCCCCATTTTGACTTTTAAACCCCTTGAATTAACACCGTTTATTTGAACTTGCTGCTGTCTTTCATTTAAGTACGACTTCACTAAACTGAGAGCAAGATTACCTAGTCCGTAATGTTTTAGTTTTAGGAGCAAGGTGTCGTGATTTACGCAATCAAATGCCTTGGAGAGGTCACAAAAGATTCCTATGGCATCTTGCGCCTCTTCCCACGCTGTATATATGTGTTTTAACAACGTGACACCAGCGTCAGTCGTACAACGACCTTTGGTAAACCCATACTGTTGATCGTGTAAGATTTTATTGATGTTAAAATGAATGAGCATTTGATTGAGCATCACTTTTTCAAATACCTTGCTGAAAACCGGCAATACGGATACAGGTCTATAATTATTAGCATCTTTACTGTCACCGGATTTAAAAAGTGGTATAACCTTACTATATTTCATTATATCCGGAAAGACTCCTTGGTCTACACATAAATTGAATATTAAAGCCAAGTATGGTGCTATGGTCTCAATTATGGACGTGCACACTTTGACAGACATTCCCCATAAGTCTTCGGTCAATTTGATTTTGATTTGCCGGAAAGCTTTTATAACCGTCATAGGGTTGATATGTTTGAATTGGAATTCAACCGTACAACCTGGAACGTTTGCTCTTAATAAATTAAATGATCGGGTGAAGAATTTAAAGCTTCAGTAGTTCTTGATGGTATTTCGGTGAAAAAATTTACAAATTCTTGAGCTACTTCTAAATTAGAGCTTATGGCACCATGTGCAGTCTCCAGTAAAAAATCAGTGTTTCGTACTTTATTCCTACTTGTTTCATTATTGATAACTTTCCAAACTGTCTTAATTTTATTATCTGCCGATTTGATCTTATTGCTAATGTACAGGGCTTTAGCTACTTTGCAAGTATTTCTGAAAACTTTAGAATATTTGTTTACATACATACTAAAGGTTTCTGTGTTAATGAAAGGCTTAAGGCCATATAACTCATATAGTCTTTCCCTACTTATCCTAATACCTTTAGTCGCCCAGTCACTAAATATAAACTTAGGGGAAGTATTTTTAGACTTCTTTTCAAAAGTTGTATTGAATTCCTTTAGTACTACTGAAAAGAAATTATCATAAAACTTATTTGCGTCCTCACTATTATGGCCTAGAACATTCAACTTATTTTGTAAGGTAACATTGAATCTAGCTAGTTTGCCTGTTGTAATTGGCCTATATTGTATTTGAATTTTTTGCAAGGCTGCTTTAAACTTAAATGTTACCAATTGTCCGCTATGATCCGACGGAAGGTAATTAACTATGGCTTTATCTAAATAATCACAATCGCAGAATACATTATCGATACAGGTTGAAGAAGTTGGTGTTACCCTAGTATGTTCAGTAAAAACATTAGACAAATTAAATGATTTAAAAAGGCTTAAAAATCTGCTGCTATTTAAATTATTTTCTAAAATATTAATATTAAAATCTCCGCAAATAATCGCGGATTTGTTACCTGCTGCAAGTTTCGCAAGGATATCTTCCATAGTTGACTCAAATAAAGTAAAGTTTTGAGGGTTTGGGGGTCTGTACACGCACACTATAACATGCTTATCCAGCTCAACACAGGACAGTTCAATACAATTCCACTGACAAGCTGACAATGTCATTACGTTGCTTAAATTTTAAGCATTTTTTCACTAAGATGAGGGAACCACCGCGCAACATAGATTTGCGGTTAAAGCAACTGCCTACACTATAATTTTCATAACTAATTTGCATCTGGTAATCTTTCAACCAATGTTCACTAAAACATACAATGTCAAACATTGTTTTCTCTAAAAACATTTCTATTTTTAATATTTTGGAAGAGATACCTTGAATATTTTGATGAAATAATTTCAATGTATGCTGCTGACCCCCTTTTTGATATGTATCTAACTGAGAGCAAGAAGATACCTTAATGTCTGTAGGTATAACTAATCTGTTATTGGTAACTTCTGTTGTCTTATAAACTAGTTTAAATTAATATCAGGAGTTTGCCCTAAGACTTCAACATCATCACTTGGCAGTGAGATGGAACTACATGTGGCCTTCATGTTAACAAATAATTTTTCCATAGTGATACATGGAACCTCCTTCGTGCAATTTTTAAAAGAATTTATAGCTATAGTGCTACAGTTATTTTGGCTCACCACCTGATTCTTAGTAATATTACTAAACATTGTGGATTTAATTACACAAGACTTCGACATACTACTTATGTCTGAGTTAATATAATAAGCTAATAGCCTAGCTATTGTGTGTCTAAAACTAATTGGCAGATACACAGTATCCCTGGTCGATTTTAAATGATCCACAAAAATATTTGTGTCAAAAAACATAAACTTGTCACTATAATGACTTACTAGGAAGTGCATGTGTTTATTTAACCTATGAATATAATTATTTTGTCTAATTGACAATTGTTCAAAATATGGAAAAGCACACAATATTATTTTATTACAATTTAACTTTAGCATCTCAGTTATATAGTCTGTAATATCTGCTTGTTTTACTTTTAAACTATTACCTATAAATACAGTAATGTTGGTATTAGAATTACAATTATTATTGTTTGTTAATAATGCCATAATATGCTTGTAAGTTGAACCTGGCATACAATAATTTTGTGTAGAATAACTTAGGTTGTTACCAACTAATTTACCTAAACCTCTTCCTATACTGTCTGAGAACATAACTGAATGACCACTTTTCACAGATGAAAAACCACAAATCTCAGGCTGCTCAACTTGAGATAAATCCTGTCCAAAATCAATATTAATTTGTTTAGTGACACATTCTTGAGACAAATTCTCTGTCTGGGACGGTACCTCCGTTGCCTCAGGCTGGACAGCATCAAGGTTTGATACTGTCTGGCAAGTACATTGACACATGACCAACTCATTAGCAGCAAGAATGTGTTCTTTTATTTGGTTCTGAGATTGGACATATTTACTATTAAGTTTGTTCAATGAAGCATCTGATCAAGTACCTTTATTTCAGACTGTAAGTGCTCTGTATCAATTTCATATATTTTTATGCTGTCTTCTAGTTTGATTTACTAATCAGGTCAACACGTTCTTTCCGGAGTTGAATATTTTTGGAAAAGTGTTTTTGTTGCTTTTTGTATAGATAACATTTTTTGATAATTCTATTTAGTTTTGCTAATACAATCTCGATGACATCGGTTAAGATTTTTGTTCTTTCTAACTTTTGTTTTGTTTAGTTTCATTGTTTGTGTTTGGATCGTTTTACTTAAAGGCATTATCAGGGAAGGCCTATTTGAAACAAATAGACGTCTCTATGAACAATCACAAATCGGCTTTTCCGATTAAGTAATGAAAAATAACTTAACATGATGTTCCACCAAGCACGTGGGATATGAGCACCATCATCCCGTAACTCTCACTCTATTATGTACCTACTCTTTAAGTTTTATCATGATTTTCAAATCAATATCGTTCTCTTGATCTATTCGACCAGACTGTCTCTTTTTGTGTGGCAGGCTCCCCAGTCCTTGGTGCTACGTCATTTGACATCTGTCAGATTCCTTCTAAATTCAACTATAGTAGGCGCCAGATAAATGTGGAATAAAGTACATTGACCTTTCCCTAATAACTGTTCATAGGTACCTGAACAATTAAATATGAATCGTTTTTCATTATTAGACAATGTTAAGGATCACGAGAGATGATGATTCGGGACAGCTTTGTGTCATTAATTCCGTTTTTCAAATTAAAAATGTCAATAATTGTAGGTGGGTCAATGACCGTTATTCCACAATTATCTGGCGCCTACTATAGGTAATTCAAAAATGTATGGAAAATGAGTAATTATGACAAAATGTTTTGAAAATTAAAAAATTGTAGAATTTGCACTCTATTCTTTAGATGCGTGTACATACTTCCATTAATAGTTTTATATACTAATCTTTGCTTTTGTGTAACTATAGTTATTTTAAAGAATTTGAAAACAATTTTATCCGTGTAGTCTGTGTTTTATTATAACTACAACCTGGGTCAAGAGTGAATATTCTTCTAGGCAATCGTGCCCCATCGACGACCACGTCAGCGTTTTCCATCAGGTGAGATTGCGGTCAAACACGAGCACTTTATCAATAAACAAATGTGTTCGTTTATAATCTGATACCAAAAACGGATGAACACAGAATGCCAATTTCACCAACGTTTAAATATTAAAATACATGTAGTTGTAATCCCAGCTCAGTGACAGTGAACAAATGTACGGAAATCTGAGGATTTCTCTGGAATTGGTCTGCACTCCAAGATATGTAGGTAATCAATATCCATTATCATCATCATAAACAATTTAATTTTATCATTAATCTTTAAATCTCACTAAGAAGTCTAGACACAGCTATAGTCTAGACGACGTGCGATATCATTATCAAACGTTATTATCACAGACTCACAGAATTGCGTAACAAAATGCTAACAACTAAAATAATTAAAACAATCGAATCCAATAAACAACTGACATCCAAAATTAAGCTGTCCCCATTAGTTTAGACTCACATCTATATTGTGTTGCCAGCGAAACCAATGATTCAGTTCGAAATTCGAATTAATTGGACGGTGTTGCCACGTGTGTAAAATATGATTTTATGCTCAAATGGGTATGCGACCCTAGTGATGTCGTTGTGGGCTAAAAATAGACAACCCCTCCTTTTCCTGTAGGTTTTGTACGAAGGGTTATGTTGGATCGCTGAACAGCGTCATGAAGAGAAGGTTTCAATTTTTCGAAGGTTGTTTGAAGGTCATGAGGTAATTGGGTCGTTTAAAAATCGGGATATCGTCGTGTTCTGGTCATCGTCGTAGTATTTTTACGTGTTCAAGAATTTTATGATAATTTAAGGAACTCAGAGAAACTTCTTTGTAGCACGTAAGAAAGTTGTAGTGAACGCCGTTAATAAAAAATATATCAGTGAGTAAAATCTGGATGAGGGTGGCACAGGAGCATAAGTATTGGCATTGGCATTTTGAAGTGAAAACTTCTAACTAGCGACACTGTTACCGTAACCGACACCCTGTGTATAGCGTAGTAGGTACTCTACTAGTAGTGGGGGTATGGGAATGATGAAATTGAAATTCAAAAAATACAGACGTAACTGTTTAAGTTTTCACTTCTGACAGCACTCCCGGATTGCCCCTTTTTTTTGGGTTGGAAATCATGAATGGACTCCTTCCGTCTGAATAAATCCGCAATCTTGGCATGGGGTGGTTTTAATCAGTAAGAAGGTAAGTAAGTAAGAGTCTGACAGACCCCAGGGCGGAGGACATCCATGAGGATTTCCCCCGACATCAAAAAAAAAAAGGTATATATGAAAAGAGAGGCCTATGCCAGCAGTGCGCGAAGTCGGGCTGTGGATGACGACGATATTGATGAATGCGTTATAAGTTTATAAAATCTCAAAAAAAAAAAACTGAAATCGAACGGAAGAACGTCGTGATGAAGGAAAAGAAATCTTTTATAATCCTGCTAATAAGATTTCACATAAAACATTATCATTATAATCTAGAAGGACGTTCAACCATTAAACATAATATTGTCCTTACAGCTGGCGTAACCAAAGTTCAATGACCAACTATTAGTTCCAGAAAGTTTGTGGTTTATTGTCTGCATCATTGAGACATGTATTTCTAATAAACAATGGATACGAGTATTATTATTAATCTGCCAAGTCTTTTCCCAACTGAAAAGTTCTCGAAGTGAAGAGTCCCAACTAAAGAGTTCTGGCAATTGCACGTTGTATTGGGATCGGTCTATCATCACTGACAGGACTATTGTTGCCAATAAGCCTGACATAGTGGTGATAGATCGACTAGAGCGTCGTGCAATGATTGTTGATATAGCAGTCCCTCATGACGCGAACCTCGTGAAGTCTGAGAAAGATAAACAAACGAAGTACTTGACTTGGCTCGCGAGGTTGTCGACATGTGGGATGTGAACACAGCATTCATTGTGCCGATAGTCGTGACAGCCAATGGCATAATTGCCAAGAGCCTCGACCAACATCTAAAGAGGCTCTCGTTGGGCAGCTGGATCAAGGGGTTGATCCGGAAAGCAGTACTCCTGGACACGGCACGCATAGTTAGGAGGTTCCTCTCTCAGGGCCCCTGACCACCGGTAGCTTGGACCCTTTTCCCGATACCGGTGGGCTACTATTTTTATATTTTTATATCTTTGTATTTTAATATTTAAAAATATAATTTAAATGTATATACAAATGAATAAAGGAAATAATAATAATAGCCCATTCAATTTATTCAGTAACAATATACATTGTGTTCGAATACCAACATCATAAAACCAAGGCAAAGCAGTAATTCTGGACACGGCCCTGACCGCCGGTAGCTTGGACCTTGTTCCCGATACTGGTGGGCTACTATTTTTTTTCTCTCTCTATTTTGAGGTCAGCTTCCAGTCTAACTTGATGCAGCTGAGTATTAGTATCTTACATGCAACGTCTGTCTATCTGACCTCCATAAACCAATAACTGGATAACACAAAATGTCTTGGGAAGACTGTTGTCAAATTTCTTGCCGGGACAGAATGGAAGAGGATTTCAATTTTTACCAAACGACATTCAAAATTATGTAGTAGGAATACGACATAAACACAAATGTTTTAATTGATTCTGTGGCATTGAAAGAGATTTCTTGACGCGACATTGGAGAGCGCATTAAGGGATCCCGAGGCGGCAAGCCGCGGCACGTCGCGGGATGTGCCGGCCAGCCTAGCCGCTTAGCAGCTAGCGGTACTGTAGTACTGTAGCAGTATCTAAGCGCTAGTGAGCGCTGGCCAGTGACAAAATCCTCTGCCAATCCATTCCGGTGTGCGCAAGCCTTAAAGGTGCTTTCCGAAGCACGGAGGAATCTTGGTATTTTGGTACATAATTATACTATAGCTGATCGCCATAACATAAGCATCTTTTCATCCTGGAAAAACGTCCGGATTCTATGTGTGTATACCAAAAACTGTTGTTCCTAAATCTACACCACAGACTGTAGCCAAAAGGTACAGATTCATTACTACCCAACACCAGCTGTCACCCACAAGTTTGCGTTTTACGTCCAAACATAAATTGGAAATCTCTCTTGCTTACGTATCTTTGTTTTTCGAACACCATCCGGTTTTTATTTCGCCAGCTATAAATCGGTAATGTTTGGGTATTAACTTTTGTGGTCTCACTAAAGTTGTGTTGTTTCGACAAATTCATCAGCCTTTATGTTAGTACCTTTGGGTACTTACTAGTAAGCTGCTACCAAACAGTTTAGGGGATATTAACACTTCTGGTGTTTTCAGTTTATTGTTTTCCATTACAAGGTGTATGATGCTGCTTTAATCTTTCGACAGTTGGTTGATTAATTTGGATTTTTTTTGCTTGTTTTACATCTACCACCGGCAGGCAGGTCACCAATGCGTTGGATCGAACAAGTCAAAACTGCACTCAAAGGTCCACTCCACGAATGTACAAAAAGAGCTAGAGAGAGAGAGAAAACGTCATATTTGCCTTTCAAACATGACATTTCAGCTACTGTTGGTAGCTAATTTGACAGTTGGTTAAAAACAGTAGGTACATGATTGAAACCGGCGTTAGAAAGAATTTTCAGAAATTCCTACGGGAACGAGATAAAACGGGAAATGCGTTTACGAAGTTGCGGGTTTTTCAAACAAACATAAAAATACTCCTATGCAATTATAGACTACAACTAAGTAAACTTAAGACAATTGTGCCAAAGTACATATATTAAAGTTAAATATAAGGAAGTGGTGACGGGCGGGCGTTTTGGGGGACTGTCTTTATGTAGACCTTTGACGTTCAAAAAGTGCTGGCACACAGCCTAATTTGAATAAATGACTTTTGATTTTGATTTTAATTTTGATTTTGATTTTGATAAGGATGATGAGTACGGATTATTTAAATATTGTAAAATTGTGTCAGTCTTTGATAAATTCAGGTCTGCAATAATCTTGGATAAATTTAATAATATTAGCTCCTTAACTTTAAACAATAGACCAAAACAGTTACGTGATCTTGAAAACTTGCCAACATATAAACTACCTAAAACTGTAAATGCGTATATCATGAGAACGTGGAAATATAGCAGCCTAGTGCAGTCAAATATTGCCACTAGTACATATAAAATGTAAATTTACCTTTCTAAGGTTTTAAACAAGTGTTATGTTTCTACCAGTAGTGTAAATTAATGTATTGAAAAAAAAAAAACAAAAGTTAACACCACCCACATATTTTAGCGTTTACATTGAAAATACTTTTTACATTGAATATTTAGATACTACTAGATAAACTTTGCAGATTTATTTTTAGAAAATCTGTTTCTTTATATCACGTAGTAAATATTTATGAATAGGTAAACCGCTATGACAAAGGCTGCATATTTTTCCCACGTATACTCTCCCACATTATTATTTAAATGGATGCATGAACCAATGAGAATTTTTAATTTATGTATTAGACTTCATCGCTTGTGCCCAGAGTAGGTAAATTTTTCGTCACAAAGCTGCGTTCCTGATGAAAAATAGCACGTTACCCAGTATCCAGTATCCTCTCGAGGGCCGATCGGGCTTAATCAGGTGTGACGCCATTATTTTACTATTGTGTCTACGATTATGGCCGCTGAAGGTTTATCTTAATCTAAATTATCTTTATGTCCAACTGCTGGGCAAAAGCCTCCCATCCTTATTCACACACGTCTGGTATCTGCCATTGCGGGCCAGTCCATCCATTAAGGGTCGAGTTCGTCTCTCCACCTTTGCCTTGGTCTACCGCGTGTCACCTAGTATTGAAAGGGACCCAATTAGTGATCCCAATAGCCTACAGCTCATCTGACATACGATAGACATGTCCGGCTCATTACCACTTAAGAGAAGAAGCTTTCCGGGTAACATAAGTAACTTTAGTTTTGATGCGCAGTATTGTGTTCCTTACTCTACGTTCACACGGAGACATCAATTTCTAACCTGGATATCTACAGTTTAGTCACAACATAACTAACATGCATATCGCACCTTAAGCGCAATAAGACTCTGTGTAAATGGATGCTCTTTCTTAAGATACAGACAGGTTTCCTGCCTAGTTTAGGAAAGGGAGTCCTATGACCCATTTTATAATTGTTGTACTGGTTTTTCTTTAAAAAACTTTGTATACCATGTACAAACTACTTATTGAATAAACTTATTATTATATATAATATTACCTTTAAAGTAAAACGTTACTGAACGAAATTATGAAATTTTATACGGGAGCCAATATTAGAAAATAGTCACTGTTTTTAGATAGATGGCATTGATACCTCAATTCATGAAAATTTTCGTTTAGTAACGGTTTTACTTTAAAGGTGCGATATATGGTTTTTACCGAATTCCGCAAAAAAACAGCTACGGCAAGTCGGGTGGTTTACAATTTTAAAGGAACCCATCGTTGTTTGTCTTTTCATTATTGGGTTTAACCAAAATCTATTTCTAGGACGGTCTGAAATTCGAGCTCCCCGAATACTGCGCTCCATGGCTCGCTGGCAAAGTACCGGGTAATTTGGAATTTAAAGTTTTCATGTTTAATAATTATAAACGAAAATTTATGACACTTAACATCAGGTGAGGTAATGGCCAAAATTAAGCCTGTAAAAGTGAAAATAAAACTCGCAAAAATATGGGACATTTAATTCGCTTATCCAGATGTAATTTTTACCCAGTAAATGGGGTTTTTTTGTGTGAGATAAAATGACTGGATGTGGCTGAAAACTAGCACTGTGGCTCTATCTTACATAAGAATCCCAGCATTATGCTTATCGATGAAATTTTCTACTGCATCCAGTAAAACTGAAAGCGGATCCCAAAATATTTGGAAAAAGCTATGTAGGTTAATGTACATATATGTCACCGGCAAATTGCAAACGCTGAAAGATTGTAAAATATCGCTTGAAATTGTAAACAATTTTTTCTTAATAAGTCACGGATATAAAGGAAACTATTCAATTTGGATGAGATGCATTTTATACAAAACGATTTTTTCATAACTTATCGAGAAATTATAATCTTGTAAAGATTTATTACAATCTTACGGAGTCTACAATTTTCCGGTGACATATACGTCACATTTGACGTAAGTAAACTCAGTTTCTGTCTTTATTTAATTTCATGTAGTAGAGCTACGCAACTCAGGCAGAGTTGCGTAGATCTACTACATGAAATCCCCCACTTTGAAAATCATAGCCGTAATCTTCTGATCCATTGTTATTAATTTCAAAATCCAATTGTATTCCTTTCACCTCAATCCATCAGCATAGCAACTGAGAATATTTAAGTAAATTAAATCTTTCATCTAAACCTTCATTATCCTTTCAGTCTTTTGAACGGTGAACTAAAACAAAAGAAAAGTTATAACAATACGTAATCATTTTGCTATTCATAGCAGGTCGGAAGAATCTTCTAACAACCTTTTTTCAAAGTATCCTTTTTTGCGATAAAAAAATAAAAAGATTTTATTTCCAACATTTCTTATTTTTAAAGACACGAAAGTTTAACTTGAAAAAGTTTATTTTTTATTGTAAGTACGATCGGCAATAAACAAGTAATAATAATAAAAACGAACCTTTTTAGCAAAATAAATAAAACAAAATATTTTTTAGTCAGGGTAAAAAGAGAAAAACCTTCAAGCATACACACAGCACAAAAGGAAGCCAGAAGACAAGATCATCATCTGCCTAGTCTTCTCCCATATATATTGAGGTCAGCTCCTAGTCAAACCGGATTAAGCTGAATACCAGTATTTTACGTGGAGCAGCTGCCTACCAGAAATCCCCAAGCCATTAATTGGGTAACACGGTACTTCTTGGCAAGACTGGAGTCAGATTGTCTAGCTTCTGACAATCGGTGACGACTACCACAGATCTACAAATGACGGTCGAGAACAACGGTCTAACGTGCTTTCCGAGGCACGGAAGAATCTCGGTATGTTAAGATGGTCACCCAACCACAGACTGACCTCGGCCAGCGTTGCTTAACCTCGAACATCGATCCATGCGGCTGTTACTCTCTGCATGATATTGTTCAATAGCACAGCGCTGATTTGTTAGCGACATACGAATCACAAACAGACACACTGTCACTTTATGACAAAACTTTCAACGAATAAAAAATTAGGTCATCAACATCATTTTCATATCAGCCGAAAGACGTCCACTGCTGGACATAAGCCTCCCCCAATTGTCGCCACAACAACCAGTCCTGTGTGTCTCGCATCCATTGGCTACCCGCGACCCTCACCAGGTCATCGGTCCAGCTTGTGGGAAGCCTTGCAATACTGCGTCTTCCGGTATGCGCCCAAAAGGGAATGGGGAGGGCAATGCTCGGAGTTTCCTTGCGTGATCGAATCAGGAATGACAATATCCGCAAGAGAATCAAGGTTACCCACATAGCCCGAAGGATCGCCAAACTGAAGTGGCAGTGGGCAGGGCACATTGCTCGCAGAACAGATGGTCGATGGGGCCAAAAAGTTCTCGAATAATTGGTTATATACGAATTTCACTAGTCAATCAATTCTTCTTCTAATCGATCCGATGCAGCGATGGCAGGTGACAGGTGATCTTTTAACAGTTTGGGCCTTTAAGGGTACACGTCGAGAGTACCATTCATTAGGTCCTCAATGATGCAGTCGTAGGGGCCCTTACGGTACTCCAACAAGTGGGACATTAGGACAGGAGGCACAGTAAACCAAGACAAATATTATAATAATATAAACAAGATTAACGAATTCCTAATCAAAATATTAGCTAAGTTAGTTACCCATTTCACAGCTTCAAGTAGAATATTAAACCGATGTCGTAATCCTTGCCCATTATCTATTTCTATTAATTTCGAATCCGCGAGCCATTTTGCATGATAATGACATTTCGATTGAGTTTCGTTGTTGCTGTGTTTAAGTTTCAACCCTTTTGCTGGTGGGGCTCCCGCGCGGCTGTAGTGCGTCTGCGATGTTAGCGCACGCGTACACAGATGGCTTTCACACTGTGCTGCGACGCCGCATCGCTTCGCTGATGTTCCGTACGCGTGGGTGCGCCAACACCATCCTGAACGTGCTCAGCCACAAGCTCGACAGCCCCCTTCTGTGGCACTGGGTTCAAGCACAAGTGCGTGTGCTTAAATTAAAATCTAAATTTAACTAACATAGTTTTTTAAGTTGTACTACTAACAATATTATGGGCCTAAAAATGTCTGATATAAAGAGATTTTTTTATTTTTATTGGAATAAGTCAAGTAGTTTTATTATTATATGAGCAGTATTGTTGTTTAACATTGAACACCCGCTCGTGTGGAATGTTTTGGCTTTTCGCTTTGGGTTTCTTAATGTTGAGTTTATCAATTTAGCTACAGTTAATGTAAACTAATGTTTACGCAGGTTGATTTTTCACAACACAACAAATACCTCAGCCAGTATTTTCATCTAAGGAAAACACCATGTATTTTCTAAGGGCCAAAAACTATAAAAAATGTACTGCTTCATACAAAACTGCAATAACACTCAATCAAAATTATATCATGTGTGTGTTTTTGCGCTCCTTCATTGTTTGCTAAAGTATCAAAAGACATTACATCCCAAATATTAAAAAAAAAATCGTAAATGGACTACCCAGGCAAAATAGCACCTAATTACAAAATGAATTTGTAATTGAAAATCCCCTTGATTCGAAAACTTTGTAGGTTCCCTCGGTTCATTAAGATTTAAATGTTAATGTTTAACATTCCTGTTCCACCTGCTAGTAGACCTCCATAGAGTGGTTCTTTTTTAAATCAATGGAATGTAATTTTCGTGAGTGCTGTCTGCCATTTTGTTAAAAGTAAAAAATCTTTAGACTCATTTCATATTTTTACTTTTACGCGAGTTCATGCTTCGGTGATTTACTTATCTTTGTTTAAAAATGTAAGGCGTGTTTAAAATGTTGTAAGTAATTAACTATTCTTTCATCAGGCCTCTTTTGTCATAACATACATTTTAATTACTTCTGTCTCCTTCGATATGTTTCTAAAATAGAAAAATCAATGTTTCTGGCCAGTTTACCCATCAGTTTAACAGCTATATAAACTTACATGTAAAGCTTACTTATTGAATGCATAATTAACATAATAGTTTAGTTTACTATGGTCCTTTAGCTTGTGAACTCAAAAAGAAATCCATTATCATATCCGTAATATATTATTTAAACAACGGCTCCATATCACACCTGTCTTACTATTAATTCACCAGAACCGCCCTTGAAACACGTTTCGAATGATGATCAAAACCGCATCACAATCCACTCGGTATATATCGAAATTAATCTTATATTTATCATGAAGAGTCGTTATACAAGAACTGAGAATGAATATTATCATTCAGAAAATCATATTTTTCCTCCGCGATCATTTCTTCTATAAGCTGGATTTGAAAAGGTTACTTAACATTTATCAAAAAAATTACATGCCTAATCAATTTACCTTGGAAGTGGCGATGTAGGTTAAAGTAATAAAATAAATAATAATAATGAGGGAAAAATATAATTGTACCATCCACTCGAAGAATGTTGAATTTACGAAAGTAAAATTGGATCCCAAGAAACAATCTAAATCATTGACATCACTTCATAATTCATGACGTCATTTCAAGCAAAGGTAGATCAACGACACTGAATGAGAAAAAAAATCAATAAGGAGCAAAAATAAACAGAGAACGGAAAGTAGACAGTATTCTAAGAAGTTATGTAAATACAAGTGACCAAACTAAAAACAATTTAGGCCAATGTGGGTCAGAAATAGTGATATTATGCACAAGGCTTGCAAATATATAAGTTATCCCAAACGATGCACGTTTCAGACCCTGCGGCTTATATTGCTGGGATATTCTGGGTATTACATTTAATCTCGTGGGTTTAGGAAATGCAATTTTGAAGCGATTGATTTTTCTATTCGAATACGCTCCGTAAGGTATACGTTGAATGGGAATTGCACATTTTGGGTGCGGTACAATCTTATTAGCAAGTGATGTTTGTTGTAATAAGAATATACTAGTTTTAGAAACAAATAGTCTTTCACAGAAAACGTTAGCCAGATTTTAATATACTACTATACTACTACACTACCGTTTTCCAAGAAAAAATATATTAATGTGATTGTGTTTATATTTCTAATCTAAAAGCAATATTTCATCAATTTCTCAAAATCAAAATTTAGACAGATAGATAACAAAACAAAACCAGTAAAAACCACAACTCTTCTAAACTCTCAACCGACACCATTAATCACTCGCGAAACTAGCCAGACCGTAATTGGAACTTCAATATTAAATTCCGTTTCTTGGAATTCACAGCTCCACAGCCCTCCTCTTCTATTCTCAATAGTTCGTCGAAGAATCCCAAAAGGATAATTAATATTTCATAATCATTGTCATTTCACAGATTTTTCATTCAGGTATCAAGGGGGTTCATTAAATTTGACCTGGGTACTTGGTTTTTAGTGATTAATTAATTATTTGCTAACGAGGTCGGTTACTGTCAGATAGCGGTGTGAAAGGCTATTCTTTGCTGCCTTGACAACGCTGTCCGTTGGATAGTTGTGAATAGTTTGATTTTCCATTGTAAGTGGAGTCAGGTACTCGTGTTAGCTTTTGATTTATTTTCTGACTTCTTGTATTTTGTGAAGTTCTCAGAGGTTTATTTAAAAAATTAACTTTTTTTGTTTTTGTCTTTTACTGTTTAAATAATTTGGGATGAAATTTTGCACTGAGGTTGATATTGCTTATTGTTATATACTTTTTCCATTTTGTCTTTAAGTTATGCGTCAAAAGCTGGCTACAGCTATCATTTTTAACTTTGAGACGATAAAGTTCATGACAACATTCAGTACGACTTATTTTTACGTGTCTTCACTAACCTTTCTTCATCATTTTTGTGTGTTGCAGGTATTTGTTTTGTACCTTATTCAGCTTTATTTCTGTCACTCAAAATCTGCCAGTCTACCCTCTCTAAAATTGCATTAAACATTCAATCAACTTGCGCTGCCTTTTTCCTACTATGTTGGGTTTAGCTTCTATTCTCATCGGATGCAGTTGAGTTTGACCAGCTCAGTATTTTACAATGAGCGAATGCCTATCTGACCACCAAAACCCAGTAATTGGATAACGCCAGATAGGGATCTGGCGTTATCCATTTACTGGGTAATCAAAGTGTAGAGTCTGACTTTCAGACCTCTGACCACCTTAATGATTGTCAAAGATCTGCAAATGACAGCCGGTTCATCGTGCTTTCCGAGGCACGGAAGAGTCTCGGTATGAAATGGACAATCACCAAACCACGGATTGACCTCAACAAGCATAGCTTAACCTTACTTAGCCACGAGCTATTCAATTCATAATATATTCAACAAATATTCTAGTCCGCCAACACGAGCTCTCCAAAGGTCAGTCACCTAAAATTATGCTCACAAAAACCATCGGTGCGCATATTATAGTAATAATGCAGTACCAGCGGCAGTGACCTTCAAACCCCTTTTATTTCGCTCTGCCTCGCTCCAGTACACATTTTAACAGCGCAGCTTAGGAACAGCGGAATATTGGGTGTAACATTTTTTGGTAATGATGAGTACAGAGATATTGTGATAATTCTGTTACACATTGTGAAATCCGATTGCTAGCAATTAGATATATACAAATATCAATTTCATTTGTATATGCATGTTAAGAGGTATTGCGTTTATTCTGTTTCACATTGTATATCAAGTTTCCATTTTGTTTATATTTTATTCGACCTTAGTGAAACTATATTTACACCTCTACCTTATCCTTTGGCGAATATAAGGTCGAATTTTTATTCATACATAGAAGCTACTAAAAAGTGAACATTTATCATTGTAATTCGTACCAGGTTTGCAGTAAAAGAAACACTTAAAAACGCATTCAGTACAAAACAAAAGTCACTGCATACAAAAATAGAAAAAAACTCCGACATCAATTACCCAGTCAACTCATTTGATGTTATATCCAATACATATCCGACCATAATAACATACCCACAATGTAACCACACAAATGTACCACCATCGGAAGTGTACTGCACCAACCAATGTACACGACCTATATATATATTATAATATATCTTGAAGCTGATAGTCCTTGAGATAGTCCATTTCCAGTCGAGTAAGCCAGCCAGTGAACCATTGAGTCGCTACACATGTTTATGTACGCATGTATTACACTTGGAGACATGTGAGGGAAAAATGTAGAAGATTTACTTCGGCATTATAGTCTACTTGTAGCAATTTATTCTTAAACGACTTTTGTTTGCGGTTTTGCTCGTGTTATAGTAGCCTATAACCGGTTCCCGCGTCCATTCTATCTCTATACCAAAATTCTAGTAAAAAATCGGTTCGGTGTGTTAAGTGGGAAAGCTAAAAAACAAACAAACATACTCAATTTTGTGTTTATAGTATTACTTTGGATAAATAAAAACTAGCTTTACGAGCTAAAATAAAGGAATATTTCGTGTTTGTGCTGTTGATCTTTGGTCATGGATACCACAAAAATTAAATTTCATCAGAACTCAAAACAAAAACTGAAATAACATGTAAAAAATGAACGACATAGGATAAAAGCAAGTGGTTCTAGTAGTTCAGCTCGCAAGATTTGACCTTGACGAAGTAACAAACATTGCAAGTCAAATAATAATAATATTAAAATAATATCTTGGGACAACTCACACACGGTCATCCAAACCCAAACTAGGCAGAGCCTGTGATATGGCAACCAGACAACTGATAAACATACTTATATATTTCTAAATACATACATATTATAGACAAATGACACCCAGACACAGAACAAATGATCATGCTCATCACACAAAGAGTTGTCCTGGGTGGGAATCGAACCCACGACCTCCGGTTTAGCAGTCAGGGTCACTAACCACTCGACCATCAGGCCAGCGAAATAAAATAAGAATGACAGCCTCTTCCCAATTGCCGAACTACGAGTATGGTCGACGCCAGATAAATTTTAAACCCACCGTGATATGCGTCGCTCAAAATAAAAAAAGACATGATAGACAAACTAATTTTGTAGTCAACAAACAGAATGCAATTTCGGTGACTGATTTTGAGCAACGAAAATTGAGCTGAGTGTAGACTCATCTGTTCCTTTATTTATAAAAGCTTAAGGCACCGGTGGACGAGGTATATTGTTTAGTTGACATAATCAATAGTCATCGCTTTTACTATTTTTTTAGAACCATTTAAAAAGAAATATTTTCGACCGAAAACTCACTGACCCAAAAAATTCCAATAAAACGTAGCGAAATAACAAAAATAATTCCCACCTACAGCCACGGTCCACTGATCAAACTCAAGCATTTCCTTTACAGATGAAATAAAGCCGTGATCGCATGGACGACGCTGCCGTTCCGGGCCGCCTCGACGGCCGGACGATACCCGTTCCCCGTTTGGCACATTCCTTATCTATAACGGTGAGATTTGAATAGAGCGACAGTGAGGGAGGTACATAATAGCTATTCAATGAGACATGCATTTTATGTTGATGTTTGCATTATTTTACGTGTCAAGGGTGTTCTTGTTAAGGTGAGGAACTTGTGAATGTATGTTTGGAGGTCATTGAATGGCTTAACATTTGCTGATTGTGATGTGTGCCTGAGTTACTTGGTGATGGCGTGTGTAGGTTCTTGAAAGCAAAATGTTATAGGTTATTTTCAGCGATCGGATAATTAGGCGTATATATGTATACCTAAACTTCTTCCCGTGAAAGAATAATATGGACATTCCTTTTTGAATAAAAAAGTTATCCCGGGTTCCCAGTATTGAACAATAAATGGAGCTACACATAAAATTAAAATTGTTTCAATTCCCTAAGTAGTCAAGGCTGCTGGCCTGTTACTAAATCAGTTCACAACGAGTTCGAACTATATTTTGTACGCGGGCATTTTAGCAATCTCAGGAATTTTGAACGATTCCGGGATCCGGAATTCTGAAAAGCATGTCCGTATATACTTTTGTGGGAATAAAAGTGAAGTTTAGGTTTATTAGCGCCCGATTATCCGATCACAAGTTATTATAAATCGTTCAAAAGATTGGAAACTATTTTGATTTATGGAAAAGCTAGTCGTTACGAGAGTCGCAAGAGGGAATTCATATCGTTTGACAGTAGAATAAACCAGGCGTTTCTAACTCATAATACCATGATAATGAACTTTTCTTAATCCTCAATATTGTGCTTCCATACCAGGGAATATCTATTTACTAAGTTAAGTTATAAGTTTTAAAAACAGTTTTGTTCCAGACGCACTGAGGTCCGGTAGCGAACCAGGCCACTCAACGCAGACAATAATACCAGCCTTCACATCAACATGAACTCCACGGAGACCAGCCTTGACGTCAACCGATCCACGCCGATCTATACCATCGGTACCAGCTTTATTACGCAATGGTAAATATTTATTTTTCTGAAAACCCTCACTAGGTTGAAATCTTGTAACCTAAATCCATGTGGGCAGTAAAATATTATGTTTTAAGTATCTAAGGCTGTTAAATATTATGTTTGCCTGAAGCTGATACAGCAGGTGTAGCGATTGTAGTGAGTCCACTCTTGACATGAAGAGCAGAGCGCGTTCATTCACGCGCTGAAAAAAGTTTTAAGACGAGTGAGCGAAACGAGTTCAAAGGCAAAGTCAAAATCAAAGATTTATTCGCAGATAAATATGGTTACAAAAGTTCTTTTAATGTTACATGTGTATAGTAGCTTAACATATTCAATCATAACATATTCAATCATGACATGCAAATTTACATTTTATATCATTTAGATTTAATGTGAAGGAATGCTTTTATATTAAAGAAGGGATTCTCAATGTTTTTAGCTTCACTTGGCTTACACTTGGATATTTGCTTAACGAACATCAACATATGTACTTACATGTAGAACCACCATTAGTCCTCACTCGGGCAAGCTGTACTTTGTGTTGTCTTGACTCAGTCATGCAAATCAAATTTTTCTTTGGGTGTATGTAAATACCAGCAGCGCTACTCTGTTAACATCCCGCCATGAAAAGTAAGGTGAAGAGAGCTGTCAGTTCATAGTTTCATGATATATGACAGTTCACTTCAGTCTAAATTTCAAACCAAATCCAAAGTTTCAGCTCAACCTATTCAACCAACCAGAACTGGAGAACAAACACCCAAGCATTCGCATTTCTAATGTCACTGAAACATAATGAAGAATTCATAGCAGTCGTAGTTACATTGCTTCTCGTTCACTAAAGCTATTGTGTACACTTAGTCACGTGTTAGTTCCGGGCACGGCCGAATAGTTCCGGACTAAATCGAAGCCTGCTCATGAAATCTTCACGCGGCTTTCGTGGCTTGCCTACACGTGATCGTGAACGGAATCGAATATCTTGGTATATCTATCTATCTATCTATTGGGGTATGGTTTCCGCACTTAGTCCTGATGTTGGACCATTGTGCGTGGGCCATGGCGGCCGTCATTCCAACCAGCCGACCTCCCTCCAGAAGCAGATCAGTCCTCCTAAAGAGTTCAGGGTGTCTGTGAGTGAATTTGGTGTTCCTATCGTTTGTCTACGTATATCGGCGACGCCTGTGCACTCAAGGAGCACGTGCGACACCGTTTCCTCCTCCTCCATGCATGCTCTGCACAGAGGACTGTCTGTTATACCTAGTGTGTGGAAATGCTTATTCAGTGAGCAGTGTCCGGTGATGGTCCCCGCCACCATTCGCAGGCTGCTCCTATCCAGTCGCAGAAGGCGCTTGGTGAGTTTATTGTTTAGGAGTGGTATAGCCTCCTTGGACTGCCTGCAGCCTGGTGCTGAGGTCCACCAGCGTTCTGCTTGTGTGTGGGTATGTTCTCGTAGCCACGTGCGTAGCTGGGTGAAAGGGAGTGGCACTATGGGTTCGGGTCCAACAGCCATCGTACCAGACCCCCTCCTGGCCAGTTCATCGGCCGCGTCATTTCCTAGTGATCCGCTGTGACCTTTTATCCACTGCAGCGTTATGGTGTTGCGGTCTGTCACCGTGACGCGTTCTAGTGCATTGTGGCATTCTTGTATTTGTTTCGAGGTGGTGTAGTTTCTATTTAGGGATTGGAGAACTGAGGCGCTGTCGGAGAGTATACGAATATGAGTGTCCGTGACTCCCCTGGCTTCTATGGCATGGATCGCTAGGATAATGCCCATGCATTCCGCCTGGTAAACGGTGTTGAGCTTTCCTAGTGGTCTGGATATTTTAATGTTGAGGTCGCTGGAGTAAACTCCAACTCCGGTTCCGGTACTTGTCTTTGATCCATCAGTGTAGATTCTCAGCTCTTTAGGACCTGAGTGGTCATCCAATTCTTGTGTTAGCACTATGTTATAGTGCTTTTGGAAATGGTGCATCTTTTGAGCTTTGTCATTGGGTGATGACATCATGGGTTGTCGTTTTACGGCATCTTCCATGATGCGTGTATGTTTGATTCTAGAGTCTTTACCTAAAGTGCCAGCTGTGCTGAGCCTGAAGGCCGCTAGGGCCGCTTCCTCCTGCACTATAAGGTGCAGTGGTGGCAGTCCCAGCATAGCCTGCAGGGCCGCAGTGGGTGCCGTTCTCATACTGCCAGTGATTGCCACACAGGCAAGCCGTTGCAGCTTCTCAAGGTCTTTCTGTGCTGTGCTCAAGTCGGTCCTGGGCCACCAGACTAAGGCACCATACGTGATTATCGGTCTGATAACTGTGGTGTATAACCAGTGGGTTGTATTGGGGCTAATACCCCAGTTCCTACCTAGCATGCGTTTGCATTGCCACATGCATATACTGGCTTTTGTAGTGGTGTGTTCAGTGTGCTTCGCCCAATTCAACTGCTTGTCCAGATATATACCCAGGTATTTGGTTTCAGTCGAAAGGCTGAGGGTGGTTCCGAAGAACCGTGGTAATTCTAGTGTTGGTAACTTCCTCTTCTTGGTGAAGAGGACTAGTTCGGTTTTGGCAGGGTTCACTGCTAGCTGATATTCTTTGCACCAGTCCTCTACTATTTTCAAGGCTTGGCGCATGAGGTTGCATATCGTGTTTTCGTGTTTTCCGTTTATTATTATGGTTATGTCATCTGCGTAGCCAACGGTAAAGTATCCTTTATCATTGAGTCTTTTAACTAGATTATCTGCGACGAGGTTCCATAGTAACGGTGAAAGGACCCCCCCTTGGGGGCAGCCCTTCGCCACAATGGCCCTTGTTGTGTTATTTATTGTGACTTGTACAGCTCTTTGCTTGAGCATGTTTGTGATCCAGCCCCTCAGTGTCGTGTCCACACCGTGCTTTACGAGGGCTTTGCTAATACTCTGAAACATGGTTTTGTCAAAGGCGCCCTCGATATCAATGAAGACAGCCAGTGAGGAGCATTTATGGTTTATAGCGCTTTCGATCTTTGAGACCACGCTGTGCAGCGCAGAATCTGTTGATTTCCCCGCGGAGTAGGCGTGTTGTTGTCTGTGGAGTGGGTATTGACGTAGGGGTCCATCCCGAATATATCTGTCACAGAGCCTCTCCAGGGTTTTCAGTAAAAAGGATGTCAGGCTTATTGGTCTGTATGCTTTGGGTTGTGTGTAGTCTGTTTTTCCCGGTTTGGGGATGAAAATGACTTTCACTTCGCGCCATGCTAGGGGTACGTATCTGTGTGCTATACAGGCTTGGTAGATTGCTAGCAGCCATGGTGTTATGATGCTCTCCCCCCATTGTAGCAGGGCTGGGAAGATGCCATCTAGTCCTGCGGATTTATATGGTTGAAAGGTCTTTATAGCCCATGCTATTCGATCTTCTGTTACTACATTTCGGGCTGTAGACCAGTCTTGGTCAGCAGGGGTTCGTCCTGATTCACCTGCCCACACTCTGGCCTCAAGAAGATTACAGTCTGGGAAGTGCGTTTCCAGAAGAACTCTGCTGGTTTCTTGGTCTGTTTGTGTGTATGAGTTATCTGGTTTCTTTAGTGCGCCGAGGGTGCGGTCCTGTTCAGTTGATAGGATTTTCCTTACTCGGGCGGCTTCGTTGTTTGATTCTATGGATTCACAGAATTTCCGCCAAGCAGTTTTCCTGGCGATTCTGATTTGTTTCTTAAATGTGTGTTGGGTTTTTTTGTACGTTTCCCAGTCTACAGGGAGTCTAGTGTTCTTTGCTCTATTGAACTGTTTGCGAAGTGTACTTCTGAGTTTTTTAAGTTCTGTGTTCCACCAGGGGTTTCCCTTACCCTTGGTGTGTGATGCTGTTAGTTTACAGCACGTGTGATATGCTTCGGTTATGTAATCGGTTAGTTTTGTTACCGTGTTTTCTAGTTCTGTGGGGTCTGTGATTGGAGCTTGGTGCAGCTGGTGCCCATTTAGCAGAGAAGCTAGGAGGCGTTTAAATTGAGGTATATTTGTTCGGCGCGGATTTCGCTTGGGTGCGGGCTTTTTTGTGTTGGCTACTAGTGTGAAACGAATTCTCCTGTGGTCAGAGCAAGAGGGTTCGTCGGACACGCGCCAATTAGAGATGATTTTTGTCGCATTATCTGTGGCCAGCGTTAGGTCTATGATCGTTTGTCCCCTGGCAGTGACCCAAGTGGGTTCAGAGCCGTGGTTTACGATGTTAAGGTTAGTCGAGAAAAGATATGTGGATAGTGCCTCACCTCTGGTGTTCGATACTTCACTGCCCCAGAGTGGGTGATGAGCGTTTGAGTCGGTGCAGATGATGAGGTCCAGGTTGGCGTTCTCGCAGTGTTGGACCAAATCAGTCATCTCTTTAGGTGGGCAGTTCTCGTCGTCGCCTGGCATGTACGCCGAGGCTAGTACAAGGTCCGGGATATTATTGTCGGTTTGAAGCCTGATCACTGTCAGGTCTCTGGAACAGAATTGAGTTAGTGGCGTAATAGGTACGTCTTTAGGTGTGAATATGCAGGTTCGTGGTTTGTTGGTGTTACTTGTATTGAGTGTTAGTTTACCTCCGATGTTTCCAAGGCCGCATATCCTATCATTTCTGATCCACGGCTCTTGTATTAGGGCAAGTGTTCGTGGTTGCACCTCCAGCGCCCTGCGCAGGCTAGCGGTGGCAGTTTGGCTATGCTGGAGATTTGCCTGTATGATCTGGATGGTGTTAGGTGTGGGCGACGTCGACGGTGGTGGTGGGTTAGGAGGAGACGGATCCATCGGACAGTCTGTCTCCCTCCTCCATTCCGGGCCAGTTGTCTCGAGTCGGCGAGGATGCGAGCAACTGCGATGTCCACCCTGGTGATGTAGGTGGCGCAGAGTCTACCTCTGCATCAGCCATCGCTGCTCTCGCCATCTCCTCCTCTAGTCTGGTCATGTCTTGGTCGTTTGTCTGGGTCGGTTCTGTGGTCTCAGTCACAGTCTCGGTGTCAGTCCTGACGTCAGTGGGCTGGGCCTTGGGGTAGAAGCGGACGTATATGGACCCAAGAAGGTACGATATGCGTCGCTCCCGCCCCAACACCTTTTCGGCTTCATCGGTCGGGATTCCCAGGGTCAAATATGTCCCGTGGTTATCCCCACCGACAGAAGTTGCCCTGTACAGTGACCACCTCCCGATGTCGTACCAAGTATTCTGACGAATCAGAATGCTCTGGAGCCGCGCTATGTCCCCATTGTACCTGGGAACGAAGAGCGCAGCTCTGACACGGGTAGGCACGTCGGTCTGTCGCATGACGGTCAGAGTCAGGTCAGTGTCTGGGAGTCTTATTCTGGGCACATTCAGGGTAAGCCAGGTCAGGGAGTTGTCGTCCTCGCACCACATCTGCACGGTGCCGTCCGCTACCCGAGGGTAGCCGCGGAAGGCCGGGAGTGGTTTAGTCGGGTCGGTTTCCATAACCAGTCTTTCCAGTTCAGTCCGAATATGTGTCGCCTCGGTGTGTGTCAGGTCTCTGGAGGGGGGGGAGAAGCAGATCGCTACGGAGAGTCGCGCCGGAATGTCCTTCGTGGCTCGCGCGTAGGTTCTCTGCTCCCCTTGAGCAGCTTGGGTCCTCACACGTTTCGGGTTTCCCTGAAGCGTGCTTGGCGAAGCCGTGTCATCCGGACGTTCCCTCTTCGCCGCACCCGAGCCGCTAGGTTCAGGTTGTGGTTTGAGGGAGGTGCCCGGAAGATTTCTGGGCTCCAGGTTATCCCCGCGCGGGGCCCGAAGCCGCTTCCCCCTCGCCCTTCTCGGTGGTCTTTCGGTGTCGCGTCTCTGTCGGTCTGGGTTCTGGCCTACAGCTCCGGTGGGTTCCAACGCTTCCGGAGATTTTTCGCGCTGGGTTTCCCCTTCGCGGACTCGTCCCCGGTCGCGCGTTTCCGCGTCCGGCCGTTTTTCGCGCTGGGTTAAACCCTCGCGGACTCGCGGCTGGTCGCGTACTTTCTCTGGGGCGACCATCTGGTCGCCGTATTTCCTCTCCCCAGCTAAGGTTTTTTCGCGCTGATGCATGCGTACTTCGCCCGCTGGGGTCGGGATGGAACCACCTGAACCGGCAGCCTTACCCGTCACTTTCTGGTCATTGTCAGGGTTTTTTCTAAAGCTGTTCCGGACGATGCTCTGTTGCCAGGCGCTCGTGGAAAGCTTGGTCAGGGTAGTTAGTGGCGCTTGAGTAGCAGCCGAGTCTGTGTTTGTTGGCGCGAGTACCGCAGCCGGTTTCGGTGTGTTTGGCGCGTGTACCGCAGCCGAGTCTGTGCATATATTTGGCGCTGTAGTAGCAGCCTGACGCGCTGAAGGCGCGTCCTCTAACGGCAGAAGTTTGCCCCCTCCCAGAATACGATGGGGGCTGACCGACGAGTCGGCATGGGATTCCCCGGCTTGGCCGGGACCCACCTGGGTAGTTACTTTTACTGTCTGCTTCATGGTTAGTGTTGTGGTTGTTGGGCTTTTTTGGTTTGCGAGGTTGCCCTTCCTCCGGACCGATGGGAGTAGAGGAAGAAAGGAAGGAGTGCGAATTTGGAGTAGGTAAGTCAAGGGATAATGCCTAGTACCCAGGTTAACCCTTGGCCTGGGATTTGGCTTTCGGGAAACTTTTCCTGTCCGGGGTCTCGTTTGAGACACTCCAGCTGGGAGATCGACTCCCAGTAGTCAGGTGGCGGTCCCCCAGCCGGAGCTGGGCTATCCGCAACCCGCCCACCCGCTCGGTTGCATGAGAAGAAGTGCCTGGCGGTCCGAAATCGTCTCGCCGCGTGGGTACGTGTACCCCTGCGTCAGGACGACTCAGCCGGCCCCGAGATATCTTGGTATATATGTATATTTCTTCTGTGCGTGTGTATGTGACTGAACTCCTCCTAAACGGCTGGATCGATTTCGCAAAAAAAAATTGTGTGTTCTAGTGGATTCGAAAATGGTTTAGATTCACAATTGGATCCGGTAGATGGTGTTGCAATCGATTTCTATTATTTTTCGTCGGCCATAAAGTAAACGTTCGGACAAGACAGCGTCTATCAGGACTGCTAACATTTTTATAAAAATGAATGGCTATTTCGATTTTAGTTGGTATCGAATAACGAATTGCGTTTGCTTATTTTGAAGAGAGGCACTGAATAGCCATCGACTAGTCATGACTAGTGTATCTGCGTAGGCGTAGGTAATTAAACTATTAGTTCCTTAATATATTCGTAAGCCTTTGCTCATATATTTCCACTTCTTATTAAAATGTAACTTTACGGTAAAGGAAACAAATTATGATTGAGATAGGCCTTATATATCTTGCAAATGACATTGATAGATACGCATGTAAAATAAATGTAAATAAACTATTCTTAGAGAAGATCCAACATACAAGAACGTTTCTAAAATAAAAAATACACAGCAAAGCGAGGAAGGAACTTATACAAACATACAAGACAATAAAGAATCACCTAGGTTTACCTACATAACATATTCATAGTCGAGAATATTGCTAATCTAAACAGCTCATAAAAATAAAATTATCGTGCTATGAACCCTATAAAAAGAGGCAAACAGTCCCTCTTTGACCCATTACAGTCTTTGAATATTTGATTTTACGATCTAGTGTGGGCATGCTGCACTAAATTCAGCTTAATATGAATAATATAACACAGTAGTTGGTACTGCAAAAGAAACTCTACCTCCAAACATGAAACCATGTTGTATTCACGAAGAAAAGGTCAGGAGAGTAGAATTTTGTTATTTATAATGCCTTTGCAGTGTTTTCATGCATTGGCCTCTAAACAATGTAGTATATGATGTACTGACCGGTGTTACAGGGCGTAATGTAACATGTTACAAAGCGAGCATTTCTGCAGTCTGTTTTGTTTTACACGGATTTTAGGACACAGCGTAAAATAACATGCTCGCTTCGAATGTTACATTACGGCCCGTAACACCGGTCAGTACTCGGCTTTATGTAACCTTCATCCTTTTTGATAAAAATGGCCATGCAAACGATTCTCCCATAGTGAAAGTTTGTGAAAAAATGGCAGAACGAATGGGGATGTTGCCTGGGTAAAAAAAAAATATGATTCTACGATAATCAAACTGTCGGACTAACAGTTTGATTATCGAAAAATATTGGACACGTATTTATTTAATTTATGAAATCAATAAAAAAATTCACGAAGATAAAACGCATTAGAGTTAAGGAGTAGGGGCTTGTAACGTCACTTTCCAATAAAAAGTGTACTGGTAAGTGACGTCACACGAGTTTTCAACGCACTTTTCGTCTTCATTTTTTGTTTACGTGACAAAAGAAAAATTCGTGTCCAATATTTTTTTGGAAATCTATCTGACGGCCTAGTTAGGTTTTTTTAGTCAAATACCCTATTAAAAAGCTTTACCTGTGTGTCAAGAACTTGTCAAGCAGCTTTGGATGAATTAGTCCTTGGCCACGTCTCCTTCTGCAACAATCTTGCATGCAAGTTGCATATTTTGAGGTTTTTTTTTTGATGGGGCTAATCATCAAATCAAATGACGTCTGCCATCCTAGGCGGGTCAGGAGGGAGTATCAGACTCTGTACTCTTAAAACTGACTGAAACCCACTGGCAGGACATTGAGGGCTCGGACCACCAGGCCCGGGTCGATGGCGCGGTGTGTTTCACGCGCGCCTCAAAGAGATGTCAGCATAGAAGACGGGGCCCGCTAGGGCCAGAGCCTGCCTGGGTTGCGGAATTTGTTCGAAAGAGTCACCGCGGCCCTGGAACGCAAAGGGTCTTAGAAGGATCACGAATGGGTTTTAGTCAGTAAGAGTCTGCCACGCCCTTCCACTCCACCCAGAGTGGAAGAAGTCATTTGATGATTTCCCATCCTTAAAAAAAAAGGACATTGAGGGCTATCGAGATATAATGTGATCACTCGATCATGCCCCACAATCTAGTTTAACATGCATGCGAGTTGCTTTCAGGTGGACAAACGGCCTGTCAGCGATAACCATTATTACTATTTCAAAATGTTTGGTAACATTTTATTAATCAAAAAGTCAAAAAACCGGGAATAAGCTAATTCCATAAAATATACTATGTTACTACCCAGCACATAATGCCGTTATTGCTGATATAATGTCACACAGGTAAGCTAGGCCCTCTAAATTCTTATTAATTAGTTTACCTGGGATGATAATGAAACCGAAGGCAAATAATACTGGTCGTATTTTTTTTCTTTTTTATATATCCACATATATTCACTTGATGTCACAAGCCTTCCACAATAGCTCAAACACATTACCTAACCTTGAGGCAAGGGTCGGCAGCTATTTCCCGAACCCAAAAATTATGCTGATTTGAATCAACAAGAACAAAATCATTATTATATTTTAGGACGAAAATAAGACCGAGGAAAAGGATCCAAAATAATAACTAACTCATCCTTTTAAGCATTCTGATTTTATTTTTCATAATTTTTTTTCCTCTCTTCAGAGATAAACCAAAACAAAATTCATTGTTGTCTTATTTTTCATTTTGAAATCACAGCATTATCTCTTAAGAGCCTTAATGGGCTTTTCTGAAAACTACTTAAAAGATTTGCACAAAAATATGCATATTTGCAGAAGACTTTGTGGTGAAAATGGAAGGAATGTTTTCGTTGGTTCTACAAACTAAAACGTGAACGGAAAGTGTGAGAAAGCTTTTGATATTGGTTGAAAGAAAAGAAAGAAAGAAAGAAAAATGTTTATTTGGGACTCGCACAAGACTAACAAACTAGTAAAATAAAATTAAAAACTAAACAGTATAAAAAAATAATAAATTAATTATATATTAAGTTGTTTGTTGTACCGGAATATTTTCCAAGTTATTTTTATTGTAAATTTAATATTATAACGGGGTATCAGACTTTTTATTACATGTCATTGAGTCATGTTCAGTGATCGGAAAATCGGGCGCTTACCAAATACCAAACTTCTTCCTGTGAAAGAATAATATGGACATTTCTTTCTGAACAATAAGTAATCCTGGGTTCCCGGAATTGAACACTTTTGTCAAAACAACTATAACAAACTTAATGAAATTATAGCAGTGGTTATCTTCATTTTATTCAAAACAAATGGAATACCTATAAAAAATATAATGAGAGTTCACAACGAGTTCTAACTATATTTTGTATGCGGACATTTTTAGCAATCTTAGGAATTTCGAACGATTCCGGGATCCGGGATTCTGAAAAGCATGTCCGTATTATACTTTAGTGGGAATAAAAGTGAAGTTTAGGTATATTAGCGCTCGAAACTGTACAAGATGATATTATCACCCTGCGGTAATAATATTTTCCAGTAAGCGATTTTGAGAAAGACTGATCATCCTTTTTCTAACTATCGTGTGAAGAATCTACTTTTACGCAAATAAAAAAAGAAGTACCCGGAAATGAGCCAGCTGCAAGCTAATAAAAGAGACATTTTCTACTTATTGAGTCATCATTATTCCTGAGGGACGGACCGGAGTACATTTTTCTGACCGTGTCGTAAAGCTCACACAAATACCAAGGGGTTTATCACAATTGTCATGTGGGTATATAGTACAATCTTTTTGAATGGACCTCTCAGCTTTATGAACACAAAATGTGGTCCAAAACTGATGAGTCTACAATTTAATAAAACGTAAGCGATCTACCAGTGCGACGATAGCACTCCATTCGTTGAAATTGCGTTTCTCTGATTGCAGTGCTTCGTTACTTCCCTTTTTGAAGCCTTTGAAAATGTTTTCTGGGGTTCTTAAGGAGAGTAATCTTGGAACTGTGTCGACTTTCGATTGTGTGCTTTACTACAATAAATGTAGTTTTTTGGAATGAATTAAAGATACATTGAATTTATAGTGAAAAAAAACAGAAATAAAAGATTAGAACTGTGGATGTTGAACCTTCAATAAATATAAATGAATTAAATGAAAACGTGTTTCATCGCCATGAAAATTGATACGCAACAACGTTTATAACAGTATTCGACTAAAATTCCTGTTATTGCTAAAATCGTTGGACTATATTTTATTTTCGACAAATGAATTTAGCCGTTGATTGATGAAAAATTGTAACGGTAGCGACAGACAGAATTTTTTAGCTATCCAATTGGGCGAATTTCGTTTCACTTAATTTAGTTATTTATAAAATTACTTTCGGTTGGCAAGTTACCTACAGCCACAATTACTTTAGATACCTTCTCTTAGTTGAGGTCGCCTTGACTTAAAACTGATGAGAATTTTGTGAGAATCTCCGGTATCTTCAGAGTTTTATTAGGCTTATATAATCTATATGTTAGCGGAGAACTTTATCAGCCTACGATTTCCCTACTGACCATGTGCCAGTATTCTTATGAATGAATTAATACATAATATAATATAATATAATATCTTGGTACAACTCACACACGGTCATCCGATCCCAAACTAGGCAGAGCCTGTGCTATGGCAACCAGACAACTGATAAACATACTTAGATATTTCTAAATACATACATATTATTGACAAATTACACCCAGACACAGAACAAATGATCATGCTCACAAAGATTTGTCTTGCGTGGGAATCGAACCCACGACCCGCGGTTTACCAGTCAGGATCACTAACCACTCGACCAACAGGCCA
Organism: Mamestra brassicae; assembly: GCA_905163435.1. Taxonomy (NCBI): domain Eukaryota; kingdom Metazoa; phylum Arthropoda; class Insecta; order Lepidoptera; family Noctuidae; genus Mamestra; species Mamestra brassicae. Next base: position 17,452,141 of record LR990991.1, read on the forward strand.
ATCTTCATCTTAATATTTGTCGACAGGAAACTTCAGAAGATGAGACAACGGACATGTTTAACTACAGCTGGAGGGATACAGGAGTGCCACGGCGAGTATCTCGTCGCCAACGGTACCAACTACACTGACATCTATTATTTCAACAACACCTTCGAGAATATTCTCACTGTTAACGGTGGATTGGTGAGTTTCTTCTTCATTGTCTTTTTCCTTATTGATAGTGATTACCACTATCTCTTATATATTAATTATTGATCGAATGTTTACATCATTAAATCTGTTTTTAAATGCATTGTTATCGACGTTTAGTCTAGTCGCAAGATTTTCTACGGTTCTTATCTTAATTTTGCGTGTTTTAGATATTCGTTGACGTCCGGTCTAGCTTGTTGTAATTACTTATATCAGTAATTAATCGATACATTTGCGTTATCAGATCATAAATGACTACATACATACCATTACTCTACTATTCACTGCATAGTTTGATAGAAAGTCATATGCCTGGGCTGTGGACAATGTGATATTTCGTTTCTAAATCATTGTGGATTGGTATACTCTGGCGTAATGATAAAAAGGCAATCCCAATTATTTTTTGTGAATGTCATTTTATCTAAGCTTTCTTAGCCAGTCCTTATCAGTATAAATTCCAGCTTGTCATTAGATACCATATTAAATTATTGCATTTGTTAAATGACCATGTCTCACTCACAATTATTCAGTCGATCATTTTCTTCGGGTCGATCATACCGACTCATGCAATAAGTTCTTTAACCGTTGTTCGATAAAAAGTCGAGCAAATATATAATGAATTTTCAATGAAATTAAAAGTTTAGGAGTATTTTAGCGATACAAAACTAGTGCAAGCCACTAATGATCAAAGTTAGTTGTTTCGTTATCGACTTTATTATGAACTGGGAGAAAATTTTACCGACATATTTACATTATTATTATATACTTTATTGTACACCTCATTACAAACATAGTAAAAACGTTTAAAAAAACAAGTGTACAATGGGCGGTCTTATCGCACAGGGCAATCTCTTACAGACAACCTTTGGATGGACTGAACGAAAGAAGTTAGATTTAGGGCGGTCAGTGTACAAACATTACATTTGCCTAGACTGTGAGAATGTTTGCAGTTTTCTTTTTATCATGCTATACTAATTTCCTCATACGAACTTTATCGTTTAAAAGAATTCAAACGTATAGAATGTGCTTCAGTCGATTATTGTTTTGCTCGTAGTTATAAAGGACAATAATATAATAGATACATCTAATGGATCACAATTGGATGGTGATTTAATATAAATTAGTTATCATTCACGATGAACCGAAGAAACATAATATTATGTCAACATTATATCATGTGTTGACGCAAACTAATTATGTGTTTAAAGAAGAAACAACCTTTATAGGCATGCATATCTACCGTACTTTCATTTCCATTAAACAAAAAATCTGTAGCTTTATTTTAAAAATTAACCTCTTCTCGCTTGAGCATTATTTTATCAAAAACTTTTTCCTTATAAAATCTGTGCCTGAATTAATTTAAACCTCCGAACTTTACTAAGTAATCAAACTGATACTTTAAGCTTCATTATTCTTTCATATTCTCAAGTTCGTTAGATAAAAGCTGTCGGCAATCTTCTTTGGCCTATTCATCAAGTTAAATTGCACTGATATCGGCCTCTTCAGATACGAACTTGAACTGTTAATGAATAGACGGCTTTCCTTATTGTGTTTTATTGAATAGAACAAACACAATGGATTGTTTGACCATGACAAAAAACTTTGTTTATCTTGATGGGGGAATTCGAATATTGGCTGATGTTATTGCTTGGAGAAAAGTTTCATTAGATATCAAAAACATAATTGTTACTAACGAATCATATTATTACGTGGTAAACCTTTGTTCAAAGATGAAAGCTTTAAGGACTACGAAGTAGATAATATAAAAAACAGGATGTTTAACCTTCCATAAAATGACGAAGGTTACTCCGGTTTTACATAGCAACAATGCTGTGTATGGCAAAACTAAGAAATACCTGCCTTACATATATGTATGTAGATATACGTAGTTAAGCTACATACATATATGCCAACAAAAATGACAGCAGTATTACTAACGTCCACCTTGTTACCCGGTTGTGGTTGAGTTGTAGAAGTCAGATAAGTAGTCGCTCCAAGTGTAAAATACTGTTACTCAGATACATACGATTTGATTGAAAGCTATGGGTTGCGGAATTTGTTCGAAAGAGTCACCGTGGCCCTGGAACGCAAAGGGCTTTAGAAGGAACACGGATGGGTTTTAGTCAGTAAGAGTCTGACACTTCCTTCCGCTCCACCCAGAGCGAAAGTCATTTGATGATGTCCAATCATTAAAAAAAAATAAAAAATAGGCTAGATTGTTTGAATAAGAAAGAATTAAGTAGACGGCACAAGCAGCATGAATTGTTGCGAAATCATTTGCTTATGCGTGAGTTAATACAATCCAGCCGACTTTAAACCTTGAAAAAATGAGGTCTTCTATTTCTGCCTACCCCTTTTAAAATAGAAGGGGTAACAAAGGTGCGACCATGTTTAACGTTGCAGACAGCTAATCGATTGTACATTATGGGCATCGGTATTGTGTCAAGGCCGTATGTAGGAATGTGTGAACAGTGTATTGTACACGTAGGTGAAGTGTGTAGCTGTGTACATTTAAGTGGCTTCACTTAAAAGTGTGTGTGATGGGTGATTTTGGAAGTATTTTTATTGTTGACGTTTGAAAAGACTTTATGAGCTATGGTTTCTTTATGGTTTCATGTGGACTTTCGGAACCTTAAAGGTTCCGAAAGTCCACATGAAAAACTACGAATGAATTGTGGAATTGAGCCCAAGCTAGCAGGTATGCAAATACTCATTCTGCTCTATCCCACGCATTTTTTTACTCAGAGATTGTGTGATCTTGGACTATAGATCTTATTCTTAAAGTTCTGAAACTACTCATAAAACAACTAAGTAAAAATTCAATCACTTTGCTTCTATCTTATCTTACTAAGAACTCTGTTGTAAATAAAGCTTTTTCTCGGTAACATGATAGTTTGTTTGTTAAAGAAGTTAGTTAGTTAGATGCTTACGAATAATGTTCATAGCTTCGTTAAAAACCAATTTCTTATGTTTAAGGAATCTTGTAAGGGGGATTTTCATAGACGCACTTAAAGGATCTAGTGTCGTTTAAGATAAGAAAATTGCCGTTATTACCAGCGAAGTCTGGACTACTATTATTTTCTGTGTCTTGTATTGTAAAATATTTTGCATACTACTGTATAAATTCAAGTTTTTAAAACTTAACCGATAGATGTGTTGCTGGGGAGTTTGTTGCGCCACTTCTTCTTCCCAGCTAAGACACTAGGAAGTGGTGACGGGCGGGCGTTTTGGGGGACTCTCTTTATGTAGAACTTTGACGTTCAAAAAGTGCTGGTACTCAGCCTAATTTGAATAAATGACTTTTGATTTTGATTTTGACTTGTGATAGAGAAATAAAGCGCTCTCTGTCGACAAGTACACAACGTGTGTTTTCTTCATTTGCAAGCAAAGTAAAGGTTTTTAATGCATAGCATATACGTTTAATTGAACTTTGAGAGAACTCATAACTAGGTCCTCCTTATTTAAAATGTCCTAACAGAAACTATCCAGCCATACATTTGACATACAAAGAAAGGCTAAAGTTATACAAAGAAATTTGATATAAATCATCATCATCAATCAATATCAATAAATAATAAAAATTCCTGCGGAAACGGGAAATAACGAAATATGCGCGTACGAAGTCGCGGGCAAATGCTAGTATGTACATAAAACTTTTCGTTACTGCAGCCCTACTATGACGTGCTAATGCCATCCAATTCCAATGATGTAAACGGGATAGTGCTATTTGCTATGTATAGCTCTGTCTCAGAACGGAATATTATGATCGTTTTAAGACTTTATAGTAGGGCCCCTGAGTGAGAGACTGACAGACAACGCACCGCAGCCGAAACTAGTGGTCGTGGAAAGCTGAAATTTTGAAGCTTTCTACGCTTGCAAGCATTAAGAAAGGGTTTCCCGAAATTCCTACAGAAAGGGGAAAAACGGTATATCTGCGTACGAAGTCCCGGGCAAAAACTAGTCTTCCATAATTTTTATCCACCATAATATTTAATACAGGGTGCGTTGTCATATTTAAGGGAGGTGTTAGGTAGCTGATATACAGTAGCAAAAAAACAGTAAAACAAAAAAAAAGACATTTAAAAAAAAATCTACTTCAAAAAGGGACTAAAAAGTTCTGAACCAATCTTTTTTCAAGCAGTCTCATGCAGTTGATGACAACAAATCTGTGATTGAACTAAAACAATTGCCACCAACCGTAACAAACTGGATGAAAAGCCATTTGTTCAGAACTTAGTGGTAATTTTTTGTGTCGAATTTTTTCAATAAGTCACTTTTTGAAGTGAAAACTTCTTTAGGCGCGTTGAGCAGTTTTGAGATGAAAAAAAACCATCTAACTCGCTACTCTTTTACCGTAACCGACACCTCTGTGTATAACGTAGTATTCTACTAGTAGTTGGGGTATGGGAATTGTGGGTTATTTTTTTTAATGAATTTAGCTCTAGTGTATTTTTCTACGACGTTATATAGAGGCCAAATTTTGGTTATTTTTGCGATTGGAGTTACTGTTTTTGAGATATTTAAGTTTTTTTTTATCTCGAATCAATTGCTATGCGATTCGCTACGATACGACGCAGCGCGCGTTCAGCGTGTAGCGTATTGCAAGGGCTTTTTTTTTTCAAGTTTTCACTTCTGTCGGCACTCCCAGTGTGCCACTGTGAAGTTATTTTTTTTGTTCTGCTATTTTTTCCTTAATGTATGTATATCAGCTACCTACGATCACCCGTCAATATGGCCACGCACTGCTGGAACACCTTGTCTATGTAATTTGATTCTTATACTCTCGTTCTCTTCATATTTTGGTAATTTTATTAAAGCAAAATTTATTCTCCTAGCAACCAGTCCTGCCGCCATTCCCGCTGTGGTTGGCGGCCATCTTTGCCACTTGCCTCGTGTTGGTCATCCTGCTGACCGTCAGTGGCAACGTCCTCGTGCTTCTAGCGTTCCTGGTAGACAGGACTATTCGCCAGCCCAGCAACTACTTCATCGCCTCGCTTGCTGCCACTGATCTACTGATTGGTAAGAATACATTCATTGTAGTTTTGTGTATTAAATCTGGTCGAGTTTTTCAGACCGGTTTGAAAGGTGATACAGCAGTTTTTTCTCATAATGTTAAATAAAATCTTTCTAAGGCTCTAGACAAAGTGGCATTAATAATAATAATAAATTTAATTAATGCGATTGTTGAAATGCATACAAGGAAATGATCTCGTGATATTTCGACAGTTCGCCGTACATTTTTCGCGTTTTGTAAATCGCCTTTGCCACGCAACCGCTTTCTGAATGTAATTTGTCTAGAGCCCCATAACACGTTTTCCTGTAGCTACAATGACAGTTTAGACTCTGCCCTGGCTGCCCATCTAGGAATTCATTTGTATAAATAAATGTTACTATAATAGTTGTTGATACCATCGGTCATTTAATCTAGAGCTAATAATTGACAAACGTTTGATTATCGTAGTCATCATTGTTATTTCTTGACCTTTTGAATTGTCATGCGACTACGTTAATGTTAAAATAATAAATTCACTTTATATGTCAGATTTAGTCCTTGGTGCAGAGATACCTAAAATATAATAATAAATATCATATTTTTTTAGACAACGACAATATTTTACTAAGTGAATTTAAAAAATAATCAACACGCATAATGCTAACTTCCTACTTGCATCAAAACCCTCAATAATAAAGCTTTGCATTTATATTTAAAAGGAAAACGAGCTATAGTATCAATACAACAATAAACAGCGTCAAAATAAAGAAAGTATTTCGTGCATTCAGGTTTCCACTGCTAGCTTTAGTTATTCAAAGCAAAACCTCTAGATTTGTTTAAATGAAGTTTGAATTCTTTAACAGAACTGCAAAATTGTTTTTATTAGTATTTCGATTGTTGCCGAGCCGTTCTATTGAGGAATTATTTCCGTACAATATTTCGAAGCCACAAAGACAGTTAAAAATATTCAGCCCAGTTGGATAAAATAATTTAATTAACTCAGTTTTAATATGCTGAAAGCAAAATAGGTAAGTCCAAAAGCAAAGTTTTGGCAAAACAGCAAATAAACTGCTCGTGAAAATAAACTAAACTCTTATTGTAAGGAAAACCTGTCCTTGTTTTGAAACTAAATTAAATTAACCATTTATTTGATTAATAATTTTCTATTTACTCTAGAAAACTTTTAACTGGAATATTGTTATAAGCTTTTGATAAAATTAAGTCTGACTAAAATGTATTTCCAAATCTGAGAAACTTGACCCTTCACATTCCAGTGTCTGATAATGACGAAAGTGTTTAATAGAAAATTATTTTCTATTGTCTACAGGTACTTTGTCGCTTCCATTCTACACTGACTACGTTCTAAAGGGCTACTGGCATTTAGGGCCCTTGCTTTGCGACCTTTGGCTATCAGTCGACTATACAGTATGTCTTGTCTCTCAATATACAGTGCTACTCATTACTGTAGATAGATTCTGCAGCGTGAAAATAGCGGCGAGGTATAGAGCTTGGCGAACGAAAAATAGAGTAATATGGATGGTAACTGTAACTTGGATCATACCAGCTTTACTGTTCTTTACGACAATATTCGGATGGGAACATTTCGTCGGTTACAGAGACTTACAAGAAGGCGAATGTGCTGTACAGTTTCTGAAAGATCCGATATTTAACACAGCTTTAATCATAGGCTATTATTGGACGACGCTGTTTGTATTGATTGTACTTTATGCTGGAATTTTCAAGACAGCGTACGATATGCAAAAGAAGAGTGAAGCAAAGCAAAGGAAGATGCAGTCGATGGTAGCTTTAAGTGCTGGTGTTATGACAGGTATGGCTGGCCGAGCAGCTGGAATGGCAGCCTTATCGAAAGCCACTATTTCCAGTGAAGATCAAATGAAAGTATCAGAGGCTATGAGAAAAGATTCCACTTCAAAAGGCTCACTCGCTGCTCCATTGCTAAATCTAGGTGGGTCCAGTGATTCAAATTCAAGTCAAAAATCTTCGGCTCATAAAAGTAGTGCTACTGCAACTGGTACTTCTACTACAGCAGAATCTGATGGAGATAAGAAGGAAGATCAGGTAGAAGCAGAAAGGTCTAGCAGTCCTGCATTTGACTCAGATGAAGAAAGTACCACACAGACGAATGTGAAGAAACGGCCGTCTGTTGCGAACTTAGTGATGCAAACAGGTGCTATACAACTGTTAAACAACATGCGTTTTAACGGAGGAATGATGATAAAAACTGATTTGAAACAGTCACCAGTATTGAAACATGAGTCTGAAAAGCCTAAGACCTCTTTATCACAGATTTCAGAAAAGAGTTTGCTTGACACAGATAACCCAGATACATCACAGAGTCATGACAATATTTCTGTACCAAATGTGCCACTATCTACCGCTAGTATTATGTCTCCCTTCTCATCTGGTATAACAACACCGTCCGAACAAAGAGAGGTATCGACAACAATTGCTCAAAGAATTATTCCACCCCCATCTGAATTCAGATGTAGTCCTCCTGTTTCCGAAAGTCCTCCCTCACATTCAGAATCATCTCGCACTAGGACTGTAAGGCTCGTCAAAGGTGACGGCACGTCATATGACATGCTTGTTGGTATGGATGGAGCTGACTTGAGATATATGGATGAGAGCTCAGTCAATGTGCCGTCACCAACGTACGAAAGTCCGCCCTCTTCCGTCACTTTCACTAATGCGACTGAACCTTCATCTCCACCAACTTTAAATTCAAGTAATGAACCTAACAAGTCTTTATTACAAGCTGCTTTAATACGAGCGACCGCCGAAGCTCAAGTTACACAACCGAAAACGAATTTCTCCCCGCCTCCCCCAATTAAAGTGAATACCGAGGTGAGTTTAACTACAGGAGAGCGCTCCAAGCCTGTTATTACTCTCGTATCGTCGTCTTCCAATAACAATGAATCTCAACCCTCGAAGCCTGAGGCTAAAACGTCTCCATTGAAACTAAATCCCGCAATAAGTCCAGCGGTTGAGAATAGTGATATATCAAGTACTGTAATAACTGGGTCAGGCCGCGGCGACTCTAAGAAAGAGTTCGTAAAAAACATAGGAAAAAAATTAAAAGTTAAACGTTCAAAGCGGGATGGCCTGTTTCCGAGCATCGGTCGGCAGAAGTCTAAATCAGAAAACAGAGCTAGGAAAGCTTTTAGAACTATATCGTTCATATTGGGTGCGTTTGTTGTTTGTTGGACTCCATATCACATATTGGCTTTGGTGGAGGGATTCTGTACGGATCCGCCGTGCATTAATAAGCATTTGTACATGTTCTCGTACTTCCTGTGTTACGCGAACAGTCCCATCAATCCGTTCTGTTACGCATTGGCCAACCAGCAGTTCAAGAAGACTTTCACGAGACTCCTCCGGGGCGACTTCCACATCACCTAGTCCATGTATGTCGGTCACCGCAATGCGTAAACAGGAGAACCCGACCGAGTGTCCCATGGCAAATGTTTAACGCACAATTTTCATTCAAAAGATGAAAAAGAATAAGACAATACCAATATTAATGACTTTGTTGAATGCTTTCAATGTATAGACATGGAATCTTGTAGAATACTTGTGTTAAATGTATAGCGATTTCAGCTTTATAAAAGCAAATCTTTAATATATGTAAATAGTCATAGGTATATTGTAACTTTTTTATTTCTTTAAACGTTCAGAACTGACAATAAATTGTTAGATCGTGTATATAAAAGTGAGTTAAAAGTCTCTTCATATTTCTAATTAATGTTATAGTTAATGATTATAATGTTAGTTTAGAGTAATAGAAATTGATTCAAGTAATGTCGAAGACATTGTGGTAAAATAAATGAATGTATATTTATATGAATAATAATTGTTTATTAAATAATTAAGTATTATATAAAACCACGATAGTATTGTGTGTGACAATGAGTTGGTAGTTTTAGGTTAACGTTAGATTTATAAAAAAAATATTTAATTTATAAAAATATAATAATATTAGTTTCTAATAAAATCATTCGTAACTACTAAAAATAAGTTAGTAAAATACAAAATGAAATCATAGAATCTGGTAAAAATATAGATGTAGACTAACTTACTCATGGTCACATACTAAAAAGAGGATTACGCTTCAAAGCTTTCAGCCATGAGCCCAGCTAAAGTTTTCTAGCGTTTGAAATAGTCAATTAAAATAATATTTGTATAGAACTATCACTAACAATGCGGGCCTAAACCGTTTTAGATATTAACAGACTAGTTTTTGAAGTACCCGTAATAACTTTCATAGTTTTCCATTGTAAACTGGATTACACATAGTTTATTTGTTGAGTAAGTTTTACGGAAATGCTTCAGATTTTGAGTGTGATGATTTTGGGATCGTAAAAAGGTAACTAAAAAAAATGTTATCCGAATAAGTTAGTACAGTATTTCAATTTTTTTGGACTGATATTTTTAAATACTCATTATGTACATACATATCAAAAAGTTGAATTAACGTGACCAGCGAAATTTGAAGCATTTTCAAATAGAAGAAAGTTATAGTTGCCCATAATATTATAACTATGAATGTATAGTCGCTTTAATAAATCTGTAATTTATAACATCATTTGTGAGTATTCCATAAGTTATTGCAAAATAAAATGAAAGACAAAAGTGAAATAAACAGTTGATAATAATTATTAAAAAAAAATGAAAAATAGAATTATTATGATAGCCATTACAAGCAATCCGTTTTCAAATGCATTTATAGAAATAATAAAAATGTAAACGTGTTATATCATGCCCCTATAAATAACTTATCATAGAAAATGTATTTTATCGTAGAAAAGTCAATAGTTAAGTCTTAATTTTTTACTGCTCAAGCCAAATAAGTTTGTTTTAATACATTTTGTTGCCCATGGTTATTTCGATTGTATTTTGAACTTTAATCAGTCCATCTTTAAAAAAATATTAGAATGATTTATTAGCAACTATGTAGACAACTTGCTTTTAAATTAATTTGTTAATTTTATTTTTGTTAGAATTATTTTTTTAGTGTAATTTTAGTGACATAATAATCGTTTTATACCCATTTCACTATAAAAGTTGTTCGTAATACTCAATAATAATATTTGGTAGGTATTATGGTGAAGTGGTGTAAATAATAATTTAAAAAGTATTAAAAATGATCATGGGCAGTATGTGTTTAGTAAAATAATATAAATCTAGTGTTCTCGCCTTAGAACAGTGTCAATAACTACTATATAATAACTAATAAAATTGTACATACGCTTTGTATACTGTCTGTTCATTTTATGTCGAAAAATAAAAATTGTAATGAGTAAAAATAGTAAGTTCATAAAGGTATTTTATTTGATTAACCTTGAGCAAACATTGATTTAACTAGTAAGTGCCCAAGAAACCCAAAAAAATAAAAAAAAAAGTCGAAAGAATGATCTCCAGAATGAAGGGCAGAAGTTGAGTAACAAAAACAAACCGGCCAAGTGCGAGTCGGACCCGCGCTCCAAGGGGTCCGTACCATTATATATGTAACTATGCATACATACATACATACATACATGCATACTATATAACTATACATACATTATATAAAATGGCAAAAAAATACATCTGTTGTATGGGAGCCCCCTTAAATATTTATTTTGCCAACAGAAATACATCACCTGTGAAAATTTCAACTGTCTAACTATCACAGTACATGGTGACAGGCGGACAGACGGACGGACAGCGGAGTTTTAGTAATAGAGTCCCGATTTACCCTTTGGATACGGAACTAATTACTATCTTTGTCATATGTTATTAAACTCTCCATCGAAGATTAAAACAAAACAAAATCAGAAAACGCACATCACAACAGCAGAGTCACTTTATTAATGTAATATTTTTTTTTTACTGAACTGTAAAAAAATGACGTTCAAAAGTGCCGTTTAATGGCCTAATTGAAATAAACGTTTTGACTTTGACTTTGACTTTGCAACACTAAACAAAATTGGGATCAAAAACATATACAAATAAATCCAACACAAATGTGTTAGCTAGTCCAAAAGTAAAACACGCGAATAAAATGAAACTCTATTGTCAGAAGCTCAGTCACAAATCCCCTTTTAGCGTTTAAAACGAGAACAACGTTCTCGGGCATCAATGTGTGATCGAAATTGCAGAGTATTCCCAATGGGATTAGAGATTTGTGGTTTGGAAAGGCAATAAAAATTGAACGAAGGAAATTACAAGCTGTTGGGATGAGTTTGGTGTTTGATTTAGGTGTTAGAGATTAGTATTGATGCGCTTGATTGCAGTATAATAGTATTGATAAGGTAAAACAATTTTATTCCTTGGAATTTTAATTCTGGACTGACCTGCAAAATCAAAATCAAAAGTCATTTATTCAAATTAGGCCGAGTGCCAGCACTTTTTGAACGTCAAATTGCTACCAATAAAGACAGTCCCCCAAAACGCCCGCCCGTCACCACTTCGTAGTGTTTTAGCTGGGAAGAAGAAGTGGCGCAACAAACTCCTGCAACAAGTGCAGTGCGATTCTGTAAACGGAACGGAAGTGGTGACGGGCGGGCGTTTTAGGGGACTGTCGTTATGTAGAACTTTGACGTTCAAAAAGTGCTGGCACTCAGCCTAATTCGAATAAATGACTTTTGATTTTGATTTTGAAACATGTCGAAGTGAAGGCTTGGGTGAAGGGATCACGAAAAGAGCTGTCATTCCATGTAATCAAGATGGAATGACAGCTGACTTCGGGCTCACTCTACCTGAGTTTTCACGGTGAGACGTTTACAAAATCGACCGACTGATTGCGAAAATTCTAAAGTACTAATAGAAAGATATACTATCACTGAGTGTCATATACATTCTACAATTAACAATAACCTACTGAAAAAAAAATACTGTGGCAGCGAGATAAGTTATAGGAGCGGAACTGAGGGGAAAAGCAAGTGGGTAAAGAATCTAAAACGCAACGAAGTAGGTATGGTAAGTAGATTTTAAAAATCAAGAATTGTACGATACGAAAAGTAAATAAATGGCCCTTCATTTTTTTATTCGTAGATGACAAAAAAATATACTCAACTGAGACTTAAAACACTTGCTCAGATTGCGTTATATTTGTCAAAGGTCCACATTTGTGAAACCTTCATCACGAATGTGGAAACGCCATTTCCCAGTAATGAGTTTTCGGTCTTTCAGGAAATGGATAATAAATTCTATCCAAAATTCCCTCGAGGTGAGTAATAATGTTTTATTTCAAATTACTATCAAATGGTTTCTCATTTCCTTAAGCTTTTGAAACAAATTATCGTCTGAATGAATGAATGATGGTTTACAAAAAGTCATAAAGGTCTATGACAAAAATAGACTTTAAATTCGAACCCAAGCGACTAGTTACTAAATAAAACGGATTCCGAAAACGAGATACCAACACAGGTGACAAATTACAAACCCAAGCGGTCCCAAAAGAAAATCCCAAAAAACTCAAGGTGAATCAGATAACCAGTGACCCTGATCCAATTACAAAACAACTGAGTAAGTAATCAGTGAAAACAAATGAAAAAGAAACGTATTAAATTGGTATAATTTGTCTCGGAAGGTGACAGTATCGTGACAAACACCATTATGCTGAAGACGAAAATAAAACTAAGGTCAGATTCATTTTGATGACAACTAAGGTGGATAAAGAGCTCTTTTATTGGTTTACGGAGGGTTTTGGAATATAGTCAGCTTCTGATTGGTAAAAATTGATAAAGTATTTTTTTTTTGGGACAACTCACACACGGTCATCCTATCCCAAACTAGGCAGAGCCTGTGCTATGGCAACCAGACAATTGATAAACATACAAAATTTCTAAATACATACATATTATAGACAAATTACACCCAGACACAGAACAAATGATCATGCTCACCACACAAAGATTTGCCCTGGGTGGGAATCGAACCCACGACCTCCGGTCTAGCAGTCAGGGTCACTAACCACTCGACCAACAGGCCAGCAAACTGCATTAGCTGTAGTTGTAACAGTTTGGGATTATGATTGGAATTGTTGACGTTTTCATGGAAAGTAAAGACTGTGTAATTGGAATGAAGTTGCGGCTGTACGTATAAAATGTTTGGAATACAGTATACAGCATAAATGGCTTGCACAATTAAGTATGCACGTGAAGACTGTACAATATAAATGCGCAAACTTCTTGCGCATGCAAGTCGCTATCGTGTAGACGCCATGCAATTTTTGCACAAACTTTTTTGCATGCAAGATTGAGCGTGCAGCCAAACCTTTAGAAGCTTTTGGTCCTTGGAAGCTACTTGTATAATCTCGAGGATTTTATAAGAAAACAGGCAAGCGTGTTCATGCACGAAACTATAATAAATAAATAATAAAAAAGCAATAATGACAAAAATAAATTTTGCACTGCACTGCAATCCTATTATATTGCTGTCTAGCTATGTGTGGAGTTCAGTTATCCCTGGAATGTTTTTCGACCATCGGTCTGCAGTATGTTTTGTACATCTGTACGATGGTACTATTTATAAAATATACGCCCACAAAACAATACAGCGTCCACTACTCGAAAAGCATTCACGTGATAACTAAACTCCACAGTCCCACACATGCCAGGATAACAAAAGAATAGAAATTGTTTTGCTCTGCAAAAATGTACGATATACCAAGGTTTTGGAAAAGGTTTTTCAAATACCATCTCTATAAATCATTTTAGTCAATTCAGTTGTGTTTAAAAGCTTGCGGGGAAAATGAGAACAAACCAACATCGTTAGCGGTGGGGATCGTTTAGAAACTCATATAAAACAGGCCGAGATAGTCGTCGTAACGTGGCGACAATAGTGTTGACGGTGACGTGTATGGTCTAAGTTAAGAGCGCATGGATATTTCATTATCAATAATAAGGAGGGAAACCACAGAACATACCTATACAAGGATTGTAGAACACGAAAAGAGCACGCGTATTGCTTTTGAATTATAATTATATTATATATATTTATTATGTTATTATATTAAATTTGAATTGAACCTGATTTTTTTAAATGTTACTTACCCGCACAGGGTTGAACAGTGAACCTGGACATATTTTACTCTGCTGAACTTAGGCACTCTCAATGCTAAAGTTTCATTCCGGTTTGACCTGCAATGGAATCTTTGTTTTCTCAATGAAGTTAATGAATAAAGCATAATTTTCAGACAGCTTATGTCAAACATTTTGAACTCCAATCGTTTTCGCTTATTTATAAATATGTCACCGTAAAATTTCCGACTCCGTAAGATTGTAACAAATTTTTTAGACTATAATTTCTCGATTTATATAAGAACAAATCGTTTTGTATCAAATAAATCCCATCCAAATTCAATTGTTTCCAATATATCCGTGTCTTATTCAGAAAGAATAGTTTAAAATTTCACGCGATATTTTGCAATCTTACGGCGTTTTCCTACCATCTATTTTAATGGGACCTTACCCATTAAAATAGATGGAAAAAATTTATCACAGCGTTCAATACGTCTAACCAAAGATATCCAAGCAAAAAAAACTGATTTCGACTTAAAATAATAAATTGCCGGCACACAAGAATAATCACATCCATTATGGATAGGTACTTGACGTGATCACGTGCACATTTGCAGTATTAGAATTATGAGATAAAAAAGACATGGATGTGTTTATGTATTGGATAACCAAAATTTTTTGTGTATTTTCGTTAGCTGTTTTTTTTTCTTCTAAGTTTTTAATGTGTTTTTATTCTATATTTTATCATTGTCCTTATTTTGGTGGTCTGAATGATTTCTAAAAGTTTTGCCATCTATTTAAATGGGACTTTATGTATCGGAGGGCTCATAGTTCTTTTCAAATTAACCTTCAACCATATTTTGACTTCACTCACCATAGACTTATTATGTGCCAGGTTTGCAATGGTAACTGTGGCATTGACAATCACCTACGTCTTAGCGTTTTCTCGTCTAGTAAGCTATTTCCGCTTGTCGCTTACAACTTGACCAGTTACAGCTGTCAACTCAAACAATACATAGAAGGAGAAGGCATTATAAACGACTGGCTCGCTTCAATTTGTTTTGCGGTACTGTATTGTCAACCGCTATATCTCGTTAAGTAATATTCTATGTATTTAATTCAATTTAAACACCTTGTTTTTGGGTTAACAATGAGCACTTTGTTTGTTGACCTAATTTAGAAATTGTTTTTACATTTTGTATTGTTACATGTATTTAGAATTTTCGTTTTGGCAGCTTAACACGTATAATTTTAAATGTGAGTTTTTAACAACGCTTGCATTTCAGAGTAAATTTTGTATAATTTGTTAAGTTATTTTTTATCAGCCTGCTGTAAAGCTCTGCAAAAGTTAATTTATCTCCATAGGAACTAAAATGGTTCGTTACACAAAATCTTTCTATGTATCAACACCATCTGCCTAGCCTTTTTCCAGCTATATTGGGCTCGGCTTCCAGTCAAACAATTTAAGTCAAAGTATTATACCTGGAGCGGCTGCCTTACAGACCACGGCAACCCAGTGACTGGGTACCACGGTAGTTCTTGGTATCATTTCTATTCAAAAAAATCAATAAGAATACCTACGTTTAAGATTCCAAAATGTATGTTTGAAAATACAGAACTCTAATAGGATCACTCGTTTATCTGTCCGTCTTTCCATCTGTCCTAGACATTTTTTTCCAAACTGAACACACCCGCATTACATTATTACATATACACTATAAAGGCATGTTTAGACAAACCACATCATGTACTACATAGGCATGGTTAAATCCAGTACAGGCTCAATACGATATAATCGTCAAATAAACCGCTGCGTGTAAGACCAGCTTAGCCACCGAGATATACGTAAACCAGTAGATACATCAGTCGTTATACACACTCCTTTACGTGTCAGATTACGACTACGCATTAGAACAAAGCGGCTCACACGCGCGCTGTGACAACAACATGTATTCTAGAGACAGGATATTGTGTAGAATAGTGATTTCTTCTTTTGTTCCATACTTATTCTTTACTAGCTTCCGCCCGCGGCTCCGCCCGCGTGATTATCGAAAATTATCCCAAGGGAACATATTCCCGGGATAAAAATATATATTCCAGACTATAATCTACCTCTGTGCCAAATTTCATCAAGATCTGTTCAGCCGTTCGGAGGTGAAAGAGTAACAAACATCCATCCATCCATACTTACAAACTTTCGCGTTTATAATATTAGTAGGATGCACACCAAAATATACAGAGTGTATAAGAAACCAATGTAAAGAGACAGCGTATGTGTTCCGTGTTTAGTCAGTTACGTAGATGGGTGGCCATCCATTCAATTTAACTCTTTATTGCAATCACATGTATTTAACAAGATCATGGAAAGGTACATTTTTATTTCCATTACACACCAAGACTCCTGCCTGCCTCGAAAAGCACGTAAGTAGTCCCGTTACGGAATTTGTTCGAAAAACTCACCGCGGCCCTGGAACGCAAAGGGCTTTTGGACACGCCCGGGTGTCAGCACTGTGAGGATCGCCCGGAGGACACGGTGGAGCATACGGTTGAGTCTGTCCTGCTCGGACTGAGCCCCGCCGTGTCCTCGTCAAGGCGATCGGCGGCGACCTCTCACGTCCGGCCCTGGTTAAATCCATGATCCGGAGCGAGGAGGATTGGGAAGCTGTCACCTCCTTCTGCAATGCATTAATGCTAGCAAAGGAGGAGGCGGGCCGCCGAGGGAAATACAGGGCCTTCGCAACAACCGATGCTACAGAAGAAGACGCACCGGGCGTCAGGAGTCGCTGGGCGATCCTCGGCCACCGTAGGCGCGGGCCTGCAGACAACGTCGGGTGCGCGTTAAGTTGCTCGCTGTCCGGTCACAACCAGGCCCGGGTCGATAGCGCGTTGTGTTCCACGCGCGCCACAAAGAGATGTCAGCATAGCAGGCCCGCTAGGGCCAGAGCATGCCAAGGTTCCGGAATTTATTCGAAAGAGTCACCGCAGCAAAGGCGGAAGCCAGAGCGGAAGAAGTCATTTGATGATTTCCGACCCTTAAAAAAAAGCAATTGGTCCCGGCTGTAATCTATACATCTTTGGCAGTCGTTATGGAATGTCAGAAGCCAGTAAGTCTGGTTAATGAGTAATGGAGGTCTGGTAGGCAGCTGCTCCACGTTAAATACTGGTATTCAGCTGAATCCGGTTTGACTGGAAGCCGACCCCAATATAGTTGGGAAAAGGCTAGGCAGATGAGGATGACTAATTGACACGTGTGGTTTGTAAAGAAAGTTTTGACGAAATCGTCTCCTCTCGCTATTGCTAGAGACGGTCCCGGCTATTGCCGACGAGGCATCTCGGTACTCTGTATACGTCTTTATGTCTCAGATTACGACTACGCACTAGAACAAAGCGGCTCAGCGCGCGCTGTGACAAGAACATGTATTGTATAGACGGGATAATGTTCCTGATGTTGTTTGGAATAGTCATTTGTTCTTCTGATTTCAGTGTGAGTATGCTTGAGTGATATTGGAATACGAAAGGAAATAATACAAACGAGAAACTGGGCATAGCGATCGAACATAAAAGTTCATCATAGAACAAGTTAGATTTTGAACAAGTTCGGACTCGGATAGAATTTTTCTTTTTTTAAATTTGTTAAGCAATAAAATTTACGGATGTAGATGTACATAGTTTTGCTAAAGTAGGCGCCAGATAAATGTGGAATAAAGTACATTGACCTTTCCCTAATAACTGTTCATAGGTACCTGAACAATTAAATATGAATCGTTTTTCATTATTAGACAATGTTAAGGATCACGAGAGATGATGATTCGGGACAGCTTTGTGTCATTAATTCCGTTTTTCAAATTAAAAATGTCAATAATTGTAGGTGGGTCAATGACCGTTATTCCACGATTATCTGGCGCCTACTATAGTAGTATTTTTCTCTCAATAGATACCATATAGAAAGTATTGCCATGAAAAATATATATCTTTTACTCTCGGTTGATTACGATTTGATACAACACCAGATGCAAAAAAGCAGCCGTAATTGTAAAATAAAAATGTTTTCAGCTTACTATTGCTCAATTCTAAACCTAATCCTCCAACCTATGGTGCAGACAGCCGTATTAACGTCAATGTCAATCGCTCCGTCAAACTGCGCTGACCAATTTGCTCGATTAATCGTGACCAATATCACTGCAGGATCCTGGAACCGCTTTGTTGGGTAACGATGCAATTTACCCTGAATAATGTTCTAAATTGACTCACTATAGTTCATCTTGTGCATTGGTTTCATCATTTTATGGGGTATTTATTTATTAGGGGTAAGTAATAGATGATATAACAACAAAATCTCTAATATTTACAAGATATAACAACGGAAGCTATAATTTTATTTAATATAACGGTTGGTTAATATAATAAAAGATTGATATTATTTTAAAATAACTAATTGTTATAAGCATAACATACATTAATATAAAATCGTTTGACATACAACTCAAAAGATATAAAAACATAACTAGTAACTGATTATCACCTGCGCTAAGATAGCTCGACAGATTACTACTTCTAGGTGGTTTTGGTAAAAACTAAGCAATCCGAGTCGGGGTAATCTGAGTCGGGTGTTAACCATAGTGACATTTTTATATATATATTAAACGTTAGACCAAATGATTTTCGATTACTTAAACGTTATATCAAACAACGTAATACTAAATAAGTTTTAGAAGAAATAAATGTTATGGTAAATAAATTATATCAACAGTTGGTATATCTCACGTTGATTATATCTTATAAACGATAATAAAATGAAATTAGACCAAATGAGTTTATACGTTATGAAACGCACCCATTTATTAGGGATCTTTAATTAATGGTTGTTTACTACCACAGGATATGGCACAAATGTTTTTTTTTTTCATATATGTATTTTCCAGTACTTAAGTTTCGTATTGGTGCCTACGCTTACGTATTTCCATACATAACCTCGGGTTCTTTTCATTTTCTTGTTTTGTAATTATATATTTTTTGTTGCATTACATAAATGAATTATTACTTATCGTTTTATTTAAATAATTGGTATCAATATTACCCTAAATAATAGGTGTCTTCGTTCACTTACGGGAGACCATAGCATGCAGAATTGTACAAGTAAGTTAACAAATAAAATATATTGAAAGTATGTATGTCTGTTTGTTCATTACTTCAAAAAAATTAAAGCCTGGGCCCTTCAGAAGAACATAGGGTACTTTTTATCAAGATTCCACGCGGACGAAGCTAGTTCATTAAGAAGATATTCATAAAGTCTTCCTACGTCTTAGAGTCATCTCTGTTTTGAAGAGTCATAAAAGAGTGTTATCTAAGGTTAAATTAAAATCATATTACCCCTTCTAGCACTTCGCCACTTTCAATTTCCTGTTTCATTTTTCCCATATCGTGTCTAGAGTACTGGGGGGCGCAAAAAAAACTGCTTTGGACCAAACAATACCGAGCCCATTTTCAACTAAATAAACTTTTTAGTATGAAAACATTATCAGACATAATCAGCGGAAATCAGCGGGGTCTAAACAAACCTTTTTTCTCTCTTTTGTGATGCGTACGATTGCGAAAAACATCAGGAAAGCAAAAAGAACGTAATGATGCCCTATTACGAGCCAACTGGGCGTCGAAAAATATTATGAAAGAAAATGGCCGACCAGAAGCACTCTATTTCATTTTACATGGCAGTGAAACTGTATCTTGCTAAAAAATCTGGCCTAATTGCGAAATATATTGGTATGCTTTATGGACGTGAAGTATTATAATGTACTTGCTTTTGCCCGCGACTTCGTACGCGCATATCCCGTTTTTGTCCCGTTCTCGTATAGCCATCCTCATGAATGTGGCTATCATATGCAAAAAGAATTTTCCAAATCCGACTGGTAGTTCCAGAGATTAGCGCGTTCAAACAAACAAACTCTTCTTATATTATAAAAAATATATAATATAAATTATATATTTTTTATAATATAAGAAGAGTTTGTATCACGCTAATTTCTTCTCTCAGGTTTAATAATGAAACGAGTAAGAGAATGCAATGTAGGTCAGAGATAAGCTCAATTCATCGCCACTAACACAAGAGATATAGTACATATAGTTCGTCTATTACGGGTATCGTGTCTCGATTTTTTTCTGAGTATTTATTACCCACTGAAGTTTGCAAACTATGCAAACTGAATTTGATTGAAAGACAAATTTAACTGAAAAAAATGTGCTCCCTTACATCGCATGTACGTCACGGTCATTTTTACAACTGAAAATATAAGTTTTAACGTGACAACGTCTAATAAATCGATGAACGCCGGCTGCACGCACGAAAAAGGATGACTCATTGTAACGTTACGCTCATTGTAACGTTACGCTCATTATAACGTTACGATCATTTCATCAATGTTTTATTATGACGTTGTCACGTTACACTATCGTCCGTAAACCGACTTTACAGACAACCAATTTTATTTTTTTATGTGATCACACTACGAATTAACATTTTCAGACTTTTTCCATTTTTTGTGCTATAAGACTTTGTTTTATGCCACATTTCATGATTTTAGGTCAACGGGAATCACCCCATAGATTTACTTGCGAGTACCAAAATATATGTTTTATTAGAGCTTCAAGGTACGAGTACCATCGACCTACGTATTTGATATTAATTTCAAAAGGGCCGTGACAGACCGACAGATGGACAACGAAGTGATCCTATAAGGGTTCCGTTTTTTCCTTTTGAGATTCGTAACCCAAAAAAAACATAAACATGTCTAGTTCTGAATACAATTACGTGTGAATACTAGAACTCGGCTGAAAATGACACATTCAAAGTTCAGTCTATACCTAAGATGAGACCAGCTCCCACAATACGACATTGTCATCACTGATATACATCCAAAGCATTTGTGACTACAACAGGACACCTTTGGTCTCACGCTACAGATACTATTATGCCGATGTGCTCTGGGTAGGGACCGTTGTAGTGAATTATACGATACGGTCTATTGTTCGTGAAATGAACATGTGACGGGGTTGGGGATGAAAGAGGTGGATGGCAGTAGGTTGAAACACTTTGTGTTTTAAAATATAATTATGTGCTAGTGTCATTATTTATCAAATCAAAACCTCTATTGGTTTTGATTTGATAAATAATGCCGCTAAAAAAGGAGCTACCAACATCAGAAATAGTCAGTGCTTCATTTACTTCCCTTGACTCTGCTATCCTGTAATTATCTTTGCTATCCTAGTTCTTATGCCATCGCACTGGGTTCTCATGAGATTTTCACAAAATGTTCCACAGGCGGTATATATTTGGCATTATCTTATTCACTTTATATCTCGGAGATGAAAAAAGGGGGCCTTATTGTTGTGGTCAACTAGTATGACCTAAATATCAGAAGAGCCCACAACCCAACTGAAGCATATCTGAAATACATCCAAAGCAAGCATCCACAAGTGTCGCCACATTTTTGGCCCTGAAAACAAATACACATAAATAAATTAAAAAAGAACATCGACTTATTAGAAAATTTTCACTAAAGTTATAACTAAATTTAAAATTTGTTGGTATAGTTGCTAATTTTTAAACAAAACCGAAATACCACCTTCTGAATCGTAACTGTGCTGCGACCCCAGCTCATAAACACGGAACCATTGTTAAAGATACACTTTCTTGTGTGTACAGAAGTTAATTAAACTTATATTTCTCTGAGAATGAGATTCAAGTTCTTACATATATCATAATTATAGACTGCTTCTAGAAAATAATAATGCACCTAAGTGCTTGATATGAAAGTAACAATTAACTTGTTTCGATTTAATGCCTCGAATATTTAGATAAATATTTTTTGTGGAACTGAATGAAGAAATACAAATAATGTTGGTATAGTGTGTGGTCAAACATGTTAGCCTGGTAACCATAGTTTATTGAATTAATTGATACATAGCCAAAAAGTAGGAAATTGCACGGCAATGCTTCGTATCAAATCACCAATAAGTGAAGCGCCAACAAATTGAATCCACCTTTCTCGTACCAGTTAATCGCACTAAATAAACCACAAAAAATAATAATATCTACTGGCTTTAACGTCTAGATATTCCGTATCTAGACGTTGAAGCCAGTATTATTATTAAAAGACGAATTTCATAATGGCGCATTATTAAGGCACTTGTAAGGCACAATCTTGCACTTACTTTCAGGAAAATGTAGGGAAATTACATTTAAAATTTTATATTGCTTGCATTTTTCAGAAAACGAGGGCTACTTCAAGCAAATGACTAGACGATGTAACAAACTTATACTTAAATAATGAAAAAAAAAAAATCTTCAAGATATGCCAAAGCTTGGGCCACTAATCTATACTAATATCAAAGATGAAGAGTTTGTTTGTTTGTTTGAACGCGCTAATCTCTGGAACTATGGAATCAGTCGGATTTGGAATTTTTTGTATGAGATAGCCACATTCATGAGGAATGCTATAGGCTATACGGGAACGGGAAATTCCTACGGTATATGCGCGAACGAAGTTTTAGGCAAAAGCTAGTACTTGATAAAAAGGTATGGAAATCTGATAGAAGAAAAAAGCATTCTGCACTGGCTCTGAATAAAGAAGTTAGAATCAAGTAGAACAGAGGCTCTAGACAAGTTTAATTCTGTCAGGGGTGTAGGTCATAGAGTATAGTAACTAAAAAGGAAGTGTAGGTAGCAACGCCTTCTTTTTGACGTTTGGACAGTCCTCCAAACGTCAAAAAGAATGGGAATGACATATGCTGTCGAAATATCACGTGATCAATCCCTTATATTTTGGCATTTCGATAATCATGTTTTACGGGATCGGCATTTTGTCTGGAGCCTGAAGAGGTGGGTAAATTAAAATCAATCATTATTTACCCGTAAATGCTTGCTAGCATAAAAAAATATTAGCAGCAGTTTTTATAGAACTAATGTCGGGAGCTAGGCTTGCACTACGGTAATCGAGCCTCGTTCGATACAACTACCACTTTCCTGTGCCAACCAACCACGGAACACTAGACCTTAAATCGAGAGACACACGACCGAATCTAATCGCAAAACATTCTTCAATAACTTTGTCCGATATAAGTCAACAACTTTAACGATGCAGTTTTACCACGGGATTTCAAACCTTATGTATATATTTAGAAGGCTGTTGAATATTGTAAAAAGTTGACGTGATATCATGTGCCGTCGTTGCAATTAGCGCATCGTCGTTCCCATTCTGTTATTGCAAGTGGACGCCTCAGCGGCACGATGCCATCCTTATAATTTATATAGGCTGTTCGTATGGACTTTTCATTTTGATATCAATTATAATGCGGACGGTGGAAGAATGTGGGTGATTAGGAATTAATATAATAATAATATATCCTGGGACAACTCACACACGGTCATCCGATCCCAAACTAGGCAGAGCCTGTACTATGGCAACCAGACAACTGATAAACATACTTATATATTTCTAAATACATACATATTATACACAAATTACACCCAGACACAGAACAAATGATCATGCTCATCACACAAAGATTTGTCCTGGGTGGGAATCGAACCCACGACCTCCGGTTAAGCAGTCAGGGTCACTAACCACTCGACCAACAGGTCAGTCAAAAATTCATTGAGTGCTTAAGTGTGTGGAACCAATATCTGAAATAGGTTGGTAGAAGTGTGGTGGTTCTATTGTTTCAGCGTCTGCGTTGAGTATTGAACACCTCATTGCCTCGATGAGAGTGCGTTATTCTTCGTTAATTTCTCTACCTACTTATTAATGCTCCCTGTACAGTTTAGGTCAGGGGTGGCCAACTTGATTCTACTTGTGATCTACTTTTTACTGACGAAACCCTATGCGATCTACCAATTACACATTTCTTTTCAATAGTTCAGTATAGGTACCATTTTGGAGTATTTTTAATTTTAATAACCTGACCTATTTATATAGTTGCGCAGTCTGTTATACGAATTCATATTTTTTGCTTTGCCGCGATCGACTGGACTTATAGCCGCGATCGACCGGTCGATCGCGATCGACCGGTTGGTCATCCCTGGTTTAAGTATCTTCTGATTGGTTCCTCTTTTCCATTAGAACTTTTTTAATTTTGCGATGTTAAAAAACAATTGAATAGCACCTTTAAAAGTATAAGATGTAGTAAATTGCTATAAGGTTAAAAATTTGTTGAAGCATAATGTACCTCGTTTTCTTGAATAAACGCATTTTCCTTCTTTCCTTCTCTCCCCATGTACCTAAGTTGCCCGCTAGTATGTCTGCAGGCTTGAATCCTACCATGGACACCGTAGCTTTGCGCATAATACGGCAAGATTTTATGAATGTGTGGAACTCAACGTTTAGCAAACGATTAGACGTTTCGGTATCTTATTTTTATTTATTTTCCATTTTTTGTACACACAGAGAAATAGTACAGATAAGACATTATAATTATTAGTTCAAAGGTAGGTACTGCTGATTTCTAAAGAAATTTCTTCCAATAGACCTGAGAAAGGTGAAATGAAATAGAAATGTAGACAATAGTGTGTAAGAAAGAACAAAAAAAGGGTATGTGAAACCTTAAACTAAAGTATCAAATAAACATTTCTAATACCTACTATAATAAATACTTAATAAACATATATATACAAATACATATAATTATCACATTTGAGAGGAAAGGTCTCTTTAAGACGCGCTTTTTACTTTTTTATTTAGTTATTTAAACAATAAACATTGCGTAGAATATACGTAAAAAATACGTACGTATAAAATTGTCACATGCAAAACAATTTGTACAATTGAAAGCTAAAGTATAGTAAAATATCAAATCAAAAATTAAAAGATGTCTATAAATAAATAAATGTCAAAAAGTATGTCAGATATAATGTCAAATGTAAGCTATGTCAGATAATTAGCCAAAATCAAAGTGTAGGAGTAAACAATTATTCAATTAAATGTGTGTTCAATGTTATTATTATAAATTTTTTTTATATTAATATGACATTGAGTATAAACTATCGAGAGGGAGCGTAGGGCACTAGCGGTCCGGAGTAATATGTTGTCCCGTACATTTGCGCGGTGTACAGACCTAGTAAAAGTAACACTTTTCAAGGCTTACTGCCAAAGTCTGTACGCGGGCGGTCTGTGGGTCAACTATACTAAGAGATCGCTGGATGTCCTACGCGTCCAATATAACAATGCTTTCAGGATGTTGTTGAGACTGCCCCATTACTGAAGCGCGTCGGAGATGTTTGCGCAAGCGCGAACTGATGATTTTCATGCGATTATACGCAAAAAAACAGCGTCGCTTCTGAGGAGAGTGAGGGACAGTCAAAACAGCATTCTGAAAACGGTAGCTGAGAGCCTCGGCGCTCCAATTGTGCAGCAGTTTGTGAAGATGTTGATTGGTACTAACACTAGGTATTAAGTTTTTTTATATGTTACTAACACTTTGGATCTGTGCATCCGAAATAAAGTTATTATTACTATTATTCTCTTTATTCGTTGTAAATACATATAAATTACATTTTTAAATATTAAAATACAAAGATATAAAAATATAAAAAATAGTAGCCCACCACTATCGGGAACAGGGTCCAAGCTACCGGTGGTCAGGGCCCCTGAGAGAGGAACCTCCTAACTATGCGGCCGTGTCCAGGAGTACTGCTTTCTGGATCAAGCCCTTGATCCAGCTGCCCAACGAGAGCCTCTTTAGATGTTGGTCGAGGCACTTGGCAATTATGCCATTGGCCGTCACGACTATCGGCACAATGACTGCTGTGTTCACATCCCACATGTCGACAACCTCGCGAGCCAAGTCAAGATACTTCGTTTGTTTATCTGTCTCTTATATTACTATTATTATTATTATAAACACTTTTACTGACACGTTTGGTAGTTATTATCACATATTAGCTAAAGTCTGTAGAACTGATGAATAAAATTAGAGTAGGTACTGTCTATCATTGACCATTTATTATTCCAACTACGGAAACCCCTCCTAATAGGCATATTAATTTTAGCTCCCAATCACATTATCAATTACCCGTATCTACTATTATTAAATTATGCTCTGGAAAATTAATAATATCAGCACTAATTACATTTTGAATACGCGGTCCATGAAAATAATGTTAGTAGGTATGCAGACATCGAATATGTTTGCCCATTGTACCACTGAAGTGAAAACCACATTGTTCAAAGCACTTGTACATCTTTCTATACGAGCGGCCTGTGGGTCTCATACAAGCGCGGACAGTACAACGCCTTGCGCGTGCAATATAATAATGCATTCACCAACATTTTGACAAGCTTTTGAAGATGAATAATAATATAATATTATTTAGATCAAGGGCTTAATCCAGAAAGCAGTACTCCTGGACACGGCGCGCATAGTTAGGAGGTTCCTCTCTCTCAGGGGCCCTGACCACCAGTAGCTTGGACCCTGTTCCCGATACCAGTGGGCTACTATTTTTTATATTTTTAAATATTTTTATATCTTTGTATTTTAATATTTAAAAATGTAATTTATATGTATATATAATGAATAAAGGAAATAATAATAATATATCCTGGGACAACTCACACATGGTCATCCGATCCCTATACTACTATTTTTTATATTTTTAAATATTTTTATGACTTTATATTTTAATATTTAAAAATGTAATTTATATGTATATACAATGAATAAAGGAAATAATAATAATATATCCTGGGACAACTCACACACGGTCATCCGATCCCAAACTAGGCAGAGCCTGTGCTATGGCAACCAGACAACTGATAAACATACTTATATATTTCTAAATACATACATTTTATAGACAAATGCATTATCGCTCCATCATAGACCTCATCCATCGCTTTCCATCAGGCGTGATCGAGGTCAGAGGTAGCCCATTCTTCAATACAAAATAAAATAAAGAATCACTTTTTAAGTAGCCTTCTGATTTCTACAGGACATGCATTCGATTCTGTTAGCCGATAGGTATCTTATTTATTTATTTAAACTTTATGTACAATAGTGGTACATGGGTGGACTTAATGCATCAAGGCGTGGAGTTTCTTGTCCGTTCTTCTCCATAAGAATCTACTTTTTGCGAATGGACAACTAGAGTCACTTATATTTTAATTTTAAACTGTAAATTTGACGTTCAAAAGTGCCTTTTAATGGTCTAGTTGAAATAAATGAATTGACTTTGACTTTGGCATTCTCAAGTCTACTGACTTGACTTGGTTGAATGGTAGAGAATGCCTGCAATCAATCAATCAATCAATCAATCATCAATCTTGATTACAATCAAGATACTCTTGATTGTAATCCCCTGACATCTCATAACGTCCGACGTCCGGTAATGTTCTAGCAAGTGACTTGTAAAGGGTTACTGAAATATTGAGAAGTTTGAATGGTAAAAACTGGAAACCTAACTTACTTTCTAAGAGATTTTGAATTCACATTACTTATCATTATTTAGGTAAAAAGACGTAGGTACACGGAATTTCATAAATCTTCCCCAAGGAACTATAGCTGACAAAATACAAAAAAGTTTAAGAAATCAAATTAAAATAAGACCTTCATGGCAATTCAATGACATTGCAGGAAAGCAGAAAATATACACGGGCAAATATACAGACACCTTTTTATCTAGACGTAAGCAAACACTACCAATTTAAAAAAAAAATACTTCTCTCCTTAATTGCCTTCACTTGAGTTCTCTGCTTTTGTTTCATAATGATATTTGTTTATTTCTGTTTATAATTAAAACACCTAGACTAACCGTCGTACTGTCACCCCTTTTCCCTTTTAAAAGTAGGTGGTTTTAAAGGTAGATGACAAACTTACGTGGAAACTACACATAGACCATATCAAAACAAAATTAACGTCACTATTAGGAGCATTACGAAATATTAGAAACTGTATACCAAAGAAAGTACGACAAATTATATATAACTCGCTAGTAAAATCTAATTTGGAATACCTAATCGAACTATGGGGATCAGCCACTAAAAAAAATCTAAACTCACTACAAAGAATACAAAATAAAATTATCAAAATACTATTTCATTATCACTATCTATACCCAACAAAAAAACTTTACGAAAAAACAAACCTTCTAAATCTCAAGCAACTTTACACATACTACACCTGCATTCTTATAAAAAAAGTCACCACGAACTCCATACAATCAAACATTCAAATACGTAAAAAGGCAATAACATACAATACTAGAAGCAAAAACAGGTTTCAACTAATGACTGCACGAGCACGAACTAACTACAGCAAAAAAACAATACTGTCTGAAGGAGCACGACTGTTCAATGATTTACCCAAAGAAATAAAGAAATGTGAAAGTATTAATATATTTAAATCTAAATTAAGAAAACATATATGTAATCGATGACGTCATCAACGCACCAGATGCGAACATCTAAAATACTTATCTTAATTATTTGTATCTCATTTTAAGTGAACTGTAATTGTTCTTATGAGAATAAATTCTTTAAAATATCAATATCTTTCATATACCATCTTAAGGTTGTCTTTAAAATATCGCTTTTAGGGATTAGGCCACCCATAATGTCACGCTTTTGAAGAGTTCAGAAGCTAGGAGGTTAAATAAAGCGCATTATACTTGTATTGTGCAAAGCAGAAAAAATATAACGAAGGAAAGTCGAATGCTTCGTTATATTTTTCATATTTTCACATTGAATTCAATTAAATTATGTTGGAAATTCCATGGCAGGAGAATAATCACGAATGCCACATAAAACTAACGCTCATTCATTATAGGTATATTAAATTCAACTGAATTAAAAATGGAACATAAACTTAAGCTTATTCAATTTAAGTAGTTTGATGTTCAGATTTAAAAATAGAATATCAGCAAAATAAAAAAATAAAAACTATTTTAAGATTTCTTCTTTTATATTGTCTGTTACTAATATGGTGTTCACAATAAAGAGTATTTTATACTGTACTGTTGGTAAATAATGCTACCCCTATTGTTTCGTCCACACGGTTATTTTCATGCATTAAGCGAGTTCTATGCATCCGACCATTAATAGAGTGAACCTCACCACAACACCCTAATAATAGTTAATTTAAATTATGTAACACTTATATCACAAACCACGATCAAGTAAAACATCAATTAAACGAAAATGCAACTAAAAACCGCTAAACCGCTTTCATAATCGCGTGCTAGCCAACATATGATCAGTTTCCATACTAACCGCGCGGAACGCTAAAAGCATTATTATTGAAACATGCGGAACCTCGCCTGCCACCGGACATCGATTATGGTAATACTGCCATTAAATTGCAAATATCCTACGTGGTCGATTTATAACTTTGTCTCGAGCGACTGACGATAGCGGTGACAATCGCTTTGTTTTCCTAAAAGATTGCCTTTATGAAAGTTTTAAGAAAGTTCAGTTTCATATACTGATTAAAAAAAAAATGAAAAAAATCTAGCAAGGCAACAATACAGATGTGATTTTTTTTTTATTTGTAGTAGGCGATCTCTAGAAGTTGGTCCCGAATTGGTAATATTATGCTTGAAATAAGGTTTTATTTATTATTTGAGCAGTTTATCTATTTAATTAATTTATAATTATTTTATATCTATTTATATTTAATTTATAAAAAAATATAAATTAGTACTCATAGCGAGAAAATTTGATCCAAAAAATAACCATTATCCGAAAAACGTTTTTTCTATGGCAGCTGTATGAACTTTGACGTCAGAATTCGTCTTGGAATTCTATTTCGAATTGTCAACTTTTAGGCATTATAACCTCATCGCTGATGAAGATATTATAAATATTCTTTCATAATTGCTTACAAGAGCTAATGAGTATTTTATTAAACAATAAAAATATATGCACATTTGTGGTGTCCTCGTTTGCTGCAGGGTTCATAAACCTTGATTCACCTTGGAAAAATAACTACTTTGTGCTTCTTGGCAACTTGATTCACCTCGGAAAAATAACTACTTTGTGCTTCTTGGCAACTTGATTCACCTCGGAAAAATAACTACTTTGTGCTTCTTGGCAACTTGAGTCACCTTGGAAAAATAACTACTTTGTGCTTCAAAATTTCATTAATTTCAGAAGAATACGATCCATAGTGAGGGATTACATTCTTATTATGTAGGTATTTAAATAAATGTTGTCACTACACGGATATATCATATATCCGCGGACTTACGCGGTAAGCTGCAATTTCTATTAATTACGTTAAACTTACGTCACAAGATATAAAAATGTTCATTGTTCATATACTATGCTACAGAAATAAGTAGCTGACGGTTAACATCGAGTAAGTACTTATTTTGAGATTTTGAACAAAATTAAATCCACGTAATAGGTATGACCGACTAGGGAAGGTGCGTATTTTTTACGCGACCTGGTTTTTATACCAGATATTTACTGGCAAGTTCACCGACCAAGTGCTGAACCGAAAATTTTAATATTCTCACTCCATCGACACTCCACGCGATTCTGCTCCTTATAGATTTAGTTATGGATCAATTTTCGATGCAGAAAGAAAATACTTGAAAGTATCTCGAGCCCTGTTTTTTTATATATTATTGAAAGAGGTTGACATGTGCAATGATTATAGTAACGTGACATTTATCTAACAGACAGATCACATTGTGTTGTTACAGAACCGTTACCGTTAGTAAAGTGTTATTATTTGTGAATTTAAACAGTTCTTGGGTAAATAGATACATATACCACTCAATCGATAAAGCCCTAAAACCGTGAGGTTTTTATTAGTGTTATTTTTGTGTGCATGTGAGTTCGTTATCTCTTCCTTTTCCTATTGTTTTTTTGTCATCGGCATGTGTGGTATCCTCGTTTACTGCTGAGTTCATAAATAAAAGCCACACACTGGTTTCACCAAGGAGCGCACTCGTTGAGCAAGCAATGCCCCCTCCCGTCCGGCGAAAGTGCATGCGCAGTTTGCACTCTATTAGTAGGTACATATGCAGACGGAATATTCATCTCTCTGCTATAAAAAACGCGTGCAATTTCGAAGATTTAAATTTAGATACAAAGAGGTTTAATTTAGGCCGTCAGATTTGTATTAGCATTCAAAGGTGTACCTAGGTAGCAAAAAATATATTTTTTGAAAGACAGTAATATAGGCTGCCGTTGCATGTTGAATACTGGTATTCAGCTGGATTTGTGAAGATTAGAAGCCGACTCCAATAAAGTTAGGAAAAGGCTAGGCAGTTAGATAAGTAAATTATGTTTGGTGAAAATGTAAATTTCATAATCAGCGACGGTCAAATTGGTTTTATACCTGCGAGGCGAGGCGTGGATGGGCATGGGCGAGAATTAAAATTTGTATGGCAAAATGTCTTTCCACGCACTGCCCATCTTGTGTGTAAAAGGTCTAGATTGAAATATTTGTTAGTACAATATTGAACTTCATACAAATCTAGCACCGGCCATCAAGGACCTGCACGGTCTGTCTCCGTCAAGCGCTGACTCGCGATGTCTTGCACTGGCATGCGCTGACACGCGCCGGCTCACTCCGACCATCGCGAGACATCGCTACCTACTATACTCTCCAGCGCAGTAAGCGCGCGAGACACGGCTGGCAGTGCCTCCTTGCCCGATTACTGCGATCGGATCTGGAGGCGAGAGCCGTCGCGCACGTTTACGCGTGGCGCGTTAAGGCGCTTCGCCGGGGTGAAACTCCGCTGCCGCGGTAAATTGCAGTGCGGTGGACGGAGCTCCTGCAGGATACCATGGCGGTACGGTGACGGCGACTATCGCGACCCAGTGCTACGCACGCTACAATTGCGGTGGAAAGGCCCCTCTTTAGGGAATGGCTGGAGAGGCGCCACAGCGTCTTCACCTTCCGCCTGACGCAGGTACTCACCGGACACGGCTGTTTCGGGAGGTACCTGTTTCGGATTCAGTGAGAAGACACGCCCGGGTGTCAGCACTGTGAGGATGTTGGAGCATGCGGTTAAGGTTTGCCCTGCTTGGGGTGAGCACCGTCGTTTCGTCGTCGAGGCGATCAGCGGCGACCTCTCGCGTCCGTCACTGGTTAAATGCATGGTCCGTAGCCAGGAGGCTTGGGAAGCGGTCACCTTCTTCTATGAAGCAGCAATGCTAGCGAAGGAGGAGGCGGGTCGCGCTACAGAAGAAGACGCCCCGGGCGTCCGGAGTTGCAGGGCGATCCCCGGCCACCGTAGGCACGGGCCTGCGGACGGCGAGCGTTGGGTGGCTCGCTGTCCGGTCACAAGGCGCGGGTCGATGACACATTGTGTTCCACGCGGGCCTCAAAGAGATATCAGCATAGTAGACGGGACCCGCTAGGGCCAGAGCCTACCAGGGTTGCGGAATTTGTTCGAAAGAGTCACCGCGGCCGTGGAACGCAAAGGGCTTTAGAAGGAACACGGATAGGTTTTAGTCAGTAAGAGTCTGACACGCCCTTCCACTCCACCCAGAGCGGAAAAAAGTAATTTGGTGATTTCCAATCCTTAATAAAAAAAGGGTGTTGCGTGAAGCGCGAGTAGGTGCGAGGTAGCGATGGCCGGCGCGAGGTAGCGCTGGCCATTGCGAGACGGCGCGATATAGCAATGGATATATTTCAGTGTAAAAGGGTAAGCGTGATTTCAATTATCTCCCATTCCATCCACGCCTCGCATCGCCGTTGTAAAATCAACTTCAATGTCAAAATTTGATTAAAATAAAAACGTATTTTTGGCAGTTTGCACCTGCGATGTGAAAGCGAACGCTTCTTAAAGATCGAGAATTGCCCCTCTGTTGTCCTTCCGTAAAAGTTCTCATGACCATACCTAGTCAATCGTAAAGGAATCTTAATAAAAATCCTTCAGCGTTCAAAGAGTATCGAATCCAATCTTCGACTGGACCGAAACTGTGACGTGGAGGCGTTTTGGGGGACTGTCTTTATGTAGAACTTTGACGTTCAAAAAGTGCTGGCACTCAGCCTAATTTGAATAAATGACTTTTGATTTTTTGATTTTGACTAAACAAAGTTCTTGTTCACATAAACAGTAGTGTTTTCTTCTCTTCAGCGGAAGCAAAACGAAGACTCTCGTCTTTACTGACTCCAAAGAAAAAAAAACCGCAAACCAGACGATTACAGTCAGTATCGACTAAACTTAGTTCTATTTTAATTCACCACTACCAGGGTTAGCACTTCAACAAAGTGCTGTGTCCCGCCATCGAAATGTTGGCTCAAGCCCAACAATCTAATGATGCTTGTTGCTTCCCTAGTAACATGAGTTGTTAGAAGAATATTCGATGTAGAGTAAAATTGCTTTTTACCCCAAACGTTTATAAACGGTTTGGAAGAAAATGGTGATTTCAAAACAAATTTTATAAAGAGGTTATAGGTTTTTTTATTGATAAAGTATTGACTTGACGACTTGATCACGAACATTTCTTTCTTGTATTATTGTGGCAACAGACATACACACTGTGAAAATTTCAAGTATTTACCTATTACGGTTCATGAGACGGGTGGACGGACGGACGGATGGTCGGACGGACAGCGGAGGCTTAGTAATAGGGTATCGTTGGTTACCCTTTGGGTGCGGAACCTTAAAAAGTGCCCGATTTTTGTGGGTTAAGCCACGGGAGTTTATCCACGGCACAATCCTAGGAATAACACTACAGTTACCTACGTAAAATAGGTACGTCTAGTCGAATTATCAACTTTTTTGGAAGAGGCAGTTCCTCATGATTCTGGACATTTGTAGGTATTATTATTTCAGAGAGAGTTCTGCTTACTAATTTTTAGAAGGCGAGACATAAAAAAACGAGTGTTTACTTACTTCCATAACAATATCTATTCACCACGACAGCCCTAAAACATTAAAAGTCAATTTATCCTTATATTGATTTTCTTTTTTTAAGGTAAACTCAACCTTAAGATAATAAGCACGATTAAGTTACAATAACACTTAATTTACATTATTGATTAAATAACGAAGCAAGAAAATGTAAACGATGGAATAGAGGAACAAGAATCCTCAGTTTTCAATAGATTTTTATTCAGTGATGCATTTACTACCTGGAGTCGAAATGAAGAAAGAATATCAAATATCCGGTGTATGCTTTCAGGAAATTAGTTTCTTTATGTTTAAAGAGAGAGCGCTATGATAGACTGTCTACTTGTATTTTACGATTATTGAGTTATGTGTCTTATTTTTTTTACTGTCACACTGAATCTCCCTCGTTAAAATATACATGTGTAAAAATGTTTAATACAATATGCAGGTTTTATTTTATTTCGTAAAGTGAGGCACTATTGTTAAATGGGAAGTAAAAATGAATAAACGAATCCAGAAAGCATAAATATATCAGAATCTACATTCTAAAAAAAGATCACATCCATACCTTTTGAAGTTTTTTTCAGACTTTTACCGTCGTCCACCAAAGCTTGAAACATTCTGCAAATCATTTTACAAATTTTCGCTCGCGTTTAAGTAGCCCATAAGCGTCTCCATGATCCCATCTATCTCTGTACCAAAATTCATCGAAATCGTTTCAGCAATTTAGGCGTAAAAGCGTAACCAACAAACAAACTCACTTTTACATTTATTATATAAGTTAGGATATTCCGAGACAAGTATAAGCAAGCCCTCGAATCCATTATAGACGAAATTCGAGCTCACGATTCCCCATTGACAATCCTCGGAGGACTATTCTGGAAGTCATTGGAGAAATGTTCTCGTTTCGACATTTTCAGGTCGATGCGATAGACATATCGACGTTGGCTGATGTTTGACAGAACATCGCTGTACAGTTCCCGTGAGATTTACAGAGATGTGACTCGGAACTGAAGCTTTGAGAATGCGTTTTGCATTTGTGAATACATATATCTGTAGTTTGCGGGTGTTTTTGTTGTGAATTAAATCAAAATTATACGAATTCTTTTATTTTTCCTTCTAAAAGAACGAATAGTAGATGTTTGTTACTCGGCCACGCAAAAACTACTGATCGGATTTTGATGAAACTTTACATTAATATAGTTCCTACCTATCACACGCGGGCGAAGTCGCTAGTATTTTGAAAAATATTAAATTTCGTATGTTTGGATGTTTGCTCATCAATGCTCTCTTGCCATGACTGCGGCCAAATCTGCTGCCATTTTTTTATTTAATTTTCATTTAATATTTTTTTTACAGTCAATAAACTTCTATGAGCATTTTGACTCATAGAAGTTTATTAGCGTAACCAGTTCGACATTTTTATTTTTTTATTATAACCCTAACATGACATTTATTTAACTAAATCTAACATTTATAATTTTTGTGATTTAAATTTGTATAGTTATTTTTTATTTGATTTTAATTTGTGAATTCAATATTATTTGCATGCCCTTGCGACGGTAAAATATGGAGAACTATACTATGTAAAATAGAACATAGATCTATGCACCAATACCCATGTTTGCAAATAAATAAATGATTGATTGCTTGTTTGACTCAGAATGTTTTCAACATGAATGCTCCTAGCGTACCTACTAAAATAGATACTATACAGGCTTCAAACCCTAATTATTTGAAAGCCTCCCTCCATTTTCATTTCCAGGTACGCGTGGTAAATAACCAACGCAATATGTTTTATTAAAGCACACAAGTTTTCGTTGAACTGGCCGCTATAAAGTTGAAACCAAAAAAACCGAGAGCAGAATTCAAAACCGTTTTAACATCGGCCATCCAACCGCATTTATGTTTGACTCTGCACTACATTTCGTGCAAAAAACTGCGCATACCGGATTGTTTATTCGTTTGTGATCTTCAACAAGAAATGTGGTCATCAACAAAAAATAAATTTATGTAGGTACTCAAAACCAAAAGTCTGACAACTTGTCTTACTAATAGGTATCGCGTTACCCAGTAACTCGGTTGTGGAGATTGGTCAAAAGTCTCCATGTCTAATTTTGGTACGCCACTGTTTTTAACACGCTTTTATTAGCTTCACCTGTATGTTTGTATGTCTGTCTGTAACCGGCCCTTTTGAGCTCGATTTTGCCCTACTTTGAACGATCAGATTTAGTTCAAACTTTGCACACCTGTCAAGGATCGATGACAATGCAAGAATTCAATTAAAATATCCGATTATCCTAATGAGATTCGCCTGGATTAATAAATTAAAATTAAAAAATATTCTAACAAAGCAAAACATTATCCATAAATATACACTTTTTTATTGTTCACAAAAACAGAAATTTTCTATTTAACTAAACTTTAACAAAAAAAGAACACGCTTTTATAGAAAAATCCAACTAAAAAACAGAAAATAAAATTTAATAAATTTGATTAAGAATAGTGTAAAAAAGAAATGAATGTACATTATTGTAAAAAGCGTGCGGTGCATAGTGTCAATAGCTATAAACATTTTATTGACAGATAATGAGTAGAAGAATCATCACTTTGATAATATCTTAAAAAGCACTTTAAATGCGCTTTTTAACAATAATGTACATTCATTTCTTTTTTACACTATTTTTAATCAAATTTATTAAATTTTATTTTCTGTTTTTTAGTTGGATTTTTCTATAAAAGCGTGTTTTTTAGTTTTTTTAAACTATTTTTTTTAGTTTTAACTAGTGACAATTTTTCTTTGATTTTCCGTATCACAGAAATTATCGTCCTCAGGTCTGAAAAATGTTGCTGCTCTATAGGATTAGGTGGAATAAGAAATTCCACCTACTCTAATAAAGCAGCAAAACTTCCGTAAAGAGCGACTATCAAAATAAAAACACCACTTAACATTTCTAACACGTTTTCCACCTTTAAGGAAAGGCTAGTTTTATTACAAGACTCAAACCATTATCTAAATCACAGCCATGAAGATTTATATACAAAACATTTCAATCTTCAAGACGTTAGATAAATATTCAGCAATTACTTAGCTGTGGAATAAGAATTCAATGCGAGCAGCTTGAGCAACGAGCAACAACGAGCAACAGAAGAAACGAGCAAGTGAAGCAACAAGAGCAATAGTTGGAAACAAAGCTTACGTTGTAGGCGAGCAATGAATTAAATCCACAACACTGGTATGAAATGAAACGCTCTGGTTATGCTTGGAACGGGGTATGTGGCATTGTGTTTTTGTTGTTTGAACTTTTCGGTCGATCATTATTGTGAATGTTTTAATGGTGAATAAGAAAACCGAACATTTTCATAGTCTATGTGACTTGCCGTTGAGTTTCATTCTATACATACTAAACTGTGATTGATTAACACAAATTACCTTTAGTGGTTCCTTTCGTGGTTACTCCAGTGTGACTGTAGTTTAATGATAGGTATTTGAAGCAGTATTTTAAAGGTCTAGGGTTGGCTCCCGACAAAGCATTTTCTAAACGGTCAACAGTACAGTCACAATTTTTTTCTTCTAAATAAAATCTTGTTTTAAAAGATGTATTTTTTTTCCAATTCATTGAACTTTAAAAAAAAAGATGCAACCATAATCTCTAAATACATTTAAGATGCAACTTAAACTGATCTATAGGTTGCCACTGAAATATTGTCAAACGTTGCCACCGAGACAGTCCAGACGGAAGAGTCGGTTATTATTTAGTCACAGAGCGGCACATGCCCAGTCCTACTGCTGAACAATGGATCGTTTCCTAGAGTAGGCCCGCCGGGACGGACCACTAGTTATGTCAACTTTCTACGAGAAGGCTTCTTCTTGTTTAGTCAAGTTTCTGTTATGCATTGCAACTTGCTGACTATGTCATATTGTTAATGGAAATCATTTAGATGAATAATCGCTTAGATACTGTAATAAAGTCTGTTTTGTTGCACTAGACTGAAATATGGCCGAGCGTAGGAGCATATAGAACGCAGTTACAGGAATAGGTATCGCAAAAATCAGCTGTGCAGTACATTTTGTCGAGCTATCCGAACATAAATGTATGTATGGGGAAATCGATTTTTTTGTAGCGATTTTTTCAGTAACAGTCTGACACGCCCTTCCGAACCACTCAGAGCGGAAGAAGTCATATAATGATTACCAATCCTTAAAAAAATTAAAATAAAAGAAATCTTTGATTTCTTTCTTGTTGCAATCACAAATGACCGAACCAAGAGCAACCCGTTTTAGCCATTTCGCATTTCATCATAGTCTTTTGTTCGTCAGGCATCATTCATCCGCGGACTCATTAGTGGAATGTTTAACCGTTTTGTTTGCACTCTCGCTTAATAATCGCGATATTGTATAGCTTTTCTCATTTTTCATGCCGTTGCTTGGGCGAAACGTTTAATTTTGTGGGAGACGGGAGAGTGATTTTCTGAAGAAGTTTTGTAAGGCGTTAAGGGATTGTTGTTCCATTTTGTTTTACTCTATTGCCACAGACTAAGAATTAACGCTAGAGACTGACGCTTGAGCATGTATGTGTATGTCTTTTGGGCACGCCCAGTTGCCTAAACAGTTGGATAGATTTTAATAACAGAGGTATCATTAGATTCATCTTAAATGCTAAAGTGACGTATTTATTTATTTATTTATAAGGTTCACCCACAGCACATATATGGACATAGATACATTGAGTCTTATGGTAATATTCTAATATATATTCCAATTACGAGCAAACACAACATTGACAAAAACACGCCAGATTATTTATACACTACTACAAAGAGACACGATATGAAAACAATAACATACAATAAAACGGAGAACATAACAGTACCTAGTAGACCAGGGAATACAGATAAAACGAAGTTAACTTTTTGGACAACTGACTTGATCAGGAGACTTGATAGCAGAGACTTTATTATGAAAAAAAAGGTATATTTTTCGTGTCCTAGTCATCGGCAGCAGCATTCTCTGTACATTGCAACAGCTACACTGCGATCGCCAACCCGCCTGCCAAGCGTGGAAAATGTGGCAACCCCCCCCCCTCTTTGGGGGAGGCCTATGTCCAGCAGTGGACGTCTTTCGGCTGATATGATGATGATGAGTCATGTAGGGCATCACAATGCAGGGCTTGAGGAGATAATCCCAAAAATGTAACTCACTAAATGTAGGAAATAAAAAAATGACTTAAAACTATTAAAAGTTCCAAGTAAGCCACATTTTAAGGTGGCATCAAATCTGAGGTTTATCAAAAATAAATGCCACTTACCCCCTAATTATGCCAAAAGGCCATTCTGTTGAGATCAATTTATTTTAAAATCCCCATGTTTAACGAACCGCTAACTGACGTCATTTCCTTATCTCAATCCACATAATTGGCCTAATCCGCATCAACCACGTAGCATACTGAATACGCATCTAATTTTGAATGCCCTCTGACACCCACACACTCTCCCACACTCGAGTCGACACGCACAAAGATACGGGTAATCTATTTGGTTAAATAACGTGTTAGATGGCTCATTGAGCTTGGTTATAATGATCCAGTTACAACTGGAGATCAGCTAGTGTAAGTAAGGGCGATTATCACACTAATCTTAATCAGAAATGTAATAAAAAAAATTAAGTAAGTATTGCAAATGTAATGTACAATATGAAAAATGTGTGTGATATTTTAAAAAATAATTGTGTGACTCCTAACAAAAATAATAAGGAACTAGATATTTCGGGCGCCTTGGAGATTGCACATCTATACTATGTATACTATTAAGTATATTAATATAACTAGCACTTCGCCCGCGACTTCGTCCGCGCGGATTTTGTAGGCACTCCACAAACTTCAAGTTTTGAAAAATTAAGCACTACGATCATTCAACGGTCTCAGGATCAGCCTACTTTTGACCCCGTTCAACCCGTCAGGAGTTGATTATGTAAAAATTGTTAGATCTGTTTCAAATGTCCCCACTTTTAGTTTGTTAATTTCAATTTCCACGTAAATTGAATTAAGCAATAATGTCTTCCCCTAAAAACTTCATCACTACTTTTCGCCCCATGAAGGATTGATTTTCGAAAAATCCACATATTTGTTATTCTTATTTTTATATACAAATCATTAGTGCCGTGTTTCAACATTATCAGACCCAGCATTAAGATTCTCCCCAGTTCGCTTAAACCGCAACATTTTTATACCGGCGAAACTTTGAAACTAAAGGTCCGTTTTAAATAATTTGAAGTGTAATTTACATGTACATAATCAACCTATCCAAATCATCAGTTTTTCTTTCCAACTGGGCTTTGATTGAACAATTTTAACAAAAAGCGGTCATTGTGACTTAACCATAATAGTTAGACATACAGCTTTGCGGGCTTTTTTCTAGGTAATAATGAGTACTTTAATTATGTAGTGCGTTATTTTTATGTATCATCAAATATTTTTCGCAGCGCATGCGATGAAAGACATTTTATGAAAAAAAAATTTACACCTTGGGTTACATTATTCAAATTTTAGTAGGGATCTCTAATTATTTCTGGAATTAAATATAGCCTATGTTACTCGGTGAAGATGTAGCTTTCTAACGTTGAAAGAATTTTTAAAATCGGTTCAGTAGTTTTTGAGCCAAATCGTACCAAACAAACAAATCTTTCCTCTTTATAATATTACTTTATTTAAATATTAGTTAAGATAAAGCTGAAGAGTTTGTTCGTTTGAACGCACTAATCTCTGGAACTACCAGTCGGATTTGGAAAATTATTTTTGTATATGATAGCCACATCCCTGAGGAAGGCTATATGTTATATGGAAAAAAAATACGGAAAGGGGAAACCGGGATATACGTTCGAAGTCATGAGCCAAAGCCAAATTCCTCTTAGTTTTCTAGATTTAAAAATAAGTTAGTATATTAGATGAAGTGATGGTTGATGAAGTACACTCCGTTGCAAAAATGTTCTAAAAGAAAGATTCGATTTGATAAAGAAAATCCAAAGTATAAAATACGCCAATAAAAGGGGGCTGAAACAAAATTAAGTTAAGAAAAGTCATAAAAATTCAAACACTTGGATGCGTTTCGACCAAAACTAACCGTTTGTCTCCGACAAACAAATAAAACTAAATGTACACTACGAAATTTCAAACAAGTCCTCCTGAAATCCGAACCGAATTTGGTCAGGGTAGCCTTTTCAGTGAATTTTCAGTCACTAACGCGAGAGGTGCTACTATAGTACACAAGTACGTGCTACACAGGTGTCTCCTCTCTCTCTCTCTTATATTCCGATGGAGCGAAAATAACACACTTCTGGCAAAATTATAATTACGTTATATTTTTGATGTATCTATTTGGGCTGTATTAGAACAAAACACTTTACAAATAACAGACAACTTGTCACGAAAACAATAAACACGTCCCTCGAGTATAGGTACATACATATTAAATAAAAGTTACACCAGAGTACTTATTACAAACGCGTTTAAGCCTACACAATATAAACACGTTTCTTACTCAAATTAAACACATCAACGTTATCAAGACACGTTTTAATAAAGCTATCATCAATTTCCTAATTACATGATAATAAATTTCACCCCGACAAAGATCGAAGAAACTCTCTTAATTTTAATCACAGGTGCTACAAACCTGCCTTTCTAATGAAAAATAAATTAGTGTCTAATTTGGTCTTAATTGCTTTTCTTAACTGTCTCGTTGGTTGAGTCATTGCAAGCGCTACCTTGGGTTACTTGAGTTCGATTCCAGGGTCGGGTAGTGTTATTGGGGTTTTCCATCTGGAATTTTTCGAGAGAATCCTGGAGTCTTGTGCCCGGATGAAAAACATAACTGGCGAACCTTAGTACTAAAGGTGGAACAACTAGTGGAATTTAACTTATTTTCTTAGTCCTCCACTGTTCTTTTCAAATTAATTTCGTAGCGGGATCCATGACAGTTGAATCTTTTCTAGATTAGCTTCATTGACATTTTTCTGAAAATTGGCACCGTTGATTCTAATTTTCAGGAGTGGCAGTGATTGGGAATGGTGTGACGAGCTACTGTCATACAAAAAGTACTGTTAAAATAACACAAAGAAGTTTGTGACTTATTCATTTCTAGCTGGTAATACTCA
The DNA here is from genome assembly GCA_905163435.1 of Mamestra brassicae. Lineage (NCBI taxonomy): Eukaryota > Metazoa > Arthropoda > Insecta > Lepidoptera > Noctuidae > Mamestra > Mamestra brassicae. The sequence goes on from LR990991.1 coordinate 17,494,338, forward strand.
ATGAACTGATAAAAATCAATAATTATATTTTGAACCGATGTCAAAACAAATCATTTTCTTTCTATTCTAAATTTGCAGGACCTTAAAAACAAATTGAATAATTTCCTGCCAGCATGTACAAAGGCTGCATCACCTGCACCATCACATGCTGGCAGGAAATGACAATCTGTCAGCGCTAGCATGGCGAAGATGATTGTCAAAACGTCAAAGTAGTTGGAATATAGGGTATTCAGATCACAAATCGTGATCTGAAAAACCCTATATTCCACAGTTTAACCATTCGAGTATTCCTATATTTCACTATTCGAAATGAGACTTTGACTAAATACATTGAAAGTAGTTTCATGTGAATGAAAAGAGCAGTCACTTCATATCAATCAATGGATCATTCAGTAGGAATGGTCTATTCAGAATGAAAAGAGCAGTCACTTCATACCTATCAATGGATCATTCAGTAGGAATAGTCTATTCAGACATCAACGAGTTTGGAGTGGAATGTGCACAGATGTGTTCCTCCGACACCTTATATAGGGTAGCATCTAGTTACCTGTGTAAAATGCAGGCTTCATGTATAGTTATTGTGTAGATAAAATTATATTGTGTTCGAATTAACACACACTTCGTTGTGAAATGGCTCTTGTTCTCAAATCTTATTTGTTTATATAACATACTAGATTGCATCCTAGTTTTGGTATAAGAAGTATATTAAGATCATGCAGACCAAATCGAGGTAGGTATTTTGTGTAAATGAAACAATAAATATCGTAGAACATAATTTATTAGAGGATATTTACATTGTTTTGGTCAATTTGCAGAACGCACTACACAACATTTAGCCTATCTTTGACAGCTGGCATCAGGTTTTTTGTCTTTCTGTTACACTGTTACAGTGAAGATAAAACGGTTTAAAAGAAAAAAAGTTCATTTCCTGGTTGAATCTGGTAGCATAAAACATCTTCTAAATCAGGTAGAGCTGTGTCTGCTGTTTCTGTTTTACTACTTTCACTAGGTTTTGGTGAGCTTGCATTAGGTTCAAAATTATAAGATAAAAACAAGATTATTCTTGTATACCGAAATATGAGATTCTGACTCGTCATATCTCCACTTCTCCACATGTCTAGGAGTTGCATGCGAGCGTGCAAACCGCAGCGTTTGTACCGTCGCCGTCATCGACGTCGAAAACATTCAGCAAAAAAACAACAACCTACAAACATTTTTTATAATTGTAAGTAGGTATGAGCTTCCCCTATTGTTGATTTAAGTGAGTACCTACACAAGATTCAAAATCGCTTTTTTATTTGTCTTATATAAAACGCTGTAAACTTAAAACCTTAACCGCTACGATAAATACGCTCGTGTACGCAATTGACAATTTTTGCAAGTATGCAGTTTTACAAATTTGGACTGAATGACGTGATTTTAGGCCTATAAAAACGCTTCGCAAATTAGTCTCCGGCACAATTCCTCTCTGGAACGAAACCTGTCTGCAAGGAATCAACGCTCCGAGCCCTAGAAAGTCAATAACCTGTCATAAATGTAAAATTGAAATACCAGAAAATCAGTATTCCTATCATATGAGAACGAATATACACAAAGCAAACTGTTTATTGAATACCAAGTTCACAGATATTCATATTATTGCAACAGCATTCAAAAACAGATTAATGACATACAGATTGAATGTCACTCAGGAAGACGAGTACCTCGGTTTAGAGGCGTTCCTGGGTGATCATCTAATAAATATAACAGAATTGATAAAAATGTCACTTAATGAACACAATTGCATAAAATTGAATTTCGAATTGTTTGCCTATTTTATGTTATCAAAATCAGACGAACAACAATTAAAGTCGTTTAATACCAAATATGAAATTATTTATAAGAACACTGATTTGAATGAATTATTAATCAAAGTAATAAATAAACTAAATAATAAATTAACCGAGTTCCAGCACTGTCAATCTGGTTGGACATTTGTTTCTATGAGTCATCTCGAAATTAATGTAAACAAGTATTCCCCTATGAGAGGTGGGTCTTATATACAACTGCCGTCAGCTATTAAGCAGTCTAAAAGTTGTATAAATATTAAAAATAAAGATAATTGTTGTTTATTATGGAGTATAGTTGCTGGATTATACCCAGCTAAAATTAATGTATGCAGAACAAGTTCATACCCCCATTATACCTCTGTTTTAAATATTGAGGGAATGTCATTTCCTCCTACGATTAATGATATTAAAACGTTAGAAAAAAATAATCCCAACATCAGTTTAAATATATATGGCCTACAAAATAATACTGTGACCGGACCTCTTTATGCAACGCAAAATAGAAGAAAAAATCATTTTAATTTACTTTATATCGAAAAAAATTCTATCGGACACTACTGTCTAATTAAAGATTTAGTACAATATTCTTCATACTTTACTTACAAGTTAAGAATTAGTTAAAAATAAAACATAGCACCTTTTAGTAAAATAAGAAGTATATATACTCGGGCCATGTCTTATTACCTCACATTTCACAATGAATTTCGTTAAGCAATCACATACTTTTAAAATAAATAATATAAAATTAGAAAATCATTCACAAAAAGTGAGACATAGCACACTCTTACCTAACACTATAAGATGTATTATATGCGGTCCATCTAACTGTGGAAAAACTAATATAATGCTTAATTTACTATTACATGAAAATGGAGTAAAATTCAAGCATATTTATTTATACTCGAAGACAGCTTTCCAGCCAAAATATTGTTTTTTAAAACAGGTCATCCGGTGCATACCCAATGCAAAGTTATTTATCTTCCATGATAATAAAGAAGTTATACATCCTAATGACGCCTTAACCAATTCAATAATGATTTTCGACGATGTCGCATGTGAAAATCAAATAAATATTCGTAACTACTTCGCAATGGGGAGACACAAACAGATAGATTGTTTTTACTTATCACAAACCTATTCCAAAATACCTAAACAACTAATACGAGATAATGTTAATCTTTTGTTAATCTTTAAACAAGACGACATAAACTTAAAACATATTTATAATGAACATGTAAATACGGATATGGAGTGGCTTCAATTTAAAAAACTTTGCTCTACTATATGGCAAGATCGGTTTGACTTTGTATTGATAAATAAAGATTGTTCTCTAAATGAAGGTAGATATAGACAGGGGTTTGACATATTCGTAACTTTTGAGCAAACATAATAAAAACCATAATACTGTAAAAAAAATATCAATCGTAGTCTACAATCTGTAAATAACGGTTGGATATTGTCGGGAATCATTATGGAGGTCAATATAAAAGAACAATTGATAAAATCCGTAGATAGTATAAAAAATAAAATTAAAACAATACAAAATGCAGAAGATGTCGATAATTTGAAATTTAAGAAGCTTTTTAAGCCAATAACAGATCCTCTAGAGACTTTAATTAAAGTTAATGATAAGAATAGAACTATATTGGATACGAGTGAAGGTGATAATAATATAATGAGAAGATGTAGCTCACCCGTAGATTTTGAAAATTTCAAAGGATTTATAGAGAAACATTCAAATGATGGTTCTGCATCCTTTAGCTGCACAGGTGATGATAGCGAGAACGATACATTTATGTCACTTAATAAAGAAGATATGATTGAAATCTATGATAATAACATGAATGTACCTTTCGGGATTCGAAGTGAAAACAAAAATTTGATGATGGGTAACTCTAAAGTATCATTTTCTTTTACAAACAACGTTAACAATTCCCTAAAATCAATTATAGCCACAGTTAATGACAAACATTATGAAATAACTCCTGGACTTAAAGAACTTTTACTACGTAATAGACCTGACCTCAGTCTGGTAACTGAAACTGATAAAATTGTTTACAAAGATATGCTCCATAATACAAATGCTCACAAACGTGACTTTAATCCAAACGGCCAATTAAAAGGTGATAAAGGTTTGAAATACCGTCAAATCATAAAACCTTTGTTTTCTGAACAAAATTACATTCAACATGCAGAACAAGTCATTAAGTCAAAAAGTGGTGGCTACTTACCTAAATTGAAAAAAAAGTATAAGAGTAATACAGATTATGTTTATTGGGATGACCCTAATGAATTAATCGATAGATTAAGACTATTAATGGCTTCAAAAAACGCTGGTAATACTAATCATGACAATGAAATTATATCAATTGTTGAAGAGTTAAAAGAAGCCGGTATAATAAAATAATAAAAAGCATTGTATCTAATTTTATATTTAGTTATTAAGAGAGTCTGAACCATGAAGGTTCATACAAAACAAACGTCGCTGTCTTTTAATGAAATAAGCTCTGAGCATATTGAGATCTTAGACAAATCAACCGAAACTGAATGCTGCAAAGATATTAATAAATACAAAGTTGAAATATTAATTAAAATAGAACAATTGAACAAATTAATTAGTGGTTTAAATAGCAGATTAAATAACATTGAACAGACCATTGATTTAAAAGAAATAGCAGGGAAGTTAAGCAAGCATTATGAGCAAAATAGACGTCATAAATGAAATCCATAAAAACGCTAGAGTTAATTTCCCAAGAAGAAGTGTAATACTTAAAGATATAGATGACCTTTGGCAAGCAGATTTGATGGATATGCAAGCAATATCAAAAGTGAATGCAGGTTATAAATACATACTGGTGATTATAGACACTTTTTCAAAATATGCTTGGGCGATTCCACTTAAACAAAAAAATAAGCAACAGGTATCAGAGGCGTTTAAAACGGTAATAGAAACAGGACGAGTTCCAAAAAATTTGCAAACCGATCTTGGGAAAGAGTTTTACAATGATCAATTTAAAAGTGTTGTTAATAAGTATAAAATTAATCATTATTCTACTTATTCTACTAAAAAGGCCTCAATTGTTGAAAGATTAATAAGAACGTTAAAGAATAAACTATACAAGGAATTTAGTTTGAATGGAAATTATAAATGGTTTAACGGTATGTTAGAAAAAAAGTTACATGAGTACAACAATGATGTTCATAGAACTGTCGGTCAGTCACCTGCTTCAATAAATCAAAGGAATAAAACAAATATACTTCAAAGATACTTAGACGCAGCTCAGTCTCGAAAAAAAGTGAAATGTAAGAAATTTAGTGTAGGAGATTTTGTGAGAGTAAGTAAATATAAAGGATGTTTTGATAAAGGTTATTATCCCAACTGGTCCACTGAAATATTTAAAATAACAAAAATTCAAGGAACAAATCCAACAACTTATTTAATAGAAGATGGTAGATGTCGACCAATACTAGGCGCATTTTATGCACAAGAACTTCAGAAAACCAATCATCCCGACATATACCTCGTTGAAAAAGTTTTGAAACGAGAAGGAAAGCGAGTATATGTTAAATGGTTGGGGCTGCCGACCAGTGAAAATAGCTGGATTGATAAATCAAATGTATTATAACTCCTGAACAATATTTAAGCATTTTACAAACAATTATCTATTCACTTCCACTTTATTCTTAATGCAATAAAGACATACTTTATAATTCAGGTTTATGTAAAATAATTAAAAAATATAATAACAATGAAAAAAGCACGAGGACTATGTACAAGCAATAAAGAAATGGCTGGTTTATCATCTTTCAAAATGGATAAAGTAAGATCTGGAGCGGGGTTTAGAAAAACCCTTAAAAATATTGTATCACATACCAAAAAACACATCAAGAAACTAAAACCCACCTGTAAGAAAGCGTTAATGGAATTAGCCTGCGCTGCAGCTCATGAATTTGCATCTGATTTACCCATAAAATTACCCAGAATTATACCAGTACCTAAAACTGGAGGATTTCTTCCTTTAGTACCAATATTTGCTGGTTTATCTGCCGCTGGAAGTTTGGCTGGGGGTGCTGCTGGGATTGCGAAAGCTATTAATTCATATAAAACAGCTAAGAAACAGTTGCTTGAATCGGAACGTCACAACAAGCAAATAGAAGCTTTAATTATTGGAAAAGGATTACATCTTAAGCCTTACAAAGAAGGTTTAGGAATTTTTGTTACAAAGAAAAAAAACTAAATGGTCGGCTACCCAATAGAGCTTTAACTAATATTGATATATTGAAGCATTCAAATAGTATCCCATTCTTTCGAGGTGTATTTATGAGAGATGAATTACCAGGTAACCCATTACCATTAGAATGTGGAGTGATTAATCTTGATATTTCTCAAAACTCTGGCACTCATTGGGTAGCCTATACCAAAATATACGATCACATTGAATACTTTGACAGTTATGGTAACTTAAAACCACCTAAAGAATTAATAAAATATTTAGGAAAAAATATTCAGTACAATTATGAAAATGTACAACATGATCACTTGTATAATTGTGGACACTTATGTTTAAAATTTCTTAAATTATTTTGGAAAAGTAATAAAGGAATTTATTAATTAAGTGAGTGATTTTTATTTCTTACGTCTCCAAATTTCGTTAAACTATAAAAATATAAATGACATTGCTAGTTCATACGCATACATTCTTTCGTTGTTGGTGATAAAAGTCACTAGTGTTGAAAAAGGATTTTTTATTACCTATTTAAAGTAACCTCCTTCGTTTTATTCATACCAACATCATGCTTGTTCTTAATAAAACTCCTAATGAGAGAGGGAAATATAACATAAGACTGCCAATATCCAAAGAAGTGAGACGTGTCAGTGCAGTGAGAATTAATAAAGTTTCAAAGGAAAACAAAAGATTTCTTCAAGATATCGGTTTTAAAATATAATATGCTTCAAATTACAGATTTACCACAATATGATACCTCTATTGAGGGTTATGAGATCCACAGTTACAATCCATACAATAATAGCTTTAAAGAAAATGATGAAATTAGAATACCCATACAACAGCAAGATTTATATGTATTACCGTCAGGTAGTTCCATTTACATAGAAGGATATGTAAATGTGTCAACTAAAGATGCAGCGGGAAAATTAGTAAAAAAAGATGTTGATTTTATAAATAATCCCATTTCATATTTGTTTCAAGATATTAGATACGAAATAAATGGTGTTGAAATCGATCGGATTAAAAATGTTGGTATTACAACCACCTTAAAATCGTATATCTCAATGAATGAAGGTGAAAGTAAAGCTGCAGCAGTCTGGGGATGGAACTTAGGTGGTACGAAATTAAGAAACGAATATTTTAGTGTTATCGTGCCATTGAACAGAATACTGGGATTTGCAGAAGATTACAACAAAATAATAATCAATTGTAAACATGAACTTATTTTACAACGAAGCAGCTCAGCATTGAACTGTGTGCTTATAGACAAAAATGATAACGTAGAAATAGATATACAAAAAATACAATGGCGTGTGCCGCATATTAAAGTTTCTGATCGTAATAAATTGTTATTGCTCAAAAGCTTGGAGAGAGATCGTTCTATACAGATAGCATTTAGAAATTGGGATTTGTATGAATATCCATTACTTCCAAGAACAACAAAACATTCCTGGTCAGTAAAGACAACTTCCCAGCTAGAAAAACCGAGGTTTGTAATATTTGGTTTGCAAACAGCTCGAAAAAATAATAAAACTAGAAGTTCTTCTATATTTGATCACTGCAATGTAAGCAATATTAAATTATATTTGAATTCTCAATACTATCCGTATGACTCACTTAATCTGAAATTTGATGAAGGTAAATACAGTATATTATATGAAATGTATGCTAATTTTCGTCAGTCGTATTACAACTTAGGCATTGATCCATTGCTTAGCTTAGACCAATTTAAAGAAATTGCTCCACTTTTTGTGATTGACTGTTCAAGACAAAACGATTCACTTAAAACTGGACCAGTTGACGTGCGATTAGAAATTGAATGCTCTGAAGATATTCAAAATAATACATCTGCCTATTGTTTAATAATAAACGATCGACTGTTCGAATACAAGCCGTTGAGTAATATTGTGAGAAAACTATCATGAATGTCATCGTAGATGTTCAAGGGTTTAAGAGTGAAGAAAATGAGTTTATTCCAAAAGAAATAGCAATAATGTACAAAGGACACGTACAAGTACTGTTGATAAAACCACCACGACCATTTTATGACTTGACGAGGAAAGAACGGTTACAAGTGGCTTGGATTGAAAAAAACAGAGGAATAAACTGGAACGAAGGCTTTGTACCATATTTTAATTATCAAGTAATCTTTGGGGATTTTTTAAAAAATAAATCTATATTTACGAAAGGAAACGAAAAAGTGTTATGGATAAAAGATATATTCCGAATTAATAATGTATACAATTTAGAAAGTAAGAACTGCCCGAGTTTGTTGACATTATATAACAATTATTCAGATTCATCTGACATTATAAGTTGTATGTATCATACCAATATATGTGCCTTAAAAAATGTGTTTTGCTTAAATAAATGGTGTAAAGAAAATCAAGTGTTTTGTCAGTAAGATAAAATAAGAACGATCTTAGTTTTACGAATAAATGATTATAGAATGTTAAACCTACAAACTTACTTACACATATTCTATTATTTAGGTTAGTGAAAATGTAAGTAATAGTAATGTAAGAAATGTATCATTGCTTATAAAACAATATTTGAATAATATAGAAATAAATATTTAAACTTGACCTACTTGCGAGTTTTATTTCTTTAACACTAAAAATATTAATATAGTTAACCACCTGCCAACCACATATTATAGTTCGACATCGAAAGCAAAAACAGCTTGTTATAATGAGCAGTTCATACTGAACAGCTTGTTAAAGGTAATGAGCAGTTCATACTGAACAGCTTGTTAAAGGTAATGAGCAGTTCATACTGAACAGCTTGTTATAATGAGCTGATCATACTGAACCGCTTCTTATAATCAGCAGTTCATATTGAACTGCTCTGTTTATTTACACACTCGAACAGATGCTACTGATGAGTATGCGACTACTATACAGGACTTTAATTAAAAAAAAAAATATGTTTGAATAGAAAACTATAAATGTTATTAGTAGACCATTTTATGACTTGACGAAGAAAGAATGGTTACAAGTGGCTTGGATTGAAAAACAGAGGTATAAACTGAACGAAAATTTTGAATAATTAAGTATATTATGGGGTTACAGAGGAATAATCTGATACTCGAATGGTTTAACTGTGGAATATAGGGTTATTCAGATCACGATTTGTGATCTGAATACCCTATATTCCAACTACTCGTCAAAAATGAATGAATGGGATCGACAAATGTCACATGATCAATCCCTTATACTAATATACAAAATTCTTCCGTAACTGGTGAGTGACTGACGGACAACGCACAGCCAAAACTACTGGTCGTAGAAAGCTGAAATTTAATGTGTAGCTTCCCTACACTCCGAGCACTAAGAGAGGATTTCCCGAAATTCCAACGGGAACGAAAAAAACGGGTACAAAGTAGCGGGTAAAAGCTATTATTATACATTGGCATTGCGACAATGGCACATTGTCTAGAATCTCTGGTGTGATGTTATGTTATGTGTTACTTTTCTTCTACATGAATGTTTTCAAGTCTTTATTACGTAAAAGTCAAAGCTATTGATTGTGAAACTTCGCGTGCTGTTTCGCAGCGATAAGTTCGCGTGAGAAACGCGCCAGGCTACTGCTGCATGTGGCGTTTGAGACGCTTGGTATCGAAATAATATGATTTGTTCACATAACAATATCAAAGTAAGAATCACCATCATCGTTTCAGCTGCTAGACGTCGTGACGCGGGTGTCCGCCAGATGCGAGAAGCGCTGGACCGGTCGATGCTTACATATGGCCATATTTTTATTCTTGTAAGTACTATAAAAGCAATTTTTTTATTGGTTTATAGCAAAATGTTTGTAGAGGATCAGTACTTCCCACTTTTATTAATGGCAAAATACACTGTTCTTGTGAATCAAGCTAAATAGAAAGTTGTTAATTTTAAAGACATTTTAATTATCGATAATTCAATATAAGACAATATAAGATTCTGAATAGTACCGACATAAGTGAAATAATAAACCTTACCACACGTTAAACATGATAAGGACAAAAAGCTGCGTATTACAAACATACAAATTAAATCTCAATTCTCGTTCCCTTACAACGAAAACCACTGCGTCAAATAAACCACTGTCGAATACAAGCCCACACGTTTCAGAATCTCAATGGACAGCAATTGTTCGGAAGTGAATGAGAACGTCCAACGTGAAGCAACAATTCAGTTTCGTGTGTGCTCGAAACAAAAGGTTTGCACAGCGAGCGGACGATCAGGCGGTCTGTAATGCGTCGCAGTTGTAGAGCATGGAATCTCCGTGTGCTACCGAGCCGGTAGCAAAGAGGCCGCAATTACGAGCCATTATTTTTTATTAGCCTGCACTTATGTCTCACTGCTGGGCAAAGGCCTCCGCTTTCTCCTTCCAAATCTCTCTGTCTTGGACGATCTCTGGCCAAGTTTAACCTGCAAACATAATGAGATTCTGAGCCATTATGATAAGTTTTTTTTAAATTATGGTTGGGCTCACGTTTCGTGTCGTATTCGTGTTGAATTACTCAGTTCATGGGTTGTGGAGATCAGATAAGCAATCGCTCCAAGAAAAATACTGGTGCTCAGCTGCATCCACTTAGACTGAAGCAGACTCATTGGGGTCTGCTTCCAGCCTCTGTATAAACTGAATAATAAAGTAAATAATGAATACGTTAAAAGAGTCTGGACGTATGCTCTTCCCAGCATTCTGTATAAATAACCTAAAAAAATAGCCATAAAATTAGAAAACCAAAAATTCTCTACAGATAACAAACATTCGAAAAGTCTTCTATAGCATTGAAAAGTCTAGAATGGGGGAGAGGCCTAAGTGTGGGTCCACTACCTGACAAAGCCCTGTGAGCGAGTAACTTATATCTCATCGATAGCGCACATTATCTTATCTCAAAAAGATTGAGCTCTATTTGAATGTTCTTTTTGATGAACGTATGTTGAGATAAAAAGTTTGAAATAAAAAAATTAGTCTAAGCGGATAGTCTAAGGGTAATTAATGAATAGTCATATTAGATATTGAAATAATGTTTATTAATTACCCTATGCTGATAGAATTTTGCAGGTAGAGATAGCTATCTGTTAAATTACAAAAATTGTGTTTCTCTTTCTGCAACAATTTGCGCGCGTTAGTGTTATCTTGGTTGAAATTAAAACGATAAAATTAGGTTAACATTCTCTTAAGCTGTAAAAAAATCAAACTTTTAAGTTAACGTAAAAAAAAGATACGGCTGTTTATGCCGCAAAAACCGTATATTTCGACACTCTCAAGGGAATCAAAATTTATAGGGAACTTTCCGTTGACCTATTCATACAATTTGGCAAGAAGATAGATCTTAGAGTACAAGTACAAGAAAAAGTCTGAAAATTGGGAATTTATAGTTTTATCATATTTTTTTTTTCCGATTACAAACTTATATTTTCGGTTGAAGAATTGACCGTGACGTACATTTACGTATGGGAGAACATTTGTTCAACAACAAAGTTGAGTTTGTCCTTCATCTTACCTGCTATAGTTTGCTTTCATAGTTTATAAATTTCCATAGGCAATGTGTACTCAGAAAAAATCAAGAGTTGATCGGAACCCTCGGTGCGCGAGTCTGACTCGCACTTGTCCGGATTTTTAGGTAATTTTCACATTTATACTATAAGTAAGAAAGGAAGTAGGATTTTCGTGCCCAAAACAAAAAAAAAGGTAAAATTTGAACTCAGTGTATGTACACTGAGCTCAAATTTAAACGGTACGTAGTCTTATTTAGAATCATCACAGGCGACAATTTCCATTACAAAATTCTGAGACTCACTTACACGCTTGGTTTGTTTGGTAATTGTCTCAAATAGTAGCCGCTGAGTGATCTCAGTGCTCTGTGGGCACCACCATCCATGTTAGGGTTTTCAGGAAAATTCAAGCCACAACTGGGCGCCAGTTTGGCGAGAGGCCCTCCGCTTTGTAGCTGATGAAGTCAACATAACGCTGACGTCAAAGTCAAGTCAAAGTCAATTCATTTATTTCAACTAGACCATTTAAAGGCACTTTTGAACGTCCAATTTACAGTTTCAAAATAAATTATCATAGAGAAGTACGGACAAGAAACATAGGTTTATTCCATAAATACTTAATTAACTATATACACTAGAAATAAAAACTAAATAAACCCTAAAATTGGTGTCAAAAAATTCATCCGCATCGCTGTCGACTGGAAGTGTACCCAAAAGACTGGCGGCATTGCCACGTTGTATGGCAATGCTTATTCTTTGACCAAGGTAAAAGCCAGCCCTTGGGTCACGTGAAGTGTCAACTAAGCGCCTTGAGAGATCAAGAAACTCGATAGTTACTCTTTTCAAATATAGGTTTTACAATATTTTGTACACATTAATCAATTGATTTATTGAAAATATTCATGCATTAAAATGATATAATACTAAAGACATTGAATCTATACAATGCAATTGTTAAGCTGTAAGAGAACCACGTAGGTTAATGTCTGAGATGGTATTTTGAAGAAAGAGTCACACAGATTTGAGTGGACCTGTCCAGACAGTGAGAGCATTTGTCAATATAACTAAATAATCTGTACATACTTTATTTGATTAAATATATACTTTACATAGTCGCTGCGGCTGTTAAGGCCCTCAAGCGGCGCAAATACTGTAACCTTATTGGGAATTACAGTTTTGAGCCGTTTGGGGTCGAAACGCTTGGATCATGGGGTCCGAGTGCGCGTCTCCTTTTCAAGGACATATCTCGCCGACTGATCGACACTTTGCGTGACCAGAGGGCTGGCTCGTTCTTTGCTCAAAGAATTAGCATTGCCATTCAACGTGGCAATGCTGCCAGTCTTCTGGGCACGTTTCCGGATGACAGCGATGCGGAGGAATACTTTGACGCCTGAGTGTACTTTGTTTTTGTATATGTACATACTTAGGTTTAGTAGATGTAAATAGTTTAAGTAAATAGTTTTAAGATAGTATATAGTTATATTACGTTAGTCAATTAAATAAATAAATGTATACTTTATTGTACACCTCATAATTGGCGCAGAACAGACAATTCTAAAAATAAGAGTACACAATGCGCGGTAACATCGCATGGGGCAGTCTCTTACTCACCACCACCACACCACCTTTGCTTTGACTGAACAATAGGAAAACAAGTGATTTTACATATTTATTCATTTATACTTAAATTTATGACATTATATCTGGACCTGACTTATAAGTACTGCCTAGAGCACGGCATTTCAGAAAACCCCCTCGATTTTGCGTTTAAACCGCTCCATGCGTTCCCAGCCTTAACGTTGTCGCGATAAAACAGCTAAATACCTACTAACTAAAATATTTTTGTTCAAATTAAAAGGTTGTTTAATCTTGATTTAATTAAGAATTATGGTTTCTTGAGCGTGAACTCGGGTCATTTGAGTCAATGTTAAGTCGTTGTATATCGAGGAGCATGACGCCATTATGAGGAATGAATAGAGGTCACGATTTGAAATGTAGCTACCTATAGGAATTCGTGTTTAAGTTCTTGATGATAGCACGAAGCTTCAAGACGGTTGAAGTTGCATGAGCGGTCTGTCAAGAATTCATGAGTATGATTGCGCGTTCAAAACTTAAGGGCAATGTTGGGTGTCCAGGGGCCCTACTATGAAGTCTTAAAACGATCGAGATTCCGCTCCAAGAGAGAGACGAAGCTATACATAGCGTATAGCACTATCCCTTTTACATCGTCGGAATTGGATGGCATTAGCATGTCATAGTAGGGCACCTGATCTTGAAACAGTTGCAATAGGTACCTCTCTACGGGTGTGTAACGTTTGATATAATAACAAAAGATCTAATGATCATATTACCTAATTTCATTTAATATCCTTTTGTTTAATATAACGATCAAATGATTTAATGAATTTTTGATATAATTTCATTTTATCTAATTTTATATGGTATATTTTGACTTCACGTAAGATTGTTGTATGAATAAATAACTACGAATTAATATGTTTTTTTTGTTCTTTCATATTCACCTCATATATACCTGCGCCAGATCCCTTCTATTGTTGGTGAATCATTTGGGTTAGATGAAGTTATAACATTATGAAGTTTTCTGATATTTACTTATTCACTACAGAATTTGGGCAAAAAATGAGTAAATATGAAAATTAGGTCAACTGAACATTAGATCACATGAAATTAGGTTATTTGTTTTTATAGCATATGAAAATTATATCATGTGAACGTTGTTTCAAGTGATAATATATTATCTGTTTTTATGGCATATATTACACACCCCCTATTTACATACCCCCGAATTCTGAATTATGAAGTACATAGTTGAGTATTATCATAATCTAGTTTAGCCATGAAACCTGTAAAAAAATTAGCATTAAAGGTGAGTTTAACACCTTCATAATCCTAAATACACAATTTAAAAACTCGTTCTTAGGATACCTCTATGTAACAAAGACTAATAACCATTTTTTCAACGACTGGGGCAGTATAAATCCCCAAAAAACTAGTGACTTACAAACGCACCTAAAACAGGACGTAACTTATAAAAAAAAGACAAACGCAAGGCTACGTATAATAAAGTAATATAAATAATTCCCTTGACTTTCACGGTAAAAATACCAAAACCATATTCTCATATCCAAAAATAGCCGACAAATCACGAACGAAAACTCGAATCAAGAAGTTATATCGGAAGCATGACATTCTACAAGACGTACACGATGCAATAAAGTGCTAGAACACTGAATACCGCAGCACAGCGCTTTAACTCAATACACAGCCTATCACCAAAAGGCAACGTCTTAAAATTGACTTTGCCACCGTAACAAGAATCGAATAAGTTGACACAAGCGTTCGCAGCAAATGAGATTCATCCGAGAACGTTTTAACATGATAAAGCCAAGGTAAATATTTTTCCAATATTTTCCTTGATGAAAACAAAGAGGAGAGAGTTGAGTAAATTCAGTTTATTACGGTATTAGTTTTTTTAAATATTTATTTGATGCAAATATTTGTTTAATCTGCATAAATGATGATAAAATAGAATACCTACAAATCACAGAACGATACAAATATACAAGTAACTTAAATGTACACCTCATGCAGATGGGGTTTACAATTTGAGGGTTAGCACCATCTTAAAAATTGGTTCATAATAGTGAATACAATGACTCCTTTTTATGTTTTGAGTTAAATATGTTACACCTTGCATATTCTTCTTGAAGTATCAATCATTACTTGAATGACAAGACAACCTGTCTCGCTCAACCAAATTCACTACCACGGAACTCGAAACAGATTACATGAGTGATACGCGTCTGAACTAGGCGTTACTCTTATCGTCAACCGTTGTCGTCTTGCGTGAGGTGGCACTTAGAATCGAGCATAGAGCACGGAATTACCGGCGAGTTTAGAGACGGCATTATCCATCAATCTATACTAATAAGCTGAAGAGTTTGTTAATTTGTTTGTCTCTCTCTCTCTCTCTCTGGAACTACTGGAACAATATTCATGAGGAATGCTCTAGTTACTATTAAAATTCGGAAGCCCTCAGCAACGTTTAAAATCTTTAGATTTACCTTCACCGTCCTATACAAATAGGTCGTACGATAAATTATTCATACTGAGAACAGCGAGCTCACAAAATCATAATCACGTCTTCTTGACGAATCAAGCCATGATTCAGTGACATTCTTAGTGTCACAGGTGAAAAAATTAGACATAAATGCGACCGTCTTTTGACGTCGTATGACGAATCATACGATTTAAAGGCTAACCGTGACCGCGGTCCGTCAGGAGCTCAAAATATATCTCGTACACTAACTCGTTCACACACGTCCGTGTTCGGGCCGAGCCTAGGACGTGTCAAGCCACGTTATGACGGACCACGGTCCGTCCAAGTCTCGGGCACGGTCCGGATATGTGTGGATCAACCTTGGCCTTTAAATCATTGGGCGGTAGTTTCTGTACGTCATACGTCATTTATGTATGTTTCTAAACGTCATTTGTGTTGTTGTGCAACTAAACGGTGACACTCTTTGTAAACGTCAACAATGCCGCCTCTAGCAGCCGCCACCATTGTGTCTCCTTGCTCTGTGGTATCGAGTACACAGAAGTGAAGGTTATCGCCATAATATTGTGTCGCACGTATTGGGAGCTGCCAAAATTGGCGTGATACGGTTAATAGAATGTCTGCTCCCAAAATCGATGTTGAGGTTTATGTTAAAGATATTGAAGGAAAATTGAGGATTTTTCGTATGATTTTGAAAGCGAGTTTATTTTGTAGAGGAGAACGGGTGCTCTTTTACACAATAAACTAGTCTGTTGAACATATTTTTGAAAGAACAGTACCAGCTTGCTCCGCGGTTTCACGTCAGATGCATATCCCACAATAACTGTGATATTTTTTTCGTGAATAAGCCTCAGCAATAGTATAGTTTTTCAATCACTGAAATAATTTTCATATTTTATATTTCCACATAGTATCTCCAACAAACAAACAATTTCACACCTTTATTCTTATTACTTTTGATATACCCCGATTTCTGAATTTAGAATTACATTTTGAGTAAATACTCGAAATGTCATTCAATCTCTGCTTAAGCCTGAACCTGTAATTAAGTATCAAAGAAGGGTTTGACGCGTTTTTAAATGCATATTCTCAATTCAGAATTCTACTCTAAATGTGACATTTAAGAGCGTTCATCCGTTAGAACCACGCTGGAGTCAAAATTGATGACTTCCGATGAACAATAAAACGATACTGAGTTAAATTCGTAGAAAAGATATTGACGTCAAATTATTAAGGATTTCATAAAATTAGTGCATGGCTAAAAAATATTTCCAAATGTTCGTACATATAGTTTTCTCATTAGAACAGTTTTTATTCAAGCATTTTTTTTAAACTAGCGGTCGATGGTCGATGGTCTACGAAGATGCTAGATAATACTAAAAAAAAAAACATATACGACAAACTCATAACAATATTACTATAAAAAAACGATAACTTTTACTAGTGCATCGCTGAAAAAAAAATCGTTATTACTGTAAGTTTTCAAACAAGAAAAGTTAACTCCAAAATGAAATTTTTAGCAAACATCCCTTGAAAATCCGAAGCAGGTATCATGACTAGGCTAGATAAAAACAGCGGGGCCACAAATCCCGTCTAAAACAGCCTTATACTATAAGCCCAGCATTTAAAAAGTGGGGCCACAAATCCCGTCTTAAATAGCCTTATACTAAAGCCCAGCATTTAAAAAGCGGAGCCACAAATCCCGTCTAAAACAGCCTTATACTATAAGCCCAGCATTTAAAAAGTGGGGCCACAAATTCCGTCTTAAACAGCCTTATACTAAAACCCAGCATTTAAAAAGCGGAGCCACAAATCCCGTCTAAAACAGCCTTATACTATAAGCCGAGCATTTAAAAAGTGGGGCCAAAAATCCCGTCTAAAACAGCCTTATACTAAAACCCAGCATTTAAAAACCGGAACCACAAATCTCACCTAAAACAGCCTTATACCATAAACACAGCATTTAAAAAGTGAGGCCACAAATCCCGTCTAAAACAGCCTTATACCATAAACCCAGCATTTAAAAAGTGGGGCCACAAATCTTGCCTAAAACAGCCTTATACTAAAACCCAGCATTTAAAAAGCGGGGCCACAAATCCCGTTTAAAACAGCCTTAAACTAAAACCCAGCATTTAAAAACCGGAGCCACAAATCTCGCCTAAAACAGCCTTATACCATAAACCCAGCATTTAGAAAGTGAGGCCACAAATCCCGCCTAAAACTGCCTTATACTAAAACCCAGCATTTAAAAAGCGGGGCCACAAATCCCGTTTAAAACAGCCTTATACTATAAACCCAGCATTTAAATACATAATGCATCGTCGTTTTATTTCCCAGTGCTATTTTAAGCAATCCCTTCTAAATTTGAATTCGTTGGGACATTTAGGAAAGGCAATGTCTATCCGCCTGTCAGTTTACGATTCGACACTTTCGGACCTCCCTTGAGACCGATATGTAAGAATTGTATATTTGTGACGTCATTTATACTTATTTTTTAACCGCTATGTATTTAAATGAGAACTGGGAGGAACGGGAAAAATATAGCGTTTAACCGACCCCAAGTAACACAAAATACAGGCAGGTATGGTTAGATAAAAAACAATTTTTTTCATGCATATTCCCCGTTTAGTAAGGTTATGATATGAAAGATCCTACCAAGTCTAACCATAATTATCCATATTCTTGCCGTTAAGTCAGTCCCAGATATTTGATAAGTTCCAGGTTCAAGGTTCCTATGGGTCTCGGTGTTACACGTGTGTCACACCAGCTCTCAGATACCTGTGAGTGGCTGCAAAATTCAGAATTCGGAGTTAATAATAATAATGATAATTTATTTCAGAACATAGTTCCATATAAAATTATAAGTAAGGCTTAAAAAACTATGTTAGTACCTTAAGAACTTGTAAAACTTAACTTCGCGTGTGGACTTAAGGGCAAATAAGAATTCAAAAGGTTCTATTCCAAACTTCGAATTAAAGAACTAGGCCGTTTGCCACTCAATTTCATTTAAAAAAATATTTTTACAAGACGTCTTATCATCTTGAAAAGCCTTAAAAATGAAGCAACCTGTAAATTGCTGCTTCCATAACTCCTAAACCAGCTCGATTAGTCCGTAGAGATTATTTTCGATTAAATATTTTATGCCACGTCGCAAAGTTCCTAAAAGCAAATTTTCTGGATCACTGAACAAAATAATGCTTAAAGATTGGGTCCATCGATATGGCATAAAAGGCGAGATTCATTTTAGGTTATCAGTTCATAACATTGAGTGTTTATTCAATGTTAAGAACCTGTTTTAGGGTGCTGATTGAAATCTTGATTAGCCGTGACACGTCAAACGTGATATGGCTGCATTGAAGGGTGCCCCACAACCCATTCTCTGGCACCTCTTCACGGACTACAGGCACGATCTGATACAGAACATAAATTATGTACATAGATAGAAGTTTTATTATATTTAGGAAACTATGACATAACATCATCTTCCTGAAAGCAGTTAAAAACAAGTTTGATGATAACCTTACCCATAATTTTGTTGCTTCCCAATCAAAGTTGAAAGTACACAATTTTACCGTGTACTCAAAACAGAAGTTAATCTTTGAGAACATTCAAAGGTTGGCTGGTAGATATTGCTATCGGCGATAATACCACCGCCACTATACCCATAGAATTAAGTTTATACAAAAATCTTTCCATGTATTACAGCCATTAACTGGAATTCAAATAGTTTCAAAACGTTTGTTATATTCGGCACCATTTAGTTTCCTCGTCTACCTTTGAAAACTACCTACTATTAAAGGCATAACCGAGAACTTTATAAAGAATCTGAAACCTTTCTCCTCCGGTGCTATAATCTTAGTATGCTCGTTACTCGTTATCACCCCGACCTAAATGATTACTGTACTTAGCTACTTTGAGAAATCTTTGGTAGAACTTTCTTCAGGTTTATGGTTTCGTGTTTACAAAGTGGTTTACTTTGCAAGGTATTTCACATAGTGCTAAATAAATATGGCCACTTCGACTCGACATTTTAGCAAAGTATTCAATAAATTCAGGTTCTTGAAAAATAATTGTTTGTTTGATAAGCTCGGATAAGCTCTTGCATTTCAATACGCCCTTTTGCTAACTTTGTCTAGATTGGCTTGTAGTCTAACTTCTAACGTCCCATGCGAGTGTTATATACAACGTGTAACAGAATAAACGTAATACCTCTTAAGGGATACCTGTTACCATGTGACCAACCGCGAAATCGCGACAAAAAAATCAGCTGTTCAGTAGATTTTGTCGAGTAATGCGCGCAGAAATGTATGGAGGTCGATTTTTTTTCGCGATTTCAATGTTTGTCCCATAGTAAAAGTTGTTCATAATGATGAGTACAATGACTCCTTAACAGGTATTGCGTTTATTCTGTTACACGTTGTATAAGGTCCCATCAAAATAGGTGTAAAAATTTTAAGATGGCGTTCAGTACGTCTAACCAAAGATATCCAAGCAAAAATAAAGCACTGATTTAAGTGGTTTTATTTTGACCTAAAAACATTTATTTTTGGCACAGTAGAATAAACACATCCATTATGGGTAAGTAGGTACTTGACGTGTGCACGTAAACCTGCAAATTTGTAGCAACAGAATCATGAGATAACAAAGACATGAATGTGTTTATGCATTGGGTAACCACCGTATTAGTGTATTTTCGTTACAAGATTTTTTTTCTTGAAAGTATCTAATGCGTTTTTCTAATTATTATTTATTACCATGGTCCTTATTTTGGTGGTCTGAATGATTTCAATTCAATTCAGTTTGTCCATTTATTTTAATGGGACCTTATACAACGTGTAACAGAATAAATGCAATACCTGTTAAGGAGTCGTTGTACTCATCATTATGAACAACTTCATCATTATCAACATCTTTCTTTCTTTCTTTCTTTCTATATATCTCAATAAAATAAGCAAATATTAAGAAATTTTGCCTCACGTAAAACCGATATAATTTAGAGAACAAACATTTCATTACTACCACTTTGACGTAATCGTGCTTATTAATGTCCAGTCGATTTGAACTTACCCTGGAACCCAGAAAATTAAAAAAAAAGTTACTTCACAAGTTTAGTATGTATCATCATCATTACACACAACACGCATTAAATCTTCGTTCACATAAATCTTGAGCATGAAGAAACCCTTCATTCCTCAAACCCACTTAAATCCAACCGAGACGTACCTAACAGCCTTTTTTTTTTTTTTTTAACGATGGGAAATCATCAAATGACTTCTTCCGCTCTGGGTGGAGCGGAAGGGCGTGTCAGACTCTTACTGACTAAAACCCATCCGTGTTCCTTCGAAAGCCCTTTGCTTTCCAGGGCCGCGGTGACTCTTTCGAACAAATTCCGCAACCCTGGCAGGCTCTGGCCCTAGCGGGTCCCGTCCTCTATGCTGACATCTCTTTGAGGCGCGCGTGAAACACAACGCGCCATCGACCCGGGCCTGGTGGTGATCGGACAGCGAGCCACCCAATGCTCGCCGTCCGCAGGCCCGCGCCTACGGTGGCCGGGGATCGCCCTGCGACTCCCGACGCCCGGGGCGTCTTCTCCTGTTGCGGCGGTTGGGACGAAGGCCTTGCCTTTCCCTCGCGCGGTCCGCCTCCTCCTTCGCTAGCATTACTGCTTCGCAGAAGGAGGTGACCGCTTCCCAAGCCTCCTCGCTCCGGACCATGGATTCAACCAGGGCCGGACGCGAGAGGTTGCCGCCGCCGATCGCCTCGACGAGGACACGGCGGTGCTCAGCCCAAGCAGGGCAGATCTCCACCGTATGCTCCACCGTATCCTCCGGGCGATCCTCACAGTGCTGACACCCGGGCGTGTCCTCCCGCTTTATCCGAAACAGGTACCTCCCGAAACAGCCGTGTCCGGTGAGCACCTGCGTCAGGCGGAAGGTGAGGACGCCGTAGCGCCTCTCCAGCCACTCCTCAAAGAGGGGTCTTATCGCCGCAATTGTGGCGTGCCCAGCGCTGGGTTGCGATAGTCGCCGTCTCCATACCGCCATGGTATCCTGCCGGAGCTCCGTCCGCCGCGATGCAATTTGCCGCGGCAGCGGAGTTTCACCCCGGCGAAGCGCCTCCACGCGCCACGCGTAAACGTGCGCGAGGGCTTTCGCCTCCAGATCCCATGGCGGTAATCCGGCAAGGAGGCTCGCCGCCTCGCCGGAGACCGTGCGGTATCCCCGGGCCAGCCGGATGGCCATGACCCTATAGATTGTCAATACCTAACAGCCTACTCATCGATTTCAAAACATCTCGTCTAGGTATCCCTCGACCTAGAAATTAAATCAAGTATGTCCAGCTTACTACGGTTCTACTAGAAATCTATTTTCTATTTTTAGTCCCATCTACGTCCATATGTGTAGATATAGGATAGATTCGAGGGTCGTACAAAATCAAGACGTTATGCTGTACCCACACGGTAACGTTTACGCTTTTTTTGACCCTAAAAATATTACTCGGAAATTGTCTTCACTTGTAGCTCTTCTTGTAAATTTTATTAAGGCAGTTTAGTTTTCAAAAATAGAACCAGAATTTATTGAAAAAATAATCTTTTCCGTTACTGACTGACTGAGTGAGTGACTGAGTTACTGACAGACAACGCACAGCCGAAACTGTTGGTCGTAGAAAGCTGAAATTTGGCACGTAGCTTCCCCACACTCTGTAGGCGAGCACTAAGAGAGGATTTTCCGAAATTCCTCCAGAAGTGGGAAAAAACGGGATTTACGAAGCCGCGGGCAAAAGCTAGTTTTATTATATGAAGCAACAATAATTTTGTAGGCCCTCTGAATCAATCCTCTTCACATGCAGCTTTAGCAAAAAAATTGCCAAAATAAAATCCACCCACGAGTTTCAAACAGAACTAATTGTGCTGAAACTCATTCTAAGAATACCATCCAAAAAACTACAAACACGAACAAGGTTACCCAAGGTCAAGACCCCAAAGTAACAAAACAAACACTTCATACAATGTGCAAAATATGCGGCATCATAACGCTCACATGCGACGAGGCCAGGCAGACATCTTCTAGTTTAATTCCATATCAGTTATGTGGAATATGCTCAGGTAAGCAGCTATCCCTTTGTGGGCAGGATCAAAGGATCTAGCTGGGTCGGTGGGGATTAATACGACGTATTGAATAGTACGCGAGGTAAGTGTGACTGGATGTGACAGGGCAGAATGTTGGTTGTAAATTGATGAGTTGGCGGAAATTGGAGCAGTAGATGGGAGTTCCAGACGCTCCTTATTATATGGCTATGTTGGGTTGTATAGCGAAGACGTAAATAACAATCATGGCAAGTTTCATGCCAGTGCGCAATTATATACTTCCAACGTCTAAACACAGTTTTTAAACAGGGAAACTTATTTATAATTGCTTGAATTATTGCTATCAGCCATCATGTTAAGTCTTTTGCAATATACCATTGTTATGATTATTTTATGTTTTCATAGCGCGTAGTTGGTATTTCAGTAAGTAGGTAAGAGGTCTCTCTCCAACCCAGAACAATCGTCGCCTGACAATTAATTCAATTTGCTGTTAAAAAAAATATCTTGCTGTTAAAAATAAAAATGTTTCTATGTATGAAAAATGATAGGTTAAGGCACTATGAGAAAGACGGATCCATTATATCTTTTTATACTACACAGAATTATAAATGGTTCCATTCATGCGCAATTTGTTAACTGTTTTAACTTTGGGACTGCCATCGTAGCAAGCGACATTGCCTATATCCACCCTAAATACCACCTTTATTACCTAACACCTATGGCAAGGCTATATAATGAAAGATCCAACTTGATGGATTACCCTATCGAAGTTTTGTCTATGAGTATCGCTTCATATAGACGTTGCCTCTATAAACACTGCGAACAATGTACGTCTCATCATCATCATGTCAGCCGAGAGACGGCCACTACTGGATATAGGCCTTTTTTTTTTTTTGATGTCGGGTGGAAATCCTCATGGATGTCCTCCACCCTGGGGCGGGTGGAGGGGTCTGTCAGACTCTTACTGACTAAAACCACCCAGGTATTCCATCTTCCACCTACGCCGGGGATCGCGGGAACGTATGCGACTTCCGCAATCCCCGGCTGGTGCCGGACCCGGAGCCGGAGTGAGATGTTTGACTCCCCCCGCTACGTCAAAGAGGGGCGCACGGGAACACCACACTGGATATAGGCCTCCCCCAAGTGTCGCCACAACAACCGGTCCTGTGCGTCTCGCATTCATCGGCTATCTCCTCGGCTCGTCTATATGGCTCAAATTGTCTTGTTCTTGCAGTTTTCTGGATTTAGGTCTAGTGGCACAATTTTTATTTTTTCTTCTCGTCTTTAATATTCATTATGTCAATGTCATGCATACCTGTTATTTTCTTTGTAACTGAAATTCCGATTTAAGATGTTATTTTATTTGAATTGTAAGTGACAGTGCTGTTGGTGTGCGAATAATAAATAAATATATAAACACATATTATCTATAAGAAAAGTAATGCTTTTTAAATTATTTACTAGGTATTTACCACCTCTTTTGTCATGACAGCCAACTCCATATTTTTTCAAAATACGCCTTATACAAACAACACTTCACAAATATAACCCTTGTCACTTCCAGTACCTTTACATCTTTAATCGTATACGACACACAATCTACAGAGATCGGATTATGACACTTAAATACGGGTCCTTTGATAACCGCAGCTGTTTCGCTATCACGATTAATATTGGAGTTTTTATGTTTTCGTTTTGCGGTTCTATTTCATGTTCTTAATGAGATTTGTTTCTTTTATTTCTTTGAGTCTGAGTTTAGGTATCAGTAACTGTAGATGATAATGTGTACTAATGTGTTTTTGTGACAACTTTGTCGCAGATTTCGCTCTTTTAGGTTGAAGATCGTGCTGTTTTTGGGGATAATCTAAACTAAAATGCTGAGGGTTGATTTTTAAACAGTCGGATTTTTTTCCTGAATAATAAAATATTTTTTGTACACATGCTGTCAAATCAGCTTTTTATAAGTATCTGATTATTGAAAAGCCGGTCCTTGAGATTTTTTGTTAGTTACTGATCCTATTACACAAATACTTAAATTTTTAGTAAACTACACTATTTCCGAGTGTCACAGTTTATATTTTAAATCGTTCCTGTGGGATAGGTCTCAGGAGCGAAGCCGTGGAAGAAAGCTAGTATTTTGACCGACTTCAAAAAATGAGGAGGTTCTGAATTCGTCGGAATCTTTTATTATTTTTTTTTTTTAATGTATATTCCCCGATTACTCGAAGACGCCCAGACCGATTTGGAAAATTATTTTTTTGTTTCAAAGGGTAGACTTCTCAGGTGGTTTCATAGTTAGGTCAGGTCAGGATCTGAATTTTACTTTCAAGGTAAGTAAATGAATATGTATGTTTGCTACACACAATCATTAAAATCATTGTACTTATAAACAATTTTGTATTCCAAGCAACATTTCACTACCAAAGTACTGATTTCATTCAAGTGCTGTTTCATATCCTAGTACCGCTCTCAAAGAACCATCTTAGCCAATTTGCCGTGAGGCGAACTGCATTTCAGCAGCAGGCTACACATTTCAAGTTCTAAATCTAGATATTTTGTAGAGCTTTCACCCTACAAAATATCTAGATTTAGAACTACATTCTTCCTTGTAACGCTCCATTCCGATAGCATGCGACGTCATGACGAAAAAGGAGAGCATCTGCCCTTTTGTGCAAACAAGACGCGTCTATTTTTTTTTAAATGATTGCTTTTGTGCTCGAGTTATACTTGTCAAAAGCTTTGTATTATCTTATAACGGGCTCATTGGTTGAAAAATAATTAATAGATTCCAAAATTCAAATTCTCTATTATTAACTAGATTCTAAATTCAAATTCTGTATTAATAAACTAGATTCTAAATTCAAATTCTGTACTAAATTCTAAATTCAAATTGTGAAGGTATAAATAGTTTTTAAACTAAGCATATGGTTATTTTTATCATGAATAAATGTTTCCCTTAAATATTCATAATTTAATGCCTGTAAATATTTCAGCCCGAGAGCAAGAAATAGCTTTACAAGACGAAAAGCACTATACCTTTTCGCAACGGATCCATGATGGTAATGAAACATCCAATTGGGGAGCCAGATTTTTATTTCCATTTAGTGTATTGGTCTGAAAGAAAATTTTCATACTTAAAAACATAAAAATTCAAGTCACAATATAATCTCAGTGACACTTGTCGAAACTGAGTAATTTGAGGTGTTTTTAACAGTTTACGAGAGCAAATGCGAACACTCCTTTAAATACGAAATTATCTCCCAGATACACCCTTTTCTTTTATAGCGCTGTTTCTGTAGGTACACTGGAAGGTACTGTTGTGACATCATAGTACAGTGGCGACCTCATTACGGATGCGTGCAAATAGGCCGCCAAACTGTCTTCGTGTTTCGTTTGTGTTTCGAAATTGTCTCGGTATGGCATGATAGGGGTCTGTCTGTGGGTAAATATCTTTTGAGACATGTGCCATTTGATGTTTAAGGTCAGGGACATTTGCAAGTCTCACGTCCATACCAAACGAAGAAGATATACAAATGTTGTATGTACCAAAAGTTAATTTATCGCTTTTCCTGAAAGAAAATCTTTTAGGTCAAAAGCAGAGTAATCTATACATACATACAATATTATAAATGCGAAAGTTTGTATGTTTGGATGGATAGATGGATGTTTGTTACTCAGTCACGTCAGAACGGCTGAAGGGATCTTGATGAACTTTGGCACAGATGTAGATTATAGTCTGGAATAACACATAGGATATTTTATCCCGAGAGTATGTTCCCTTGGGATACTTTTCGAGCCGCTGGCGGTAGTTAGTATATTACAATGAATGTCAATGCATTAGAATTTGACACTACACAAATCATTCACGTAACCAATCATGTACGTCATTTGTTCATACGGCTAACAGCTCCAAACATAATCAAAAGCGATGGATAGGTATACATTATTTGAAATGACCTGTTTACAATTAATAGAATTTTTTATTTTGATCAAGATTTATCATTTATTTGCAATAATCCGGTGACGAATAGATACAAGTTAGCTTACTATTTATTTAAGATTTGTGTTTAAACGCCTGCCAGAAAAGTATCTATTTTACTAGATACCAAATACCTGCCAGAATAGATGATGCTCACCAAAAGGCGTATTCGAGTCCCGCGAAGCGCGGCTCTATGGTTTAAAAAAAACAACCACGAAGGGGATAGTGGGGTCTGATTCACTCGCTTCGCTCGCTCACTAGACCCCGCCATCCCCATCTAAATTAACCTGTCTGAGTCGGGGTGTCCCAAGTCCCGAGCTCGCTTAGCTCGCTCTTGCATCCAAGTTGTCCTAGTAACAGAAGTAACATTGAATTTCAGGAAAACAAGATTTGGTTAGCATTTATCCATTTTGGTAGGCAAAAAATATATGAATACAACACGTACAATTATTCTGATGAGTGCATAATTATTTTGGAACTTAAAACGTTGTTTTTTAGGCACCTCGGTATAGAGTGGGTTTATTTTTTTTGAAGTTAACATATTTTACTTGGTACGCATTTAAATTGTAGCCTTTATTTGAGTACATGAAATACCTAACTTACATATATACCGACCAAGAGTCAGAAATACCTAAGAAACACGTTCAAGCACGAACCTCTAGAATCCATTACCTAGCTCAGCGGGTTACCTAGACCTCTATCTCCGAGCTAACCTTACCGCCATATAGTTGTCTCATAAATCGTCCGAGATTTTGGACAGCAAATTAATTAATTTATGTAAACTTTAGTTCAGTAACTAGTTGTGAGTGAACGTTCTTGAGTGTTCGGTCATTAATCGTAGCCGGGTGCCGCGTCCAAGTTATTGCACCGGTTCAGATTCACGGAGCCTGGTAATGGTTTAAGTCTTTGTCTTGGTTATGGAGTTGTTTTAATTAGATTTTGTATTGGGATGTGTTCAAGTTCCATCTATGCCCATTTATTTGTCTGCTACTTTTTTATCTTAGAAACGCTGATTGGATTGAGATAAGAACTAGTGCACACGGATCTTCTATCTAATCTAATCTAATACCTTTATGCGAGTAATTCTTTTATATGTGTATATGCCACCGGAAAATAGCAAACTCCGTAAGATTATTAAATATATATAAAATGTCGCCGGTTTATGTCAGTCCACAATTTCTCGGAATGACTCCGCGAAGTTATAGACTATCAAATTTTGATGCGTAAAATAGTATTCCAAATGTTCAGTTGACAATTTATCGAGAGTTTACAATCTCTCAAGTTATTTTATAATCTTACGGAGTTTGCTATTTTCCGGTGACATTTATATAATTATAATCTGAAACTCGGAAACGGCTCCAAGAATTTTCATGAAATTTAGTATGCAGGGGGTTTTGTTGGCGATAAATCGATCTAGCTAGGTTTCATATTTAGAAAACGTTTATCGAAAAAAGAAAACTAAAGCTCGGTCATCCAAGTACTGATCTTTATTAGGTCATAGAATACTTTTTATCTCAAAACCCTTTTCGCTCTAGCGAAGCTAATCTAATGCATACTGTTTACATATCCTGCCAGTGTTTATTCAACGATCAACCGAAACAATATACCACATCATGTAGGGTTGGTACCTTTCTATGCAAACATTATGTACATAGAAAGGTACCTGCATATTATGTATAACATGACATAGTATTTTCTGCATTAAATTCTATAGAGTACCTAGTTGCTCTTTTGTCTTTGTTGTCTTTTGTCGTGCCTAAAAACAGTCGCACGGGTCGATCTTCAAGGTTAAGCAACGTTTGCCGGGGCCAGTCTGTGGATGGTTGACCATCTTAACATACCGAGATTCCTCAGTGCCTCGGAAAAAACGCTAAGCCGTTGGTCCCGGCTGTTATTTGTAGATCTTTGGCAGTGGCTACGAAGTGTCAGAAGCCGAAAAATCGGACTCCAGTCTCGCCAAGAAGTACTGTGTTACCCAGTTCATGGGTTGTGGAGGTCTGGTAGGCAGCCGCTCCACGTAAAATACTGGTATTCAGCTGAATCAGGTTTGACTGGAAGCCGACCCTAATATAGTCGGGAAAAGGCTATGCAGATGAGTTGCTCTTTTGTCTGCAAATGCCATGATTCCGTTATGAGAGAGAGAGAAGGAGCTATTCAAGAAGAATAGCGCTATGCCATTTTCACGGTGGAATCATGATGGCAATAACATATCATAGTAGCAACAGGGATTGCCAAGTTATTAATTAAGTATTGATCGGACACTTTTTACTTTAAAACCTGAAAACCTGACAAACTTTAGCATTAAAAAAAAAAAAAAAAAAAAAATACAACATACGTATTTACACTTCAATATCTAAATTTGCTTTTTTTTCGCACATTTGTTTTTTCTTTGCTGTTTTCCTTTCTTATTCTATATACGTACATCTGTGCGCTCTAATTATTATATCTTAATGTTAGATATTGTTTCTCAGTAAGTGAATTATGTATGCAATTCTTTATGAGAAATAAAGTACTTAAATTCGCATACAAATGAATTCCAAGAAAGCAACACAAGAAGGAAGAATGTTTTGTAATACACAACGTGTAACTAAATAAACGCAATATCTTACAAGGGGTCATTGTACTCATAGTTATGAATAACTTTTGATGTAGGATAACACTGAAATCGCAAAACTATATCGACTGCCTCATATTTTTCTGTGCGCATAGGTACTCGACAAAATACTACTGAAAAACTGTTTTTTTTGTTTGGTCAGATATTAAAAGTTGTTCATAATGATGAATATACCTTTTTGGGTAAGGGAAATACCCTTTTCGGGTATTGCGTTTATTTTGTTACACGTTGTATATAATATATATGTATGTATGTAATATCCACGGAATATTGAGTCCATTTATAAGCAAATATCAACCCATTCATACAAACATTTTGGATACAATGTTTACGAATTTATGTATACATAGAACCAAGTATGTATGCCATGTTTAAATCTGCATACAAACGCAGTAGAGTTAGATCAAAATGGAAGCAACAACCCTTTACTGTTTTCCCGGGAATGTTCCTACCTACTACTTCATCTGAACTTATGTAACAAGAGGTCAAACGAGTAGTACGGATTGGATCAGAAATTTTCATAAACTAATAGAAGGTACACAAGCACTGAGGTGTATTTGTGATCCCTGAAAAAAAAACGCTCCTGTAAAAAAAACCGTTTCCGTGGGATAGACCCCACAAAAACGGTTTTTTTGACGGGAGCGAAGCCACGAAATAAAGTTGGTCATTTATATTCCAATAGTTTGATTGACTTCCTACTATTAACAAACTGTTATAATTAATAAATAAAAAAGACTGTAAATAAACTCTACACAATAGCTGATACATTTCACAATATCGACAGCAAAAGAGCAAGTACCGTCCGCTAAAATGAAATCGCTCACAAATGCAAATCACATTAGCTGACTGTACTTTTTCCTCTGTGCAGTCTCATCCGAAATAGACTTTGTTACAATAAAGTGCTAACAAACTGGAATTGGAGTGTATTTACATAATTCAATTTGATTTAACGTATACAAAGAGCAACTGTGGACAAGTATTACCGACCCCGACTTACGTTTTGTAGGTTGTGAGTTCGGTGAGGATCGCTCGGAGGATACGCTGGAGCATACGGTGGAGGTCTGACGAGACGACGGAGGACCTCTCGCGTCCGGCCCTAGTTCAACCCATGGTCAGGAGCGAGGAGGCTTGGGAAGCGGTAACCTCCTTCTACGAAGCAGTAATGCTAGCGAAGGAGGAGGCGGACCGCGCGAGGGAGAGACTAGGCCTTTGCTCCAACCACCGCTACAGAAGAAGTCGCCGTCGGGATTCGCAGGGCGATCCCCGGCCACTGTAGGCGCGGGCCTGCGGACGGCGAGCGTTTGGTTGCTCGCTGTCCGATCACCACCAGGCTCGGGTCGATGGCGCGTTGTCATCATGATGTCAGCATAAGAGACGGAGCCCGCTAGGGCCAGAGCCTGCCAGGGTTGCGGATTTGTTTGAAAGAGTCATCGGCCCTGGTACGCAAAGGGCTTTAGAAGGAACACGGATGGGTTTTAGTCATAAGAGTCTGACACTCCCTTCCGCTCCACCCAGAGCGGAAGGGAGTGTCATTTAGTGATTTCCCATCCTTAAAAAAAAAGCAGTGAGAAAATTATATTTTTTATTGTAACGTATACAACTTTATTTATTTATTTATTAAAACTTTATGCACAAGTAAAATCACTGTACAAAGGCGGACTTAATGCCTTTCTTTTTTAACTTTCGAGCTTATCCGAAGATTGTTCATCAAAGAATTTGAATATAGGGGCTTATTTTTTGTTTTTTTTTTGCTGTTTTTGCTAAACAACTATAAAAAAATGTAGGATGTTGTCTCGGTGCTGTGTGCTTAACAGAACTTATTACAATTATCATCATCCGAATCAGCCAAAAGACGTCCACTGCTGAATATAGGGTTGCCATAATCGCAACACTACAATGACAAACAAATAAATAAATAAATGAAGTTCGAGGAAAATAAAAAAATTGCACCCGACATTATATTTTTCCCTGAACTTGGTATCACAATAAATTACCGCCGTTTTAGACACAAATCTCACGACGCAATGAACCATAATACACTAGATGTCTGTTAATATGGCACAGAAGATATCATAGATATAAAGAAAGCATACTTTTATTATAAGAAGTGTTTAGACTGAACAGGTAGGTCAAAAAACATTTTTTTACAAACGACCTTTAGACGAATTCGACAGGGAAGGAAAAAATATTGGCAGCATAATGGGGACATAGACATGTTTAAAGAAATCAATTACTGCCATTCATCATACCTGCCGAAACGCCACTGCTAGACGCTAGACATCTCTAGACGGGTTGCCATAATCACCATGCTTAGCAGACGGGCTGGTGATCGCAGTGTAGCTGTTGCAATGCAGAGAAACACTGATAATGCTGCTGCCCATTCTCTGGTGAGTCCCTTAGTCACCTCTTGCGACACCCGCAGGAAGTGATGGGATGGTGCTATTCTTTTACGTTCGACACCAAACAGCAAACTGCCATTGATCTGGCAAATCTAAATTGAAAGAGACGTTATGAAAGCCCATTTGAAATGACAAACCAAGATCGTTTGACTCGGCGCAGGAAAGTGAGGAGACCCAAATCCAAATAATACGATAACAAGAGGAAGAAGAAGAAGATGAGTTTGTCTCTATCACTCATACAATCTGTTCCAGATTTTGCCTAAGGCCACGCTTCCATCTATAACCATCTCGCATGCAAGTTGCATTACATTGCACGTAACCATACACGTAACCAAGGCATGAAAATGTTGGCAATCGCTCGATCTTAACCCGCAATGTAATTAAAATTGCCTGCGAGTTGCTTGCAGGTTGAAACGCTGTCTAAACTCTATGCATGTTGTCTAGCTCCATGAGACTTCCATACGAAGTGCGTACCTTTTTTTTCTTCTGACTAACCGAATGCCCTTTGCGTTCCAGAGCCGCGGTGACTTTTCAAACAAATTCCGCAACCTTAGCAGGCACTGGCCCTAGTGTGCCCCATCTCCCATGCTGACATCTCTTTGAGGCGCGCCTGGAACACAACGCGCCGTAGACTCGGGCCTGGTTCTGATCGGACGGCGAGCCACCCAACGCTAGCCGTCTGCAGACGCCTACGATGGCCGGGAATTGCCCTGCCACTCCTGACGCTCGGGACGTTTTCTTCTGTTGCGGCGGCTGGGGCTGTGGGGTAAGCGTCTCCCTCATTCGATCGGCCTCCTGCTTCACTAGCATTAATGCTTTGCAAAAGGTGTCCGCTTCTCATGCCTCCTCGATAGGATGCACGTACCTACTATTCCTATTATGTAGGAAACTATCTCAAAGCCTTTCTGCCAAGAATTACCTTGGGTTAAAAAACCCTTTGAAAAATGCTAGTTGCTTTCAGCAGCCTGAAAGCCTTAACTTAGTTCTCACAAGATAGTTCAATCAACCGTACATCGTCTATCAAAATCCACGTTCACTTTAACCAAGCTTTTATGATAAAGCCAACCACACAATTTGACACTGACAGCTTTAAGCCATAGTAGTAAGAGTGGTTTTAGTATTTCTGATGTAACCTGTAGGCCTAGTTTGAACAAGCTTAGGAAATGTAAACTAAAATAAACCAGTTAACGGGTTGTGGAGGTCTGGTAGGCAGCCGCTCCACGTAAAATACTGGTATTCAGATTCAGCTGAATCTGGTTTGACTGGAAGCCCACCCCAATATAGCTGGGAAAAGGCTAGGCTGATGATATACTCTCGAATTAACCGACGATGTCACATTTACATCGTCGCGCGTTCGCGCAAGCCCCCAGAAAGGAAATACCCTAACAAAGTTACCAGCGCACTACCAACAAAATTTGTTTGTTTCACATTGCGCGGTTAGACCGTGCATTATTCTATTAGTGCCCGTAGCACAGGTAATGGATCCGCGGAAGCGGCTAAACTATCTCGCTCGTAACAAACTGTGTTTGGAGTTTGTGGGCTTTCAGGAAACACGTGGGAGGAAACGTTAGCTGTTTTGTGGGAGATACATTAGACATACTACATTTTCAGTGTGACCCACTCGGAATTTTTCGAAAAATAGAATAACATTTTAATAAGAAGTAGCGCTCCAGACAAAGAGACTTTCAATTAATTAGCGATCACGATCATCAAAAGTCAAAAGTGATATATGCTATTTCAGTAACGCATGCTTAATCCATATCAATCCCACATGGAAACTTACTCAACTAAATGTTTATTGAATTTTAGTGTTAAAAATCCTAAAACAACAATGGTGCAAACGCAAAAGATATTGATGAAATCACCAAACCCTGTTTGGTCTATGCCATCCGTTTCTCAGTTACACTACCGCTCATAATTATTGGGCTACTCAGAAAAATATACTTTGACAAAGTTCGAATAAATGAAATGACATCATAGTAATTTAACGAACACCACTGTTTTAAACCGATATCCAAAATAGGAGGAGGTTTTTTTTCAATGTTTCTTGCCTCATAACTCCGTCATTTATGAAACGATTCAAAATATATCTGTTTTGTGTTAAGGATATACTTTCCAATTGCTCCCATAGAAACTTCATCAAAATCGGTTCAGTAGTTTGGTTTTTAAAACAAAATAGCGGGAAAAAATATGTCATCCAAGTAAACGAAGTTGCGTATTTTGCGTTCCTGTGAGTCTATGACTTTCCAGTAGTCTTGTTAGGTGTGGGGTTCCAATAAAAAGTGAAAAAAAACACTATTTAATACGGAAGTCGGTTGTACTTTTTTGTTAAAATTTTCTTTTTTAAATTTTAAACTCGTCTATACATGCTGAAATTGTAATGGTTGTTTTCCCGCGGCAGAACGATTAGCCATCAGTAGTTCTACCGAAACATAAAGTTCAACTTAAAAAATGATTTAGTTTTCAAATAATTAGAAAAAATATTCATAAACTCGAAAGAATGAGAAGCAGAATTGTAACTCACTAGACGTGACGTAAGTACTACTCTTTTGTCGGTAGAGCGGCGGCGCGCCAACAAAGTGAAAAGCGATTTATAAATGTTCAGAGCAAAATAAGCTCTCACGTGAGTGCATCCCCGCCCATTGCGCGCGGCATCCTTTTATGTTAACTTATTCGGTACCTATTGTGTTTCATTTAATCAGTAGTACCTAAGAGCTGGTTGATAAGCGAAGGGCAACGATCGCTGCCGCTTGTCGCGAAACTATCGCGTTCGAAGTCGCTTTCGAATTTTGTTTATCACAATTGTTATACTGCCATTTCTTGATTTTAAATTTATTATTTTTCGTAAATTGATTGTAATATTACAAAGACAAACTCATTTCGCTGCTGGAAAACAACCATTAAAATTTCACGCCGTATACCTTTGTTTTATTGACAGCCTCACAAAGCTTCAGCCTCATAAAATGCAGGTGGCCAAATACTTTTGAATGGTAGTAAATGTTTTTGACACATTAAAATTCAAGCTCAGCCAGTATTAAAATATGCAATCTGCAAAAGATTTTCGCTGTAAAATGTACCTTAATATTTCCGTTTCAAATTTCGCTGCGATCTGTTTCCAAATAGGCGTAAATAACCCAAATAAGCCAACGTATACTTGTATGCAATATCTAGCGAAGTGGGATCGCAGTCTTAAGCTGAACACACACATTCGCTCTCCAGTTCAATTGAAAAACGTGACGCTGAATAATGAGCAGTGTGCTCTAGCGTTTATTTCGTCAACAACGTGTGATCCACTTGTTGTGTGCATGACCTAATAAAGGAGAAAGACAATGTCCTTACCTACTTGTTGCTTGTATTTGGAGCGTTGTGCTTGAAGGAATATAAATTAAAATCACGGCTGTTTTCATAGCAAGGGAAAGCAGAGAAAAGTAACGAACGTTTATCATTTTATTTTATTAACCTTTTGAACGCCAGAGCATTAACACATCGGCGTGCCCCCGACGCCAAGCCACAAATTCGCCGTATTTTTTGTCACATAATTGTGACGTTTGACGTATAGGGCACGCGCTTCCTTGTCATTTATACGTGACAATGGCGTTCAAAAGGTTAGAGGCCTTTGTCTTCATAGCCAAGTAACAAAAAAAAAACAGGCCAAGTGCGTGTCGGGCCAAGCGCAGTGTAGGGTTCCGTAGTTACAACTATTACTCGTTAACTTGTAAAGCCTAATTAGCAGTGATAGTTTTCCTTTTAAATTCGTTATAAATGACCCATAAATATATACCATGCTTTTCTTACGCCTCCTAAAACAGTCGTTTAGCTGGCAGAGGCCGTAGAGGAGGGCTATTACAAAAATTAGCACTTTAAAGCTTCGCAACAGATCCTTGGATGAAAAAATGGTTTTCTCAAACCCTCAATATTTTTAAACGACCTATCCAACGACACACACCATGGTATGGTACGATAAAAAAACATGCGGGGCAGTCTTTGGGGACTGTCAGAAGTGAAAACTAAAGCGTTCGGTGACGATGACGCGAGTTCCACGATTTTTGTTCACCCAAGAAGTGCTCAACGCGCCTAAAGTAGTTTTCACTTCAAAAAAATCTTTGACACTTTACGTATAGGGGAGCGCCTTTACATGTAAAGTGGCGAAGAATTTGTGAAAGAAAGAAAGAAAAAGTATTTAATTGCCACAAAACGACATACCTACCAACCCACATACATAATTTTATATAGTGTTAGTAGTTCTTAAATTATATTAGTAAAGATACGTGTAGTGTGTGTGTGTGTGTGTTAGTGCTAAGCGTCTCTGAGTTAAACCGCGGACAGACAGAATTGGCATCCGACATGGCGAAACTATAAGGGTTCCTTGTTGACAACGGTTTGTTCATAATTATGAGTACAATGAACCCTTAAAAGGTATTGCGATTGTTCTATTACACGTCGTATAACGGTGAGTAACCTAACCAATTTTACAAATGTGAAAGTTACAAGATATTTGTCTACCCTGTTTGTTACTTCTTCATGTCTTAAAGATTTGGCACACGAGTAGACCATGTTCCAGATAACGTCATAGGGATGAAATTTTATTACAGGAGTATGCACCCTTGGGATGACTTTCGTCTTTCAAGCGGGTGAAGTTAGTGTCGGCACAAATGGATTAAATACAAAATTGTATCAGGTCGAATATTAGAACTTTATAAATCAACGTTAAGAACAGACTGCTAGAATTACTTTGCCTAACTCTTTCATATTACAACTCCAATGTTATTTCATTTAAGAACTAACTAGGCTCTGTATACGCTTGACTTTTCCTAAAAGGTATCTCTCATCATCATCTTCCCGCTCTTATCCCATGTTACTTGGGGTCGGCGCAACACGTTTTTTTCTTCCATTCTGTTCTAACAGCCGTCACGCTATCACTAACTCCCTTTTCTTTAATACCACTCCTCACACATTTCATTAATGTTTTCTTTTGCCTCCCTTTCCATCCATCCACATTTATATTCATAACTCTTTTAGTTACATGCATTTCATCCCTCCTCTTACCAAGATAAGCGGTTCCCTTTCAAC
This sequence comes from Mamestra brassicae, assembly GCA_905163435.1. Classification (NCBI taxonomy): domain Eukaryota; kingdom Metazoa; phylum Arthropoda; class Insecta; order Lepidoptera; family Noctuidae; genus Mamestra; species Mamestra brassicae. Next base: position 17,531,112 of record LR990991.1, read on the forward strand.
TTTTCCGTCACTAGCGCCACTTTTAAACTAACTCTAATGTATTCATTTACATTATCATACATCAACATTATCATCTCCGCTACATGCAATCTTTACTCATCCATCTCTTTCACAGCCCAACATTCTGATCCATACATAAAATAAAAGGTGTCTCGCATAAATGTGTGAAAAATATCCAAAATAAAAAAAAGTTTTTTTTGTTTTTTTTTTAGGATGGGAAAATAATCAAATGACTTCTTCCGCTCTGGGTGGAGCAGAGGCGTGTTAGACTCTTACTGACTAAAACCCATCCGTGTTCCTTCTAAAGCCCTTTGCGTTCCAGGACCGCGGTGACTCTTTCGAACAAATTCCGCAACCCAGGCAGGTCCGCATATGTACTTGCATACCTTATTTGTACCACAACAACCATAAAAAAATATACCATTAATTCGCAAATCATAATAAAAACTCAATCCATATAATATTTATTAGCCCAGATACAACTTAATATATTTTATCTCGTTTCGAAGCCCGCGCGGAGCATTAATGAAAAATCGATACTGGGCTCGCTAGGAACCTGCCGGCTAATTACTGACCTAGCAGGTGGACTTGCTTAGTGATAGTATACTGATTTAGTTTAGTTACTGTTCGGTAGCTGGCATGCATGTTTGTCGGTTTTTTTTGCACGCAAGTGGCAATTAATGCTTGCAAAATAAAATAGAGAAAATACATTTTTTAGCACTAACTTAAAGGCAGTTTGATATACAGTTTGTTGCAAGTTTTTTTTGCAAAAACAACCATACATACGTAAGTCATCATCTGCCTAGCCTTTTCCCAACTATATAGGGGTCGGCTTCCAGTCAAACCGGATTGAGCTGAATACCAGTATTTTACGTGCAGCGGCTGCCTACCAGCTACCTCCACAACCCATTAACTGGGTAACACGGTAGTTCTACGCAAGACTGGTGAAATGACTTGTCAGTGTATGTGTAGGTTTGACAAACGCTTTCAAAATGGCACTTGCTTAATCCCTAATCACTTCACTAGGCGTATTTATCAAAATATTCTTTAGTAAGTACCATCGTCAGTACAAAATGAACTTTATTTCGAAAATTATAAGGAACTAGCTTTTGCCCGCGACTTCGTAGCGCATATCCCGTTTGTTCTCGTTCCCGTTGGAATTTCCGGAAGTCATATCAATCTTAGTGCTCCCCTACACCCCAAGTAACCTACATGCCAAATAATAAATTTCAGCTCGTTGTGGCCGTAGAAGACCAGTAGTTTCGGCTTTGCGTTGTCTGTCAGTCAGTCAGTTACGTAAGAAATTTATATATTAGAATAATTAAAAAACTGACGCCAAAAATTTTGACAAATACGCCAAGTCAAGTGCCAGCATTATATTTTGTTATTTCGACAATCGCAATCGGAACGCTGAAAGAATGGTACTTTTAGTGGAGCTTCTCATCGATCGATCTTCAGACGTAGTAACATAAAACCTTGTTTTCAAATCACATTAAAACGTTGCGCATCAGTGATTTACAAGAAAAAAAATCTTATTCCGCACTTTACAACACCAATCTTATAAAAAAGGTTTACAGTTTAAGTTTATGATCAACCCTTTATTTACGACCTCATAAAATCGCGATACATTTTCTTATTTTACAAAGACACTTCGTTGTAACAGTTCCATATAACGTATCTATGCGTAAATACCGCAATCCTACGCAGTTTTTTGGCTGTTCGATTTGCCTATGAATAGTCTCTTTAAATTTGTATTTAATTAAGCAAAGGCTGTCAAAATCAAAGTTAAAAGTCATTTACTCAAGGCTGAGTGCCGGCACTTTTTGAACGTCAAAGTTCTACATAAAGACAGTCCCCTAAAACGCGCGGCCGTCACCACTTCCTAGTGTTTGAAGAAGAAGTGGCGCAACAAACTCCCCAGCAACACATTTGTCTGTTAAGTTATAAAAATTTGAATTTATACAGTAGTGTGCAAAGTATTTTACACAGAAAAATTAAATATTCAATATGTAAATCAAATGAAATGAAATTAATTGACACGTGTTAGTTAGCACAGTGCATTAAGCTTTCAAAAACAAACAAACTCAAGCATTAACAAGTAAACCAAACTAATTATGCTTCCAGGCATAAATGGTGTGCCCGCTTACACGTGCAATGGTATAATCAAACAATAGGATCGTGACTGGAGCCACAAGTGATGAACTAGAGCTAACATAGTAGTAGATGACGTTAAAACAATAATAATAAAAAAGTGTGTTTTTGCTAACGTTCCTGGATAACTTAGATAGGCAACAAAAATTAATCTTAGTTAATTTGGAAAGAAAAATATTATAGGTTTAGTATTAGTAGTTGTTTTTTTTAAAAACTATAATAAAAAACGAATTATTTTTTTTATCCAAATATTTAGTCAGTACATTTAGAATTCCCTCTACGAGCCACAAAAAAACATTACCTCCAATAACCGAACCAAAAAATATGGGAATCACCCCTCAGTCGAATGAATCCAATTACTATTTGGAGCATCAATACAGCAATACTTTCGCAAGCAATTTTGTAACAAAACTTTTAGAAAAAATAACAAAAAATAACGATGCTACAAAACTTGAGAAGTGAACAATGAGTAAGCGTCTTGAATTGCACGATACTAAGTTAAGCTGTTACCAACTACAACTGCAGATCGTCGATCGGCTAGATAAATAAGGTGGCTGCAATTTAAAACTGGGTTCCTTGACAGCACTTGTGCTGGCAACTTGCAGGGTTTTGTTGCTCACTAGTTTTCTAGGCGTCAGTTTAAAGATCTGTTCATTAGTGTTGCTGTTGCAGTGAAATAAAATATTAGCTTGTACGTTCTATGGAGAGTTTTCATCAAACATCGTTTTATGTTGCGATTTTTTTTTTTATCATGGTAGGAGCTGAAACTCCATCTTTATAATTCAAAATGGAGTATTATTGTTGTTATGTCCCATCACTTCCCGTGGGTGTCGTAAGAGGCGACTATGGGACTGTGGTTCTGTGCATTGCAACAGCTACACTGCGATCGCCAACCCGCCTGCGAAGCGTGGCGATTTTGACTAACCTCCTCCCCTCCATGGGGGAAGCCTTTGTGTAGCAGTGGACGTCTTTCAGCTGGTATGTTATACATCCTAAATACGATCAAAACTGGGGCCATACTATACGATCAATCCTGGTGTGGGAGGGGGACGGAGCTATACAAGATGCATAGTACAACCTATTCTTCACTACTGAATTATGATGGAATTGGCACGTTCCGTTGTATTATGTAGACTCTGTTTTTTATGGATGAGAAAAATCATCAAATGACTCCTTCCTCTCTGGGCGGAGCAGAAGGGTGTGTCAGAACTATACTGACTTATATCCATCCGTGTTCCTCGTAATGCCTTTTGCGTTCCAGGGCCGTGGTGACTTTTTCGAACAAATTCCGCAACCCAGGAAAATTATGTCGGCTTGCTTATAATCTTACTACTAATACTATCGTTAAGGAATTTTAATTAAAGTTAATAATTTGTTTCCAATTCTGTGACAATAAATACTATTTTCTTTTTTATATTTTCAACAGACACACATATCTATTCAGAACAACCCGTAAAAATGTAATTAAGTCAGTCAACATTTTGAAGATGCATCCCACCATGAACATGACTTTATAACCTCAAGATAATTTTATAATATTTTTCAACGATAATAAACAAAAATAAATAATTTATAAGTTGAGTCACGGTATTTTGTTCTTGTTTAATTTGATTTCTTTTGTAAACACAAGATTATAATCAGCGAAGCTCGGATTACGGTAAAGAATGCAAAGTCACGGAGAGCGCTTGCCATTCTTGAATTTCATTTGACAAAGTTAGAGGAAAAACTTTGAAGTTAAAAAAAAATCGCGATGTTGAAAGAAATTTCAACAGTTTTAAGTTAATTTCAAGTGAAGTGCATGCTACTCTGTAATTGTAGAATTACGTGACTTCTTATTTGAGATTTTTGAGCGTATTTTCTTTTTGTAGAGGATTGTTTTATTTTTTTACAAAAACTTGTCAATAACTAAATTGATTATTATGAATACTGTCTAAGCAGTATCTAGTTTTTTTACTAGCCTTATTTGCGTCCTATTGCTGGACAAAAGTCTATAGGTAACCGTCCAAACCTCTTTACCTTGTATTATCTATGGTCAAGTTATTTGTCTTCTCCTGTTTTTTTATGTTGGCACCACCATAGAAAATTATAGTTGTTATTATTTTTTTTTATAAGTAATTGTTGCAATTATAAATGTATATCGTGTACTTTTAAAAGCTATGTAATGTGTAAACAATTGTTGGCTAACCTAAATAAATAAATAATTTGATATTTGTGATCTTTTTATTGTTTGGGTACCTAATTCATAATTGAATTGTACTTTTTTGTATTGTTTATTTCGTTATTGCTGTGTTTCATCCGATATTTATTTTCTATCTTAGTGATCAGATCGTCACACCACCTTAGCCGCATTCGAACTCGACGGCGACGTCCTCCCTCTGTAACAACTCACATTAGTAAAAACTTTACCTTGAAGAATTATCAGGCGTGGTTAGGTTACCCACAGCAATCAGATAATCGTGGGTCGATAATATTAATCGATAGTACGATGGATCAGTCACGTCAATTGTCCACCACCACACGTCAACCTACCACCAATCGACCGACGGCATAGATCAACGTCATCGATCAATTGCTGTGTTACAAAGCTTACGCATCACGTAGAGGCAAAGCGATACGCCACCGACATATGGTGGACAGATGCACAAAAGGGGTTGGGAATGCTTTCATTGTGTGTTCAGCCAAAAAGTGGAATTCCCTGACGGAGTCTATATTTCCTGATAACTATAACCTGGGGGACTTTAACGCAACAGTGAACAGGTTACTTCTATGTAAGCTTGCTCCTTCTTCGACCACATCATCGCTGTACATCAGGTGAGATCGTTTTTAAACGCGAGTCTATCAAGAATAATAAAAAATAAACCGGACAAGGGCGAGTCAGACTCGCGCACCGAGGGTTCCGATCGAGTCTTGATTTTTTCCGAGTATACATTACCTACGGAAGTTTAAAAACTATCAAACCAAAAATAGCAGGTAAGATTGAAGCGCAAACTTAACATTGTTGTTGAAAAAATGTTCTCCCATACATCAATGTACGTCACAGTCAATTTTTCAACAAAAAATATAAGTTTGAAATCGTAAAAAATATTTGTTCAAATGATAAAACTATAAATTCCCAATTTTCATACTTTTCGTATACTTGTACTCTAAGATCTATCTTCTTGCAAAATTTTATGAATATAGGTCAACAGGAAGTACCTTATAGGTTTTGATTCCCTTGCGAGCATCAAAATATGCGCCATAAACGAAGCATAAACGGCCTTATCTTTAGATTGCGTTGACTTAGAATTTTTTTTTTTCCACTTCTCCGAGGCCTGAGCACTTGATATCAATTTCAGCTTGATTCCTCTTCGCGTTGCTGAGAAATGGGTCTTGACGAACAAACAGACGGAAAACAAAGTGATCCGACATGGGTTCCATTTTTGCCGACTGAGGTACGGAACTCTAATAATGCTGGTCGTCTATACTCCACCTTATGCTAACACCAGGATATAAACATCACACAACAGAAGCCTAAAACCATAACTTATGTAAACATCAATATAAAAATATATGAGAAGAGACTTGACTATAAAATTTTATAAGGTGTGTCTACAAAAACGCTTTAATAAAACCGTATGGGCTATAAATGAGAATATTCCCGTCCCATCGTTATTGGTACTTGTGAAGACTCAGCCTAGCAATACTTGCAAACTGCTTGTACATAATATACTAGCGCAAACTAGAATATGCTTCTATGTAAAGTTCCGTATTATGTAGATTTGGTGGTGAAGGAATATTTTGTGTGTTGTTAGGTTTTCCTGCGGTTCTGCTTGCGTGTTTTTTCTTTACTACTCCTAACAGCCTGCTATTGAGGTACTGAATTACGGCTTTGGAACATTCTATTAAGTTAAATCGATTTTTCAATCATAATATATCTAAAACATGTTACAAAATATTCCTACCTCCTCGATCCGATCAGAATGTTGAGCATTCACGAAAAATAAACAATGTTAAGCATTCTTAAATACCGACTCTTTAAATATTTAGACAATTTTGCTTGCAATTAACATTCTTATTCAAAAATGTTGCTTGCCTTTTTGGTATAATCATTTGAAAAATTTAAAAATAGAATATTATAGAATATGCCTACATATTTAAAAAAAAAAAATATTGTAAAGACAAACGACTTTCGTAATATGTCTTTTATACTTACAAAAAGTTGAGTCGATCACAATTCTATTCTACTTCATAAACGCTTTACCGCAAGGATTCTTACGACGCGAGAACAGTTAAAAAAGTTGGTCAGATAATCCGGCCGCTTTTTCTCGTAGAACATTTTGAAACAGTTTCTAGTTTGATATAGTCGTACTAAAATCTTTTTGTTTTATCGTTTTATCCTACACATCCATTATCATTCGTCCATCGTCATTCAAAAAGCAGCCAAGCTTAAATGGAACTGGGCCGGACACGCATGTCGAACAATTCATGAGCTAAAGTAACCACATTAAATAAGCAGTACCTTTGTGTTCTTTTCTCTGTATATTTTTAAAAGTATATTGTGTTGTGTGTACATAAATAAGTAAATGTGAGTTCCAGAAAATGTCCGAAGGCATCGCGACCGACCCAGGCGGAGATAGCGCGAAGAGCTTGACACCTATCGACAGGATTGGTCCACACTAGCCCAGAACCGAGAAGAATGGAAGGAAGAAAGGGAGCCCTATGCCCTGCAGTGGGACAGAATGAGCTAAAAATAAATAAATGAATTAATCTATTATTCATACTAATGATATTAATCAATGCGGAAGCGACTTTTTATCTATCTATGAGTCTGTTCTGTATAGTGTTGGACTTAAAAGAATAGCACCATCCCATCACTTCCCGTGGGTGTCGTAAGAGGCGACTAAGGGACTCAGTAGAGAATGAGCAGCAGCATCCTCTGTGCATTGCATCAGCTATACTGCGATTGCCAACCCGCCTGCCAAGGGTGGCGATTATGGTACCCCCCCCCCCCCCTTTTGGGGGAGGCCTATATCCAGCTGATATGATGATGAATATTATGAATGCGAACGTGACTCTGTTTATCTATACTACACACGGGTAGAGCATGTCCTGGAATCTTCCAGGGATTTTCATCCCAAGAGTTTAGGTACTAAGTCGAAAATTATCCCAAAAGAACTTAGTCTTTTGGGATAATTTTCGACTTCCATTTGTGAGAAGCCGCTGGTAGAAACCGGTTGCCTTTAATCTTGAGCCTTGAACTAGCGTGTTGACCTAGAATGCCCGAGACTTCTGGCGATCTTTGAATCAGACTGGTATTATGATACTTATATGGTAATGCACCATGCAACTGCCCACAACCCTGAGTAAGTATTTTTTGTCGCAGTGAGTAAAAAACGGCTTAATGTGAAATATCATGTCAAAGTTATTTACTAAATTAAATCATTATAAAAATGAAAAGACACTCAAATTAACATAAACTGACATGCAAACAATCGATTTGAAAGTGACCTTTTAACGAACATTATAAAAATAAACATGTCACCACATTATTTTACTTCAAAGCTAGTCCTAATAATTTAAGAAAAGTCAAAGTAATTTAAATAATTTTAGTCTCGTTGGCGGCACGAACTCTTTTCAAACGTGAAAATAAACATGAGTAATTCATGGAGTTTCTACCTAAATTATATCGTAACGTACCACGATTTGCAAGCAACAATGCTTTACTTTACAAGTTTAGCAACACAAAACCAACCTTAACTTTTTCCAGTAGAGTCTATTTTTCCCCAAATCACAGCACTATATTGCGCCCGTATCGCAAGTGTACAGTACACACTTTGTCCACAGTTTTGCGGCGTGTGGCGAGCCTTATGTCTCGAAATTTATTTAAAAAATGTGCAAAAATGCCTGTTTTTTGTGCCTGTGTCAGTATTTTACAGAGCTTTAATTTGTCAAAGAATTGCTGCGTGGAATTGTAGTGGTGCTTGCAACTCAGCTAGCCAAAATTTCCAGGTTGACAAAATGCTTATAAGCTATTTAAAAAAAAGAAAAAGTCAGTGTCAGAAAATACGCACAAAACAATAAAATTAATAGTAAAATAAGCAATTGACTTAACTCAATAGAAAAAAAAAAAAAATCACGACCGAGCCATGTCAGGAACGTATTTTTTTTTCATTCAACTATTTCATCTCCATACCCAAAAACGTTGGTTGGCTTAACTGCTGGCGTAACAACAGGCTCACAGCATTACAATTTTGGCTAAATTGGCTACGCATATAGAAACCTTTGCCAAACGAAAACCAGGTAATTATCGTCAACTGGCATCAGTTGCCAGCCTGTTTAACAACATACTGCATTATTAACGTGCCTCCTGATTTGTAGGTCTACTAGTCGCTAGTGCGACTGAACGTAGGTCCTGGGGCTCCTAGGCTCGATTTGACCACATCAGACAGAAATTTATTATTATTTTACTAACTAATACTATCCTCCTGCTTGGCCAAACCCTCCTCCAAGTCCTTATAGGAACTCTTCTCTTGCTCAAACCAGTACGCGTCCAAGTTATATCGCCACGTCTTTCTGGGCCGGTCTCGGTGATGCCGTCCATTTTCAGGCATCCTTCTTGTGGAAACTTTTGCCCCGCGAAGATGATGTGACCCACCCAATCCCATCTGAGCCTGGCAGCGTTCCTGGAAACGTCTATATTGCCCGTTTTTAATGGGTAAATAAGTTGCAACAATAATCTTGCCCCCTTTTCATGGGGCTAAAACATGACTGGAAAAAGTCGATCTACCCCTCTGCCTAACCTTTCGGAGAATACAAGCCTGACGTTATCTATGCTAATATTATAAAGAGTAAATATTTGTATTTTTGTATGTAACGAATAAACTTAAAAACAACTGGACCGATTTGAAAAAAGTCTTTCAGCAATGGATAGCTACATTATCAACGAGTAACATAGGCTATATTTTATCCCCCTAAACCCACGGGAACGGGAATTACGCTGGTGAAACCGCGTGACGTCCGCTAGTCTTACACAATAAAAACCTTGACCCACTAACAAACAAGCTCAAACTATTTAAGTCCACAGTTCAAAAAGGGATCGGTCGGTTATGCCCGTCATGCCGCAGTAACCGCGGTACACAAACAGGGTGGAGATGGAATACCAACTAAAACGTTCTATTATATCAACAAGTGGAACCTCAGAACCAATTTAATAATACTGCTGCAATGTAGTTTAGTTCTGAGTTAATAGAAATTGGTTACAACATTAACAATCAGGAATGATGATATCCGTAAGAGAACCAAGGTTACCGACGTAGCCCAAAGGATCGCCATACGGAAGTGGCAGTGGACAGGGCGGAAAGAAGGCCTCCTACATGGTGGACCGATGACCCGGTGAGAGTCGCGAGTAGCCGTTGGATGCGAGACGCACAGCCCGGTTGATGTGGCGACACTTGGGGGAGGCCTATGTCTAGCAGCGGACGTCTTTCCGCTGATATGATGATGGTGATGAACAACATTGGAAACTCCTCACCGTCGTGAGTATACCTCACGACGGTGAGGAGTTTGAAAGTTTCTTCTGGCGATACCGAAGTCAAGAGTGGACCAATAATAAATTTAAAAAAAGGTAAGTTTAAATTGCAATTCTTATCATTTAATGTATTCTTGGCATTATAAGTGGGTACGATGCCGATGGTCATCAGGGAGACATAAAGACTTCCAATATACTCCTTCACTACCATTTGTTGACTGATAGAGAATGCCAAAGGCATAACACCTAATACCGCTTTATAACGTTGTAATTTAATAAAGAAATGTCGTAGCTCCACGGAGACACCTTAGTGTATAATGACTGTAATGAGTCATGAATAGGAACCTAAAGAGCTGGAACAAATAAGGACATCCAGTCATTCTAGATTTAAAGATATATCGTCTCGCTACGGGACATCCATTTCTTCTACCACAGACAAAATAAATTCTTCTATCATATACTTAAATACTCATCACACTTTCTTGACCTTCTGGACCCCCAGTCCACATCTACTACCTAGACGATATTCACTTGTTTTATTACATCATACCCTATACATTAGTGAGATCATGTCAGGCAAACTTGAACTCTATATTATTGCAGAATTGCCAACTTTCAGCTCGGTTAGGCTATCCTATTTTATGCTCCGTTACATTATTCAATAATCTTGTTATATTGCTCCGGTTGGTTGCTGTGGTAAATGATTTGGTAAATTTAACTAGAGGGTTTTATTGTAGATTATTGAATATGTCGTATTTCAATGGCTACAGAAGTAAATTAAATATTCGCTAATAAACTCATTACTTAAAAATGTACCAAAACTTAAAATAATAAAAAAGTTAATTTGGTTTAAAATATTTGTACAAAGTGATTTTTTATCACCCTGGTTTTTTAAAAAACAGAGAATTATGCAACAATCAAGTCTTAGAAAATACAAAAAATCAGCCCATCCCTACATTCAATAGAGCTGTTATATTTTTTTGTGACTGCTTGGATTTTTTTTTTTTTTTTTTTGTTTCAGATGGGTTTGCTATGTCAGATATGACAGATAGAAAGTCGACGATCGAGCGAGCTTACCCAGACGAAGTCTGTTCACTCTAACTTGAAAGAGATTTGGTTTGTATGCGTTCGGAAACACAGACAGCGTCCGTGTTGTGTGTTGTCTGTGTCGTATCTGTGTGCATTATAAAAGAAGTTTGGTAACGCTTAGTGCGAATCGTTGGAAAAGCAAAGGTAGGGATGGTGTCTTGCGGTGCGCCTAGATGTCCGATGGTAGAAGAGGGCCGGTGGGATGAGGTCGTGGTAAAAATAGGAAGGTAATAAAAATCACGTTGTTTATATTACTCTGCCTCTGCCAGCTGGGGAGAGCGGGGCAAAACGTGACGTGAAGAAGAGATCAAGTAAATTTGTCATAAAACGGAACGATGCAGCGCACCGATGGCAACTATCTTAGTTTGGCCAGCTCCGTCCGGTAAATTGTTAAATTACATCGGAACAACTTCCCCGCGGCACGTTTAGCCCCGCTCTCCCCTATGTACCAAAATTATTTCACTGATAGAATGCTACACTATCGCAAAGTGCTACTGACAGGTCACTTTTATCCTGGAAAATTCACAATTCCTGCAAGATAGGCCAGCGAGTGAAGCCGCCGAAAAAACAAGTATTTTGCAAAGTGGCAACAGTCAAGAAACACTCAAAAACCTTTAAGGTTCATAAAAAACTTCTTAAATTTACATTTTATTTTTATTTATACATCCCAACTCTAAAAACTAAAGGTGAAATAAAAAAACAATTTATCTCCAATAGAAAACCTTTTACCCTTTTGATCCTCGGTTGTTAAATCGATGTTTGCCTTAACGTGGATAATCCTTTTTTTACGCCGGACCCGGGCACCGGGCTTAAGGGAAGCCTAAACTTACGGACGGTTTTTTCAAGTGGTGGAGGTGGTATTATTTTTTTAGGCGAAAAAAGAAATGGGTGTCACATTGCGTTGGAATAAAGTTAACAGAAAGAGAGTGTTTATTAGTTATTTCTTGTATTTTTAGGATTCCGAACTGCCATAAACAATGGAACCCTTACATGCCTATAAGGATTCCATTTCTTCGTTCCTCGGGTGTCTGTCTGTCACTGCCAATTTTCTCCGAATCTATTGGACTGATGTTGTTGAAATTTGGTACACATATTAACTCTTGTGACCCAAACACGGACGTATTACGTACAAAAATAAATGTTCAGGTTCGGGGTCACTTTTGGACGACAAACTAGAAAATTAAAAAAATAAGTTTTAAACTGTACCGTGTGCCTACTTAACATATCAAATAAAATTTAAAAAAAAATACAATCGCCTTCCAAAAAAAACTAACTAATTACAAAGTATAAAATAACTTAAAATTCGGTGTTTCTGGTTGTGCCTTCGTATTTTAAAATAAATAGTTTTGAGGTTATTCAAGAAATAATCAGTTTTTTATAAAGTTTTATTCAGTGTTGCCAGTTTTTTTGAAAGTAGTAAGTATATAATTTAAAAAAAACTCACTCGAAAATATTACTCATAGGTAACTTAATAATAATTTAGTTCTAAACTGAGTTTTATTTGTAAAACCTCTTTCGTTTCGTCGAAGTAAAAACGAAAAAATAATTATTTGAGAGCTACCTATAAATGTTTTCTATTCTAGTGTTATTGACTAGAATAGAAAACATTTATTATTATTATATGATTATTAATCATAGGTAAATTATTATTAAGTTACCTATGATTAATATTTTCGAGTGTTTTTTTTTTAAATTTGCCTACTGAATTATTTAGATATTTTCCTTCATTATTTTGTTTACCTACAAATAAAACAAGAACACAATATTACGTTTAAGATTGACGCTATACCCATTCTCCAAAAAAAATTGCTGCCGCTACAACAAACTACAGCAATATCTAATTCTCGTTCCATTAAGGAATCTCATACTAAAGTAGCTATTACGGATAACGAGTGCAGGTACGACGTAGGTACAACACTAATGTGATTGCGCAGCACTATGCGTCTGATAAGCGAGGCCTAATCGCTCTCTAATACACTTTGTAACTTCTATTACACGATATTTTATATGGAAAACGTTGATGTTTTTGTGAAAGATCGTTTCGCTTTTTGCTGAGAATTCAACGTAAATATTTACCTTTTTTAACCATTCGCGAACTATTTTCACAATAATTTGTTAGAAAATACTATGTTAATATGTCCTTTTTTTTCGAGTACCTACTTGTGTTGAAAAACTTCGTTTGATGCACGTGGGTGTAAATTTACTATTTTGGGTACCGTATGTCTGCCTGTCATATCCAATATGCTCCGAATGTACTGGACCAATTTAGTTCATACACTACACATATATATTTTAAAAGTACCTACATGCTTACGTACATCCTAAACATTTGTTTTTACATTTTCACATGTTAGTGAGAAAATAAGAGGTCTGGCAGCTCTCTGGTATCTTAGTTTTAAAAAGTAGGTTCATAGCAATATCCAATTTTCATAACATTAAAAATACTAAAAAAAAAAAAAAAAAAAATATTTAAACAAACTTTATCCTGAGTAGGATAAAGTTTTTTTGCCATGATTCCAAAGTAAATTTCTCTAGACCTACTTGATATTTATTTATTTACTAACTATGGATGACTTAGAGCTAAAACAAACAGAATAAAAATAGCATGTGATACTGACAGCCATTTAAATGTCATCAGTACTAAAAAACATATTGGAAAGAAAGAGTGTGAAGAACACAACTCAGTTACCAAAAAAGGAAAGAAAAAACAATAAAACATTCAACCTTAAACTAAATTCACATGTCATTTACATAAAAATGTGTGCGTGTACTAGTGTACACACACGTTAGAAGTGAAACTTCTTTATGACCTTATTTTTCGAAAAATGATGTACTTTTGTTTTCATTTTTACTTTGTAAAAACAAAACACAAAACAACAACAACAACTAAGAACAACAAACAAACAACAACACACAACAACAACACACAACAACAACTACCACAACAACAACTCTCTCTAATACAAAAAACGGTCAAGTCTAGTGGTGGGAGTAAGTCCGCTTAAACGACATGCTATCCCTACTCCGCTGTAGAAACTACTCTTCGAATCAACCGTGGTAGGGACAAGAAAAATGACAAGAAAGATGTGACGGTATTTTTTTTATCCAACGCCGATAAAGAAGTTTCACTTCAATTACAAGCTAGGTATTTTATTTCATAGGCGACCAGCTGAATGTATCAAATATAAAACTCTCAATAATTTCAAACTAATAAAATATTTCTACAATACGAGCACATTCTGAATTTCAATTCGGCGCAAAATTAGCCTTGGGTCCGATAAATCTGTTAGTAGTAGTAGGTTTTTTTCTGTCCAAAAACCAACCTAACCCATATTTCAATTGGGTACATAAGAAAGCATTAATAATATTGTCATCAGTACTTATTACATTTTTTTCTAATTTTTAAGAACCGAATTGTAATAATCGCTCATTTCAATTAATCGAGTAGCTCAACATTAAAAAAAAAACGATAAGCATAATTAATCGTTTTGAAACAAAAATTTTAAACAAAAATAAGGCAGTAGTAATGAATATTACGTGTTATTGGATCTGTGATCGAAATTGCATTTGGGTCTGGGCTTTTTCTTGTTCTTCTCGATATTAAGATTCATAATTATCACATTTTAAATCGTATCTACATGGAAGTGCAAAATAAAAACGTAAACAAACACAGTTGGAAAAAACTTCATTACCGCTACATACACCGTGTTCCGGACGATATTCATAAACTTGGACCAGATGTTAAGACATGGAAATAAGTATTTTTTATTATGGACACATTAATGAATTCGTTTTTTTTTTGTTTATTTTCATACAAACCTTGACGTAAATCATCCGATATGAATTCCTCTTTATCTGAATTGGCAATATCGTATTTTCATTTAGAAGATTTGGCGGGCTGAAACTTGTCAAAACTAAGTTTGGTTTTTTATCTCGGTCCTTTTTTAATGCATTGTACTGACAGTTGAAATCAGGTATGAAAAATAACAACTTAGGTATCCATAGATACCAGTTTAATATATTTGATAGATTCGTTATCTAAGATGACCGTACTTCTTCGCTAACTCTCGGAATCCTCTCGAGCGTGCAAATGAAATGCAAATAGCATTTAATATATTTATCATTTTAATTGCAATAAGCAGCAACATAGACCAAATTTAACCCTGTCTCATTGCATAGCTCAATTGAATTTCATTAAATGAAATTACAAATATCTTTGTAACAAAGCCTTTTTAAGTATTATTAGATTTGATTTGCAACAGCTTTAGAAGCGTTTGCCAAAGTTTATGGATAACGTGAAGAACACGGTGTATCGTTACAAAAAGCAAACCACTACCCCAATAAAGGAGTTTGGATGTCCGAAATTCACAATTTTATGTTTTTTAGTCTCGGAAACCACTATTTTTTGTCAAGAATGACAAAATGCAGAACGCAAATAGCATGATCATTTCTTTGAACTTGCCCTTTTACATCTTTGCAACAAGCGTGAAGGTTATTTTCGTATAATTATATTTTCAGCGAAACTAAGTTCACTACCTTTTGAAAAGGTGTAATAATTCGTAATTAAGACATATTATTAAGAAGACTAGGTACCGCGGTTTGAATGACCTTAACTTGTTATTTAGGATATTTCTAACAAACTGATCGTATAAAATAGCTACAGAAACAAATTTTTCATAATAAATTCGATTGCTGAAAGTTGATATAAATCCTGAAATTCATGACGTAATACTCGAAACCCCGTCTTATCAGCGAATGTGCCATATGTCAAAATCTTGTCGTGCAGAGTGGTTAAATGCATACAAATTCCAGTTACAATATCATCTCAAAAACTTGAGAAAATGTAGGGAAACGAGATGTGTTGGACAGTTTGCTAGAATTTCCCCTCTGAAATGTTATTGAACTTGATTAATAACAAAAAACTAGCACAATTACCGAAATCCTAAATCCCCATTCATTAAACTACCGCCCGAAGCATTACAATTTTCCTACAAAGCAATTGTAAAGCATTTATTATATTGCTCTTGGCACTGGCAGGTAATGAAATAAGGGTTCTATCAAAGGAAATTCTTTGTGTCACTCGACTAGCAGCGTGTAAAGACTTTATAGTGCGCGACTAGTAGACGCAACCAGCAGGTGGCTTTATATTGTTACATAATGGAGCCTTGAATGGCTTTCTATTCAGGTATGCAGTTTTATTCTTGGAATTGAAGCCTCTTAATAATTCTGAATTATGATTGGACTTGATTTCACGAAAAGGGACAAGATTTTCAATGATGAAATACATACAAGATGTAACGGAAATTTACGCAAAGTCTGAAACGGGGTTATACCCATCGTCGTGAAAAACTTTTACTATGGGATAAACCCTGAAACTGTAAATCAAAGTCAAAGTCAAGTCTAAGTCAAAATGTTTATTTCAATTAGGCCATTAAACGGCACTTTTGAACGTCAGCATTTACAGTTCAGTAAAATAATAATATTACATTAATAAAGTGACTCTACTGTCCATTCGGAAAGGTAGATTCTTATGGAGCAGAACGGACAAGAAACTCCATAGTTACTTTTCAAATAATGATTTTACAAAATTTGGTATACAAAAATTAATTTAATATTATGTGAGGACGATACACCCAGAGTATGCTACTTATAAGAACAAAGTATTACCAGCAGAGGTAAACTTATTCATTTTCTAAAGAAATTTAGGTAAATGGTACTCACATATTTACAGATAATCTAACCATTAATTAAACACAAAATAAAAACACAAAAAAGAAACAGTATACCTATCTATAAAGTTAATTCATAAATCAACCAGTTTGATTTTGTCTACACCCTTGATTGTCCTATGGAGCAGGACCAGCATGTTTCCAAGCATTCTTATCCTGAATGTAATCTTCTAATTTGTAATATGCTTGTTTATAAAGTGTACAAATTTTATGTTTGCGCAACTCTACAAAATGTACATCCGATTTTTTCCCCAATAAATAAAATCGAAGTTAAAACTAAAAGGCACTTTAAAAAGGTAACTTAATAAAAAAAAAAACAAAGATTCTAGGAAAAACTTTCACTTCGGCACATCAAAGCCTATTTTCAATTTGATAACAAAACAACCAACAGCCAACTTACTTGTAACAAAGTTTGTTCAAATATTTGAAACTTACGAATACTTACACTTTTACAAGTTTCGTGTAGTGCAAGTTTATAGTAGAAAACCTTTGAAATTAGTTTCTGTAAAAGGGTTTTAAGTATGGAGAAGTTTAAGACAAAACTTTACGTGAAATTGCAAATAATTTGTTAGTAAAAAAGAATCTTTGAGGTTTTTACAAATGAAGAATAAGAAAGATTTTTAAAGGTTATTGTTCTTCATTTTATTTCAGATACAGGGGGGCTACTCTCTTAGCCCGAAGTCTGTACGCAACTAAGCCCGAAACTACAGACTTCGGGCTAGTGCGTATCACCTAACCACTAAGAATGAATGTTGTCATTAATTCTTAGTTCGGGTTCGGAACTAATCGTAAGTCCGTAGGTGATCTGCCAGGGTTGCGGAATTTGTTCGAAAGAGTCACCGCGGCCCTGGAACGCAAAGGGATTTAGAAGGAACACGGATGGGTTTTAATCAGTAAGAGTCTGACACGCCCTTCCGCTCCACCCAGAGCGGAAGAAGTCATTTGATGATTTCCCATCTTTAAAAAAAAAAAAGTCCGTAGATGATACGGAGTAGAATCCGCCGGCAATTAAGCCCGAAACTACTGACTTCGGGCTTAGAGAGTACCCCTCAGAACATCACCCTTAAATATGACCACAGACTTCTGAAACACCCTGTATACCTAAACTACTCCTTGCCTTGGGAAGCCGTTCGTACCAGCCGTTTGCGAATGTTTGACAGTCGTTCTGATGGTCAGACGCAGAAAATCTGCTAGTAGTGTTCCCGAGGGTTATCGTGTTACCCAGTTCCTGGATTGTGGAGGTCTGGCGGGCAGTTGCTTCATGCAAGACTCTGATATTCAACAGCATCCAGTCATTCTGGAAACTGACCCCAACATGGTCGGGAAAAGGCTAGGCAGATGGCTTGACTTTCGAAAGAATATACGGTGGATTATCCCACAAGTTTGTTTGGACCCCTTTCGGGTTAAAGCTTCCTCCAAGGAATTCCACTTTTCTCTGACTTTTGCAGTCTCCAGCCAACCTCGTCCCGCCACCACCGCTGCTATTTCGTGTGCCCATCTAACTTGGTCCATACAAACTTTAGAACGGATAGCAATATTGATTTCATTTTATTTTATCACGTTTTATAATTTTTTTTTTTTTTTTTAAATTTGTTAAATTAATTGTGCGATTTGATGTGCACATCGAGATTTTTTTGTTTGAAATTAAATAAAACTTTATTATTGTTATATCCGCGCATCGTATAGAGCATTCCTTTGCGTTCCAGGACCACGGTAACTCTTTTGAACCAATCCCGCAACTCTGGCAGGCACTGACCCTAATGGGACCCGTCAAAGGCACTACTCAGGCATTGTTAAAAGGGACCAACAGTAGAAATCATCGCATCAGACGTCATACCATGGACACGCACGATGTGTTCGTGATCCGTTAAGATGAGAAGAATTAACAAATAGACGGATAGAGTAACTTTCGCATTTACAATTAATAGTATGAAATAAGTTTTTAGTTATTATTTTGTGCCGCCTTTCTGGCAAAATAAGCAGTTTTCTTTGTCTTTTCTAGGTCAAAAACCTGTTTAGGTTTTCTACATTTTAGGCGACCTCAGTGATTTTAGCCTTGGATAGAAAACTTTGTATTTACTTAACATCGACCAAAGCTAGGCCCGAGGCATGTCAAAGGGAACCAGTCACCGCTCACCAAATAGTACTTAGTAGTAACTTTAGCGATTAAAACCAATGAGACTCCATTGAGTACTCTCAATATTGAACGCAATCAAAGTTTTACCAAAGTATTACAAGTGAAATCTTAATTATTTGACGACAGTTACGTTTCAAAGATTTAATTGGAGCTAATATTGATGCTATTTCCTTTTCGTATAATACTTTATTTTCAAACTGTATTTATGACAAAGGAACTTACTCGCCAATGTTTTGTGTAAGAAACGGGACAATAAACGTAATCAAAGTCATCTTTTCAGTCAGATAAAAAGCACAACTAGTGACTTTGGCGAGAAGAAATATTATAAGAGAGACTAAATGTTGGAAATATAATCATGTATCCTTTTTTTTTAAGGATGGGAAATCATCAAATGACTTCTTCCGCTCTGGGTGGAGTGGAAGGGCGTGTCAGACTCTTACTGACTAAAACCCATGCATAATCCTTCTAAAGCCCTTTGTGTTTAAGGCCACGTTGACACTTTCGAACAATTTCCGCAACCCTGGCAGGCTCTGGCCCTATCGGGCCCCGTCTCTTATGCGGCGCGCGTGGAACACAACGCGCCATCGACCCGGGCCTGGTGGTGATCAGACAGCGAGCCACCCAACGTGATCGTCCTGCGACATCCGACGAAAATTATCTATCCTACAACTGCTTTTATTGTGTTTAATAAAAGTTTCAATCAATCAACCATTCTGCCTAGCTTTTTCCTAACTATGATGGGTCGGCTTCTAGTCTAACCGCATGTAGCTGAATATCAGTATTTTGCAAAGAGTGACTGTTTATCTGACCTCCAAAACCCAGTAACTGGGCAACATGATAGCATTTGAAAAGACTGGTGTCAGATCCTGACTGCCCGCACACAACAACTATCAAAGATCTACAAATGACAGCCGCTACCAACAGTTTAACGTGCTTTGCAAGGCACGGAGGACTCGGTATGTTCAGAAAGTCACCCATCAACGGACCGACCTCAGCAAGCGTTGCTTAACCTTGACAGTTAAACCTGTAAGGTTTTTCTTTGGCCAATTTATTAAGGACAAAATCAACATTTAAAAATCTAGCGAATTATGAAGTTCAATATGTGTTTAAAAAAACCTCATTTAATCTGAACACAGAAACATAAACACAATATCTATGAACGCCACACTTATCCCTCGAGAACGTAACCACTAGAAACTTGACGGGGCTTAATTATAATGGTGGCTTAATCTAAAGGGATACCTAAGTTAATTAGTTCCACTAATGAAGCGAATGCTGTGCTAATATTATTACTGTGGCCTATTGGATTTGATCTTACTGATTTGGGAATCTGCTGCCGCTAAGCCATTCAACGTGGCAATGCTGACAGTCTTATGGGTACGTTTCCGGATGACAGCAATATGGGAGAGTACTTCGACGCATATGTTAATCTTGTTTTTGTATACAACGGAAAACCTGAAAAATGATAATTAAAATGATATATATATAACGGAGTATCGGGACCATTCGGGTTTTTAGAAATAGTGACGTCAGCAGAGCTGACGTCACCATCTCCATTAACGGGCTCACTCATTGCAAATAACGAAACACACAATTTAACCAATCACGTTTTATTCGTAATACAAATAAAGCACACCAAAAATAACCATAAAATTCAAATCAGCAAGAATTGTACTCACAAGACACAACTCGACCTGTCTTCTCCAAGTCCCGCTTCAAAAGTGGCTTCGCAGCGGCTCGCCTTTTCAATATCATACATGGCGTCGTCGTTGCGAAGTCATTACACTTATTTTTATCACAAATTGCGCGTAACTTTGATTTAAGTAACAAATGATGATTTCTTAATTCATTTCACTATTTTTAGCTCTCGATTTTAACATTGGAATAATTTCACATTACTTAAAACTTTGCTTCAAACTTTAATTGCGCGCCATCTTTTTAACATGACCAACAGTAATTCAATCAACTGTTTGAATAAACAAAAATCAATCAAAAATCATTTTAAAACTATTGCCTATTTCTTTTTAATTAATAAATGAATTTCGCAATCGTTAACTTGTTTTTAAACCTAAGCTTTTATAAACCTACAGTTATGGTTTGCTGTTATAGTAACAGCAAGTCATAACACGGCTTTTTACTTTGAAAAGTAGCAAACGGACTACAATAATTAAATCAAAACTAATTTAAACCTAACCTGTAATATTTAACTGTTAAACAACATTAAGTAATAGTTTATTTTAAAGTTTTCATTAGCCTTGCGTCGACATATATTATATTTATTTTGTAAGTAGGTTAAACATAAAACTTTTACACGTCAATCTTTTTGGGTAATTTTAAACTTGATGAGGCAGGTGTTCCCTAGCAGAAGAAACACCAAAACAAACCCAGAGGTCAAAGTCTCTTTTAAAGTCCATACAATCGTACTGGTCAAATCATATGAGAACCATGTAAGTTAATATCTGAAGTGGTCTTTTGAGGAAAGTACCACACAGATTTGTGTGGACCTGTCCAGACAGTGCAAGCATTTGTCAGTTATCGTGTAGCTCAAACTTAAAACTTAAAGGAGTTCAACGATTTCAATTGTACGGGTATTGATAATTTTGAGCAAGTTTGTCTATGAATAATTGACTGTCCCATAAATTTATGTGAGAAAATGTACTAAACAGCAGAAAAGGTTGGTCCCTGGAACATAAAGTTTACCTCCTTAAGCTAGGTACATAATTAGGGATGTAGCTTCCTATATTCGAGGTCAAGAACTCAAACTGACACATGTCAACAGTTACATGAACGTAAGGACGATGGACGTGATTGTAAAAATGGACACCAGCCAATTCCCCAAAACGCTTGCATGAAGAAAACAATGTAAAATGTAACAGGTTGCTGAACCAACGTTTGTAGATAGTACAGACATAACTCTTCCACACTCGACATTTACGACTTGCCCAAGATAGTGAACAAATTCAAATGATATTTTTTTCATGAAATGTTTATCGGTTGGAGGTTAAACATAAATAAAATCCTTTGACTCCTAACCTTAGTATTTATTATAATCTTTTTTGGCAAAAACGATGAAGTACCTGCACAATACCACCAAAGAGAAAGGGTTGATGTCATGGATTTTAAATAAAGACAATCTTATAAAATAATATATTAGTTTATATATAAAAGTGACGATACGTGTAACATCACAGCATCAGACAGATGCCAATAAATTCAACGAAAATAAGAGTTAAAAATACACTGATTCTGATTTTGTAAACGGGTAAAATTGATTTTTCCTTCTCAGAGGTAATCTTTGAAATGTGGATCTTTGATGTTACTGCTGAGAGAATGGACTAATTTTATCCCAAAAAATGCAATGTGTCTGAGGGATGGGCTATTGAAGTAAAGCCGCGGGTTGAAGTCTGGTTTGACAAAGGCAATTTGAATCGCCAGTCCGCGATCTTCAATTGTTATTTGACTCCAATGTGCCCTTGAAATAAATATTACCAAGTCACTCAACATTCAATTAACCTGCACAACCTTGAATTTTAATAAAGCATGCGAAACTTTCAATACAATATAATATGACTTTCATACAAAGAGACTAGTAGTTCTAGACCACAAAGAAAAGGCTAAGCGAGTATTGAAGGTAGCCTACAATACAAATATCGGTGCCATTTGCTTTCATGAAACAAATTCAATATCTAGAGAGTTACGTAAACACATTTATTCGTAGTACCTTCTCTATACCAGACATAGTCATGCCTACATAGATATTATTTACTTAAAGTTGATTTTCCTGACTTTTATACGAGTACTTTATGTTACTAACTCAAATCATCATCATTATTTCAGCCATGTCCACTGCTGGGGATAAACCGACCTCAGGTGTCGCTACATAGATCGATCCAATGTTTTTTATTTATTTAATATTGGTTTGCTCTTGACTCTAGTCTAGGTCATAGATGACAGAGACAAAGTCGACGATGGAGCGAGCTTACCCAGAAGAAGCCTGTTCACTCTAATTTTGAAGAGATTAGGGTTGTATGCGTTCGGAAACACAGAAGCAGGCAGAGAGTTCCACTCCTTTGCTGTGCGCATTATAAAAGACGATGACGATGTTTTTCGCATCCAGCAGATACCCACAACCCACAACAGTTCAGCGGTCCATCTTAGGAGAGTTATTCCAACACTGCGTCTTCCTGCCCTTGATTGCTACGATAGAACCTGTTGGTCCCATCGGTCATCCGTTCAGCACAAATAGATTTAGCATACAATATTGGTCTGTAGCTGCATTTAGATTAATGATTTAGATAAATTAACGCCCTCGAATATACTTCGTTTGAGGGTAGGTTTCTCAATAGGATTAATGAAATAAATTACTCTTAATTTTGATCTTAACTTAAAGCAAGTAAGCTGGTGGTATAAAATCGTTTTCCGTGCGTGCCGCCATCGCCACACAAGACTGTGTAGTGTATAGTTAATAAACCAGACCTAAGTTTTTTTGAAGTGAAAACTTCTTTAGGCGCGTTGAGCACTTTTTGGGTGAACAAAATCATGGTCGCGTCATCGTCACCGAGCGCTTTCCATGAGCTATATACTGTGTATATATGTGTACTTTTTGGGTGAACAAAAATCATGGAACATGCGTCATCGTCACCGAACGCTTTAACTTTCACTTAGTTTTCACTTCTATCGGCAGTCCCCAAAGACTGCACCGCATGTTTTTTTTATATTATTTTGATTTTTTTTAACACAAATTAAAATAAGTACAGTATAGGAGGCTGGGGCTTTTCTTTCATATTTCGATAGAAAATTTAAGAAACCCGAATCCTCTGCAATGACGACGATTGACGAATCGATAACTACGAACTTTATTTGGTCCTTGTGTACATTTCCTTTAAAATCCACAATCAAACTAGAACACAATTCACTGCTCGTTTTCCTACACAAATAAAACAAAACACTCTAACACAGCCTGACATGTACTTACGCTAACATACCAACACTACCAGTATTACCGCCATGTTTCAATTTGCCTGCCTAATTGAGATTGCTTCCCGCATATCAATTTGATTTGGAGCCTAGCTACCTGCCTTTGCGTCCGGCATTGGGTTCAAGCCAAGCCGATTTTGTGTAGTATCTTTATGGCAGGAAGCTGCCGGGATCAGGAAACTTGAGCTTGCTTCTAAATATCGTTTTGCGGTGGAAGAGGCTATAAATTTTGGCATAGTGGATATTAGAATTTTGCTACTCGGTGAAGTAGTGGTTAAGAGGTTAATTGACCTGCTTCTTGAACTACAGGATAAAGATTTTAGTGAATACGTTTTTCGCAGCGATTTTCCAATTTTGAAAAGGTTTATACTTTTAAAACACTGACTATTAGTTCAATGAGTCAAGAAGATGATCTTGAAAAAACAAGGCTTATCGCATAGTTTTATGCCTTCGATTTGCGAATGTTTGATGGCAATACGTAGGGATCAGTTCTCGTTCTGGCTTTGCATTGTAAGAGGCTTTCACCAGACCAGACCAAGGTTACCACCAGACCAAGGCTACCACCACGCAAGGGCTAATAGGTTTTTAGGTATTTCTTAGCCCCAATTTCAAATAATGCTTTCCAACACGACGCCACCTCAAACCATGAATTTGTCAGTAATAGTCTGTTATTTATTGACATTTATCGAGTATTTTTTTCATTGTCATAGCGACCTAATCCAATGGACAGAATAGGAATATAGACCTTCAGATACGGAAAGGTAATCATAACGTTATGTAAAAGAAAATAAAGAATACTTGTTTATTCGAAACACACAATGTAGGAACAAAAAATAAGGTGATGATGAGGATATCTGAATCACCAGTGATTGGATAATCGGGCGCTTATATAACTAAATTTCACTTTTATTCCCACTAAAGTATAATACCGACATGTTTTTCAGAATCCCGGATCCCGGATTGTTATAGTTGTTTTTACAAAATTGTTCAATCCAATTTATTCAGAAAGGAATGTCCATATTATTCTTTCACGGGAAGAAGTTAAGGTATTTAAGCGCCCGATTATCCGATCACTGGATAACATCAAACATAACGCAAGTTTCAAATTCAATAAAATAAATAAAGAATACTTGTTTATTCGGCACACACAATGTAGGAACGAAAAATAAGGTGATGATGAGGATGTCTGACATCACCAGGGATCGCATAATCGGGCGCTAATATAACTATACTTCACATTTATTCCCACTAAAGTATAATACGGACTTGCTTTTCAGAATCGCGGATCCCGGAATCGTTTGAAATTCCTGAGATTGCTAAAAATGCTCGCATACAAAATATACTTAGAACTCGTTTTGAACTCTCCTTATATTTTTTTATAGGTATTACATTTGTTTTGAATAAAATAAAGATACTAAATCAAAATAACTACTGCTATAATTTCATTCAGTTTGTTATAGGTAGTTGTTTTTATAAAATTGTTCAATTCAATTTATTCAGAAAGGAATGTCTATATTATTCTTTCCTGGGAAGAAGTTAAGGTATCTAAGCGCCCGATTATCAGATCACTGGATATCACCAAACATAATGCAAGTATCAAATTCAAAAAGTATCTCAAAATCTATTTCTGCTCTGATTTGCCACACGTGATCATAGATATCTAAGGGCCCGTGACATTTTGCAAAGGTTACGCCATGTTGTCGGCTCAACGACCTTGATATTGTCATTATTACTGTATCAATCAATATCCCGAATATGGTTGACACATTGTTGTTAACTGAAAAATCTGGCAATGTTTAACTTCGAAAATGTTATTTACTTATTTTTACTTGGATACACAATTTTCTTCTTGTAGCTATGAACTAGTAGACACAGACCTCAAAACCGGCGAAGTGTTTCACGAAGGGTTCCATACCATAGACCGAAAAAACCACGTTTCTGCTATCCTTTAATTTTTATTTTTAAGAGGAGCTCGTGGCTTAATAATAACAGCCGCGCAGGTCGATCTTCAAGATCAAGCAACGCTTGCCGAAGTCGGTCTGTGGATGGGCGACCATCTTAACATATCCAGATTCCCCCGTGCCTCGGCAAGCACGCAGTCGTTTCGGATTATCTGAAACCAGAAAATCTGACACCCGTCTTGGCAAAAAGTACCGTGTTACCCAGTTAATGGGTTATGGAGATCTGATAGACAGACGTTCTACATAAAACATTGGTATTTTGCTGAATCTGGTTTGACTGGGAGCACACCCCAATATAGTTGAGAAAAGGCCAGGCAAATTTGATGTAATTTATTGTTATGTTTTGTTACAGCGACGGCCAAAAGACGTCTACAGGTGGCCATAGGCGTCCTCCAAATATCGTCATATCGACCGTTGCTGTGCGTCTCGCCTTCATCAGGTCATTGTTCCATCTTGTAGAAACCCTTCTAACGCTGCGTCTTCGAGTACGCGGTCGCCACTGCAGAACCTTCGGCCCCATCGACTATTTGTTCTGCAAGAAATGTGCCCTGTCCACGGCCACATAAGTTCCCTTCCTTGGATCTTAATATACTTCAACAATACACCGAACAGAAATCAGCTGATACTTTCTTATATACTTTGACTTTGAAGTTAGCAAGAACGCCCGGTCGATGCACATACAACTTGTTAAAGTTATTGACTCACAAGTAGTCAAAGAACAAGTGCGAACTTGTGCGAGATGGTGAAATTGAATTTTCCCTGTGACTGGCATTGTATGGGCGCATCTTTGTGTCTTCAAATGCAAATAAATTTTATCCATGTCGTAGCTATATCGTAGAATTGGCCATTTCATGAAGTGGCCAACCATTGGAATAATCAATTCAACGATTTGACTTCGTCATTCACATTATAAAGAAAGTAAATATTGTATATAAAGGCTCATCACGAAACCGTCGTCTAGGCATTCTGAAAAATAAAGTAAATATAAACAAAATAGATGGTTTGAAGAATCGTTTCAAAAAATGGAAAAGTTGGACCTTTTACAATACGAGTACTGCTCCTTAGCGAGACTTGTATCTTTAAACTGAACAAGATAGTTATCATTTTGTTCATGTCGGCCAGCATCAAAATGATGTTTACTTCATGCTTTTAGTTTTAAGAGTAGTATTTTATAATTCTGTTAAAGTAAACAACCATATAGTAAGAAATCAACACGTAGGCTATGATCAGTGGAGGTAAGGATTGAGGGAGCTGTTTTAAGTATCGCTATTTTATTTTATTTTTATTTTATTTATGATCTAATTTCCTCTTTTTACATTATATTTTAAGTCTCTTACTAAAACTTTATGCAGAAAAAGAAAGACTTTATTAATTTGATTCAGTTATATTCACTAAATATTTTTCTTTCTCGTGTGAAATGAGGGACCACAGTTAAGTCGATAATATAGTACACTTATATGTAGGGAGGCAACTGTTTCTTCTCCTTTTAATACAGGTTGCTCAACAATCTAGCCGGAGAACAGCAGCTCACCCAATAATTTGTAATACCTATGCACATTTTCTTAAATACCAACAGTTTTTATTACAAATACTAATTTTAGCAATTAATATTTATTGGAACGAAGTTTCTTATCGCGCGTTGTGAAAGGAGGCTAGCCGGAAAAAAATCATACGAAAAGTTGAAACGACACTTTTTTGATTGTCTTTTGTTTCTTTTATGTTTGAATTTCGAAGAAGAATGTGGTTTTAATTTCGAAATAAAGCGCCAAAATATAAGATACAAATATTTTGATAAAAGTAATTGATTAGAAACAAATTTTTCCCGCGGGTCAGCTCCTTTTATTCTATCCAAGAACATTTTATTGGAATATGATGTTTTTTTATCATTTATATAAAGTTATTGCGTTTCATCTTTCTTACCTTATTTCTCGACACCCACGTAAAGTATTATCATTGTCCAACACCCACAGTCAACGATCTAATCGCCTCTTTTTAAACGTTTAATGGTCACCGATATTTATTACGGGACTTAATTTTCATACGTCAGTGTTCGTGACCTTTATAAGGGCGTTTTGACAAAGGCGTGTATTGTGTTCAGCCTGGTGCACATTGGTTAATGGTACAAATAGAAATTATTATTATTAGGCACTAATTTCGTGGGTTGAAAGAATTCCTAGGGTTAAAGGTATAGTTGGCTATGTATATTATAATGTGTTTATGCAAAACACTTTTTATAATTCAGGATTTTCGAAATAATAACTCAACACAATTGAGTTATTATTTTTTGTTACACATTTCTCACATGTTTACAAAATTTTATGAGCTTTACAAATAATGCTTGAACGCTTGATGAACTATGGGTACAATTCTTGAAATTCCCGAATACCAAACAAAAAATTTTTTGTGTAATTTCACCATTATCTTTCAGCTGAGAGGTAGTATAGTCGCTTATATTTTAAACAAGCTATCGCCCGCGGTTCCGCCCACGTTTCTGTCAAAAATTATCCCAAGGGCACATATTCCCGGGATGAAAAGTAATATATCCTATGTGTTATTCCAGAATATAATCTACCTCTGTGCCAAATTTCATCAAGATCCGTTCAGCCGTTCTGACGTGAAAGAGTAACGAACATCCATCCATACATACTTACAAACATTTCGCGTTTATAACATTAGGATAAGTAAAATTGTTTATTATCAAGATTTTTGTAAAAATGTTATCTTTAAAATAATTTACTGAAAGAAAGTTTTACCAGCTATGTCGGAATGACATTTGCTCCTTTATTATAAAGGAAAAATGCAAGGTGTCTGTGAGACAGGCACGTGAATAAAGCCGGGAGAAAAATCAAGTAAGTTTAAGTCAATAAGTAGGTAATTATCTTAACACTACTGCTTTTTTACCAATAGCTCACTTGATGGTAAGCGATGATGTGGTCGAAGATGGAGCACGCTTGCCTAGGAAGAACCTATTCACTCTTGACTTAAAGACTGAGGTTGTAGCAGTCACTGGAAAATAAACGCCGTAATATTATAAAATTCGCGTGAAATTGTAAAATATTTTTTTTAATGAGACACGGATGTATTGGAAGTAGTTGGAATATAGGGTATTCAGATCACAAATCGTGATCTGAATAACCCTATATTCCACAGTTAAACCATTCGAGTATCAGATTATTCCTCTGTAACCCCATAATATACTTAATTATTCAAAATTTTCGTTCAGTTTATACCTCTGTTTTTCAATCCAAGCCACTTGTAACCATTCTTTCTTCGTCAAGTCATAAAATGGTCTACTAATAACATTTATAGTTTTCTATTCAAACATATTTTTTTTTTTTAAATTAAAGTCCTGTATAGTAGTCGCATACTCATCAGTAGCATCTGTTCGAGTGTGTAAATAAACAGAGCAGTTCAATATGAACTGCTGATTATAAGAAGCGGTTCAGTATGATCAGCTCATTATAACAAGCTGTTCAGTATGAACTGCTCATTACCTTTAACAAGCTGTTCAGTATGAACTGCTCATTACCTTTAACAAGCTGTTCAGTATGAACTGCTCATTATAACAAGCTGTTTTTGCTTTCGATGTCGAACTATAATATGTGGTTGGCAGGTGGTTAACTATATTAATATTTTTAGTGTTAAAGAAATAAAACTCGCAAGTAGGTCAAGTTTAAATATTTATTTCTATATTATTCAAATATTGTTTTATAAGCAATGATACATTTCTTACATTACTATTACTTACATTTTCACTAACCTAAATAATAGAATATGTGTAAGTAAGTTTGTAGGTTTAACATTCTATAATCATTTATTCGTAAAACTAAGATCGTTCTTATTTTATCTTACTGACAAAACACTTGATTTTCTTTACACCATTTATTTAAGCAAAACACATTTTTTAAGGCACATATATTGGTATGATACATACAACTTATAATGTCAGATGAATCTGAATAATTGTTATATAATGTCAACAAACTCGGGCAGTTCTTACTTTCTAAATTGTATACATTATTAATTCGGAATATATCTTTTATCCATAACACTTTTTCGTTTCCTTTCGTAAATATAGATTTATTTTTTAAAAAATCCCCAAAGATTGCTTGATAATTAAAATATGGTACAAAGCCTTCGTTCCAGTTTATTCCTCTGTTTTTTTCAATCCAAGCCACTTGTAACCGTTCTTTCCTCGTCAAGTCATAAAATGGTCGTGGTGGTTTTATCAACAGTACTTGTACGTGTCCTTTGTACATTATTGCTATTTCTTTTGGAATAAACTCATTTTCTTCACTCTTAAACCCTTGAACATCTACGATGACATTCATGATAGTTTTCTCACAATATTACTCAACGGCTTGTATTCGAACAGTCGATCGTTTATTATTAAACAATAGGCAGATGTATTATTTTGAATATCTTCAGAGCATTCAATTTCTAATCGCACGTCAACTGGTCCAGTTTTAAGTGAATCGTTTTGTCTTGAACAGTCAATCACAAAAAGTGGAGCAATTTCTTTAAATTGGTCTAAGCTAAGCAATGGATCAATGCCTAAGTTGTAATACGACTGACGAAAATTAGCATACATTTCATATAATATACTGTATTTACCTTCATCAAATTTCAGATTAAGTGAGTCATACGGATAGTATTACATCACTGGAATAATCTACAAACGTAGAATCACAATGCCCCCAGGGTAATGTATGAATTTGATCCTGTAATACTTGAACTTTGTCATCGTTTCTTTCTAAAACTTGTTTGTCTACTTGCTGAGTGTATAAAACATGTTTAATTGATTTTATCATATTCATTTTACATCTATGCGCTTTATTTGTCAGCAGTACATTGTTGTAATCATTCAATTTTAGGTTACAAGTTACAGACTTAGAAACACCTTTGGCTTTTTTAATTTCAGTCTTCGCACTGTTAATAAAATATAATTTAGCTCTTAAACCGGTAAATTCTATAATTAAATCGCCACCAACCTCATGTTTCCATAATCCAGGAATTTTAGCATTAAGTTGTGGTATGTGATATGGATTATTCATTTCAAAATTACTAGTATCAAACTTTGAAAGATCATCATGCATATCATGATAAAAATCATCTGTGTAAATTAAATATAATAGGCTATCAGTGTCTGTATAGCACAACTCAGCATTGTTTCCGTATTTATTTTTCATAACGTCATAATGAAATTGGTACAAATGTTGCTTCGAATATTCCAAAACGGTAAATCCAATATAAATAGGTCTATCTAAAACGACCTTTTCACGGTATAATTCCACAGCTACGAAATTTTCTGAAAAAATTGATATACTTTTTAAATTTGGTTTACATATCAATTTTTCAGCGCCAAGATGTTTATTTGTTTTATTTCTGGTATCAGTCCATTTTGTTACTAATTTTACATCTGCTTGCTTCCGTTTATTTTCGATAGTTTTTCCGAATATGGCATTATTCAATAATTTAAAAAAGTCCTTCTCAAACGCAGTTTTGGAATTTTGACGAAGACTAGTATTCAGATCAATGTATTTTTTGAGAAAGAATTCTTGTCTGAAGCTAAGTATACGATGAATCTTTTTTAAAATCAAACCGTTTTTCAAACATTCTTTCAAGTGAACATAATGAATTACATAATTTTGCTTATCATAAAGATTTGCAACCAATTTCACTGATTTTCCATAAGGAGGTACTATTTTTTCAACTGCAAAAGGCAAGTCTTTATGCTTATTATGTAAATAATCTGGATAATTTAAGTCTACTTCCAAAATATAACCGTAATCATTATCATCTGACACATCATTTACATCAAACTTGCTAATTTCTTTCAGACTCAAGAACTTAAATTCTTTAATAGGAAGTTTCTTCATCATAGCATAGCCATATAGATTATTACAATCAAGATATATTAAATAACTACTTGATTCAGACTCATTAAAATGTGGTAAATATTTATTGTTTGCTACAGCATGACGTAGAGAACACTGTGCAAGCCCACCACGAATTCCTTTTTCTAATAACTCGTACATTCGTAAATCACTTATCAACTCAAGTTCAGTGTCGGTATATAGAAGCATTGCATCCCAACTTAAGCTCGGTGACGTTACATAATAAGCCGGATCCAACTTATAGAAATGTAAGCTTGTTTTTCTAAATTTTTCAAATATGTCGCATAGTAAAAGCACATCACATTTTATGTATAAATCTGTATATTCACCAAGAGATTTTATTTCGAAAATATTCCAAACTGTTTGAGCGTGTAAATATTCTTCTTTAGTTATATGTTTTTCACACAGACTATTATAAAAATGATCCTTCGAGGGAAGTTTCGTCTCATCATATTTAGACCAAGAATCAACGTAATCATATGGATAAACACCTTTTTTTCTCATTAAATCAAATTGTCTTTTATCAGTAAACTCTCTCGATAAGTTCAAAAAATCGTTTTCTGACAAACTTTGACTTAGTGCATCTAGACTAGAACTAAGAAAGTGAAAGGAATCAATAAATTTTATTTGTATAGGGTGATTGTGTTTTTCCGTATTAATTACTTTTATTATTGAAAGATATTTTTCTTTAGTTTTCGGTATTATATTAATAGAACCTTCATACTTTGCTAACTCTTCAATGAATAAATGTGAGTCATATCCAGACAGATTATGAAAGACAACAGGAATGAATGAACAAACTCTATACATCAAATTACAATGGGAGTGCGCTGCCCCACGATACTCAGATGTAATATGATCATGATCTCGGACTTTATCATTCAATAATAATAGTTTGCATATGTGACATGTAGTCGAATTTCGATAGTCCATCTCTTGCTCCGCCGATAATGGGGTCATTGGCTTTTTACTACTTAAAATCTTATGTATATTTTTAACGTCTTTTATTAAATATTTAACAAATATTTTCACACAATCTTTACCTCGATATGTAATATACCTGTTTAATTGATCGTTATGTGCACAACAAATATAATAAGCGAAACATGAAGGTTGATGTGTTTTTAGTTTCTGTGTATTCAAAGAGCTACTTTCATTACAGTCTATTAACATACATTCAAAATCAGCATAAATTATGAAATTGATTTTTTGCTGCCTCTCGTAATGTTTGAACTTTAGTACAGAATTATTTTCAGGTAATATAGTCAAAATCTTAGAGCAGTTATGAGTCTTGTGTCTATTTTCGTTACTAAATAGTTGTAGACATGCATCACATAAATAATGTTTTCCTTTAGAACGAGTCACTTGACGTCGCACCAGACGTACTAAATCTTTAATTAGACAGTAGTGTCCGATAGAATTTTTTTCGATATAAAGTAAATTAAAATGATTTTTTCTTCTATTTTGCGTTGCATAAAGAGGTCCGGTCACAGTATTATTTTGTAGGCCATATATATTTAAACTGATGTTGGGATTATTTTTTTCTAACGTTTTAATATCATTAATCGTAGGAGGAAATGACATTCCCTCAATATTTAAAACAGAGGTATAATGGGGGTATGAACTTGTTCTGCATACATTAATTTTAGCTGGGTATAATCCAGCAACTATACTCCATAATAAACAACAATTATCTTTATTTTTAATATTTATACAACTTTTAGACTGCTTAATAGCTGACGGCAGTTGTATATAAGACCCACCTCTCATAGGGGAATACTTGTTTACATTAATTTCGAGATGACTCATAGAAACAAATGTCCAACCAGATTGACAGTGCTGGAACTCGGTTAATTTATTATTTAGTTTATTTATTACTTTGATTAATAATTCATTCAAATCAGTGTTCTTATAAATAATTTCATATTTGGTATTAAACGACTTTAATTGTTGTTCGTCTGATTTTGATAACATAAAATAGGCAAACAATTCGAAATTCAATTTTATGCAATTGTGTTCATTAAGTGACATTTTTATCAATTCTGTTATATTTATTAGATGATCACCCAGGAACGCCTCTAAACCGAGGTACTCGTCTTCCTGAGTGACATTCAATCTGTATGTCATTAATCTGTTTTTGAATGCTGTTGCAATAATATGAATATCTGTGAACTTGGTATTCAATAAACAGTTTGCTTTGTGTATATTCGTTCTCATATGATAGGAATACTGATTTTCTGGTATTTCAATTTTACATTTATGACAGGTTATTGACTTTCTAGGTCTCGATTTGCTGTTGAGGTGTGTAACTGTAAATAAGAAAACCAATTACTAGATTACTTACTTATATTATATTAATTAATACTACAACATCATACTTATAAAATACAGTACAAAATAATAATAATAAGACATTTCATGTAGGTAAACACAATTAAAACAAGATACAATTTAAAGTAAGTACCTATAGAAGAAAATATTGATGAACACCTAGTTAAACAAATATTGGGGAACACCTAGTTAAACAAATAAAGTCTTTAAGTATCATAAGCACCTATGCAGGTGATAGGACAATTTTTAAAATCATTTTGAGTTGCTTTAACAAACTCCTTTAAGTGGGGCCAAGATTCTTTATTTTCATCTAATTTCGTCTTGATGGTAGTTATGGCCGAGCGCCATCTATTTATGGGCATTATTTTTTTAATTTCTTCTGTGTTGTAAATTTTCACTTCTACATAATATTTTCCTTCTTTAGTCTCGCTTATTTGTCGTGAATATCCCTTAGCCATCCTTCTAGTAAAATATGAGTACAGTGGGGGTATATTACCAGTTTTGTGGGGTCTCTGTGTTGGGGTGACGCTTTCTTCGTTATCACTGTCTTCACCGAATAATTCACTGGCCGTAACTCGAGCTGATGGTGTTACTGGCGAAACGACCTGCTTCGATTTTTTTGCGCTTGTTGACTCTTCACTCGATTTGATGGACCTTTCCCGCTTCTTTTTTCTTTCCTCTGTCTTCCTCTTCGGCTTCGCCTCTTGCTCAGAGTCATCGCTAGAGAGGAAAAGGTCGTTGCTAAGTAGTGTCGACCTGTCAACAAAAATATAAATGTACATATTAGTGCATTGCAATCAAAATATCGTGAGGAAGATAAATAGTTAACAGATATAAATATCGTTTGATTTGTGCTGAAATCGAATCTGAAAAGTCGATCAGTCAACCACCGACCGATGAATATTATACATAGCATCTGTGCAGGAATCGAACCTGCAGCAGAGAAAAGCATCACTCAGTCTCTGAGCCAAGCATTGTAATAGGTACTTGGTTCTATTCATACATTACTCTGACCATTCAATATATCTAACCATTCAAAATACAATTAATACATTATTCTGACCATTCAATAGTTAGATACGGTAATGAATTATTGAATAAATACTTACATTCTTGATTGATGCTTAGACAGGTAGTTTGATGAGGAGCTCGGAGCGTTGATTCCTTGCAGACAGGTTTCGTTCCAGAGAGGAATTGTGCCGGAGACTAATTTGCGAAGCGTTTTTATAGGCCTAAAATCACGTCATTCAGTCCAAATTTGTAAAACTGCATACTTGCAAAAATTGTCAATTGCGTACACGAGCGTATTTATCGTAGCGGTTAAGGTTTTAAGTTTACAGCGTTTTATATAAGACAAATAAAAAAGCGATTTTGAATCTTGTGTAGGTACTCACTTAAATCAACAATAGGGGAAGCTCATACCTACTTACAATTATAAAAAATGTTTGTAGGTTGTTGTTTTTTTGCTGAATGTTTTCGACGTCGATGACGGCGACGGTACAAACGCTGCGGTTTGCACGCTCGCATGCAACTCCTAGACATGTGGAGAAGTGGAGATATGACGAGTCAGAATCTCATATTTCGGTATACAAGAATAATCTTGTTTTTTATCTTATAATTTTGAACCTTATTACAAGAATCAAATAAATCTGAACAAGTATAAAATCAGTACAATCTCGAAAAAAATAATCACATCATCGCTAGCGTTTCTTCACCAATAATGTCGGTAAGTAAATTAGCGACACTTTTATTAAATTAATTATTTTTTCGCAATTTCTATGATAACTTACATAGAAATATAATTTTAGTTTTTATGAATAATGAAGTTGGGCTGCCGATATTAATAAGTAATCATAATTGTATATTAACTTATCTTATTCATTCTTATGTTTCAGGAATCCGAGCAACTTTTTATTTCAACCCCGTCATACTCACCGAATCCAGCACCACAACAATTACGTCAAAATGTGATGAACTATTTGGAAAGAGAGAGACCGTTTATATCGTACTCTCCAATTTCCCCACCATTGAATCAAAATCGGGAGAGAGAAACATCACCCCAGTTAGAAGAAAGGTTGAACAGCGCCAATACCACCAGGAAAACCGTCAATGATAAAAGACGAGGGAGCAAAATGATGTATTCGTATGTTAGAAAGTATGTAAAGGGCCCACACCGTAAAATAATACGTATTCAAATCTTTGAGGGTGAAGAACTCAATGGTTCTAAATTATGCACTTGTAAAGCTAAAATATGTGCTCAACATATTGTTGATAATATATTTACTGATGATATATACGACTGTGCTAAAGATATGATAAATAAAATTCAAAAGAAAATGTAGTTGCGTATGTACAATTTACATTAGACATAATGGTTGTAATGTATAAACTATGTATCATTCTAAATCAAATGTAATTAATTAGGTATTAATATAAACCTAGATAATAAACAGTTATAACGAATTTATGTATTTTAATTGACATTATAATACTACTTAGATATAAAATAGTAAGTAAAACCGAGCGTAGCAATAGTATGATAATTAGACACAGAACGCCAGCTTCCTATAACGAGCGATACCTCACCTCACGCACACATAGATGTGGGACGCATGCACTTGCGCGAGTGGAGATTGTTCGTTGCGGCTGGCATGCATTGCTGAGATCCCTTTATGTACACATCAATGTGTGCGTGCGCCCGTTTGCGCACGCTGTAGGAGTTGTAACGTCCTGTACCTATTTACTTTGCGTCTATGTTGCTATTTTGTTTTGATCGGTCTCCTTATAAAGAATTACTTACATTGCAAAACTCATGATTAATGGTAAACTACTAACATACGATGACTTTGCCTGCCATATCTTCTCAATAAAATTTGTGGGACAAGGACAGTGAATAAACTTCAATGACAATTTACAATGGATGCGTTTACATATGGGATGAGCATTAAAGCCCGAGTTACTTATAAATAGCTTACAATCAGTTAAGACGACATTACATTCTTACAATTCGTAGTGTGAAGGTTCTCGCGAAAAAATATTAACATTACAATGTTTAATCCATTAAAATCTGATTTAGAAGGCATTCGTAAAATTATTTGCAAGAATGCTAACGGTGAAATTATATTTACTCAAGATATGCAGACTGACCTGAAAATACCGAATGTAAGCTCATCTAATCACAAGGATAGTGATACAAGCCAGACAAAAGAGTTATTTGACCTAGAGATGATTCAGTATCTTATAGTCAAGACTGAGGGCCATCATGAAGATGTTCGTACATTTGTTCGAGTTAGCGACATACAGACTGATCGTGGAAAATGTAATGCAAGCTCACCAAAACCTAGTGAAAGTAGTAAAACAGAAACAGCAGACACAGCTCTACCTGATTTAGAAGATGTTTTATGCTACCAGATTCAACCAGGAAATGAACTTTTTTTCTTTTAAACCGTTTTATCTTCACTGTAACAGTGTAACAGAAAGACAAAAAACCTGATGCCAGCTGTCAAAGATAGGCTAAATGTTGTGTAGTGCGTTCTGCAAATTGACCAAAACAATGTAAATATCCTCTAATAAATTATGTTCTACGATATTTATTGTTTCATTTACACAAAATACCTACCTCGATTTGGTCTGCATGATCTTAATATACTTCTTATACCAAAACTAGGACGCAATCTAGTATGTTATATAAACAAATAAGATTTGAGAACAAGAGCCATTTCACAACGAAGTGTGTGTTAATTCGAACACAATATAATTTTATCTACACAATAACTATACATGAAGCCTGCATTTTACACAGGTAACTAGATGCTACCCTATATAAGGTGTCGGAGGAACACATCTGTGCACATTCCACTCCAAACTCGTTGATGTCTGAATAGACCATTCCTACTGAATGATCCATTGATTGATATGAAGTGACTGCTCTTTTCTTTCAATGTATTTAGTCAAAGTCTCATTTCGAATAGTGAAATATAGGAATACTCGAATGGTTAAACTGTGGAATATAGGGTTTTTCAGATCACGATTTGTGATCTGAATACCCTATATTCCAACTACTATTGGAAACTATTGAATTTGGATGGGATGTATACAAAACGATTTTTCATAATATAAAGCGAAATTATTTTCTAATAAAGATTTATTACAATCTTATGGAGTCTGCAATTTTCCGGTGACATAGCTATCAGGAAACACAGACTCTGGCAGGGAATTCCAGGGCAGGGACATTTAAAAACCCCATAAAATATTGGTACGATGTATTTGATTGATAAAAATAAATTCGCTTTCATTTCTCTAAACCCAAACGGAGCTCGGTCTTATGTAGCTTTAGTATTGAAGCTACTTTCACCTACTTCTAAGAACTGACCGTGACCTCTAGCTGACCTCGAGTAAAGGCAGAAACGTTCAAAGCTTACTAAAGCCACATTTATTGTCTGTCTAGCCTTGTAGAAATTTAGCAGGATTATTTGTTCTACTTTTATATTTTAGGATAGATAGACTTGCTTTAAGACTCGTTTTTGGTCAGCGCAAACCCCAAGGATGAAAACCATTGGAGTTGGGATAATTTTCAGTCAAAAACTCGCACTAAGGGTGTTACCACACCAATCGATCGATCGAATTAAACGACGTCAATTGATAGTTTCCACTTCCTCTTTTGATCATCCGAAGCTACCACATCAATCGATCAACGTCGATCGATTTCATCGTTCGGTAGTCAATCAATTGTTTATTGCACGGTATTCGTCGATCAGCCAAAGCTACTACACCAATCGATCGATACCCTAAGGCTACTAAACTCCACATCGGTTAGGTACGAGGTAACACGGTAACCAAAATGGCAAGTTGTCAGAGTCTCGGGCTCCTAACTAGCCGTAATGACTGTCAAAGATCAACAAATGACAGCCGGAGAAACACTGCTTGAAGTGCTTATTTTTCTAAGCACAATCACAACCATTTATTGTAATTTCAACGTATTTCAAAGATAGAAGAATACCACAATGAAAAGTAGGTTAGTTTCTACGCAGATAAATAATAGGTAGATCCTTTTTTCCTTTTGTTCTTAAGGATGGAAAATCATCAAATGACTCCTTCTGCTCTGGGTGTCAGAGGTGTAGTGTCAGACTCTTACTGCCCTTTGCGTTCCAGAGGTGACTCTTTCGACCAAATTCCGCAACCCTGGCAGGCTCTGGCCCTAGCAGGCTCCGACTACTTTGCTAACATCTCATTTAGGCGCCAGTGGAACACAACGCGCCGTCCACCCGACACCATCGATTAGGTAGATCCTACTTGTCTTCAAATTAAATCGGTTCTCAGTAATGTAGGTATGATATCACAATTTTCATAAAACTCGAACACATACCGTACGATGTAAACCTATTCCTAGAACATGATATACCTATACTCAATATTGACATAGGAAAATTCACTCGGTGTAAACAAATTTGCCCGGGTCGAGCCGAGCGATCTAAAAAACGGCCGCCGGCAAAATACACAGTGGTTGCGTAATATATGGGTGGGTAAACAAATTTAGTTTTAGGTGATACCTATTGAATATGTAATTTAATTTAGTGACAACTGACTTTGTGGTAGGCTAGGGGTTCGTTTGGTTTCCTCATTGGATTGGACCCATACCTTTGAGAGCGGACGGGCCTATAGATGGAGACGGTCTATCAGAAAAATAAGTTGCCTACTCCTTCTAAAAATCCAGAAGCGTTTTTTTTCTCGGATCCATCTGAATGTGAACAGTGTCACAAGGTACCACGATACCTCTTTGCAAGACTGGATAACCGCTCTTCCCACGGGAATGTTCAACCGACTTAAATATCAACATCCTATGGCTTAATGTCAGGTCAAGGGCCACCCGCACCTGCTTAATAAGAAATATGGCAGAACGTCATCAATATTCCTCACAAATATCTCAAAAGTTATTCAAAGCTCGGCTCTCGAGTTAAAAGACGAGTTCCGAATTTAAATTTTTTTGCTTGTTAGTTAAAATTGGACCGTAGCCTTTTATTGCACTCGTTTTATGAATTCAAACCAGAAGGGTAACCGACGGAACTCTATGTATAACTAAGCCTCTGCTGACCGTCCATCTGTCTGTCAGCAGACTGTATCTCTAAGATGAATGTGATGAATAGAGATACAGTCTGAGATCAACTACCTAGTTGATTACACAGAGCGTGTATTTCTGCTGCTGCTGTAACATTAAATAATATTAAATTAAATTAGAAATTACAGGGAACTCCACACAAGAAATGTGATTTATTTGGTTTACAATATGGAACCCTTCATGTGCGAGTCAAACTCGCACTTGGCCGGTTTTTTTTAAAGGGTCAGCAATCTGATGCACCACAAAACGAAAAATTCACTCTCTACATTTACATAAATAGCATTGAGAGCCTCTCACACAGGTCAAGCCAAAGACAGCTTAAATCTTCCACGATACCAACTTTTGTTGTCACCTAACCGCCAAATCCCACAAACACTGACCTCGGCTGAACTTCGAATCCGTATCACAAGCCCCTGAACCACAAGCCCGACTTTCAATCAAAACTAATCCTTACGTAAAACCACATAGAAGCCACAACGTGAAGTTTACCGCCGTTTAAACCAAAGTTTAGACCTAATAGTCCCCCTGTACACTCGATTAACCGCTGGAGTACATAGAACTTATGTAGGCCTGGTATAAGGTGGGAATTTAAGGTGACGTTGAGCGTTATGGTGAATGGCGTCATAATAATATGACGTATTTCGATGAACCTTGCAAACAAATTTGATGAATATTCCAAAAAAGTTATGCCCCAATATAGATCACCCCAAAAACATGGAAATTGAAAATAGCTGATCAGGTGGGTGGACTGTACACATCTGCATACCTCTCGGTGCGTACCCGTGTGATGTTATCTTATGAAATAGTGCAAGCAATATACAGACATGCGATTTTTTTAAGTCTGTTATAAAGGTGTAAAATATAGCATATTGTTTCGTGGTACTTGTTAATTTTTGGCCCTTAATGTGCCTATTTTAAACTAAAACATGCCCTTCGGAAGGTTATGATTTAATTTGCCTACATAAGAATTTGGTTTTGAAGAAAAGTAGTCAGCATGCACGTGAACTCGTAGCAAAGTGTTGCTACGCCGTAGCTCTCCGCGTAGCATGCCGTAGCGTGGGATTTCAAGATTTAAAGAGATTTAAAGCTACGCGAAACGGTTTTCAAATTATCTGACATTTATCGAATTCTTCAACTTTGACGACAATTACCAATTTTGACGATAATTTCTAGTAAATTGAAACAACACTTGGGATGAAATAATATAATCACTGGGACTTATCATTTTATGACGTGCAAGTAATACCGATTCAAATTTAAAGGTTTCACAACAATTGATTTTTCTAATTAGGTAAGTACTGTACATTGTTAGAAACTGTAATTTAACCACGTACCCCCGATTTCTGAATAAGGAAATTAGTATTTGTTAAACTCTGTATAAGTTTGGCATTAAAATAGGGTTTGACACGTTATTGATTCCAAATACTCAATTCAGAAACCGGCCTTAAGTAATAAAATTTTGCAAAAGTACTCTCGGGTTTTGAATTCAGTTTCCTATTTCTCCGCCTATGTCACGACCGTATTTTGGACGTTTATTCTCAGAAATCACTGGACCGTTTTTGATGGAACGTATCGTGCGTTATGGATCATTGATTAGAGGTTGCGTGAGAGGGTTAATGGAGAGTTTGAGCGAATATTTTCGTGTAACAAGTTAGAGTTAAGTAAAATCTATTTGAAACTAGCTCTGACAGGCCAAATAGCCGAACTTTGCATTAATGGGCAAAATAGGCTGCCACTTATAAAACTAAAATGATTTGACCAAAATGTATGCTTTATGTCGATTATTATTTGCAATCTTCTACCAAATAGTTTTAAAGACTTACCGCTGACAATGTGTAAATAAATC
The DNA here is from genome assembly GCA_905163435.1 of Mamestra brassicae. Classification (NCBI taxonomy): domain Eukaryota; kingdom Metazoa; phylum Arthropoda; class Insecta; order Lepidoptera; family Noctuidae; genus Mamestra; species Mamestra brassicae. The sequence goes on from LR990991.1 coordinate 17,572,852, forward strand.
TTTTCAAATTATTATATTTAAAATATATTACACCGTAAAGGATTATTTAGAAGACAAGTCAATAGAGTCTGCAATTAATAAATTAAATAAATTGACATCGATTATTGTGAATACATTAACACACATTACCATGTTATGGCAGGATATGCTGAAACAAATTTATTGTAACACCATACTGTACCATATTCTAGCAAATAAAATATTTTGATTGATTGATTGATTGATTGCCATTAAGATGTAAAGGGGTTCATAACCCTTCACGTCTTAACAGACAGACAGATGTCTGTCTGGACAGAGTTAGAGTTAATAAGTATATTAGTACGGGTGACCCGTTTATATTCCGAAGGTCTACAATACTGAAAGTAAAACTCCACTATGTGAAATATTTAGTTACACTACAGATTGTTAACAACAGCTCAACAAAGCCACCAAAAATAACCACAGCCTATTCAATTTAAACCCGAAACCAAATCAATACACACCCCTATTCCTCGAATATTTGCACACTGGATAATAAAATTACTGCTGCCGAAAATGAACCTCTACTGTAATACGACACGACATCGAGGTTTCATTGATATACTTGGTCATTTTGGCCAGCCATTTAATACGACGAATGGAGAATGACCATGACAGAATATTCGATATACGCTTGGTGAGTTGCAAAAAAGGGAAAAAATAGCAGTTGCATAAAATGATAGTTAATTTGCTTCATCAATCAAGTACATGGCTTTACCAAATCATATCACCAAACCTAGTAATACGCATAGAGAGAATTGGTTTCTTGCCTGGAGCTTTTTTTTGTGACCGTTATACCTCCTGAAGCCAGACACTAACCACACCCCTGAACTCAAGTCAAACTAATGCAGTAGTGTTTTGTTTTCGAAGAATTTTATCGATGGAACCTCTTACTTGTGTCTTACTATACATATACCCAATACTGTGCCAATCTGGGTGTTTGTATGTATTTCGGTGCGTCCATAAAAGTCTCCACTTTACGAGTCATTCAATAAGATGGTGTCAACAGTACATATTTGTTTAGGCTGCCAATAAATCTGCGTGTGTTCGGTGGTACATGTGGCTTTGGAGTTATATTCAGGGAGTGTTACTGTTGAATTGAATAAGCATGAACTTGACTTTATTGAGGACAGGAAATTGGAAAAGGGAACAGAAATAAAGTCAAATGATTATTGATAGAATTTGAAAAGAGAACAAAAAAAGGAGGAGGACCGACATACTTTTTGGAAGGAATGTAAAAAATAAAATAAAAGAAAAGGCTAATTCATGATTTCTATAAGACTTCATTATTCCTATTAATTGACAGCTATCCTATTTCGGTCTGTCATGAAATTTTGTAATCTGTAAACACACTGTTACTTTTGGTTATTTATTTATTTACAAGAACTGTTTTGTCTATGCATCAATCAAAGGCTGATTGGTTGCCTACACACACGGTTGTACACAAACCTACAGAGATGCACTTTATACCTTGTATTAAGTGCATCTCTGTAGGTTTGTGTACGTAAAGTATGAAATAAATAAGGACAATCGCTACTCTGCCAGTAGACATCCACTTCCAATCAATACGAGCCATAACGTCAACTTCAAGTCTTTTGTGGTGCAGGTTCCAATTTAGAACCTAGAAATTTTTAAGAAGGCAGAATTGAGGCCGAAAGCAGTCGCGTATTGACGTTTTCGTGGAAGGCTACGCGACACTATGCAGCGTTACGTTATAGACATGCAGAACAGTGTGTAAAGTGCCGTAAACCTCCTTTAAAAAGGGGGGATCCTCTGACTGGACGGGTGTTGTGTCCGGTGGGCAACTGTCTTATGGTCGATATTTGGGCTGTTTTATATGTTCAAATCGCACGGAAAACCTGATACCGCGTAGCAGGTTTTGTATGACATGAGGTCTTTAGGTCGCATGTGGCGGCATAAATGCCCATACAAGTTTAAAATATTGTCGCCTGAAAATATTGGGTAATTATGATTGCTCCAGAAACTTATTCATATCAAGCCCTATATAGCTAAATTTATGGCTCCATAACCTCTCAATATCTCCTCAAATGATTGCACATTCACACGCTCGCTACTCAAACGCTTTCAGAGTAAACACGTACGGAAGGCTTTGCTTATCTACCCGACAAGCCATAAAACCTACTGAGGGGTTCAGTACAGCGAACAAATGACTATCATGTGATGATATGGCTGGGAGTTTGTGAAATGTGATAGAAAATTAAGTTCTTTTAACACTTTGAGAGTAGTCAGAATACGGAGGGTGAGCAAATGGCCAATTTGAAATATTATAACTTCAGTTATATTCGGAATTAATTATAAACCTGGAGGGATAGACACTATAAAAGGATTTTACTTTTCAACAGAATATCCGCCTGTTTACCACAAAGGTAATATGTAACATAAAGTTTGAATGAATATTTTATGCGCCAGAGAAAACACAAAAGAGAAACACTTTATCGCCCTAAAGAACTCTGAGTGAGTATCCCCAGTCTCTGCATTGGAAATTTGAAGTTAATATCAACAAGTTTGACAAGTTTTCAACTACGAATTCACTACGAATTTCAGACTTTGTAGTTTAAAATAAATAAAACTTTAAATGCTCACAGGAGACAAATTTTACTCTCCTACTAATAGTATAGCTGTAATGTTTTTGCTACAATGGATGGCTTTCACACAAAACCGTTGAACGGGTTTTTATGAAATTTGGTACACATTTAGTTTGTCTCTTAAATCTTGTATTAAACGCACACTATGCAGGCAAGCCTATTATAAGTTGGGAGATTACATTGAAGATAAAAATGCTTGGCTCAATGCTGGTCTTGCTCCATAGCCTGTAGGGCGCACAAACTAATATTTTAGCAGTTGTTAAACTTGCTGAATATTGTAAGACCGTCCAATTTTCATTGTATAGACTCAATTAATTTAGCATTGAATAATTTCATGCATTAACGGCACATGTGTGTGTACCTTAAACTATAATTTTTCTTTTACTTAAATGTGCCCTGGCGGCTGGGAGTGCCATGCTCACTTAAAAGTCTGGCTGATGGTGCTGGATCATTTGGCACTCTTCAAAGTGGTTGAGACAAATTGTGCTAGCGCAGGCGTCATATTGCTGAGCGAGCGCCTTCAGCTAGGACTGGTCATGTCTCGGCTGCCACGGTTTATTTTAATTATTTGTTCCTTGAATTGTTGCTCTTTTTTTACTTCGGACGTTTGATCGTGCACGTCTTTCTACATCGTTCTCACATATGTATATGTATGTTTGTATAGTTTTCACATGAATAATGTAACCATTTCATTGTAAAAAACATTGATTTAAAAGAGTGTCCGTGGAGTTTCTTGCACGTTCTTCTCCATATTGATCTACGCTTTGGAACGTGTTATTAGCTTCATCTCTTTGGACAGACCGACCTTGACTATTCAAAAGTGCCTGTAATGGTTTAATTTAAATAAAAGCTTTGAGTTTGAGTTTAACCTGGATTAGTAGGTATTGCATTAGTACACAAAAAATACTTTTTTATCCTGGAAATATGTTCTCTTGGGATGATTTCCAACTTTCATGCGGACGGAGCCGCGGGCGGAAACTATATTTATCTATACAAATGTGACTCAAACAACTTTTGCCTTGAAATCATATATACCAACGCTCCTTCATCGTTTATCCTTTGGTATAAATGCAAACGACTTTATAATAGCTGAAACAATTCTACAAACTTTTCCTAACTTGGAAATACAGATAGTAAAACTTTTTCCGGGCGTTTCAATACGTTAACTTAGCTAGTAAGCAGACCGGAAATGACTAAGTTAAGTTGAAATTAGACTTGTCCCATCAGTGAAAGTGGGTCTTTGAGGATAGTTAACGCCGTGACGTCTTCATAAATCTAAACTACTCACTACTATTGTTCAAATTAGAATGTTTGTGATTTATCATAACATGTATTCGTTTATTATTTTAGCACATTCATATTTCATAAGTAATCATATCGCTTTGTGCAAAGTGGGTAGTGGGGACTGGTCGGTGTGGCAGAAATGTGAAATAACTCTGGACTATCATGTCTAAAATGCTATATTTTCATAGAATTCTATACTAATTTTATTATGGATTTTTTAGTAAAATTCGCGAAATAAGTCACAGTACGTGTTGTGTTATAAAGTGCTGTCACGTAGCTATAGAGAAGAGTTCGACTTATTTTTTTCCATAGGGATAGTTTAGAAACCAAAGAGTGGCACAAGCTTTATTATCCCCCATTAAGGCATTGTTGTAGATACGCCACGAGCGGGAAGCCGCGGGAAAAAACGAATTCTTAAAAAGGCCTAAAAAGGGGTCATTGTACTCATCATTATGAACAACTTTTACTATCGGACTATCCTCGAAATCGCAAAATAAAAAATTTGCTGTTCAATACATTTTGTCGAATTATACGCACAAAAATGTATGGGGCAGTCGATTTTTTTTCGCGATTTCAGCGTCATGAATTTAGTACAAAGGCCATTTTTATTGGAGGGAGTTTGTTCCCTTTGTATAATTTACTATTTTCACGCGGTCGAAGCAGCGGGTGACAGCTTGTTTGTGACAAATACAACACATTCTGACAGTTTGGAAAACTCTTCGTCTTGCTTACTTTCCAAAAATAAGTTAACATTTAAAACCAGAAGTTACACTAGTAACAACTAGTGCACAACAAACGTCACAAAGTTAGGTGATCATGCGTGAAGTTAGCGACAGACGACGTGCACTCACTTACAACTTGTTTAGCAACAAGCTAAACGAAGTTGTTTGTGAGTGTACGTCGTCTTAACAGACTGTGCCCGGGTGATAATAACTTGACATAGCATATTATGTTTTACAAAGATACGATGCTGTGGTTGAGAGAGATGCTTCTCACAGCCGTATTTTTACAAAAAGAATTCAAAATAGGCTCAGAGCGGCAGTTTTGGACTTAAGACCAGCTTCTATGACAAATCTTTTACAGTTTAACCTTTTGAACGCCATTGTCACGTATACATGACAAGCAAGCACGTGCCCCCTACGCCAAACGTCACAAATTTGTGACAGAAAGTACGGTGAATTTGTGGATTGGCGTCGGGGGCAGACCGCTGCGATAATGCTCTGGCGTTCAAACTAAGCAGTATGGTTATGAAATCCGGTAAGTCGGGCTTCAATAGATTCGGTACCATACCGGCTATCGTGTCTACGAAAAACAACATGCGACCGAATTGAGAACCTTCTTCATTTTTTGAAGTTGGTTATTAAATAAAATGATAAGCCAGCCAGCAAGGCTGGGGCTATCGCTTAGGCACCGTTTAATTCTTGAAGATCTTTTGAAAGTGGAATCAAAAAATTGACGTGTGGGTAATATCAGAGTTAATATTTCTTCAAGAAATTATTTAATTTCCTATAACATAAGTGGTTACTACACAACAAATGTTTTTTTTTATGAAAAATTGAATTCAAAATTTAAATTAGACGATGACTTACCTTTTATTTCTAACAATTGAATCTTTTTTTTTTTATTATTTAATATGGGTTTGCTCTTGACTCTAGTCTAAGTCATAGACGACAGAGACAAAGTCGACGATGGAGCGAGCTTACCCAGAAGAAGCTGCTGTTCACTCTAATTTTGAAGAGATTAGGGTTGTATGCGTTCGGAAACACAGACTCAAGCAGAGAGTTCCACTCCTTTGCTGTGCGCATTATAAAAGACGTTTGGAAACGTTTAGTGCGAATTGGTGGAATTTGATTAGTTGTGTCTCGTTTTATTTCATCATACTTTATATTGTATTTACTAATCCTACATTTTAATATTGTATTGAATAATCCTGACATTGTATTATCCTTGTAATTTGTTCTAATAACAAACTTAATTATAATTGTTTGAAATATTTGTACGCTGGAAACAGCAGAATATAATGGACGTATATTATGTAGCTATAACACTTTGTAACAACAATATTCTAACAAATGAATTTAAAAAAATATATATTAGGGTTGCACTCCGGGAGTGCCGACAGAAGTGAAAACTTATTATGGCGCGTTAGACATTTTTTAGATGGGTACTAGGGTTATTGGGTTATGAATTGCATTTTATTTATGAATTGTATTTTATTAATTATTAGAAACTTCAAAATACATTTAATATTCTTTTATGAATCATCGTTAACAATTTCGACAACTCTTGTATCATCATCATTATCATTAAAATTATTGCAATCTAAAATAGAAACTATAGGTTCATGGTAACTAAAATAAGAAATAAACAATTTTGATTCGAAGTTATTTAAATATCTCGTGAATACCGCATCAATTGTACTTTTATATCTCGTTGTGCTAATATTTCGTTGATTGGACATGGTAAAATCAAATTCTCTATTCAAAAATTCAATTCATGGTAGATTTTTATTGTCTGCGTCTCGTAACGGTGTTGCGAGTCCAGAGATTTTATCTCACCTAAAAATATGCGTACCGCGCTAAAAGAAGTTTACACTTAAAAAAAAAAATACAAATAGTTTTTAAAAGTTCATAAAATTGATTTACTAGTTTCGAATACTGTTATTTCGTAGAACCATTCAATGTCATTGATCGCTTTCTTTAGAAACGTTGCGAGGCTTTCTAGAACTAAACAACAACAAAGGCGATGTCACACGGAAAGCGTATAATTTGCTATGCTAATGACTGTTCATTTCCTGTGTGAATTATAATGTATTTGATGGTTATGAGAACCTTTCGAGCTGAACGGCCATGGACAGTATTCTTTGCGTGCGTGATTATGTTTAACAGTTTCACTGCCTACCCTTTTAAAGCCATTGTTTATTTTTAAATATACAGAAAGTTATAAACCTAATAGCCAATTTCTGAGGCTTTTTACTATCACTGCTTTTTTTGGAATAAAAGTTTTTTTAGTGAGTATATGAGAGTAGCTTTTAAACGTTGAGTGGATTTTTGTGATCAGACCAGGTTGTGAAAAGGGGCTAATGCTATACGTCATAAATTACCCCGTCTCCGTCCCACACCGGAATCATGATCGTTTTATGACGTCATACTACCTAAATTATTTTTAACAAACATATTAATTTACCACTTTATTAGATAATAATATTATTTGTAGATAAAAAATAAACTTCGAAAATATAGTGTATACATAACCTAACTTTTAAAATTATGTTAATTAGGTACCACATATACTTATTGAAGGTACTTATTGAAAGTAATAATATTGCGTTATTTATTTTTAAAACCAAAATTCGCTGTTTCCTTTTTTTCATAATCTGAAATATTTGATAAAAAACGGAAATTAAATGAAAGTCATCCTGGCTCTCAATTCAATTTCTCTCATGTTCTACTGAAACAAATTAATATAGAAAATTAAAAAAAGATAAGGGAGATTCAGATTATAGGTACATACACATAAATATATACAAGAATTGCTCGTTTAAAGGTATTAGAAATATATATATATATATAGATTACAAAAACAATCGCAATCCATCTCAGCCCTTAACACAACAAACTTCTAATACACCACCAACTAGCAAGATTAAAGTACGTCCACTCCACTTCAATTGACTAAGTGGTCTTCACAAGAATGATCTCGTTACTTAGCCCTGAACTAGACTAAGACTGCGCTAAGTAAAATTAGTCCATCTTGGACAAAACGCTCACATTACCCTAAGTTAGTACCTCTATATTAGACAAAGACTCTCGTACACTCTCATTCATGAGCTACGGAAATTACCGTGAGGTAACTATAGCATGGACAGAGTATGACGCGAGTTAGATGTTACATCAATCTGCCTAGCCTTTTCCTAAATAATAATAACGATGAGGACCTCGTGAAAGCCGAGAAAGATAAACAAATCAAATATCTTGACTTGGCTCGCGAGGTTGTCGACATGTGGGATGTGAACTTGGCAATCATTGTACCGATAGTCGTGTCAGCCAACGGCTTAATAGCCACGAGCCTCGACCAACACCTCAGGAAAATTTTAAAAATGTAAAAAGTAATTTTCAGAAAATGAATAAACGAAATAATAATAAATTGAAGTAGTTTACAGGGTTGATAAATTATTATGTGTACTGAAACTACAACTGAAATGGTGGTGAGGTGCTGCATTCCCAGCTAGGTTAAAGAATAACCTGTACAAGAGAGTATAGTGCCAGAAAACTTAACAGACAGATGTGTTGCTGGGGAGTTTGTTGCGCCACTTCTTATTCCCAGCTAAACACTAGCAAGTGGTGATGGGCGGGCGTTTTAGGGGACTGTCTTTATGAAGAACTTTGACGTTCAAAAAGTGCTGGCACACAGCCTAATTTGAATAAATGACTTTGATTTGATTTCGGATTTTGAGTCCCCATTAGGTCATTTGCCTAGCCTTTTTTCCCAACTATATTGGGGTCGGCTTCCAGTCAAACTGGATTCAGCTGAATACCAGTATTTTACGTGGAGCGGCTGCCTACCTCCACAACCCATTAGCTGGGTAACACGGTACTCCTTGGCACGACTGGTGTCAGATTTACTGGCTTCTGACATTCCGTAACGACTGCCAAAGTTCTACAAATGACAGCCGGGACCAACGGCTTAACGCGCTTTCCGAGGCACGGAGGAAACTCGGTAAGTTAAGATGGTCACCCATCCACAGACCAACCTTGGCAAGCGTTGCTTATCCTTGATCAACCCGTGCGGCTTGTACACAGTATGTGCACTACCTAGTTTTCTACTACAATTTTATTATTATTGGTGACATAGTGTAACTAAAGGAAAAACGATATAACAAGATTAAAAATTAATATATTGGGTTCGGCTTCCAGTCTAACTGGAATGCAGCTGAATGCCAGTTTTAATACGGAGCGACTATCTGACTTTCACTTACCAGCTCCAGCTTAGCTTCTGGCAACCTCTACAAGCGTTGCTTAACATAGAAGATCGACCCGTATGGACGTCATTACCTAACCGCGAAAGTCCAGCAATATACATCTTTTGGCTGAAATGATGATCTATGAAATGTCTCATCAATGTGGTGTTATAAACTTGCGGTTTATGATCAACATTATATTGTCATTGGTAGAATATCATTTGGAATATAAAGTTGAAATAAAGTTCTGATATTTCAACGCTGTTCAAAAATATCGGGTCATCTTTTCAACAAAGTATCGTGGAAACTCATTACGAAAAATAAAGTGGGCATCGTATTAATCTATCTAAAATAATAACCAAAATTTGGATTACAGTTGTAGCTAAAACGAATTACTAAAACATGGTACATGGCAACATAGTAGGTATATTTGGCTTTAATTCCGGAGGTCATTTAAACAAATGTCACACCTTGAAATCTACACAGTGTCTTACCGACTATTTGGATATGTTATACGTATAATATGTTTCATTTCGGTAGCGTCTGACATACCGGGACATTAAATAAGTCTGCATGTGAGTGTAGTGTAGATATATAATTGTATTTTTTCTGGTAGTTATATGTACTAACACTAGTTTCTATGTTTTTGTATATTAACCAATTAATGGACTTGGCCTGAATTAAAAGATTTTTTTTTTACATTTTATCTTTTCGATGTTTTTTATAATGTCTTGAGCCTCTACTGAAATGATTATAATTTTGTGGTACTTTTGGAACCTCTTACTTGTGTCGTACTGCACACTGGCTGTACTAATGTATCAAATGTGTGCAAGTGTTTTGTTCAGTACGTCGGCGGAATGAGATAACGAGTGCTGGGCTTCAAACTGATGCGTGCTGTTTGTATAATGTGATGTCTGGATACCAGACATGCGAGTAATTACGGAATCATAACTAGGGAGATGCTGATGTCGGTTTTTCTGTTGTTTTAAAGAGCAGTTTATGCTCAGTCTGTTATCATGTGTATTATTAAAATATAGTTAGTAGGTAGGTAGCAACTGTAGAATAGAAAGTCGATGAGTTTCGATAGAAATAAAGTTTCCAAGTTTTCAGGAATATGTAGCATCATGGCACTCACGCGATAGTGTCCATTTACCAGTCAAAGAATTATATGTTGAATTCAACTAATTTCAAATACAGTCACACTAATGGTGCAGAACTGACCCTAATTTATTCTGTTTCTGCAGGTTTTCTTTTGTGATACCTAGAGAAAAATAGAATAGGGACTCCAATTTCCGATTCAGTCTCCAATTTGGTCCGTTGTAACAATGAACGCCTAGCTCCACCCAGAAGCACAGGAGCTCCCTGGAGGCTCCACAGACTTTGAGGATCGACTTAATTTTTTCTAAGATCTGTGCACGTTGAGAAATCACGGCTTCACATTCCAGGATGACGTAAACGGCTTTCTGATCCCTTTGCCGCATAATAAGCCAATCACTTAGAAAAATATAACAATTTAATCGCACGTACTAAACTATAAAGATACGAAACCACCAATCATAATCATAACGACAAGCGTTTCGTCAACCGTGAACCCGGTACCGACGACATTGTCGAAAGTTATCGTGTTCCTCGTTAACTGGTAATCGATATCGTATCGAATCGAGCCAGCTTGAGTATCGCATGACGAGGAAACGAGGCAAGGTCGGGTGGGAAGGTTATAGAGAGGGGTGCAGTGTCTATAGATCTACTTGATTTAAAAGAATATAAAAAAACTTGTTTATTCTGCGCAGACAAAACACGCAGTGTACTATTTGTAGAATCAGTACACGTAAAGCTTAACATTTGAATCAAATCCAAAAAACTAAGAGTTTCAAAATTATTAGATAGAAATGATTTTTGATTGATGATTGAGATGATTTTTTCCGCACATTAATAATAACACCCGCATGGGTCGATCATCAAGATTAAGCAGCGCTTGCCGTGGTCGGTCTGTGGATGGGTGACCATCTTAACATACCGAGACACCTCCTTGCCTCGGAAAGCACTTTAAGTCGTTGGTCCCGGCTGTCATTTGTGATCTTTGGCAGTCGGTAAGAATTGTCAGAAACCAGAAAATTAGGCCTACACTCCACGTAAATTACTGGGATTCTGCTGACTCCGGGTGGACTGGGAGCCGACGCGATCAAAATAGTTGGGAGAAGGCAAGGCAGATGATGATACTCAACGTTGGTGAGGAACTGTCTGCATATTTTGTAGAATGATACTACACCTTTTAGAATCGTGACCTACCTAATCGTGAAACCTTAATTCTACATTCGACAATTTTATTTTACGTTGGAAGCCTTGAAATTATTTTTCGATTATCAATTTAGGTCCGAGGCCTACTTAGCCTACAGACCGTACCGTGAAATGATTTTTATATTAAACCTTAACCTAACGATCAACTCAGCCGTTTTAAATTGCCTTTGTTCATTTGTGGCTACAATATCTGCCTGAATTAAATTCAAATCGTAACACTAATTAAGGAATGGTACTTACAGCAGCCCGTCAGTTTATGTGCAAATAATCTTAAAGCTGATGAAACACATGTTTCTGTAATTTGAATGTACTAGACGGAGAGATCTTAAAGCGCTTTATTGCTTAAAGTTAATTGTCTGTGGGCTTGATTTCGTGGAGCATAGAGCTCGGAGAGGTTGCTGCTCAAGACGTTGTTAACACTTTCCATACAAACCATACGTGTCAGCGAGACTTGACTTCAACATCATCATCATATCAGCCGAAACACGTCCACTGCTGGACATGAGCCTCCCACAAAGGGGGAGGGGGGGTAGTTGCCACAATCGCCACGCTTGGCAGGCGGGTTGGCGATCACAGTGTAATTATTGCAATACACAAAGAGTGCTGCTGCCCATTCTCTGGTGAGTCCTTTAGTCGCCTCTTTATATAATAACAAGCTGTGCCCGCGGCTTCGCTCCCGCTTCACCAACAACCTTCAACCGTTACCAACCGTCAACCGTTACCTACCCTACATAACTACCCTACTCTACCTACCCTACATATCTACCCTACATACCTACCCTACATACCTACCCTACATACCTACCCTACATACCTACCCTACATACCTACCCTACATACCTACCCTACATACCTACCCTACTGGTAGAGTAGGGTAGGTACCATTTTTTAGATTAGCTAAAGTCCACACTTCTTTCATGGGGTATTGTGTTAAATGTTACAACAAAATACCTTCCGACATATTAGAACTAAATGAAAGAAAATTTAAAACTTATGTTAAAAGTACACTTTGTAAACAAGCATATTACAAATTAGAAGATTACATTCAGGATAAGAATGCTTGGAAACATGCTGGTCCTGCTCCATAGGACAATCAAGGGTGTAGACAAAATCAAACTGGTTGATTTATGAATTAACTTTATAGATGGGTATACTGTTTCTTTTTTGTGTTTTTATTTTCTGTTTAATTGGTGGTTATTAAGATTATCTGTAAATATGTGAGTACCATTTACCTAATTTTTTTTTAGAAAAGGAATAAGTACCTCTGCTGGTTATACTTTGTTCTTATAAGTAGCATACTCTGGGTGTATCGTCCTCACATAATATTAAATTGATTTTTGTATACAAAATTTTGTAAAGTCGTTATTTGAAAAGAGTAACTATGGAGTTTCTTGTCCGTTCTTCTCCATAAGAATCTACCTTTCCGAATGGACAGTAGAGTCACTTTATTAATATATTTTACTGAACTGTAAATGCTGACGTTCAAAAGTGCCGTTTAATGGCCTAATTGAAATAAACGTTTTTGACTTTTTTGAATTTTGACTTTTTACCCTACATACCTACCCTACATACTTACCCTACATACCTACCCTACATATCTACCCTACATACCTACCCTACATACCTACCCTACATACCTACCCTACATACCTACCCTACATACCTACTCTACTTCCCTTTTTTTTTGTTTTAAAACCTTCCCTGTAATCTGGCGACCAAAACAAAAAAGAATTAGCCAAATCGGTCAAGCCGTTCTCGAGTTTTAGCGAGACTGACGAACAGCAATTGATTTTTATATATATAGATAATACACCTAACGGCTAACACAGCGTTTTTCTAACGCGCCGACGACGCGCAAATGACTTCAAACGCAATTCAGACACTGACAGTAAACCTTTGCACACAAATCAAGTAGGCATCGATACAAACGCGCTGATACGTTGATACAGACGCGGTTTTCGATCGCGTTTTTATTGCGCTGTACGCGCGTTTGTTTCGATACAAATGCGACAATCTGCTATAAAAAAAAACAATATGAAAATCCACGGTCATCCGTCCCCCCCCTCTATTAAGACAAACTGACGAAACTCCTACATATAATTAGTACTTTGTAATGAATTCAACGAACTTTGATTTGTAGTGCCAAAACGTGTCGAATTGATAAATCACGTACGTTCATAGCTGTACAAGTACTACCAGCAATTATTCAACCAATCTATTATATCGAACACTGCTCCAAATGATTATAATATCCTAGTACCAACCACTACTATTAGTATCGAGTTCACAAGGATTAGCTTATTAATAGCCAGATTACCTACATTGTAAGGAAGGGTTCAATTAATAAGATGAATAGAAAGCTCGCCGAATAACTAAAGCAAATTGCCCTTTGAAGGAAATTATTAGTAACAGAATATTAGGGTTCGAACAGACTACGCATAATATACAAACCTTTTCGGAAAAAACATCGTAAGCGACAATTTGCACTTTAGCTTAGTGAGTTTTAGCCTAATTAAAATTAATTAATGATATAATACAACTATAAAACACCTAGATTCAGCAACGGCTGGAACAAGGCCATTAATGATCATTTATTTTATTTATTTATTAAGTGAGGCGCACCAACGACACAATTTATTTTAACAAAAAACAGGAACTTACAATTATTGAATTGTGTGCAAATACATCACTTATTAGGTATGCACAACATTCTCGATGAAAAATTAACAATTCATTAGTAAATAAAAAAAAATAAACAACGTATTACAAAATAAAATGAATTACTCTTAATACGATCGTTATAAAAATAAAAGTAAAAAAAAATGTCGTATATAAATAAATTAAATATGTCAAATATAGGTATAGTCTGTCATATTGCGAATAAGTTAAATTAAGTACAATAAAATCATTAAAACAATTTTAAAAGAATAGTTTTATTAAATTAAATTCCAAACAAAAATGAAATTAAGTACAAAAGAAAGTCAGAATGACAAATCTTTCTAAATACCCGCTGAAAACAAGTTCTGTGTTAAAAAGACCTTTGTGATCACAATAAGGCTAGATAGAACTACCCATACCTTTGACTTGATCTCTTATAATTTTGCAAGATCAAAAGTCGATTGTGACGGTATACTTTTAGATCAGTCACTATGTATTTCTACTTCCATTTCAGTTATGCTTGCCTGGTACCTCCGCTCAATACAACTGAAACTTTCCGTTGTTTCCCTCTACAATAATTGTGTATAATAAGAACAATACTTACTATATTATGTACTACTTACTTAGTACCTTACTATATATAGCCGTAACTTAAACTTTAAAGTTGAATATTGAAGTAGCTCCTAAGTTTCTCGAGGACAAAGCACCTTTTAGAAATGAGTGAGTGAGTTTATAGCAGCTATTCATCTTGACTCCTTATCTTTCAAAAATAGTTTTATGTTTAGAACAAGATTTTTATTAGTTTTTTTTTTTCTAAGAAAGTTTCAAACGATATGAGAAAAGTTTTGTAAAGAAAAGGTTTAGTTCACTGAACAGATTGCCAAAACTCGGCGAGAGCTGAAAAAAAACAGGAACATCGTAAACATCTGATCTTAGTGCTACTGATTTTTTATCAGCATCCCATTTCATCCCATTTGCCAGACACTATGTATACGTATTAATCAAAGGAGGAAGCGAGTTGGAGTGTAGCTTTAGGGGTGCAGAGGCGCGAGGATTAAAAAGACAAATGAGTGAGTAAATTTTATTCGTGCATAAGGTATTATTAAATGATATACTTTAAACAGGTTTTCGTCGTAAGAGTCTAAACATCTAACGTAATAAGGGTGTTACCACACCAATCGATCGATCGTCGATCGATGCCATCGAGTGATGGCAGAATAGACTAGTCGACGTCGGTCGATAGTTTCTACTTCTTTCTTCGGTCAGCTAAAGCTACCGCACCAATCGATCAACATCGATTGATGGCACCAATCGACGATCGATCGATTGGTGTATTAACACCCTAACGTAACTTGCACATGGTAAAGTACCTAGTACGTTAAGCTCACAATTAATTTTCGTTCCAAAACGGGCAACACGTGGGAGCAGTAAGTACTTTAAAACACTGCTCTAGCACAATTAACAACAAAACAGCTTCATTGTTACAAAACTACTTAACATAAAAAAGTCGGTTTGTATTTTTTGTTAAAAAGTTTTTTTTTTTCACTTTTTATTGGTGATGTGGATGTGTGTATCTAAGTTTCATTGTAAAGAACGAGTACATCACGAGTATATCATCATTCATTCAAATCAATCATTCATATTTAAGCCAAGAAAATGCGAGGTTGTCATATGTCACATACCCTTATCTCCTGTTTTACATAAATAATCGTAACTTTGTTGAATCATTTTGTATGAAAAATGAAAAGAAAAAAAAATAAAAAATAAAATTAATGTGTCACGTGTTTCTTTGACATGGTTTCATTGATACCCTAGAATTTATAGGAAATCAAAGGAGCACGTTTTATGAGTATATGTATATACATATATATATATGAATCCCTATTTTCCTTGGTCACGGCATCACGTGCGAACCGCTGCGCTTTACCAATTTTGCGAATAATTTTTTTGTTGTGTTTGTTATCGTCAGGTTTTCCTTACAAAAACAATTTTTTAATTTTATGTTCTTATAAAAGAAAATTTAAAAAAAAAACATCTGGACGAAGCCAGGGCGGGCTACTAGTACTTAACAAATATAGAAAAGCATACTAGCAACACTCGGTGGTCAGCAACTGTGAAAAATGAATCCCTTTTTGCCTTGGTAACGTCATCACGCGCGGACGGCTGGACCAATTTTGCGAATTCTTTTTTGTTGTGTTTGTTATTGTCAGGAGAAGGTTCTTATAAAACAAAATTTTGAAATAAATATACCAGTTTCGCCGTTTGGACGTTAAGTGTGTTTGTTTGTTTGGTACCTCCAAACAAACAAACACACTTTCGCATTTATCATATAAATAACTTAAATACTTCGTACGCGCATATCCCGTTTTTTCCGTTCTCGTAAGAATTTTCCGCTCCCGTATAGCCTATAGCATTCCTCATGATTGTGGCTATCATTTACAAAAATAATTTTCCAAATCCGACTGGTAGTTCCAGAGATTAGCGCGTTCAAACAAACGAACTCTTCAGCTTTATTATATTATAATATAGTACATAGTATAGATAGGTTAGTATGTACTCGTAATTATAATTACTGAAAGCTCTTTATTATTGGGGAAAGAACTCGGTATAATGAATCATCTCTCTGGAACAGCATCCGACTGGCTTCGAGATTTCAAAGGATGCGGAAGTGAAACGGGTTGCCTGTAATAAAATATTTTTCTTTACTGAAAATGTAATGGGCGTAGATAAAATGTGTTGGCATTTATTTTGGAGTGGAGTTGAAAGAAATGGCCAGTCAGCAGTGGTCGTTTTAGTACCGACAAAATCCCAGATTTACTCGAGTTTTTTTCACTTGAGGAGGGATTTTCACATACTAAAGTGCCTCTTAAGGTGAAAGCGCCAGGGTAGCCGCGAAATTCAAATTTTCATACGTTTTTTGCATTTTGCAGGTCAGTGTCAGGTTGTATGTTGATAGAAATACGATTAGCGACCGTAACAAACATGGCTTTACTTAGTAATAATAATTAAAATTATCAATAGTACAGGTTGTGTGTATGTGAATCATTCATGTACCTCGATTGAATGACTTTTTTATGAAATAACCATTCAATCGAATTAAATGAACTTAGGGTTGTATTGATGATTTTAATGATTATAATTCTGTAAATAAATACGTGTTACGGTCGCGAATCATATTTTGTTCAACACAGCCTGACACTGACTTGCAAATTGAAAAACTATAAGAAAATTTGAATTTCGCGGGCTACCCTGGCGCTTCCACCCTAAGAGCTCACGCCGTACGCCATTTCATACAACATTTCAAGTACTTATTTTTCGAAACGAACTTAATGATACTTGGTATGCATACGCTAGATATCCACGTCTAAATAGTCAGTAGAAGAGTTCAGAGGAAGAGAGAGAGAGAGCAATTTTAAATTTTATATAAAAAGTGAAAAATCACTCTATCTTTTCCCCTGAAGTCTTCTTCGAAAATGTTCTCAGTAAACACTCTTAATGCAACTACATTTGTATTGAAGGAAAAATAACACACAAAAATTTTCATTGAAACATAGAAATTCTACTAGAAATCAAAACATTGATCTAGCTCCACATAAAAGCTGTTTTACATCCAATATATATCCAATAGACCGGTAAGTCGATAATAATATAGTGAAATAAGCCTCCGTGAGTTGCAAAGGAATTTAAACTTTAAACCGACTTCCAAAAAAAGAGGAGGTCTGTTAACTCCGAGATCTGAATGTCGGAAGTCGGTGTCAAAATACGAAGAAACAAAATCAAAAATACCGTCTTCCGTAATTAAAATTATTTTATACTTTATAGTGTATTTATTTGGAAGTCAGTTGTATTTTTTAGTGAAAAAGTTTTTTTTAATGAAACAGATTTTGTGTTCCATTTGAAAATATTTATTTATTTATTTATTTATTATATACTTTATTGTACACCTCATAATAAGAACAGGACAATCATACATAAAATAAGTGCACAATGGGCAGTCTTATCGCACAAAGCAATCTCTTCCAGACAACCTTTGGATGGATTGAACGAAGGGAGATAGATTTAGGGCTGTCAGTGTACAAACGTTTTAAACAATACTAATTAGAAATAATAATATAAAATACATAAATACAATACCAATTTATATACTAATAAATATCAAATATATAATTGAGACAGGAGCGGAAAAATTAAAGTGAAAGGTAATGCTCCTTCACCGTTCTTTTAAACTCTGGTAGCGTTTGGGCACGCCTCACTTCTATGGGTAATGCATTCCACAAACGAGCCGCTTGTATACTGAAAGATTTGTCAAAGAAGGAAGTGGAATGCATACGAATACTTAGTTTTAGATTCTCCGATGATCTCAAAGACCTAGAATGTGTGTCACAGAGGAACTGAAAGCGTTCTTTAAGATAGAAAGGAGTAGAAGGATTAAAGAGTACATTATAAAGTAGAGAAAGTATGTGGGCATTCCGACGAAGGCGAATAGGAAGCCATTTGAGCTTAGTACGAAATTCAGATACGTGGTCATACTTGCGCAAGCCAAATATAAACCTGATACAGAGATTTTGAAGTCGCTCAAGCTTGTCCAATTGGTCTTGGGTGAGATCAAGATAGCTGGCATCAGCATAGTCCAGGATAGGGAGAAGAAGAGATTGTGCTATCGCAATTTTAGTGGTGATGGGAAGAAAATTGCGAAGACGCCTCAGGGAGCCCGCTGAAGCAAATAGTTTACGACTTACTTCCTGCAGTTGCTTAGTCCAAGAAAGAGTGCTGTCGATATAAATACCCAAGTTCTTTACAACGTGACTTACAGGAATGGTGGTGTTATTAAAAGAAACCTGGGGCAGTTTCGACCAGTCAATCTTAGAGACCGTCCGGGAACTACCGACAACAATGACTTGCGTTTTAGTTGGATTGATCTTCAGCCCAAACTCAGTGCTCCAGTCATCTATTCGAGCGAGGTCGCTATTTATCGTCTCAATAGCATCAGATAACTCCCCGAGAGGGGCTTGAGTGTAAATTTGAAGATCATCAGCATACAAGTGGTAGAAAGAAGAAAGTCGTTGAGAGATGGAATTAATAAAAATTGCGAAAAGTAGAGGAGATAACACGCCACCCTGCGGCACACCAGCAGAGGCATCACACCAAGAAGAGAAAGATTCCTCAATGCAAATACGCAAAATATCTCATAAAATTAAACTATTTTAAATCTCTACAGACATTAAGTCGATATTGGCGATACAACATCTAACCTTTTTATTTCAAGTATTCCACTATTTCTCATTTTAATCAGAATAACACCAAACATAATTTGTATCCCACATATTTGGATGAAACGTCAAGTTTTTGCGTCGTTGTCCAAATCAATGAAAAAGGACTGTCGGAAGTTTGGCAACATGTGGCCTGCACAAAAAATTGGCGCGAAATGCACGGGTTTGTTGTGGAGGGACGTTGGCGTTTGGCTTTTATTTTTTTTTAGAACGTTTATGAAGTTGATGCTTTTGAACATCCTATTTAAAAAGAGGAGGTTATCTGTGGCACCGTAGCTCCTAAACGGATGAATCCATTTTTTTATTGTTTGAAAGGCGACTCAATAGAGAATGCTTTTGGCTAAGAGTCAAGGAGATCTCTTCAACCACTACAAAAATCATCAGGTCTTTTTAAATGACTTAAACTTTATTTCCATTGTAAATTACATAAAAAAATACAAAAAATCAACTGGATGGAAGTGACGGGTGGCCATTGCACAGCTTTGGGAGGATACAAGTTGGCAGTAAATAATGAGCACACATTTAAACAAATTAAAAATAACTGCTATCATTATAATGAACTCCACTGTAGGTAACAATTCACTTACGGATTGATTGGATTTGTAAAATCGTTTAGAATAAGCTAAGATGAAAACGGAGATTTGATCCCCATAAGTTAGATGATCAATTCACGGAAGTAGTTAAAATAACAACTCTGTGGGACTCTAGACTTTTTATTAGTATATTTGTTTATAAGTATTTTGTTATAACATTCTTTTGTCAACAAAATGGTTCATAGTTGTAAACTATAAACCATCGTCATCTGCGGCTAAAAATAAAGGAAAAAGGCTTGCAAAAGATTGATTAAGTCGGGTTTAAAAATATTTCCCAAAGTTCAATCCGTGCCGGCCCCAGACTGTCATTACTACATTAACAAAAGACCTCTTTGTAGTTCCATCAATCAGTCACAGACGTGTCCTACAACACTAACTTTGTCACACATACAAAGCTGCCCTATTTGATGAAAAACTAATATAAAGAAACTTGTCTATAAAGGAACATTGTCGAAGTTGACCAGACACAAAACTGTCACGACTTCTAATAACATTGATTGATTACTTTCAATGAAAATGGATGGTAAATAAACGATTATGATAACATTATGCGTAATGGGAAACCTATTTGTTTGTTCGTATTTAGATGTGAATAATGATAAAAGAATAAGTATTATTATTATTTATCATTATTATTATTAATATGTAAGGAAAATAAATAAAGAGAATAATAATAAAGTTTTATTGACATAAAGGTGTTACATTTCAATTGAAGCCCTGACTCCTGAGCTATGTGGTACCTGTGTTATAGAAGTCAGAAATAAAGCACGTGCTTTAATAGAGTTATGAATGTTTCTAGAACTTTGATTTTGAACTTCCTCTTCTTTTTGGGACAAGCCCGCCGCACATTCCCAACCACTGCAACTCCTGAATGCCAGAATCAACAGAGGCGACCACCAGAAAAAACGTCGAGTCAATGAAGCTCGACGCGTCTCGGAGAAACGATTTAACTGTCTTGGATCCCGCAACGAAATTAATCAGTAAAGCAAAGCGAAGGAGTAGGAAAGAATATAATTTCACTTCCCTCCATTCAAGCAGGAGACAGAAATGAGCTAGGCCAATAGGCACCAAGGGACATTTACAACTTAGTTAAGCCCAGTTGCCAAGCACCACGGATTATATATTAACACTAATACTAATGGGTCCTGATTTTGAACTGTTAAAAATATGTTGTAACTAGCGGTCCCGATAGACGTTTTCCTGTCTGAACGTTTGATTTGTGTCTGGCGAAAAAATATAGAAATCGATTGCAGCGTCACCTACCGGGTCCAATTGTGAATCTAAACCATTCTCGAATCCCCTTGAACACACACAAATATTTCATCAACATCCGTCCAGCCGTTTAGGAGGAGTTCAGTGACATACACACGTACACAAGAAATATATAATATACAAGCTGTGCCCGCGGCTTCGCTCCCTTCACTAACAACCGTCAACCGTTCCCTACCCTACTCTACCTACCCTACATACCTACCCTACATACCCACCCTACATACCTACCCTACTTACCTTTTTTTTGTTTTAAAACCTTCCCTGTAATCTGGCGACCAAAACAAAAAAAAGAATTAGCCAAATCGGTCTAGCCGTTCTCGAGTTTTAGCGAGACTAACGAACAGCAATTGATTTATATATATATACAAGCTGTGCCCGCGGCTTCGCTCCCTTCACCAACAACCGTCAACCGTTACCTACCCTACTCTACCTACCCTACATACCTACCCTACTTCCCTTTTTTTTTTGTTTTAAAACCTTCCCTGTAATCTGGCGACCAAAACAAAAAAAGAATTAGCCAAATCGGTCAAGCCGTTCTCGAGTTTTTGCGAGACTAACGAACAGCAATTGATTTTTATATATATAGATATATATTAAGATATATTATGTATGGAAGACGATTTAATTATAGCGTTGCAAGTCAGTAAAATATAACAAATGTGTGCTTTCCCAGCCTTTAGCCCGTTGAACAAAGCGCTACGCCCTGGCACAGACGCCAACACATCAAGCTACAACAATCTCTCTTTATTTAATAAATTTTTAACTACTTGTTACTATGATGTCCAAGAGTACCAACAGGAAAAAAATATTTAAACCTAGTGTTCAGTATTTTAATCGATCTTGCTTATATGTATAACAATAATTTATTCAATTATAATTATGTTTGATATGCTAGAACAATTTATTATGACCTGTATTTAATCAGTTTGACATTTAGTATTACATCTTATGATAATTTAATATGACCTGTATCAATTGAATCTGACATAACGACATTCCATGATAATTCAATAGGACATGTATGTATAATAAATCTGACATTTTAATTTGTAATTTATGTAGATGGTGTAATATGACTTGAATTTATTATAACATAATTGAAATTATTGATTTGTGAGTCGTTTGTAATAATATGCACACCATCAGGTAAAAATACAGTGTATCTATCGACCATTATTTGTAACACCTTTATCAACCTGAATTATGCAAATAAAAGACTTATTACAATTAAAAGGCTCGCGTTTGACCACAGTCTCACCTGTTGAAAAATGATAATGTGGTCGACGCTGGAGCACGCTCGCGTTTTTTTTACGATGGGAAATCATCAAATGACTCCTTCCGCTCTGGGCAGGAGCGGAAGGAGTGTCTTACTGACTAAAACCCATCCGTATTCCTCCTTTGCGTTCCAGGGCCGCGGTGACTCTTTCGAACAAACAGTGGCGGCCTTAGGGGGTGGCGTGCAGGGCAATCGCTCGGGGCCTCGCTGTTGCAAGGGCCTCGCGCAGCAACCCTTTTAGGCTACAATTAAAATCCGTGACACAGAATAAAGTTAGTAATTCATAGTCTTTCACAGTTATGTTCATCCAGTTTCCATTCGGTTGTTGTTGATGTAAAAAGGATAAGGGTCTCGCAAAGATCTACCGAACCGACCGCCCTGAGCCTCGCAACTATTAAGGCCGCCACTGCGAACAAATTCCACGACCGTGGCAGGCTCTGGCCCTAGCGAGCACAGTCTACTTCGCTGACACCTCTTAGAGGTGCGCGTGGAACACAACGCGCCGTCGACCCAGGCCTGCCGGTCGATTCTGTAAACATGTTGAAGTGAAGGCTCGGGTGAAGTGATCACGAGGTGAGCTGTCAATCCATATAATGAAGATGTTACGTGATCACGAATTGAGCTGTCATTTCATCTTAATCATATGGATCTCGTGATAACTTCACCCAAGCCTTCAGTTCTACATGTTTGTAAAATCGACCGGCTGGTTCTGATCGGAGACCGCGAGCTACCCAACGCTCGCCGTCCGCTAGCCCGCGCTTACCGTGGCCGGGAATCGCCCTGCGACTCCTGACGCGTGAGGCATCTCCTTCTGTGCACACTTACCTAGAAGTAACCTATTCGCTCTTAAGTCAAGAGCCTAAAAAAAACGTTGCATTTGTCTTTTTAATAAAACTGTAAAGGCCACAAACTCAAACTTCCTTTGTTAACACCATAATCAAATCAAAAGTTTTTATCCACTTAGTGACGAAAACGCAAAAAGATCTTAACTTCGTATCACACGTTATAAGATTGAAGAAAATCTCTTTGGAACTCGTGTTAGGACTTCAGAAGTTAGACAAAGAGTTGCTAAGATATTCGTATCGTGTTCCCGAATTATATTTTGTATACATTTTTATCAAAAAAGTCGGGCTTCGAGAGTTTTTGAAGGCTTAGCTACATCTTTTCTGGAAAAGTTTTTCTGAAGTGGCCTTAGCGCTTAGGTTTTTTGGGGTACCTATGTATGTTTGAATCTAGAAAGTAAACTGATTATCTCTGCGAGTCCAGTACAATAATGCATTCAGGGTGTTGTTGGGGTTGCCGCACTACTGTAGTGCATCCGGCATGTTCGCGAAGGCGGAGATTGATGGTTTTCATGCCATCATGCGCAAGCGTTGCGCTTCCGCCATGCGACGGGTACGTGCCAGCCCCAATAGCATCCTAAGAGTTATAGCGGACAGATGGGACAGCCCCATACTGGGGCATTGGATAAGCCTGCATGTGAGTTTAGTGTATATAATTGTATTTTGTTCCGGTAGTTATAAGTACTAACACTAGTTTCTAAGTTTTTGTATACTAACCAATTAATGGACTCTGTCTGAAGTAAAAGATTTTTTTTTTTAAATTATGATTAAAAAATATAGCATGAATAAAGTAAGTACTTCTAAAGCCTATAACATCACGCCTTTTGCCTCGAATGGATAGGCAGAGTTTTGATATTGGAAAAATATACGTAGGTGTAATTTCGGTAATTGTTTCATTGTGTGCAAAAATAATTACACTGTGTTTCATCATTGCATGTTCATATATGTATGTATACATATAAGAATCATGTACCGTATCTGATATACCTGTACTTAAAGAAAAAAATGTAAAAACACAACAGAAAAATTCGACTAAAAAGTTCCAAACAAATCACTTTTGTAGCAGCCTAATGTTGTTCATCGTCTGCCTAGCCTTTTTCCAACTATTTTTTATTTATTTATTATTTATTTAACAGTTTATGTACACACATTTAACAAATAGATAAGAAGAAGGGAACAGAAAAATAGGTACAAAGGTGATGCTTATTTCTAAAGAAATCTCTTCCAGCATACCTGCGAAAGGAGAGTCGAATAAAAGAGATGTTGACATCGTGTGTAAAAGTTATGTTAACATAAAAAGACAAAAAAAAACTTTAAATATAACATACTATACTTAAATATGACTAAAATTAATATCATACTAATACATACTACTTAAATAATAATATAAGAATGATAATAATATATACTTTAAATATGCAACTATGATGGTACCGAAAGGTAGTGTTCTTTCACTCTTCTTTTAAAATCTGGAAAAGTTTTGCATTCCCTAATGTCAGGCGGCAGTGCATTCCACAACCGTACCGCGTGCACATATATTATATCGGGGTCGGCTTCCAGTCAAACCGGATTCAGCTAAATACCAGGGAATCGCTTATCTTGGTATGGTCATGTGAAGAGGAGGGATGAAATGCACGTAACTAAATGTGGATGGATGGACAGGGAGAGGGAGGCCAAAGAAAAAATGGATGGATTGTGTTCGAAGTGATATGAAAGAAAAGGGAGTTAGTGATAGCGTGACGGCTGACAATGGAAGAATAAAACGTGTTGCGCCGACCCCAAGTAACATGGGATAAGGGCAGGAAGATGATGATGATGATGATGGCGGCCTACCAGACCTCCACAACCCATTAATTGGAAGACTGGAGTCAGATTATCTGGCTTCTGACAAACCGTAACGGGACCAACTGCTTAACGTACTTTCCGAGGCACGGAGGAAACTCGGTATGTTAAGATGGTCACCCATCCACAGACCGACCTTGGCAAGCGTTGCTTAACCTTTATCGACCCCTACGGCTGTAATTCTTTAGCCACGAGCTATTTTAGTTCAATCACAAATTTTATGAAACACCCTGTAGTCTCGTCAATGACACGCTAAGATTACGAAGTAATAATGTCTTGATGAAAGTCTAGATACCCATAAGGAGACAGATACTTTTACAACCTTTTCCTACGTTTAGTTAATACTCCAGACATTACTAAAGTACCAAAACGTCTGAGTACAGTCAACTGAACATGGTTGGCTACAATTTGAGATTAACAGCGATATCTGGCAATGAAGTTCAGAGAAAGAGAGCAATTTTTCACTTTCTATAGAAACTTAAAGAACATTCTCTTTGTTTTAGTCCGATAAAAATGTTCTTTACCAACTTTTTAGACCGACATATATCTTGCGCATCAAGTTTCATTTAAATCTGTTAATTCATTTCTAAAAATAAGGACTTGCAAGTGTTTAAAGTACCGTGCGGCGGAAGCGCTCATAACAACTGCTTGGTTTTGGAAGTGGTGACCCTTGGCTAGCATGATGTCCCGTTGATTCCTGGTACGTGAAAATTGTTATTGGGTTTTCCCATCGAAAATTTTTCAGTAGCAACCAAAGTCCGAACCTGTGACTTGAGACTTAAAGATAACCGGCGAAGGTATAATACGTGTTACAGAATAAACGCAATACATGAAAAGGTGTCACTGCCCTAATCATTATGAACAACTTTTACTACGGGATCAAGCCCGAAATCCTTTACCCCACACCATTCCCCATACCCATGTGTGCCAAACTCGACAAAATGTACTGTAAACTAATAGATGATAGCATCCTGAAAGTTGTGGCTGAGGATCCGAGAGCTCCTGTGCTGAGGCATCTCATGTGAAATCATTGTCCGCATGAAATGCCTCGTAAGTACATGACTTATTAATTACTATTCATCTATAAATTTTGTAACTAACCCTAGTGCATAAGTTATAGTATAAAAAGTGTTTACTAACAAAAATGGTTCCAATGTTGTTCCTCAATAAAATATATATTATTATTATTTATTTTCTAGTTGATTCCATCGTAAAAGTTGTCCAAAATTATGAGTAAAATGGCCCATTTGTACATTATTCTGTTACACGTTGTTTACCTACTCACTACATAGATCACTGTCATGATGCTATTTCATTCAATAATGGCGATTTTCGTAAAGCAAGTATTAAAGCTAATATGTCGACTATACATCGCAGTCATAAAACACGTCCTTTGTATGAGAGCGCAGAGACGAACTTTTTTTCATAATCACGAACATGAAATGCTCCCCGAGACACAGTTTGTGTGGTTTATGCTCTCAGTAAATATGGGAGGCGGTGCTCAAACCTGTGTTCATAGAGGGGGATGTTTACAGGCATGTTGTATACAGCTAAGTATGATTTTGGGAGGAAGTTTAAGACCACATTATACTGTTTCACAAATAGATCGATGGTGACAAAGAAAGATGACAAACAGGAGAAATTCCTAGTGCAGGGCAACATTTTATAAAAAAAACAAACAGTTGATGGAAAATTAGCCTCTATTATTTTGTGTTAATTATCACATAAGTAAGAAAATGCAGGTAACGACATTTTTCAGTTTACAAGTTATTTTTTATTCATTTATCGTATATACACATCCTTTCCCTTTAATTAGACTTATTATTATTTGTTGCAGCACTAGAAATAACACTCTGTGAATATTTCAACTGTCTACGTATTACGGTTTATAAGATACAGCCCGCTGACAGACAGACGGACGGCCAAACAGCGGAAGCTTAGTAATAGCCTTTGGTTATTTTCGGATACGGAACCATAAAAATCGAACAAAAGGTGCCTTTTGGTATCAAGCTGATTGCTTTTTTTCTTGTATTTATTAATATTCTTATTTTGGACATCATATAAAATGACTTTTTGCACAAAATCCCAGATATAGAAATACTCGTAATCCCTCACAAGTCTGTAATTAAACCATGAAAGAAAACGTATCCCCGCTATGAAAGAGCCTTTTCATAATAAAATCTAAGAGAGCCCACGTTCACGCTCGCTAATCCCCGGAGACAGGCAGAGAGATAGGTTCAACTAATACAGGATGAATAGACAGTGGCAGGCAGTTAATCGGTACATTGACACGCGATTATATAGGAGCACGTTTAAGCTATCGATTTAATTGGATTTTGGTTTGGCAGTGATGTGGTGACTCGATTAATTCATAGTCAATTTGGGGCTGGAACCTTTTGTTTTTACTGGTATTTGTTACTGTTTTCTATAATAAAGCTGAATATTGATAAGGCAACCAGAAATTCACATGAACACACGTTTAAATTAAAAAAAAAAACAACTAAAAAACGGAAAATAAAATTTAATAAATTTGATTAAGAATAGTGTAAAAAGAAATGAATGTACATTATTGTTAAAAAGCGTGGGGTGCATTTAAAGTGCTTTTTAAGATATTATCAAAGTGATGATTCTTCTTGTTTATAAGTATTGACATTTCTTATTTTACACTATTCTTAATCAAATTTATTAAATTTTATTTTCTGTTTTTTAGTTGGATTTTTCTTTAAAAGCGTATTTTTTTAGTTTTTTTAAACTATTATTTTTTATTTTTTGTTAAAGGTTAGTTAAATAGAATATGTGTGTTTTTGTGAACAATAAAAAAGTGTGTATTTTGGATAATTTTTTGCTTTGTTAGAATATTTTTTAATTTTAATGAATTAATCCTGGTGAATCTAATTAGGATAATCGGATATTTTAATTGAATTCTTGCATTGTCATCGATCCTTGACAGGTGTGCAAAGTTTGAACTAAATCTGATTGTTCAAAGTAGGGCAAAATCGAGCTCAAAAGGGTCGGTTACAGACAGACATACAAACATACAGGTGAAGCTAATAAAAGCGTGTTAAAAAGACAAGTGTTATCATTCGTCACATATGAATACCGTAAGTTTACCTCTTTATTGAATCGTGTGAGATTGTAAACTCTTTCTTCTCCAGACGACTCTGATATATTGTAAACTGACGATTTTGGATGGGTATTTGAAACGATCGTTCGCAATAGGTAAATTGAGAGTATTTCATCAAATTTTGCAAGATTTTAAAATATTTACAGTCATGCGCGTGCAGTAGGCTACAGTAAAGGTAAGCTAGCCCATACATAATGACCAATAACATTTTTTTCGTCTACTTTCAAAGTGGACGAAAATTCGCATCATCAGTATCGTGATTTCAACCCTGAATAATGTGGTGAGGTGGGTTTTGTTTTTTGGGCATTATGTATGGTCTGGCCTACCCTTACTGTACCTAATGCACACCCATGTATATTCCAGTGACATCATGATATTAGAGTTTCATGGCACTTAAAGATTTAGCAACAAAATGCAGGTAAAAAGAAAATGAGATTGTCACATTTACTTTTTATGCGACATTTTATGACAGCTTGACGCCGTCATATCATTCTATGATCGTAGTTAACATTTATGTAAAAACGTTCCTTTACGGAAGTAAGGGAACATTCAAAAAGCGATGTATTGATAGGAACTCCAATACATCGCTATTTGAATGTTGTGAAATGAAGTTGCCGTATGAATTTTGGTTCGAATCAAGAACCTACTATTTAAAACAAAAAAAAGTCGATAAAAACCTAAAATTAAAATCAAGGGAATCAAAATTTACAGGGTACTTCCCGGTGACCTAGATTAATGAACTTTGGCAAGAAGTTAGATCTTAGAGTACAAGTACAGGAAAAAGTCTGAAAATTGGGAATTTATGGGTTTATAATATAAAAAATACGATTACAAACTTATATTTTCGTTTGAAGAATTGACCGTGACTTACTATGATGTATGGGAGCACATTTTCACCAACAAAGTTGAGTTTGTCCTTCGATTTTACCTGCTATATTTTATTTTCATAGTTTATAAACTTCCGTAGGTAATGTATATGTACTCGGAAAAAATCAAGACTCGATCGGAACCCTTGGTGCGCGAGTCTGACTCGTTCTTGTCCGGTTTTTTTTTATTATTACCATGGAGCGACCGTCTATCCTGCCACCACTACCCAGTATCTAGGTAATACGATAAACCATGGCAAAACTGGTTGCCATAGATTAGCAAATGACAGCCGGGACCAACGGCATAACGTGCTTTCCGAAGAACGGCAGCTCGTCTAGCAACGGACAGGCTGAGTGCTGCTGCCCATTCTCTGGTGGGTGGTGTCTGGGGGTAACCTGCCATTATCATTCCTTATTACAAACTTTTAATCTGTTCCGAACTTTTCTCCACGTTTTCCTCCACCGTTTGAGTTGTCAACTAAGAAAATTATAATCGCTTTCATAAGCCTAATAAATCTTGATAAAAATATGCATTGGAAACTGGCAAGTAAACATTTATTCATGGCTGTTTAACTTTTTTTGTTGTTTGCCGCGGATCCGTTTACGAAGGCAGCATCAATCTTTGTCAGACTTGAGGAGTTCGCATGTTTATAGAATTACTAGCTGTTGTCCACGACTTCGCCCGCGTCTGTTAACAATTTCATGGATTTTGATTTTTTTTGCACGGAACCCTAATCCTTTTTCTTAAATAAAAATCATGTTACTTATTATTATGACAGCTATCTCCCAGTGAAAGTCCCGTCAAGTCTTGTCAATCGGTCCAGCCGTTTCGGAGATTAGCCGGAACAAACGACAGACAAAAAATTAAAAATAGAGGGTTTTTATACTCGTAAGTATCTTGTATATTTAGTGAAAAGCTGTTATTTTGATAATACAAACAAAAAATTCAATTTCATTTATTTATACGTGTAGATGTTAACAGTGATCGCTATGGATTGATCTGTGTTGTGTTCGGTTAAAGTATAGATAGGTTTGCTAATCTGATTATGTTAGTACTAAGAGGTATTTGTAACAGCATTAGTTACGCGTAGTGTGCTTATAACTAATTTGTATACATGAGTTGGTTTGAACCGATTCTGATGAATTGGTACAGTGATGGAGATGGAGTGAGCTAAGCCACGGGCAAAAGTTTGTGTACTATACAGGAGCGTAGCTTCCACAGTATCAATGACACAGGGCCCCCGGACTACAGGTAAAAAAAAAATGGTTGAATACATACTGTCTGCAATTTCAAAGTCTTTGCAAGTTTATATGTTGTATTTCCAAAAACCCCTTCTTCCAAGTACTCACCAACGTCATAGAAGGAAATCTTGCGCAAAAGTGTATGCTCCTAGTCCCAGTAGTTTCAGCTGTGCGTTGATATGTCAGTTAGTTTCGCTATACATAGAGCCAAAACTGTTTTTTGGTTTATTTACTTAAAACAACAAGATCCCTTTTGAGCTTTGCTGCAATCGAGTAAAAAGGGGAACACATTTTTTTCTGATACAGTGCCCCTTTGGAAGCTACGCCACTGGTACTATAATATAGTAGGCATTTATTTTTTAACTGTATTTAATTATACCTCACCAAACAGATTTGTGTCCGTATACTCAACGCAAGGTTTAATTGAAAACCAGTGTTAGGAAAATACTAGTAGTCTGGCATGTTGCTAAACTTGACTTATTTGGCGCAGCCATGTACTTATTGCTAGATAGTTATTGCTTTAAAATTAAGACTTCTTATATTTGTTCTTTAGTTTTACCAAATAAACATGTTTTCTTGGTACGTAACAACGGATGGATGATTTATTTCACTGTACATTCTACATACATTCTTAAAACTAAAAACTCAACTGGTTCTCAGAGAAATAGGTATAGTGGCAATACTTTTCCAGACTACGTTTGTTCAGGGGCCCTAATACTACAGAATTAAATAAAAAGTAAAGATAAAATTGTTGAAAGTTCAGGTTAGCACAGCCCAAAACTCAGACAGTCTAGAAAGAGACTTGAGTAATTTTGTTTGAACTTAATACCCGTAGTAAGTTGAAAGATTTGCCTTCATACAAGGCTTGAAATCGGGCTGGAAAATCCCAGCTCTTCTGAGCTAATAACTCCGGAACCAACCCACTGCGCTTTTGAGAAAGCTAACCTTAAATTCTCAAAAATGTTCGCGGCTTAAGCATAAGGCACTTGTCCCACCGCGACGAGGAAGCGATTAGCTATCGACTATTTTCTCGCTGAGGAAACGGACAAAAGATATAGATCCCGTGTGAGTAAAAGAGACACATACATTGATAGTCGATAGCTGGCTGCTGACACTGCCGGCGAGATCTCTCTTACCTCTTCTTTGTCTCAGCTACAAGAGCTATCAAAGATAATACTCGCTCAGCGACAAGAGCTATCAAATATAATACTCGCTCAGCGATACTAGCTCAGCGATGCTCGCTCAGCGGTCAGAAGTCAGAACTCATGCCGAGCGGCCAATCGGCGGTAATTTCTACTACCCATAGTGCGCTGCACAGAGCGAGTGGTGCGAGTAATCGCCCGTCGCACAAGAGCACTGGCTTAAAGCCGAGCGACATAACTATCAAAACTACATACTCGCTGCTCGCTGCTTGCCAACTCGTATCCAGTTGCTAGCTTTACTCGCTACTCGCGGATCGTGGACGGTGACTTAAACTACGAGTAGCTACGGAAGAAAAGGAGATATGAGTATGTTGAAGGTATTGAGATATTTTGAATAGCGTTGTTTGAAAAAGAGAACGATAAAAAAAAAACAATTTTGTTAGTTATTGAGGAGTTTTATTATGACACTAGCTGCGCCCGCGACATCGTCGTGTTATTTAGTCTTATCTTGCACCACTTGGTAATGTAAATACTTTTAAGCCAATAGTGGAGATAAACGGATTTTCATGTAGTTTTCACAGGTGAATAGAATATAATTGGGAGCAGAAAATAGCATCCGTCCGTATTATAACGCACCGTGGGAAGGTAGCTTAACATTATAATCAAACGTTCCCTGTGACCTTCCATATTATATTTTTGCTTTGACCACCTTAAGCGAAGGGACGACGCTATATCACTATAAATGTAGGTACTTCCAAACGCTGAAGTGACAATTCTACCCTCAATAATATCCACTTTGCATGCATATTTCCCTCTGTAGGGCAATTTTCCGCAACACAGTCAACCCACAAAACGAAAGTATCAACATCACAAAAATCCTAAAAGATTTACATAAAATTGTCATAACACTTTAAATCAAACACTGACATGAATTTCCATTCAAAGACCATCTCTGGTACAATATACATAAGGTTGAAAGTTTTTTGTAAAATATGTTCTTTATCAGTACCACAGGGCCAAAATCTGACGCTTTTCATATCTGTTCGGGTGAACGGTAGTCATTAAGAGTGCCCTTTTTAATATATTCATTTTAGGGTACCTGTAAATCGCACGTACATGTACGTGAAAGATGAAATTAGAGTGAATTCCACTAATATGGATGGCTATTATAATTTTGATATTATCTTTGGTCACCATTTCAATGGGACTGTTTGAAATTGTCAGCCCTGGAAATGTATGCATTGAGGAAGTTGCTTGCCGTATGTGAAAGGTATACGGCCACACGCAGAGTTATAATGTAGAAAAATCAGAGTGCATGATCTTCAAGGCGGGTCCAAAATGCCCAACGGTTGTTCCACCATTTTTACTCAATGGTATTCCTCTTAATCGGGTATATCAATTCAAGTACCTGGGGCATGTGGTTACCGAAAATCTTGGAGTCCGGGCGAACATGCTGGCCCGCAGGTTCGCTCGATGTACAGACGCGGTGAAAGTTCCTTTATTCAAAGCGTATTGCACGCGTGTTGTATTGTCTGTACTCAACAAACCTGTGGTTCAGATATACCCAAAGGGCTTATAATTCTCTGCGCAACCAGTTTATTATTATTATTATTCTCTTTATTCATTTTCCTTACATACTAATTTACATTTTTAAATATTTCTTTAAAAAAACATTAAAAAATTAAAAAAAAAAAAAAAAACATTTAAAAATATAAAAAGTAGTAGTCCGCCGGTGTCGGGAGCAGAGTCCAAGCTACCGGTGGTTAGGGTTCCAGAGAAAGGAACCTCTTCATAATACGAGCCGTATCGAGGAGTACTGCCTTCTGTATCAGGCCCTTTACCCAACTGCGTAACGCCAGCTTCGACAGATGGTCGTCGAAGCTTTTGGCCATCATGCCATTGGCCGTAACGACAATCGGCACAATGACAGCCGATTCCACATTCCACATGTCGACAACCTCGTGTGCCAAGTCGAGATACTTGATTTGTTTCTCTTTCTCAGCCTTCACGAGGTTCTCGTCATGTGGGATGGTAACATCGATTATCATTGTGCGGCGCGCTAATCGGTCTATCACCACGATATCCGGCTTATTGGCAACAATAGTCCTATCAGTGATGATAGACCGATCCCAGTACAACGTGACATGGTCATTTTCGAGAACTGGGTCGGGCACATACTTGTAATACGGTACCTCAGAATCCACAAGATTGTATTTCAAAGCAAGTTGCTGATGGATAATCCTGGCCACTTGGTTATGCCTGTGCAAGTACTCGCCGTTAGCCAGACGAGAACAACCAGAGATAATATGTCTGATGGACTCACCCGGACGGTGGCATGCCCGACACATGTCAACCGTCCCGTCCTTCATAATATGTCTCCGGTAGTTATTCGTCAAGATAACTTCGTCCATAATCGCACAGACAAAACCTTCGGTTTCCCCGAAGAGATCTCCGAAACGTAGCCAGGCCACGGACGCTGAGAAATCTACATCGGACCCATGAAGAGCCCGATAGAAGCGCCCGTGAAGCTCCTTACCTTTCCATACCTCCTTGCGGTCATCTGTAGTAAGTATCACAGGTGTGCGCCAGTTCTCTTTAGCCATGGACAACGGGGTGAGTCCCTTGTCCACTGCGACCACATCTCGGTGCATACCCACATCGGCTTTGAGAAAATATTCTCTGAGACTGCACATCTCGCGGTTGTGGAGAGTCTTAGCATTTAAAAAGCCTCGACCTCCACACTTCCGCGGGATGTACAGTCTCATCACCGACGATCGTGGGTGATGCATCCGGTTTGCGGTCAGCAGTGTACGGACCCTTCTATCCAGGGCGTCGAGTTCGATTTGAGTCCATTTGAGTATGCCGAAAGTGTACATTAATACCGGCATGACCCAACCGTTGAAGGCGCGCACCTTATTTCCGCCCGACAAAAGGCTGTTTAAAACCTTTTTCAGGCGGCCAAAGAAGCGCTCCCTCAGCGATTGCTTCATGTCAGTACCGTTAATGCCCAACGCTTCCAACATACCCAAATACTTGTAGGTTTCGGTTGAGCTGAGGGATCTAACCTGTATGGAATCCGAGAGGTGAATTCCCTCAGATTCCATAATCTCCCCTTTCTTTACATGCATGACTGCACATTTGTCCACACCAAATTCCATCCTGATGGCACTACTGAAGGTTTCAGTTACCTTTAGTAGCTCCATCAGTTGCAAATTGTTGGGTGCAAAGAGTTTCAGATCATCCATGTAAAGAAGGTGAGATATGGCCTGACCACCTCTTCTCAACCGATAGCCTAGGCCTGAATCCTCCAGCAGTGTGCTTAGAGGATTCAGAGCTAAGCAAAACCAAAGTGGACTCAAACTGTCGCCCTGAAATATTCCCCGTTTAATCCATACAGGCTCATCACTCCCTTGGATCGGTCGACATCCTGGATAGCGAAGGACTGTTTTCCATTGCCTCATACATGACTCAAGGAAGGTGCGTAGAGTTGCGTCTATTTTGTACAACTCCAACACCTTCATGAGCCATGTATGTGGCACAGAATCATAGGCCTTCTTGTAATCTATCCAACATGTCGACAGATCCTTGCGGGATCGACGAACCTGTTGGCTTATGGCCATGTCTATGAGGAGTAGCTCCTTAGTGCCGCGGGACCCCTTCCTACATCCATTCTGAGAGGCGGACATAATTGAGTTACTCTCAATGTGCTCATTAATTTTCGCTCTCAGGATAGATGTAAGAAGTTTATAGACCGTCGACAAACAAGTAATCGGTCTATAATTCTTGGGTTCCGTGGGACTACCTGTCTTATGGAGCAGGTGGGTAACGCCAGTTGTTAGAAACTGTGGTAGCTACCCAGAATCTAAGGATGACTGGAATTGAGATGCCAGGAGCGCGTGTGAGCTGCTATACCACTTAAGCCAGAAGTTGTGCAGTCCGTCCGGTCCAGGAGATTTCCAATTCGGTAACGGACGGACTGCTTTGGCTACATCCAATGTTGTTATGGTAATTTTTTCCATTTGTGGTATAGCTTCGCACACGCGCTCGACATCGCGCATCCAGCCACCTTCAGCGTGACAGATGGGCACCGACCAGATGCTGCGCCAGAATATACTCGTGGCGACATCATCCGGGCGGCACACGTCTGTCACACTTTGTTCAGGTCGCTCCCAAGCTCTGTATACCCACCTCTCATCGCTCTGGAACATGCGATTCTGCGAGTATCGATCAACCCGCCGCTTGTACCGCCGAATACGGCTTGCCCATGCACAAACTTTCTGCTTCAGGAAGTCAATGCGCTCTGTGACACGGGACGTGAAATCTCGAGGGCTTATTTCAGTCCCCGAAAACGCCCGCCTCACAAAGCGCATCACACGTGGTCGTGTATTGCCCTCCCTGAAGCAGTATAGTTTGCCGATGAGTGCCCTAGTCTCATCGATACGCCGCTCGATCCTGCGCTACCAGGCTGGTGCAGCTGGCTTTGGTCGTATAGCTTCGTCACACCCAGGAAACTTTACGTTTGCTATACGACATGCCGCAACAGCCCCGCAATACAGGATTGAGTGCGTATCAACGAGGCTCTCGCTGCTTTCGAAGATGTTTTGCAGCAGCGAGTCCAAAGCACACACCAGCGCCCTATTCTTATTATTATTATTATTAACAATGCCTACAGGGCGCTGTTACGTTGCCGCGTTTCTGCAGTGCGTCAACAATGTTCGCAGACGGCTTTGATGCCACCTGGCACAAAAAGACAGCCTCACTGCTAAGCAGATTGCGTGGGAGCAGTAACAGCATCCTGAAGGTAAAAGGCAATAAGTTAGACAGCCCACTGCTGTGGAGCCTCACCCAGAGGACTATATCTCTCTTAGTTATTAGATATTAACATAGGATCAAATGTTGTCTGAATTAAAAAAAATTATAAGCCGATACGGGACGCCTGGCAGATGTGAAACATCGAAATTATTTTGTACAAGTAATATGCATAAAAGAAAAGACTACGACAGGAACTAAATATAGCATAATGAAAAAATACATATGGACTGTGTATATATATATAAATATACCATAGTATAGCGAGGTGACGTGTCGCCACGGCATGCGTTCCCACGCCAATAATCGGTTCTACCCATGGCTATAGATGTTCCACACCAAAAATATTATTATTAAAATGTAACTTCTTCATGATTTTGGTATCCTGGTATGTTATGAATCTTTCCCACTTTTGCTCTCCCCACGGTCCCTCTTGAGCCATTTATCGGGGCACAATATCTTAGGGCTAAATTTCATCAAAAATCCGTTAAGCAGGTACTCATATTTTATCTCGTAGTTGCTTGAGCTATAGAAATATAGGAACCTCTAAACCAAATAGAACATTATGCAATCATATATCGTAGAAGCTATGCCATCACTACAGCTGAACTATGCCGCAAACACAATACGTCAGGCTGTTGCGCTAAACCAGATTAATGAGCGGATACAACATAATGTAGCGAAGCAGTTAATGATGCTGAAACAGGTAGATAAATGACTCATCCTACTGTTAATAATATTGTCGGGGACATAAATCTTCTATATTATCTAACAGAAGAAGACATAAGGAAAACAAACTGGACGCATAATCACGTTACTATATCAGTTAGCAGATTTTACCTGTGACGAGTCGAAAATTATTCCATGCCAACTTAGTACCGGAAAAAGGCAATGGTGTGTCTCTATCTAAATCCGTTTAACCTTAAAGACGTGACTGATTTATAAATAATATTACTAAGCTAAGTAACTAAAACAAAGCAAGAATAATCTCTTCGTATGCCACGATAATAACAAGGACGAAAACTTCTTCACATTTAGGTTCAGCTACTGCAGCCTTGTCTTTGCAAGCCAAACCATGATTCTGTATTTCAGGCCAAATGCTTCATGTATGAGAGGTCTTAAGATTGAATACGTCCAAAATATTGACTTGAATATACATGCATTCGACTTCTATAAAAAGCTTAGGGGGAACAGCAGATGAAAGGTTTCTGAAATGTATGTTTTTTTTTTGTGAGTGGCGTCTCGCAGTTTAACCTATGAGGTTGTCGACTGCTTAACCGGGCTTGCCTGTGGTGGCCTTAATATCATATTAAAGCCTCCAGCCAGGGCTTATAAAAAAAACACAAACTAAGCGACTACACGCTACGGGCACCCTCTGTGGGGTACGGGCATCGGCTTAGGGCGTCCCTGAGGGGAGGACAGCTAGGGACGGGCTGGATCGAACTAGTGAAATGTTATTTAGTAATGCAGATTATTTATATCCTCGTAACCGACGAGTCCCCGACAGGCTTGTACTGGATATTGTTCCGAGACTGGCTAAATTTAAATATAACAAGTTGAGTGGCTATGTGTGTGCGTGTATATAATAAGATACCAAGTAATCTCAAAACTTTTAATATGAAGTTATTCAAAAGTAAATTGCATCAATGGTTGTGTAATCATAGTTTCATAGTGTCAAAGACTTCTTTGACAATAAATGTTAAAAATGCTTATAAAAATTTGCATGCTTATCACTGTCAAGCAAAGCTCCAGTTATTGTTTTGTTTTCTATCATCTTTTTATACCATGTTTTTAAGCAAATAAATATTCTTATTATTCTCTTACAAACGATCTAAATCGTTGATCCAAAAAAAAATATGAGCATGCCACAAAGGTAATCAAAAACATTTTGTTAACATCCAAACATAACCGTTTATTGACATCGCATTACTCATAAAATGACAGCAATTCGTTAAATCAATCGGTTCCATTTGCAATCTGCCATTGAAAACGAAAACCCAAACGGTAGTTAACTTATATCTGTCTTCTGATACACGCAATCTTTGTCTGTTTAATGGCTAGTTTACACAATTCGAGCTGTTAACTAGACATTAGACTAATACTCGGATTGCCTACTTGTATGCCAGTAACTCGGCTCGCCTCAGCAGTCTTCACGATGATATTAGCTGCCCAGTCTCTTGCAAGGGGCAGCACATAAAAAAAACTGGTTTCGCTCGTGTACACAGTGCGAGCTAGTGTGCGAGTCAGTCTACCGAGTAGCTGCAGTGCAGTAATTAACTTTTTGTTTTCACTCGCCTGCTCGCCTGACAGTAATGGCTAGTTTACTCAGTATGAGCTGCTCGTGCCACACGTGGCAGTAACTCGTATGATAGTAAGATACGTCCATACGACACAAGCTAGGGTGCGAGTCAGTCTGCCGAGTAGCTGCAATAACTCACGACTGATGGCTGACTAAAAGAAAAGAGTAATTTGTAACTTAACTTTGAATGCCTTGACTTTTATTTTATTTTTTTATTTTATTTTATTTGATAGGTACACCAACGACCTCTCCACTAGGGACATTAACATAATAAAAATTACACATGCATTGAGTTATGGTGAATTAGTCACTTACAGGCGTACACAGCACTTACTTAAAACATTACTTCTTAAACATACGTTTCAACTTCGATTAAAGACTATTTGATTTCCCAAGAAGTTTCAACTGCGAATTGAAAGATCATCAATGCAACAACTATTTGTTAATACGATAAATTAGGAACTAAGCAACGCAACAAACTGATAAAATTTATTATCAGCAAAGGTTAAAACCTGTATAATGTGGAGATAGTATTTAATCCAGCCAGCTTAGCGTAGATTTTGCAAAGCAATTAGAAGGTCAAGACACAATTACCTATATCTAAGTGATAACGATTGTCAAGAGGGCCAAAACGAATGGGATTTACATGCGCTACCGAAATCTCACCAATCCCAAACATAACGGCATTTTAACAATCTACACTTCTACACTAATATTATAAAGAGGAAAAATTTGTATTTTTATGTGTGTGTATGTTTGTAATGAATAAACTCAAAAACTACTGTGCCGATTTCAAATATTCTTTCACCATTGGAAAGCTATATTATCAGCGAGTGACATAGGCTATATTTTATCCCCGTATTCCCACGGGAACGGGAACTACGCGGGTGAAACCGCGTGATGTCCGCTAGTCGTCTATAATTTAGAATATATCCGTGTCTGCACCGATCCAGGTAACGTCCAAATCAACGTATTTACCAACAACACAGCATTATATTGTACGTACGGCAACCACAAAAAGACGGACCTCACAACCATGAGCCGCTTTCCACAGCGGATAGACACGAGTCAACACGCGAACGCTGCGCGTAAGCAACAATACCTACAGCGGAAAATTATTTCTCAACTCTTTTCCATATTTCACATGAAAGTAACATTTAGTACAACGTAGGCCTGCAAAAGTTTTTCGTAGCATTAAAATGTCGTTAACAACGCAAAATCGCACGTA
Source organism: Mamestra brassicae (assembly GCA_905163435.1). Classification (NCBI taxonomy): domain Eukaryota; kingdom Metazoa; phylum Arthropoda; class Insecta; order Lepidoptera; family Noctuidae; genus Mamestra; species Mamestra brassicae. The sequence continues at coordinate 17,612,481 of LR990991.1, forward strand.
CACATATATCATATTTATTGGCACACTGCGAAACTGCATGGATGTATATTTTTGAGGCGAGATACCGCTCGTATTTTGTTTTAACTGACAGTTTTTTTTTTTAATTTGCTGTTGGGTTGAAGATGTTTATTGGAACAAAATATATACCACTGTTTTTTTTTGGACCCGTATGTCCTGTCTATATTTATTTTTGTTTAAGTACTTATTTATTCAGTAATACTATACGTTAAAAAATTCGAGCTAGGCCCTCAGGGCCCTATCTGGGCCATGTATTTTTTTTTAATATAATAATAATAATATTCTTTCTTTCTTAATAATATTCTTTATTGACATAAGTGAACAATTACAATATAGGGTTCTCTAACATCTGCACTAGTAAAAACTGTGTTGCAGGTGTTAGTGTCTTCCCCTTAATCATGTGACAATTATCTTACGTCCGTACAGAATAAATTATATATAATTATAAGTTCTATAAGTTTAAGTTCTTGGTGTTAAAATTACTTTTTAAAACCCAAAATTTAATAGCGTATCTTAATCTACAAAAACGTTTCTACTTCACGGCTACATTAACATTAATTCGTCAATCTTCACCTCATCTCATTAATGGGACCTCCAAAAAAATATTGAAATCCATTAAGTCTCATAATCCCAAGATGACGCGTACTGGATTACTTAATACTTTGCATCGGTTCAACGGAAAACGAGCCTTCGTTGCTGTAAAATAAAGTTTGAAGTTATAAGGCAGGTGGAAACAGTGCGATGTCTGGCATTGGTCGTTCCGCATGTCCAGTTTCAGTTGATCCTTTAGTGCACTACTATGTACATACTATACATATACTATGTATATACTACTACTACTACATATATACTACGTACTATATACATACTATGTACATTTACACCTCTATATTTATATATATAACACAGTATTAGTAGATCTGATGAGCTTTTTGTGAAGAAAAAACTTTTTGACAAAAAAATTCAACTGACTTCCAAATAAAAAAAAACACTACCAAGTATAAAATAATTTTAATTTCGGAAGTCGGTGTTTTTGGTGGTTTCTTCTTTTTTAACACCGACTTCCGAAATTAAAGTTTTTTTTGTACACCTAACAACACCACTGTAAATTTACAGAAAAGCAAAATACGCAATTCCATTTACTTGGATGACTTATTTTTTCCAGCAATTTTACTTTAAAAAACTAAACCGCTGATCCGATTTTGATGAAATTTCTATGGGACCAATCGGAAAGTATATCCTTTCACATGATTTACACGAATAATTTGTCAAATCGGTTCATCAATGACGATGTTATGAGGAAATAACAAACAGAAAAAATACAACTGAATTGAGAACTCCTTTTTTTGAAGTCGATAAAATACACCGTCGCTGTATTAAGGGTTAAAAAATATGGGTAAACAAAGAGGAATATAAGATATTCTTCACCTTTGCATCTTGAAGGCAGCTCTTCTGCGTTGCCTGTATAACAAACATACTTCAAAATTAGAGTGAACAGGCTTCTTCTGGGTAAGCTCGCTCCATCGTCGACTTTGTCTCTGTCATCTATGACCTAGACTAGAGTCAAGAGCAAACCCATATTAAATAAAAAAAATAAAAAAAACATAGGTGAAGCGTGCTGTAAGTGAGTTGTCACATTATGTGATGCTTGGAATTTCAGTTCACTTTACCTAAGTTTTTACAGGAAAGCACTACATGATGGCGGTGGTGACTACTCACCATAATAAGCTAGGTTATCGCCACGCCTCGTATCAGGGAGATGGGATGCAAAGCTCGCCAAGTGTGAGTCAGACTCGCGTGAAAACGGTTCCTGGTGAGTCATATTTTTAACATGTTTATTTTAAACACATATACTTATCGCTATAGGTATCAGTGTTTATGTAATCTTTCAGTAAAGAACTATTGTTTGTATTTCGTTTCATAATTTTGGACTCAATCGTTTTGGAGATAAATGAAGAATTAATAGATCATTTTCATCTAAGTACCCGACTATACATCGACTATACAAAAGCAAAAAGGAGGTTATGATTTTGTCTTTAACAACTTCAGAATTAAATATTTTAAAATGATGAAAGTTATACTTTTGAGAACGATGAGCCCTTTCATTTAATATGTCACTCGATACATTTATTTATTTATTTTCCACGTCCGTATTTGGCTCACAGCCGTTCTGTTCAGTCGGTTCGCACTAAATTGGCTAAGATAGATAGACAGACACACGAGTGGTCTTATAAGGGTTCCGCTTTTTCACTCGGACGTACGCAACCCTAAAAATGTCTGGTTACTTCTTCGTAGGTGTGAAGATCACCTTACACTGGTATAGTCCTCGTGTATATTTTGACGCATCATAAATAGTCAACCGCAGAAGGCTGTGACCAAACAGCCTGCATTTTGTCTAGTTTAGACGTCAGCAGATGTCAGCACACGTCAGGCTTTTGTTCACGTCTGTGTTATTTGGTTAATTTAATCTATCCCGTTTCGCGGATTTGTGTTTGTAACAGCGGTATCAATTTTGAGTATTTTGATCAGGGTTCGAGAGCTGGTAGACATTTTTGGGTAGGTGTTTGAGGCAAGCTGACATCTTGCCCTATACCTCTCCTAACACAGAAATGCAGACCTGGCTGGTGAGTAGTGGGGCTCAATAAAATAAAATCCTTATATTTTCAAAGTTACGATTTTTTTACAAAAAATATCCTTAAGGCAATCTGAAATTTGTAAAATAGAATACGTTAAGAAAGAAAAATGAGTCAGATCATTTAGTCGAGTTTTAACTTTGCCAGATGATTGCAAAACTATTTTGAAAAAAATTAAGAAGAAAAATATTTCAGGCAAGTTTCAATTTTTACAGGATATTATTAATAATAAAAAATAAAAAATTCAGATTGCCTCAAAGATATCTACTGTAAAAAAAATCGTATCTTTGAAAATACAAGTGTTGATTTAGCCCCGCTTCTCACTTTCACGTTCTGTATTAGCGTATTATAGGAGAGGTACAGGAGAAGTTTTCAGCTTGCCTCAATCACTTCCCAACAATGTCTACCAGCTCTCCTCCTATATAACGTGAGTTTCAAATTGCATATCATTTTAATGATGATCCGAATACAGTTATTTCGACAGTTTGAATTTTCGGTCATTTTGCATACTGAGTTATTTTTTTCAATTAATCTCTTTTGATGGTTTACTGTTACAAAATTTTCATCATGTAGGTAAGCACGTCTATATCAGGAAAGATTTCAACAAATTAAGTGCAAAAAATTAAGACAATACAGTGGTTTAAAGTTTTGTTCGTTAAAAAATAACATATTCGTCGAATACTTTATTTTTTTATTGATTTATACAACAAAAAGTACGTGTCTAATAGTTTTTGATAGTGTATTTGTTCAGGAAATATCCCTACTCCAATAGTGTTAATTGGATTCTCCAAGTTGTAGTGCAGATGTATGGCCACATAATTTTTTTCAATGACTTATTGATGACCATCATGCTTCTCATACTCAATCAAATATAAAAACTATCAAAAGGTCTTTAATTTTCCTAAAGTACCTTAATAAAAACTGCAAAATCAAACAGACAAATAAGTGCCCTATCAAACCCTACCCACAGCCGCTTGAACCCCAACTTATCCCAAGTCGTAAACCCTAGTACAGTTTTACCCCAGTATAGTTTTATGACTTGCTCAAGAATCTGTCTTGCCCCTGCCTCTGACAGATGTCACTCTGTCCTTTGCAGGGTTAGAATACGGCCCTTAGATTCTGGTCTGATTACTTGTACTTGGAACGTTATTGTTCTATTGTGTCTTGTTGTAGATGTATCTTAGAGCTTTATTGTAAGGGTTTGCGAAGATAAAAGTTTATTACAAGACAATATTTGTTCAAAATCTGTAAACTACACAATCTTTTCCAGTAAGTTGCACGAATCTTTTGACGTACAGTAACGTTACAGCATCGTTAACGCAAGTGAATGTTGAACATAAAATACTACAACCCCATAGTATTTTGATTTAGTTTTATGCGATATACACAATTTGTATAATACGAAAATATGATTATAGTATCCAATTCAAATTAATATTATGTGCGAAACGAGTTTTTAGTTATAGTAAAATTTTACGTTACGTTACTATACGTCAAAAACATTCGTGCTAGGCCCTCTGAATAGCTAAAAAACTATAACAACGTGATAAGTAGAAATTATGTTTTTTTATTATTTAATATGTTTTTGCTCTTGACTCTAGTCTAGGTCAAAGATGACAGAGACAAAGTCGACGATAGAGCGAGCTTACCCTTATCCTATGTCCTATCCTTACTCCTTAGCTGTTCTTTTCTAATTAATCTTGTTACGGGATCCAAGAGAGTTGAATCATGTCTCCAGGACTCGTCGTGCTTCATTCCCTCAGCTTTTTTTCTGGTAGTTGTCACTGCTGATTCTGGAGTCTCTCAGGAGTTGCAGTGGTTGGTAGCGTGGCGGGCTCGTCCCAAAAAGTAATACTAACACTATCAAACTTAAAAAAAAATGGGATCAGTTTTGTGTTTTTCCCATAGATTATGATGAGCTACCCTCTATAATAGAAATCGAATATGGGCTGATATAAAATAAGTGGAATTATACTTTTGATATTTTTTAGTATTCCGAGCTTCTGTGATAAACGGAACCCTTATAGGATCACTCGGTTGTCTGGCTGTCTGTCTGTCTGTCCATCTGTCACAGCCAATTTTCTCCGAATCTACTGAACCGATATTGTTGAAATGGGTAACAGATTTATATGTGTACACGGACGCGTTATTAATGGATATGTTACAGCTAATACCCGAAGTGCGGCTACACCTAGCAGCCGCACTTCGGGTATTAGCCGTAACATACATTTTGAGTATGGGGTAATTTCATAAAAAAGTCACTCAATCGAGTTACATGAATGATACAACCTGTATTGATGATTTTAATTATGATAACTCAGTAAAGCCATATTTGTTACAGTCGTCAATCGTATTTTTATCAACATACAACCTGACACTGACCTGCAAAATGCAAAAAAACGAATTTCGCGGGCTACCCTGGCGCTTTCACCTTAAGCAGAAGATTAAATCTTAAACAAAATAATATTATCACTTTATACTAGACAGCATAATCGAGCGAAGACATAATCTTAATAACTCTGCAAGAACTGGCGACGATTTCATGGCTGGCTGAAAGCCTTTCCGTTACATTAATCTCGCCGACGACTGAAATTTGGATAAAGCGGACCGCTGAATGCCAGTTTTCAGTAGTACGGACGAATATTGCAGTCATTTTCGACTTGTTCAGTAATTTAATTTGTAGTTTTCATTTTAAATTGCCCGTTTTGCATGTTTGAAGTCTTTTGGTTAACAATGTTGTGAGTTTCAACAGTTCTTTTTGGTCGGATTAAAGTTTTGTTTACAGAATTTGTAGTTTCGGGTCGTAATGTAACATGATACAAAGAGAGCATTCGTGCAGTCAGTACGTGGAAACGAGCACGACTATGTGCGTATGTGTTTTGTTTAACGGCATAACGTAAGGGTGTGTCCACATCTGGCCAATGCGCCACGAATGCGCCGCTTGCATAACGCTCGCGAGCCGCGTGCGTGCATTTTAACGTGAGCCGTGCCTGCACCGCCTGCGCGCCTCTCGCGCGCCAAGAGCCGCGCGCGTGCGTCCCACGTTCTGCACGTACTTCCTCCCGCCCGCTCATCCACTCAGTACGTTTCTAATTGCCGGAGGCTGAATACGTGTTATCATGGAGGAGACATATAAAAATTGTTTGCGATTAATTGAAACATTTACAAGATATCGTTTTTTGCGATCTAAAAGATCATATTATTACTTCATATTATACATATTATTATAGAATTGCAAGCGTTCGAGCTGCGCACGTGCAGAACGCGTCCACTGTGCAAGCCTTGCGTGAGTTGCTCTAAAGAAGCGCACCAAACAATTGCAGTAGCTGCACGCGTGCGCGTGGATGTGGACACACCCTAACATGCTTGCTGCGAATGTTACATTACGGCCTGTAACACCGGTCAGTACCCAGCTTTATATTATGAGTAAAGGAAAAACATGTTTGTTTGTTTTATTATTTGAATGTACTCGATGGTTTTGATTATTAATTTACCACATGTAAACATTATAATTATTCTAAATGTTATATTTCTATCGCACGCGGTTATTGCTGTTAAATAACTCGTACATAAGCTGTCCTATTGTAATTGTATTGGTATGTCTTAGTGTGTGCAATAAAGAATAAGAATATGAAGCAACCTACCACTTACAATAAAATACTCTTGCTACAAATTGATGATGATGATACGTCCTCAACAAGACGGATGTGGGAGTTTTTATGAGACAGTAATATATGCGACCTTTTCCGACAAAGATGTTATATCATACCTACCTTCTTATTTAAAAAAGGTATAAGAGTTTACCTTGCAGTTTCTCCTCTTTCACCACCTTAATTTTTTTTATGATATTAACCATCATACCAGCCTTGTGTGGAACAATGTAAGAACTATGATATGTTCCTAGTTATTGTGACTCTAAGTAAAATTTCCTAACGACAGTATTAGATGTACTCACTTAAATTGTGGGAGCAAGACGGGCTATTCAAAACACAAAAAAGGATCCCTTTTTCAGAACGGAATCATGATGGCACTCGCACGTAATAGAAGGAGGTGAGTAAACACGGTGTCTTTAGTTAATTGGATACATTATAGAGATACAATTTTTGATAGATTAGAATAACAATCACTGTGGGTTTAAGTCTGAGATCGAATGGCTGATGCTTATAAGCGTCTTCATGGTTCGCATGAGTACCATGTCCCTTACTAGCAAACTTAATTTTATCTCTGCTGGTATTGCTTTGCTGTACTTATTAGTATATAAGTGTGTGCTGTATATTAGTGTAATGTTGGATGCATTGTGCTCACATAATATAATCAATTGATCAATGTACCTATGGATACAAAATATTGTAAAACTTATATTTGAAAAGAGTAACTATGGAGTTTCTTGTCCTTTCTTCTCCATAAGAATCTACTTTTTGCGAATGGACAAATAGAGTCACTTATATTTTAATTTTAAACTGTAAATTTGACGTTCAAAAGTGCCTTTTAATGGTCTAGTTGAAATAAATGAATTGACTTTGACTTTGGGGGCTTGCATGAATGAGTCTGTTTCTCAACATGCAATTTTTAATTTTATCTCCCATTTTGATTTATTCTTGTTTTTTTTTATTTGTGTATATTCTTATAATAATAAAAAGTGCCTCTGTTTAGGTGGAATAAACTATCTTTTTTTCTTCTGTTTCTTCACTATTCGTCATATTTGCATTTTGCAAGCCATTCGTTTGATACAAACTGTTCTGTAGCCATCGACGAGTATCTATTATATAATAAATAGAGCTTGCGGATCAACTTTGACGGCTGTGGAGCAATATATAAGATATAGCGTGAACATATTAAAACACGAATTATTCTCATTTGCAGCAACGCCTGCATAGCTACCAACATTGACAAGTAGAATAATTTATAGGTCTCATTTACTTAGCTCACTTAGCGATAAGACCGACGTTGTGATGTTATAGTTAATATAACATCACAACGTCGGTCTTATCGCTAATAGCGATAGGTATATAGGTACTTACTTCACCAAACAATTACAATCAGAATAATACATAGTACGTGTTGTATTTATATTCTTTTTGCCCACCAAAATGGATAAATCGACGCGAGCACTGTTCGATGTGACGAAGCTTGGAGGCAGCTTATGTATGTATGTATCGCCGGAAAATGTCAAACGCCGTGAGATTGTAAAATATCGCGTCATATTGTAAACATTTTTTTTAATAAGACACGGATATATTGGAAACTATTGAATTTGGATGGGGTTTATTGTCTACAAAACGATTTTTGATAATATATCGAGAAATTATAATCTAATAATAATTTATTACAATCTTACGGAGTCTGCAATTTTCCGGTGACAAATACATTGTACAGCAGTGAACGTTTTTCAGCTGTAATGACTGTGTTCAGACAATTTATTTCCTTTCATACTAATAAGTTCTTTAACTTTATTTTCTCCTTGCTTGCGCCATACCTCAGCTTAACTTTAATACCATTGTGGTACACAACGCGCCAGCCACAGTATCTGAAGTTGAGCTGCAAATATTTTCGTCTCACTCTTATTTTGTTTTAACTCCTACACATAGTATTTCTTTTAAGACGAATTTTAACTCAAATTGTTCTTATCCTACCATTTTCTCTCATGATGGCAAATATTATTACAATTCATCAATTAAAATTACATCAAAATGCATGGGACAGATGTAATTTTTACCATATTCCAGAGTTGAGGCTAACGTTCTAAACCATTGATTCCCGAAGTGGTATATGAGGGAAAATAGTTTGGGAACCTCTGCACACATCCCTACCTACTCCTATATTCCTACATTTATTTTTTATTTCTATGTACCATGCGTGTTTCAAGTAATGTAGGCAGGAAGAACCTGCCTACTGACACGATCACAAAAACAAAATAACTTATAGAAAACCGCACTCACTCTAAGCGCCACATTAATTTTATCCCCAAAAAATACTTACTAATTGAAGTTGTATGACTTGTTTCTTTGAGTAATATACAGAGCAGTAACTTACACAAGGAAATCTACAAACTTTGTAAAACATGATGTCTTGACCTTTATTCTTCCTCCCTCCCAACTTTATCAATATTGATATAAATCGTTTCTCTTTGAAACAAATAGGAAGATACTAACGAGGTCAATAGTAATTTCGTTTCGATATTGCACGGTGAATATAACGAAAGGAAATTAAATTGGTGTTACAAAAGTATAACGAGGCAAACTTTAAAATAGAATCTTCTTAGTATGAGAGATGGCCACCATCATTCTCTTGCCTATTTATTTTAAACCAACATATTGTGCTGTTACTAGGCTAATAACTTTTCCACAGCATGTTTTTCTTCCGAATAGAATAAATATAATAGAAAACATTTATTCGATACAGACACAACGCAACAGCAACAAAACACAAACTAAAAAAGAGAACAATCATAAGACAACAATTATCTAGCAAGCCGCTAGCTGAGCGTGCCTATACCCTGAGTGTTGCCTTCTCCGATTCTGGCCCTTTTGTCCTGTTGCATTCTACGTATATTGTCTTTTAATTCTCTATCAATCGTTATCTCATTAGCAGAGTTCGAAATAAGTAGACTATATTTACCTAATGTTCGTGGAAGTAAGTAACATAAAGTTGATAACAACTCCTCTAGAATCTCGGAATCATAAACATGACGATTGTATCCCGGGATTTAAGAAATTGCAAATTACTTATTGCGCTTTGAATACATTTGAAAAAAAATTATAATATTGAAGAATCTTATAATGTTTTTATAGCTCCGTACCTACTAACACTGTTAAATTAAATAGCTTTGTTTTCGCACAACTCTTTCTTCTTTTGATTCATCAAATTTTATTTTTATTTTATTTTATTTTATTTATTTGGCTCACCAACAATTGAGTACACTCATACAATTATGGGTTACATACAATCAAATTCGGGTCTAGTGTATCAATCCCTTACTACTTCAATAGTTAAACCCAATTAACAGTTTTATTTCACCAGGTATGTTTAGGGTTGCGGAATTTGTTCGAAAGAGTCACCGCGGCCCTGGAAAGCAAAGGACTTTAGAAGGAACACGGATGGGTTTTAGTCAGTAAGAGTCTGACACGCCCTTCCGCTCCACCCAGAGCGGAAGAAGTCATTTGATGATTTCCCAATTCCCAAAAAAAAAAAAAAAAAGTGATATCATCTTAAATGCAGGAGTCTCTCTTTGTACGATCGTTTCTTTTTAGCTATCCCAGAAGAGTAAGCCAAGTGCCACAGAAAACGTTTTTGAACCCTTTCTAATCTAAGTGTGTGGGTGGCATAATGAGGCCTCCATACAGTGCTGCAATACTCCAATGTGCTACGGACCAAGCAATTGTTAAGTAAGATTTTAGTCCTGAAGCGACGAAAGCAGGTAACATTCCTTATTACAAACCCGAGCATTCTAGAGGCTTTTTTAACTACGTTTTCAATGTGGGGTATAAATGTTAACTGCCTATCGAATAAAACCCCCAAATCCCTCATCTGCTCCACTTTCTGTATTGGTGTGCTACATATATAATATGTAGATTGTGTTAAATTAATTTTTCTCGTAAATTTGACATGGTAGCACTTGTTGATATTTAGACGCATACCATTATCATCGCACCACTTTACTAACGTATCAATATCTCTCTGCAGCAACTCAAAATCAAGATCTGATTCAATAACTCTGCAAAATTTTAAATCGTCAGCATACATGAAACGCTCAGAGAATTTTAGTTCATTTGCGAGATCATTAACAAACAAGTTGAACATGTCTGGACCAACATGTAATCCCTGGGGGACACCAGATGTAACCTTGTAGGAGCCCGATCGGTAGCCATTGAGGGCAACAAAGAAGGTTCGACCATCAAGATATGTATATATAATATAAATCAATAATTTATAACTATACTCAAAGTTATTTAAACCCGGGATTATAAAAACATGAACCAGTTCATGTTTTTATAATCCCGGGTTTTAATTGTTTTGATTCCATTTATGATTTCGGGATTTTACAGAAGGTATTATCAACTCTACGTTACTTACTTCCACGAACATTACGTAAATATAGTCTACCTATTCCGATCTCTGCCCATTAGTCATCTCTTTCTTGTCATAACCATAATATATTTCACATAGTGCATCCATCGTTTCTTTAGTCTTCCCCTGCTCTAATAGTCATCTGAATTCATCCTCCATCCATCCTCTCCTAACAATATTTTCCTCATTCCTTCGCATACCATAAAATGACAGTCAATTTCCTCACAAGTTTTCTGTAATCTGTATCATTTTCAGAGAAAATGAAGAAACATTGTAAATGCTAGTATCAGTATCCTTTCTGAATTCCAGCCAATTTTACGATGATATTTCTAAAGATGCTGATTGTCGATTTTAGCAGCCTAAAAGTTTTATGGATTAAATACAATAATAATGTTATCAAAAAATAAACAAAGTATACCTGGTAGACTCTTGAAGAACCAAACATACCATATTTATGTAATTTTACACCACATCATAAATCCAAGACACACCTCCCAACAAAAAATATTACATCACAAACATCACAAAAATATCAAATAACCTTCAACCCCTAATACCCTGCTAGCAACAATTCCAACAAGTATTACAGCCCTAATATTTTGTACTTACCTTTATGTTCCGCTAACGCAATACGATTTGTGGTTACAACTCGAGACTTTGATTCTGACGGAGCTAGGGTTGTCAAGCCTAGAGTATTATTGTGAAAACTAGTTGATGGTTGAAATGTTTGAGGAAATAGCGGGTCAAATATTGTTAAGGATTCCAAGAAAACTACGGTTGGTAGCTGTGACGCGAACTATTTTCAACAATGATTTGAAGAAGGTGGCTGGCAACGGATGGATGCGGACCGCTCAAGACCGAGATGGTTGGAGGTCTTTGGGGGAGGCTTACGTTAGTGGACGGCAATTGGCTGATATGATGATGATGAATGTATAAAAACTCATTTTATTTATTGTTTTAACAACATTTTATGTTTTGTATGCTGTGGATAACAGTGACAACAAGTGAGTAACATTTAATGTGTAACTGTTTGTTGTTGTTACATAAATAACAGACCAATCGTTCTACGAACCGCACCCCATTCTTCCTACCACATTATCTTCCCAAACATATCATTACGATCCTTCAACTTCCCTCATCAACCTGTCGTGACAACCCTACTGTCACGAGGCGTGTCAGCCATGACCTTGAGCTGTCAACACGCGACGTAACCTGGGTTGTCTCCAAACAATGTCACCGTATTATTCCCCCCTACAATGTTGTGGCACGCGGTTGTATTTACAATTAGTACTTAAGCAGTAAAGTACATGAATATCGGGGCCTTGAAGTTTTTTGTTTGATTAGGTAGTTACTGAAATATTGAGAAGTCTTTGAAGCTAAGCTGATTTTTTTCTTTTTCAAGTTCAAAGCCATTTGTTTCAACCTCTAATTAGGGTTTTTAAGAAAATTCACGCTACCCACTGGCGCCATTTAGACGAGAGCTCCTTCACTTTGAAAACGTAAACATGACGTACCTAGTGGTTAGTTTTACTTATGTCGGAAAACATAGGCGTTTCGACAGGTGCCCGAACCTGACGCCTCAATGCTGCGAGGTGGTCTATCATTTCAGAAAACCCTCTTTACCTATCATCATCATATCAGTTGAAAGCCATAACCGCATAAAGTAGCTTCGATTTTCTGAAGGATGGCCTAACTTAAAACATTATTACCTACCATAAAAGCAGTCACAGAAATACATTAAACACAAGAATACTTCAAACTTTCCAGTCCGAGTATCTGAGGGATAATAATTCTAGTATTTTTAAGGAACGCCTATTATTTCCCTACATTTTGACAAGTTTTTGATAACTTTTGATAACAACTTTCACTGAGATAATATAGTAGCACTGCTGCACTAGCGTGAGTCCGCTAGTGTTACAATTTACAAAGATGTCAACGTTTTGATAACAACTTTCACTGAGATAATATAGTAGCACTGCTGCACTAGCGTGAGTCCGCTAGTGTTACAATTTACAAAGATGTCAACGTTTCGGGAATACTATGGTTATGCGTACAGCTAAGGAGTGGAATTCACTCCTGGAGCCTGTGTTTCCTCATAGCTAAAACATCCTCAAGTCAGAAGTGAACAGGTTACTTCTAGGAAAGCAAGCTCCATCGTCGACCACATCTTTGCTTTTCATCAAGTGAGATTGTAATCAAACGCAACCACAATTTCCAACTACCTATAGTTTAACAAACATGCGGGGCAGTCTTTGGGGACTGCCGATAGAAGTGAAAACTAAGCGAAAGCTAAAGCGTTCGGTGACGATGGCGCGAGTTCCATGATTATTGTTCACCCAAAAAGTGCTAAACGCGACAAAAGAAATTTTTTACTTCAAAAATCAACGGTTTTCAACATAATTTCAAATTGAAGAAACCATAACATTAAATTCATCAATCAAAACACGTACCTACCTCAAAACAAAATAATCTCCCCACAGAACTTGTAAATTCCACAGCTTGCGAGCCTAACCCTGCCTCTACCCCGGAGTAAACAACTAGTAACTACTAGTATACTAGTAACTACAAATAACCGCCTAATATCCCCGGGTATTTGCTAGTTGCCGACAAGCAATGTCCTTATCGAGTCGGAAGCCGTCACGACCTCCAATCTACCTGTTGATTGGATCTTAAGTGGCAGTCGCTCTATCTACTGAGTAGCTCCAAAGATTATGAAAAAGCGTAGATTGGAGTAAAGGAGGAGGAGCTCGTGGCTAAATAATAAAAGTATACAAGGTTAATGAACTCTTGCCAAGGTCCGTCCATGGATGGGTGACCACCTTAACATACTGAAATTCGTCCATGCCTCGGGAAGGACGTTAAACTGTTGGTCCTGCCGGTCGATTCTGTAAACATGTCAAAGTGAAGGCTTGGGTTGTAAATATGTCACGTGATCACGGAGTGAGCTATCATTCCATCTTGTTTATATGGATTGACAGCTCACCTCGTGATCACTTCACCCAAGTCTTCACATCGACATGTTTACAAAATCGACCGGCTGGGTTTCCGGCGGTCATAAGTAAATATTTGACAGTCGCCAAAATATCTGACTCTGACTCTTTCCACTCTAGGCGGAGCGGAAAGGAGTGTCAGACTCTTACTGACTAATACCCATCCGTGTTTCTTCTAATGCTATTTGCGTTCATGGGCCGCGGTGACTCTTTCGAACAAATTCATGCCATCCAAGCTGTCAGCCGGTCGATTCTGTTAACATATCGAAGTGAAGGCTTGGGTGAAGTGATCACGAGGTGAGCTGTCAATCCATACAATCAAGATGTCACGTGATCACGGAGTGAGCTATCATTCCATCTTGTTTACATGGATTGACAGCTCACCTCGTGATCACTTCACCCAAGACGTCTCTTCGATATGTTAACAGAATCGACCGGCAGTTCGACATGTTTACAGAATCGACCAGCTGTTTTTCAATACGCGAGCTTACTCTTACGCGAGTGTTATAATGTAGGCCCATAATCCACTTGAAGCGTTTTATAGGGTATTTTATCTGATTAGTCCGTCAGATAGTTTCCAAAAAATATTGGACACATATTTTTTAATTTTTCACGTAAACAAATTATGAAGACGATACAGTGCGTTGAAAACACGCGTGACGTCACTATGATGGTACAATTTTTACCAGTGACGTGACGTCGCGTGTGTTTTTTTTAAATACCCTATTGTCGCGTCTACATATTCTTGCTCTATGGGAGTACTATTGCTAGTTAATTACTAGGCTTTGCACGTGTGGCTCAACTTGTGGGTGGGATTGAGTGTTCTAGGCTTTTCACTTAAAATGTGATTGCAGTGCAGTTGTCAGTTTAAAAGTCATAGAAAATGTTTGAAAGGTTGTTTGTTACTCCATCATGTGGTTTTAACGGGTTTAAAAAGATTTAGCACACATTAAGATATATTTTATTAGTACATGTATTTTATTAGTAATATATATATTATTTGTGTATTATTTCCGAAATACAATTCTATTTTAAATTTTATTTTTATTTGTTGTACTACTGTTGTTTTTTTATCCCAAAGGTTGACTGGTTGAGGATGCCTTGATGCATATAGTCCGCCCATGTACCACTATTGTACATAAAGTTTAAATAAGAACAGATAGACTATGGCCTAGAAAACAACATGAAATCATTTTGTCCAAGTTTATCAGAATGGTCGTATAGGATTTGAGTGAAACGGTTGCCGTAGTAAGTTTTTTTATAAAACAAACTTTTAAAATAAAAAATTTACACATTTCAAATCTTTCATGGATATAACTTCATTTTGGTGAGAATTCCAAATTATAAAAATTCTAAGTGACCAAGTACCTATGCACAAAACATATTAAAAAAACTAGTGGTAAGTGGGAAATAGAGCCAAATATTTAAATGACCTCATTCACAGTTAAGTAAAAAATTGAAGCTGTATGAAGTAAATTAATTTCCTTCAGTGTGAAATGAAATCTAATATTCAAAGAGAAATAATAAACAAGGAAAAAAACTGAAATGAAAAAATCTCGTCTACACTCAACTTGAAGAGCTTTTTGTCTGGATGCTTGGTTTTTATGTCGACTATGAAGGCCAAATACTCAACTATGAGGAATAGTATTCATCCTTAAAGGAATACTGGCCCGATTTTGACAAAAATGAAAATTGCAATGTTGGATTTCCGAAAATTCAACATTTCTAGAAATCGAATTATCGGAAGTGAATGAAAGAAAAGCAATAGCGCACTAAAGGAAATTCAACATTTCTAGCCAGAAATCTTATTTTTTTATTTAATATGAGTTTGCTCTTGACTCTAGTCTAGGTCAGATGACAGAGACAAAGTTTACGATGGAGTGAGCTTACCCAGAAGAAGCCTGTTCACTCTAATTTTGAAGAGATTAGGGTTGTATGCGTTCGGAAACACAGACGCAGGCAGAGAGTTCCACTCCTTTGCTGTGCACATTATAAAAGACGTTTGGAAACGTTTAATGCGAATTGGTGGAATAGCAACAAGGTAGGGATGGTAACTTGCAGTGCGTCTAGATGTCCGATGGTAGAAGGGTGGGATGAGGTCGTGGAGTTCCTGGACACTTTCCCCGAAGTACAATCAATACAGTAAATTAAATAAAAACAGTAGCACACTAAAGGAAAGACCTCATTTTTACACGACTGCCAAAAAAGGAGTGTTATTAATGTACCTAATTCTTTTTATTTCTCTTACGAAACCCAGGAAGAATATTTATTGTTCAAAATTCCAATGATGCAGTTTTGATTTTAGTCAAAATCGGACCTCGGACTCCTTTGAAGATTATTCGAAATTCCTCACAGTTACATATTTGACCTTCTACTTCCCGTAATCGAACTTCATTGTTTTTAAAAATGTATTCTTTAAAAACAAATGAAAATTTAATTGATTGTCATTTGTGGAACTGTGATGCAGATTCACACCTCGACACACCGTTCAAATAAATACTATATACTGATAGGTACTATCATAATATCGCGGTGTTGTTTGTCAAATAAATAGCGGCAATAAATAAAATAAAGCTGAAAACAAAGCTGAAAGTGAATCAGTGTGCGACGCAGCATGGTAAACAATTTGTAACAAACCAATGCATGCATGCGATGCATCTCGCAGTCAATGCGCGCTTGCCCGTACTTATCTGGCCGTAGATTATAAAAGTGTGGATAAGAATTTTAAGAGTACATTTTATTTTTTGACATGCTCATCCAGTCATGCTTTTCCAGTTTTATGAAAAAACACACTCTCTCCTTATAAAATTGGGAAAGTGTCGTTCTTGTCTAATGTGTTTAGAAAAACTGATTCTTAAAAAACAGTGGTCTAGTTAAGATTTGGTAAATAGTGGTAGAAAATGTCTAGTCCAAGTTGATTTTGTTGTAATTTTTAAGGTACATTCCTAATAAAATTTGAGTTAAATACCAACCTATCATCATCTGCCTAGCCTTTTCCCAACTATATTGAGGTCGGCTTCCAGTCAAACGGAATTCAGCTGAATACCCGTATTTTACGTGGAGCGGCTGCCTACCAAACCTCCACAACCCAATAACTGGGTAGCACGGTAGTTCTTGGCAAGACTGGAGCAGACCACTGGGACAGATTTACTGGCTTCTGACAATCCGTAACGACTACCAAAGATCTATTAATGACAGCCGGGACCAACGGCTTAACGTGCTTACCGAGACACGGAGGAAACTCGGTATGTTAAGATGGTCACCCATCCACAGACCAGCCTTGGCAAGCGTTGCCTAACCTTGAAGATCAACCCGTGCGGCTCTTATTATTTAGCCACGAGATTCGGAATAAAAAACTTCACGCTGAAATTCACTATCTTGAAAAAAACGGGCTCTACTTTCTTTCCAAAATCTTACAAACATTAGCCACGATCCAATACAACTAAATTATTACACCATTTCCTATCCACGTGAACATAATCCAAGCCATAAGCGAATCCTTTCTGAGTAGAGCATGTATGCACGCAGTGAATATTGAGTGGATTCCCATGTTCCCTATATCGCCGTATTATGAATATTTAAAAAGGCTTTTTTATTGTTATTTCAGTCTTGCAAAGAGTGAAAGGAAATCGGGAAATGTTTGAGCGATGAGTTGAATGGGTTTGAAAGCTGGTATGTTATTAAGCTGGTGCAGATGTAGTGCAGCTTGAGCCATCAGCTCCGCTAGCAGCTTGCTCAGTGAAAATTTGACCACGTTTGAAGTCTTTGCCATGCAATACGAATATCGGTAGTATTGTCGGTATTATTCTGATGTAAGCTACATCTGGCAACTTCAAGAAACAGTTTTAAATATTAATTTGGATGACAATAACAGTAGGGAAAGACCAAAGAAACGATGTATGGACAATGTAAAAGATACTTTAGGCGATCCTCTGCCGGGGTTGCGGAATTTTCCACCACGCCCCTGGAACAAAATGGGCATTGAAAGGAACACGGATAGGTTTAAGTAAGAGTCTGACACTCCCTTCCGTTCCGCCCAGAGCGGAAGGAGTCATTTGATAACTTCACATCCTTTAAAAAAAAAACATCCAAATCGGTTAACAATTGGCGAAATATCGCTGAACAAAAATTTCCACACAGATCCCAGCATCAGATCCTGACTTCTACCTTCCATCATCAGCTCAGCAAGATGAGATGTTGATTGCCAAGCACAATGATCTAAATTGCGTTAGAAAGTAAATAAAAAATATTGTTAATACCTTTAAAATTTGAGGGTTGCCCTCGATTTCCCTGGGATCCTATCATCAGATCCTGACTTGGTGCCAAAGGGACCACCTCAGAAGAGAAATGGTCCACAAATGGGGGAGAAATCGGTGAACAAACATAAAAAAATACGCCTCCTTTTTTGAAATCGTTCAAAAGATGGGGTGACTAGTGTGCTGACGATTTAAGAAGTATGGAAAAGGAATGGAGTATGGATATGTTACGCCAAGCCAAAGAGTATTGGGATAAGGACGAGAGAATGATGACCTACCTACCTATCTAATTTATATGTTTCGTTCCGTTACAGGAACATAGGTACTACAGAAAGACCTAATCAAAAACACATCTATGTAAAATCTGACAAGGTAGCCATTGTAGTCGATATTTTGTTTTTATTTTTGTTCAAAAATAGAACAGTCAATACTGGCATATTGTATTGTGTGAACTCAGAATGATTAACAAAAAGTTTGCTTTCAAAAATAAAACCTTTGTGAGCATAAAAAAAAAATATTGCAAAAACAAACTCGCGCCAAAATAGCCTGGCTCAATGGCCTAGTGTCCATTTGATAACCTAAAAAACCTTTATTCACAACATACATTTTAAAATCTCAAAAGAAACCAACGTAACTGCCGTTCCACCAGTCAAAAGCCAACCTTATGTCTAGTGTAGTAAGAGTTTTACGCACTGCATCTTTTTTATCTTTGAAGCGGCGACCGGAGAGATTGCATTTTGCTCATACGGCGTTCATCTAGGGGTTGACGGGCTAAAGCTAAGAGTGGTGGGATGCAAGCCACGGGCGGATGTCGGCTATTTCCTTAGGATAGACTATGTGTGAATAGGTCTTTTGATGCTTGAGATGTTCGGTTATTGATTTAGTTAAGAATATTGTGTGCAAGAACATTGTGTTAGGAATATTGTGTGCCGCATTAAAAAAGTCGGTTGTTGACGATTGAAAGTAGTATCTGTAATAGTTTGATTTATTCAGGGTTTTTAGATACCTCGTAATGAGTTTCTAAACATATACGGTAGTGTCAGCCATATGCAGGAAAACATGAGAAATTCCTGCTGAAAAAATATTCCTTTTCGGACCAATGAAAAGTCAGCGGAATCGGGAAGTGCAAAATATTTACGTCGCAGTTACAACTTTAGAATAGCTGGAAATGTACCTTTTCACAGCCCCAAATTACTTACCTTCTACTATCGCTATCTAATATTGTAAGCAAAAATACTAAAGTGGCTTATGCGGCTTGTACTTAATTATATTCTTTATTCGACACAAAACATACAGACACAAATATTATGATAGCACAGTTTATGTACAAACGCGAGCTTAACCTACAATTGAGTTATCTTAAAATGCTTTAAGATAACTCAATTGTAGGTTAAGCTCAAATTGGGACGTTAAACCGAAATGTTACGTTTGTACAGTAAAAGAATGGCACCATCCCATCACTAAGGCAATCACCAGAGAATGGGCAGCAGCATTCTCGAATATGGAATCCCCCCCCCCCCCATATGCTTGACGTCTTTCGGCTGACATGATGATGATGATGACACCGAAGTGCACAACAAAATCTTTAAATTACTGTTTTGTGTCTGTTGTCTCAAGTCTTTGCCGAACCTTTATATCGCTACAAGTCTCTACCTTCAACCCCTCACCCCTTTACCTCTCCGCGAAAGCACGTGGGATCATATGAATACGAAAACAGCCCTTCATTCAGCCGCCAAGAAGAGCCTCGTTACGCATCTCCGCTTCAAATGGGAACTTTTATCGTGCTGCATCCCGCAGGAGGCTTTAAAAGGACCGGTATTATGAGCTGAGTCTTTGGAGACTAATTATAAGTGGGAGTGTACTAATGAGGAGGGGTAATTATCAGTTGGGGATGGAGATGTTGAAGCTGCGCTGGTGAAGATCAGACGGGTGAGTCACTTATTTTTAAGCAGCATTAATGGTCTAGTTGAAATAAATGAATTGAATTTGAAATTAATTAATTGACTTTGAAATAAATGAATTGACTTCGAAATAAATGAATTGACTTTGAAATAAATGAATTGACTTTGAAATAAATGAATTTACTTTGACTTTACATCGCAGTCGCAATCTTCAAAATGCCCTTTAATTTTGATACATTTTGTCAAGTTTTTAACATTGTTTATAAGATGATATTGCGACTTGAATTTGAACGCTTTTTAAGTACGAGAATAGACAACGTAATCTGCCTTTAACATTTCCACTGCAGGGATACAGGCCTTGACGGGGCCCGCCAGGGCCAGTGCCTACCAGGGTTGCGGAATTCGTTCGAAAGAGTCACCGTGGCCATGGAATGCAAAGGGCATTTGGGGGGGCACGGGTGGCTTTTAGTCAGTAAGAGTCTGACACTCCCTTCAGCTCCGCCCAGAGCGGAAGGAAACATTTGATGATTTCCCATTCTTAAAAAAAAGGCTTACGACTGTCAGATATTTACTCATGACCACCGGGAGCCCAGGACCAACAGCTTAACAACGTCCTTTCTGAAGCACGGACGAATTTCAGTATGTTAAGGTCCAACCCATCCACGGACTGACCTCAGCAAGAGTTGCTTATTAAGCAACGCTTATATAATAATATAATAATAATCACGACTATCGGATCAGGTGCGCGTCACCCAACGTAACCGTATATTGGATGACAGTGTGCTTGATCGCCTCCGACTGGAAATGTGTAGCCATGTCATTTCCCATGTTTATACAAAGGATACAGGCATCAACTCTAAAGAAGAATTTAAACAACTGTCCCTGAAAATATGGAGTCAGACGAAACCCGAAAGTCTGACAATTAATTTGAGATACCAGGAGCGCAACTATAGTGTCCAAAAGCCATCATGATTCCGGTGTTGGAGAGAGACGGAGCTATGCAGGACGAACAGCACTATCCCTTCCTCGCAACGGAATCGTGATGGTATTGACAAGTCATAGCAGCCATGTAATTTATCATAAAAGATGATCGACTTGATGAAGGAATAGGAACTAATTCAACATTCATTTATTTAGGAAATTTGCGCTGATCAGATATACCAAAGTAAGGAATAAAATACATTTATTTAGCACAAAATTTAAAGATCTTCCTTTCTTAAATCAAAAACTACTCGTTTCAAAGAAGTGGTTTATAATTGAAACACACAACAAAGAAAGTTTATTCAAAACTGAAATTCCATTTACACTTAAACAGAACAACCCAGTTGGAATGGTTTTCCAAAAGGTAAATACAAAAGAAAATGTAATACATTCGCGTATTTGCCTCAATGAGCACCCGTAAATATGGCGCAGAATATTTTTAACAAACGGTATTGAACGGGTATTGAAATGCACAGGAATATGAATTCGTATCTCGCTCAACGCCACGTAAAAGGTACATTTGTTTATGGTATTTAAAAACTATTGATGGTAAATAAAATGAAACTGCTGTAGGTGGTGAGAATAATTTTATTTATTTTCATAAAAGCATTTTTCATCATGACTTCCTCATTGCTGCAGTGGTCTTAAGGGCTTCTACGGAGCAAGATGTCTTGCGTTCGATTACCGAGTCGAGAAAAATGTTTTTGGGTTTTAAAATATAAATATTAAATATGTTTTAAAACCCAAAAACGATAAATATGGATATTTCTCAGCGCCTTCTTTTTGGATGGGAAATCTTCAAATGACTCTTTCCGCTCTGGGCGGAACGTAAGAGAGAGACAGATTCTTACTGACTATAACCCAACCCGTATTCCTTCAAATGTTCTTTGCGTTCTAGGGTCGTGGTAACACTGTCGAACAAATTCCGCAACCCTGGTAAGTTCCGCCACCCTGGCAAGTTAAGTAGCAGCCTGGAGGCTGGATTTGTGCCTGTTTGATGGCAGTAGACTCGCCCTCTATTACATTGGGCTTGAACAATATTGGCAAAATATTGGTGTATTTTATAACACTGCTGTCTAACCCTTCAAAGAATACTCGCGTGATGTTTTATTTTTAGCAATTTCAATTATATTACAAGTCATCGTGTTGATAACGAGAAATAGTTCACAAATAATTAAAACAAGTAACTACAAATTACTACTCTACCAAAACCCTTCAAAGGACAACAAAAGGTACTTCAAAGGCAAAAGCCCCAATATTTCACTTAGAATTTGGGTCATAATTAATAGTTAAAATGATTGTTTTAATAGAATCTCGCCACCGCCTCTGAGAATACGGATCTTCTTCGGGTATAATAGCCTGAGGAAGATCCACAATTTAATGCGGATCCGCAATTTTTTGTGCAGTTGCAACGGAGATTGATATTTACTCCATCTGAGTGAAAATTATTTGATGTGGTGGGAAAATATCTCAAAGTTTCAGCTCTAAGATCACTGTGTATTTACCTGAATTTATTATTATTATTATCATCACTGTCGCCTCCAGGTTCAATACTAATGGGGACTAATGAGGAACAATGGAGACGGTTTTTTATGAATCCCAAAGTAATCGTATAAAAGGTGACAACGCAAAACTGTTTTTAGAGTTCCGTACCGAAAGAGTAAAACGGGACCCTATTACTAAGACTCCGCTGTCCGTCCGTCTGTCTGTCTGTCCGACTGTCACCAGGCTGTATCTCATGAACCGTGATAGTAAGACAATTGAAATTTTCACAGGCGATGTATTGCTGTTGCCGCTATAACAACAAATACTAAAAAATAGAATAAAATAAATATTTATGTGGGCTCCCATATAACAAACGTGATTTTTTTGCCGTTTTTTATAGATAATGGTACGGAACCCTTTGTGCGCGAGTCCGACTCGCACTAGACCAGTTTTTTTTCTGTTATGAAAAGGGAAACCCCCTTTGAATGCCTCTTCTATTTGACACTTACCAATAGGCCGAAACTTTTCTTCGAAATAGATATACTTTTTCTTTTTTCCTATATTTTTAACTCCTCCTCCACAAAGATGACCTCGATTAGTCAAAATACAATCCAACTAAAGAAACACGAAACGCTCATCAGTGAAGTACCGCCATTTCCTCACCGTCCATTCCCTTCACTAAAACGTTTAAAGTTAGGAATACAAACACATCGGCAATCATCCCAACTTGGCCATAAATGAGATTCCAGTCGGGATTCAAGCACCATTAGATGCCTTAATTGACTCTCGGGGTAATGGTGGTTGCACCTGCCCGCCATTTAATATTGCCAGAGAAAAAAATAACGAAATTTTTACATTCATCGTAAAAATTTACGGTTGGTACTGCGTAATGAAGTTTTTGCTCACTTAAAGTGGTTTTTGCGGAGTTCGGATTTAATTTTAAGAAGTTAGCTTAATGTCTTTTGTATTGTGTGGCTTGAGATGGCCGTCTCATGCAAGGTACTGGCTGTGAAAATGAGTGATCAAATGGGAATTAATGTGTGAAGTCGAGCGAACAAGTGTTCGGTGATCCTATACTACGTTAGCATTCATTTGTTCGATCGCTTAGTCTGTACCCTGCACTCAAAATCAAAAAAAAATTGCGGGGCAGTCTTTGGGGACTGCCGATAGAAGTGAAAACTAAGTAACTTGTGAATTGTATCGTCGAGCTATTCGCGACGATAACGATATATATACGATAACGATGACGCGAGTTCCATGATTTTTGTTCACCCAAAAAGTACACATACATATATACACAGTATACATATAGCTCATGGAAAGCGTTCGGTGACGATGACGCGAGTTCCATGATTTTTGTTCACCCAAAAAGTACACATATATACATAGTATACATATAGCTCATGGAAAGCGTTCGGTGACGATGACGCGAACTCCATGATTTTTATTCACCCAAAAAGTACACATGTATACACAGTATACATATAGCTAATGGAAAGCGTTCGGTGACGATGACGCGAGTTCCATGATTTTTGTTCACCCAAAAAGTACACATATATACACAGTATACATATAGCTCATGGAAAGCGTTCGGTGACGATGACGCGAGTTCCATGATTTTTGTTCACCCAAAAAGTACACATACATATATACACAGTATACATATAGCTCATGGAAAGCGTTCGGTGACGATGACGCGAGTTCCATGATTTTTGTTCACCCAAAAAGTACTCCACGCGCCTAAAGAAGTTTTCACTTCAAAAATTATATACAAATTCGATGGTAAGTAAATATACAAGATTGATTGTATTGATTTTGATATTATAATTATAATGAGTTGCTCTCTCATACCACGGCAGCTCAATATAATTCGTCAGTGTCGAGAAATAAGTAATTTCCTTCGCGAGCGGTCCTTTGAAGATCGACTGACACTTACACAATAATTTGAGGATTTCCCTTCATTATTTTCTTCAATGGTTGGCGAAATGCGTAATTGACCATCGTGGCGTTCAATTATTTTGGACAATGGATTGACATTACAGCTGAATAGCATTTTATCTGGGAGCGGAGCGGAAGGAACATTCGATATTTCTCATGACTAGCAAAATTGTACTTTCGAAAGATTACGGAAAGATTTCTTATCGATAAAATCTACCATTTACGATTTTTTTGATAAGGTCTTGCTTACCTACCTAGTTTCCTAAGAAAAAAACAACGCTAAGTCATCATCTTCCTGCCCTTATCCCATATTACTTGGGGTCGGCGCAACATGTTTTTGTCATTCTTCTGTCCTGTCAGTCGTCAGGCTAAACTCCCTTTTCTTTCATATCACTCCTAACACAATCCATCCATCTTTTCTTTGCCATTCCCTCTCCCTTTCCTTCCATTCACATTTATATTCATAACCCTTTTAGTTACACACATTTCATCCCTCCTACCAAAAAATGCTACTAAAAAGCAAAGCCAAGTATTACTTCAAAAAGAAAAACGTGTATACCCCTCTCCAGGAGCTTTGAGCAGAGTGGCATTCCACCAGCTATGACAATTTTATTAAGAGTCCGGGTGGGAATAACCACTTGACGTTTCGGTAGCGCATATTAGTTCCATACATTTTGAACTCTTTGACAATCTCTCTGCCAAGCCTTTTGCTGCAGTCAGTTATGCTCGGGTCAGCTTTCAATCTAAACGCATGCAGCAGAACCATTATTTTCGATCATTTGGCTCCCTTCAAAATGGTTGAGCCGAATGGTGCTAGCGCATGCGTCATGTTCGTGAACGGACGCCGTCAGCTGGGACTGGTCATTTCTCGGCTGCCACGGTTTATTTTAATTGTTTCTTTTTACTCCGGATGCTTCTATCCTTCACGTCTTTAACATCGTTCTCACATAATTATATGTATAATTTCAATATGAATGATGTACCGTAACTTTGTAAAAAAATAAAAAAATAAAAGAGTGTTCGTGGAGTTTCTTTGCTCGTTCTTCTCCATAGAGATCTACGCTTTGAAACGTGCAAATAGCTTCATGTTTTTGACCGACCGACGTTGACAATTCAATAGTGCCTGTAAATGGTCTAACTGAAATAAACGTTTTGGTTTTTTTTACTTTTTTGAGTTTTTACAAGGACCGACTGCCTATTTTACCTTCACAACCCAGTAACTGGGTTATACGGAACATTATGAACTTTTTGACAGTCTTTATAATACACGCCGCTATTTTAGTCGCCTTACAACGGCACCCCACTTCATCTATACAATGACTACTACACATTCATTTAAAAAAATGATATTTATGAAAATTTGAATTATTATAAAAATGAAACTATTATTCATTATCATGACGCATGACGTAGTTTGAAACATCCTGTAGCGAACACAGTCCGAGCCTTGTGTTCCAAAGACCGCGCGGAATGGAACGGCGACATTGTTTTGATGCGTAAACATTATTAACAGGGCATTTCACAATTCTACTGCATTATTTATTTGATTATACATATTAATGATGTTTTTTTTAATAATCGCGCCTAGAGGTAGCTTATGTCGGGTACATTAAGTGGGCCGCCTTTGTAAGACGACAAAAACGGCACAACAGCATGATTTCAACACATTTATAAACGAGACATTATTATTCAAAACTGAAATATGACCTTTATAGTGAGACAGCTTATGTGCCAAATACTTGTCATACATATACCCTGTTTCGACTTACCCTTAAGTGAAGCCATTTGTTTCAGGGTTGTGTGAAAATAATTACGCTATTATCTTCATATTTCGAGTGAAAATTTAGCTTTTTTAATGGCCCGGAATTTGTTAAATGGCTTTGAAAAGGCTTTTTCGTTCTTTGTACTGTTTTATCAGACTTCGATACTGTAAAAGTGTAAGGAAGATGAGGTAAGATCTTTTATGATTACATAAAAGAAACGGGGAGAGACTGATTCCTTAGTACGGGTAGGAAAAATATCGTTGAGTCTTTTAAAATTGATTTTTAGTAGTAGCTCGGAGTTTGGTTTCGTGCTTGCCTCATAAAGAATACAATAGAATATTTACTTTGCGTAAAATATGGTTGGAACTTATTGGTCTTTAAATTATGTTTGCAGATTTTACACTAGAAATTCCTATTGTGTCTCTGTCCTGTCCTGGGTGCGTTAACAAATACGAATCTTATACAAACAGACTCGGACGAGATATTATCTGTAGGCTAAAATGTTTGCCATGGTTGCGGAATCTGTTCGAAAGAGTCACCGCTGCCCAGGAACGCAAAGGGCTTTAGGAGGAACACGGATGGGTCAATAAGAGTCTGACACGCCTTTTCGCTCCACCCAGAGCGGAAGAAGTCATTTGATGATTCCAAATCCTTAAAAAGGAAGTAAGATACATTTGCTAACGAAACTGGCAATGCGGGGTTACTATCCTCCCTGTGCCAATATGATCATATCCCCGTTGTGAGGGAGAGCAGGAGCTGCACAAGACAGATAGCTCTAGCCCTTTTTTCCCAACAACACAAACACTCTTCTGTCATGATTCTATGTTCATCACAGTAGGTATAGTACAAATCAATAATATCAAAACGGGTACTGCTCATTTAAAATTAGGACATTTCCTCTATTTTCAAAACCGTCAACTTCCCATGGTCACGACCGTATTTAAGCCGAAAGTACACTCGATAAAACTGGTGATCATTGCATCTGTGGCGTATCCAAATGCCACATCTTATTCGAGACGGCAACTTGGCCATAAGTACGCGGGACGCATTTACTAATTCCGTGCATGACTTGGTAAAGGTTTGATTGAAATCTTATACAATATAAACATTATAACTTTTAATAATTCGTTTAAGTTTATGATAATTATGTCAAACTGAAACTTATATGAAATGAAATTATACACTTCTTGACACATCTATTGGCCCACCTTAGAGTTTAGGTTTCGATGGCCCCTACCGAAATATGATTGCTAGATTGAACAAAAACTGTTGATGCAGTTTTAAACCTGATACATTTTACCATCTTTTTCGATCGTATTGTTTTAATTTTGAATTCAGAATACCATACGACATGGAGCTACGCCTAACAAGTCGGATATGCGCCTTGTTAAAGGCAATTGATTTTTGAATAAAAAACATGTTTTATCAAATAAAGGTTTAATTTAATAACGCGTGTTGCCTCCATGGGCATCTACCACAGCTCTCATACGATTAGGCATAGAGTTTATCAACCGCTCTATGCAATTTTGAGGGATCATCTCCCATTCCTCTTCTATGGCAGTTATCAACTCCTGCATCGTCTGGGCAACTGGCTGACGAGCCCTAACACGTCTTTTTAGCTCGTCTCACATGTGCTCAATGGGGTTCATGTCTGGGCTTCTGGCTGGCCAGTCCATAACTGTGATTTTCACATCCCGAAGATATTCCCTGACGATGCCGGCCGCATGGGCTCTTGCATTATCATGCATAAAAAGGAAATTTGGGCCCACATAGTCCGCGTATGGTATCACGTGAGGTTCTAAGCACTCACGAATGTACTTTTCAGCATTTAATGTTGGCAGCCGTGGTCCTGTAACAACCTCAAGTTGAGTTTTGCCGCTCGCGGATATACCGCCCCAGACAGTCCATGAGCCACCGCCATAAGCAACCCTCTCTTCAAAGCAGCATTGTGCGAAACGCTCTCCCTTACGTCGGTAGACCTTCTTCCTTCCATCATTGCCATGTAACACAATTTTAGTAGCATCAGAAAAGAGTACACGGCTCCAATCTTGCTGTGTTCAATTTAAATGACTGCGTGCGAAATGAAGGCGCGCTGTTCGGTGGGCTCGCGTTAGTTTGGGCCCATTAGCTGGCTTGTGTGGTACCATATCGCGTTCTTTTAACCTTCTCCGAACAGTTCGAGCGCTCACAGATACTCCGTGGAAGTCGCGAAGTTGGTTTTGTATCTCAATGGAGGTAAGGTGACGATTTCTCAAGCTGGTCGTCACGATGAATCGATCCTGCCTTTCAGTTGTGACCCGAGATCTTGGCCTTCCTTGGCGACGAACAAAGCCGCCAGTCTCTAGGTACCTCCGATAAACATTTCGGACCGCAGATCGACTTAAATTAAGTTGAGCACTCACGTTTCTTTGGCTGTGTCCGGCCTGAATAAGTGCCACAGCTTGGGCGGT
Source organism: Mamestra brassicae (assembly GCA_905163435.1). Lineage (NCBI taxonomy): Eukaryota > Metazoa > Arthropoda > Insecta > Lepidoptera > Noctuidae > Mamestra > Mamestra brassicae. The sequence goes on from LR990991.1 coordinate 17,640,963, forward strand.
GACTTCAGGTGAAGTATCCATAGATTATTGATAGAACCTCACCTTAATGTTAAGAATAAGTAATGTTTGTTGCAAAACCAAAGATATCAATCACTTTTTCAAGAATTAAATCCAAGTAAACCAATAAAACCAAGTTTTCTTAGTATTTGATTGTTTGATATCAACAAACAGGCTCCAAATTGTCTTTTGTTTCTTTAAATTATTCTGTGTTCGAAATTCAAAAAAAGACTATTGAATGAAATTGTGAATGTGCCAGGTTCAAAACTGCATAAAAACTTTTTGCTCGACCTAATATAAAATTTTAGCTAGGACCAAACGAAACTGAAAATACAAGGTGGGCCAATAGATGTGTCCAGAAGTGTATCTATCATCTATCATAAATTGTAATAACAATAGATGAATATAACAAATGAAAATTATATCAAACGAAATTATATGGTTCGTTGTTATATTATAAATAGTTACCGATACCACATTACACACCCCATTTAAACAGCCAGATAATCACTGAACCTTGATACACAGGCTCAAAACAAAAGCCAAACAAAACACATTTCATTTGTTTACTCAACTCATAAACTTGTTTATTTCCTAAGCTGTAAACGATACACCGATAGCAGAGAACTGTTAGATCAATTTCTTAGTCTTGTGTAAAGTATACAGTTTATAGTGATTGCTAGACGGTACCACGGTGAAATGTTTTATCGCTTTCCAATAGTTTTATAAATCTCCTTCTAGTTTAATATGTATTTTCTAAATATATTGTTGAAATGTATTTTCTGTAGTTTAAGTGCTTTTTTAGGGAGAGAGAAATTATTTTGTTTTATATTTAATGTGATAAGACATAGAGGGTGGTAGAGGAGTTACATAAATGCACGCTTTTTCCAGCTTGCTCAGCGTTCGTTCGCCAGTTGTCAACCGATTTGGATTGTCGTGTTTTTTGGTTATTTCTATATATTATTATTATTTCTTAATTGTTTGGCATCGACTTCAAAATTAAAGTTATTTCGTACTTTGTAGTGTTTTTATTTGAAAGTCGGTTGTATTTTTTTGTAAAAAAGTTTTTTTTCTCTAGCGATTTCTTAGCTTGTCAAGTTTTATTTACTTTTATAGTCAATGGCTTTTTAGAGCATTTAAACTTCATGTACTCAATTGTGCTACATCGTGTTCATGTACAATTTCGACTTCTATTCCAATGAGGATAAACAACATATTCTCACTTTTTACATCGCTAAGTAGCAACACAAACCATGTAACAAGCATTTTTAATCAGCAGCCGTAACAAAGAAGGTTGCGGAATTAGTTCTAAAGTCACCGCGGCCCTGGAACGCAAAGGGCTTTAGAAGGAACACGAATGGTTTTTAGTCTGTAAGAGTCTGACACGCCCTTCCGCACCACCCGGAGCGGAAGAAGTCAATTGATGATTTCCCACCCTTAAAAAAAAAAACACTGGGAAGTAATCGGTAGCAAGACAGCTACGTATCCTCGCGCGTCTTATAGGGACGCGGTAGTTGCCTTCCTTTATATTATAATTAAAAAATATACGTGTAAGTCATTTGATGATTTGCCAACCTTAAAAAAAAAAAACCTTGAAAACGAACAAGAACCATTATTCTTTTTTTACCATTAGCTTAGCTGACTATACAAATCCCGAAAGCTAGGTCTTGCTGTGTCCTCAGATATTTCATCAATAAGATTAAAACATATTATCAGCTTACTAAGCAACGTCAATGTAAATACTTAACTTAATCTACAAAGCAGCTAATCCGCTGAAGCGGCGGTTAACCTAATATGTTAAATGAACTGACTCTCATTTTGAAAGCGCTTCGTGGATTCGCTGTAAACGCTGGAAGGGTTACACACGACCGAATGAGTTGTGAAACCTTTTTTCCTTTGAACCTCTTTTTTATTGCGAGAGGTTGTGACGACCTTGGGTAATGCTGAAATTAAAATATATGTTACGAGTTCTTTTTGTAATAAGAAGGAAAGCTTCATCTTTATCGAATACCGAATGAATTAAAAACATTAAATACAAGATTGTTCAAAATTAAATTATACAAATGGCTATCTGCTAATAGTTTTTACAGTGTTAAGGAGCTCCTGAAACATAAAATCACATGATGAATAATTGTTTCGTAATGCATGTAGAATTTGCACGCTTATATCTATTAAGCAAAACATTATGAACACTACCATATTTATACCATGTTTTTGGCAAATAAATGATATTCTATTCTATTCTAATGTTATAAAGAGAAAGAATTTGTTTTTTTTTTGTAATTTTTTTGTCGTTTCTTTCACTGCTTAAACCTTAAAAATATGTTATGTTGCCATGGTGTTAAGACTTAAAAATTTTACAAATATTTACCAAAATTTCATACGCGCTGTTAAAAAAAAATCGATTTCGTATGAAGAAAAACATATTATTCTTTTGAATTTGCACACAATATCTTTCGAAGGGTCAGAGTATTGACATGTGTCGCGTCACTATCCTGTGTGTCGCTGTCTTTTTTATGTACAGATGTAAATAATCTGAAGCTCCACCGGCAGGTACAGTAAGTGGTAGAACCTAATATTATGTTAGATAGTATTCAGGTTACATCTAGAGTTGTTTACTGTACGGGACGAACAAATTTCCGTGCATTCAAGCGATTTTGCCATACCTATTACTGGAATCAAAAGCTCACAATTTAGGACCCATTAGAATTAATGCTAATATATAACCCGTGGTGCTTGGCAACTGGCTTAACCCAGTTGTAATGTCCCTTGGTGCCTATTGGCCTAGCTCAATTCTGTCTCTTGCTTGAATGGAGGGAAGTGGAAATTATATTTTTTCCTTCTCCTTCGCTTTGCTTTTCTGAATAATTTCGTTGCGGGATCCAAGTCAGTTAATTCGTTTCTTCGGGACGCGTCGAGCTTCATTGACTCAGCGTTTTTTCTGGTGGTTGCCACTGTTGATTCCGGCTTTCAGGAGTTGCAGTGGTTGGATATGTGTAGCAGGCTTGTCCCAAAAAATAAAGTGGTAGAATCACATTCGATTACTCGGTATATGTCCCCGGATTATTGCAAACACAATCAATCTTACGCAATTCATGATTACAGTTTTGCAATTACCCGGTGTCATGTTTACCATTCTACGCCAGCTACAATATAGACCATCGACAACGCCTCATGCCTACGAATTTCGTAGCCTCTCGTGCTACGAAACCGCTACGAGGACCACACACCCGTAGCGGTGCCCACAACTAAATTTATTACCGTAATTTACTTTAATTATCTTTCCTTAACTGCCAATTTAACTTTAAACTCCACGTTGTATTACTCCGAGCTTTGTATCACTCATAACTAATTTACATCGGTGGAACGTGACCAAAACTTATAATTATAAAACACTTTTTTTTATTTGAAAGGCCGCGTTGACTACTATGTCACCTGATGGAAAGCAATGATTTGGACTACGATGGGAAACACTTACCTAGAATTCTACTCTTTACTCTTGAAGAGCTTTAGGTATTTTTATTGCCAAATCCTACTTTAAATGAAAGAAATAAAAAATACTTACCCGATTATTTGAGCTTAGCTGCCCTATAATGAAATGAAGAACTCACAATAAGCTTTCCTATGACACAATGACGTGGTTCAACAGACCCATGTTACATATTACCCTCATTATCGAAGCAAGAAGGAGTTCTTAATTTATTTTGAGACTTCTTATCGCCGTGATCTCAATAGTTCTCTCGTTTTTAGAGTTCCGTACCCGAAGGGTAAGCAACGAAACCTTATTATTAAGCCTCCGCTATCCGTCCGTCTGTTTGTCAGCGGGAAGTATCTCAAGAACCGTAATAAATAGACGGTTGAAAATTTCACAGTGTGTGTATTTCTATTGCCGCTATAATAACAAAAAATAAATTAAATTAAAAATTAAAGGGCCCCATTCAAGAAACGCGTTTTTTTTTTCGGTTTATGGTACGGAAACCTTCGTGTGAGAGTCCGACTCGCACTTGGCCGGTTTTGGCCATTTCATCTTTCACACAATTACACCAATTCACTTTCACTATTTACCTTTCTATAACTACCAATTTCACTTTGAACAAAACGTTGTATAATTCCAAGCGCTGTATCTCACTCATAACTAATTTACATCGGTGGAACGTGGCTCGTTTGACGGGGGTAAGAACGGCTATTTGTCATCGAACGCTGTGTGCCCAGAATATTTAATGTTGTTAATTATTTTACTTTAATACTCAATTATGAATTGTTTATGGAGGTAAGGCGAGTGAAGCCTTTTTTGTGTTATTTTACGGATTATTCATAATTAGCGGATTTGTGAGAGGTAGGAATTGGTCTATGTAATGAGAATAGAGATGTTTTTTTTATTAAAAATTGGCCTCACAGGATTGCTCGTGCGACTATCTGTCTAATTATCCGGTCTTTTCAATCGACTTCAAAAAAAGGAGGTTCTCAATTCGGTTGCATTGGTTTTTAATGTTTGTTACCTATAACTCCGTCATTTTTGAACCGATTTGAAAAATCTTTTTTCATGAGAAAGGATATACGTTCCGATTGCTCCCATAGAAGTTTTATCAAAATCGGTTCCAGTAGTTTGGTTTTTAAATTAAAAAATGCTGGAGAAAATAAAAAATATATCACCCAAGTAAACGACCTTGCGTGAATTGCTTCCCTGTGACCTACCACTAAAAATTGAAAAATAAAAACACTACAAAGTATAAAACAAATTTTATATCAGAAGTCGGTGGTTTCGGTTGTTTCTTCATATTTTAACACCGACTTCCGAAATTAAAGTTATTTTATACTTTGTAGTGTTTTTTTTTTATTTGGAAGTCGGTTGTAATTTTTTGTATAAAAGTTTTTTTAATATCACAGGTATTTAATCTCAGCTGGACTGGATGCATTTTGACTTGTTTAGAAAACTTTAGTTTTTACCATCATCATCACCATTATTTCTGCCAAAAAACGTCTTCTGTTGTAAATAGGTCTCGCCCAAGCGCGTGTCCATATGGTTCCGGACATAAATATTATAAGAAGGAAAGAAAGAAAAGTATAATCATCCCATCTCTTCCCGCGGTCATAGTGGCAACTAAGTAAGAGACTGGGCATTCTCCATGCATTTTCCACCTTAGTACAATCGCCAACCGCTTTTCTCTCGCCAATGGTTAACCCAAGCGTGGCATAGAAAACCCAAATGAAAAGTGAGATGTTTTTAAACGGTTTTCATTATAGCTTGCGATCGAATAGCAAAGTCCCTGTAAAACCGGACCGAAATCGCTTTACATTTTGCGGTTTCCACAAAAATCTCGCCACACAAACGGGCTAACGGTCCGAAACATTGTAACTGATACCTACAGGCTAGTCATTCACCTGCCTATCTGAAATCCTCGCTGTGTAGCGAAGTTAGATTGAAAGACTCGAGTGGTTAATAGCCTGGGCCAATCCAGAACAGTATTGTACATCGGTTAGCTGTTGGAGTATGAAGGCTGTAGAGCGCTAAGCTGCAAGGATTTGTGTTGAAAGAAAGAATACTGTAGTACGGTGCATTTTGTACCTATAACATAGACAAACTTTTTCTTTATATTCCCTTGTTCCCTACCAATTCTGTTTAATCTCATGGCCAGTCTCAGTTAATATTGGCCGCCATGACCGAAACTAGTTTTGCGCTCTATGTCCCATTAGTTCTCTTGTATTTTCCTACTTCTATACATTCTGCATCGTATTGTGTAACTAGAGGCAGAGAGGCTATTGTTACGCTGTAAGACAAGTGGAATCAATAATCAGATGTAGGTTACACTTCACATTTTGTATCGAAGTACTAGGAGAATACCTGAAGATATACAATAACTATTTAAAGATTGTGGTAGGTAGAATAAATCATGGACTTCATGGGTACACGGAGATAAGCATCTTAATGAATAATTAAGATGCTTTTCTAACATACAAGAAAAAAAGATAACGAAAATAAGTAAAAGTTATAAAAAAGTCGTTTATTAAAAACCTTATTCGCAATCTAGAAAGTAAATCTATAGACAAAAGTCTACTATAAATAAAGCCAAAATAAAAACTCCCTATCGCGCCCAAAACTGCCAAACACCTAGACCAAAATATCATCGACAAAAATAGCCTCACTAAACAAAAACAACAAAAAAAAGTATAGAATCGCGACCACACGTTCAAAAATCCAAACTGAAAAATGTCACTGGCCGATGAGAAAAAGCGAAACTCCACTAGCCGTTTTGTACGTCATGTCATTTCGACACCGCGATTCGTTACGTCAGGAACGGCAAGCGGGCGGTCGTCAGGGGCCGTCAGAGGCCTTTGTCATGCAAATGTGCGTCAATCGGCCGTTCACTCCTTCATGGCAAATTGGCCATGTCGGGAAACCGCGCGGCCGTAATTGTTTGTCAATGGAATGATGCTGATTAAGTTAGGTAGACGTGATTGTTGGCCGTTTAGACGAGCGGCGAAGGGGTGACGTTGATAATTGACTTGGGTAGTTTGCAGTAATTGGAGAGTCGTGTAAGATCTGTTTACGTTTTGGCTTCAGTTTATTTTGACGTCCATTTACCGAAGCGAAGTGACGACGCTGTACTAACTAATATCTAATATTATCTAATATCTTGGGACAACTCACACATGGTCATCGGATCCCAAACTAGGCAGAGCCTGTGCTATGGCAACCAGACAACTGATAAACATACTTATATATTTCTAAATACATACATGTTATAGACAAATTACACCCAGACACAGAACAAATGATCATGCTCATCACACAAAGATTTGTCTTGGGTGGGAATCGAACCCACAACCTCCGGTTTAGCAGTCAGGGTCACTAACCACTCGACCAACAGGCCAGTCAAACTAGAAAAACATTGATGAAATAATCGTAACGTTACAATGAGCGTAACGTTACAATGAGTCATCCTTTTTCGTGCGTGCAGCCGGCGTTCATCGATTTATTAGACGTTGTCACGTCAAAAACTCAGTGCGTTCGGGAAATTTTGCTATTGATATTATTTATTGGAATCAAATGTAGCTCACAATTTTGGACCCATTAGTAGTGTTCATTTTTAATACGTGGATTAGCAACTGGGCTTACTCCAGTTGTAAATATCCCTTCTATATTCCAACTCAACGTGAAGTGAAGATAAAGTGAGCTGTCATTCCACACAAACAAGATGGAATGACTGTTCACTTCATGCTCACTCCATATAAGTTTACACGGTGAGCTCTTTACAGAACTGCTGTTCTTTCCTCCTTATGAAAGAGGAAATTATGTTTTTCCTACTCCTTCGCTGTTCTTTTTTGATTAATCTCGTTTCGGGATCCTAGAAAGTTGAATCGTTTATCCAGGACTCGTCAAGCTTCATTGACTAAACTTTTTTCTGGTGGTCGCCACTGTTGATTCTGGCTATCGGGAGTTGCAGTGGGTTGGAAATAGTGTGACGAGCTTATCCAAAAAATTGAGCTAGAAGACAAATCAAGTTTCTAATTTAAAATTCGAAACTTCTCATTAAAAAAGAAACAAATTAGTATGATTTACTTTGTGATCAAAGAAATGGAAGTGGTATGGTTCCTTGTTCTTGTAGGTAAAAAATGCTTCCCAATTAGTTGCAGGTTTAATGAGACTTTTGCTTTAATTAATTTTCAGCAGGACTGGGTAATTTGCTCTAAATTTAGGGCCCAGCTAGGACGTTGATTTATACGAGATGCAAATTCAAAGGGCTTACTACCGAAGGTATATTTTATAGTCCAAAGTAATTTGTGGACCTTAAAGTCTTATGTTTTGAATACACTATATTTTTTTGGAAGTATGTTGATCAACGGAAAATGGGTGAATGATTAGACAATACAGATCAGATAATACAAAGAAAAAATACTAGGTAAAAATATTTAATCGAGAAAGGTCCTCCTCGACAATTTTTCATTTTTTTTTCCTAATACTTTGAATCCATTATGAGTCCATAATGGATTCAAAATGTTAGCATAACAATTTGTGCTAATATTTCGAGACATTATTTAATAATAATGTCTCGAAATATTACTTTATTAGAACAGCGTTTTTGTAATGAACGTGTCACAGCACGTGTAAACCTACACTATTATTAAAACGTACCTATAGACCCCCTTTTCATTGCCGCCACGATTGTCATTCGTACAAAGAGAAGTGACAGCTGTACTATTGTGAAGGCGTTTCAGTCTAGACCATCGTGTCTGCGATAGAACTTTATTTCTAGACAAAAAAATAATGCGCAATATCTCTTACACGTGGAAAGATTTATTTAGAAGTTTTCTTTGAAGAAGACGCCAATAACGCAGGTTTATCACACAGGGAGCCAATGGTCATGACCCTGAAGATATCCGTTAAGATTTACAGACGCCAGCACATCAAGCTACAACAATCTGTCAAATATCTTTAACAGATTTTCAACTTTATCGCTAAAGTATTAGGTTCAAGGTTGATTGGGAAAATTTGTCAGTTTCGGGTAACTTGATGTGCTGGCATATGTACCATCCCGGTGAAAGGATTAGCCTACTGGAATTTGCGTTACAGAGTGCTAGCTGACCACGGTTTGCAGGGCGTTTTGCAACACGATATATTTAACACCAATCGAGGAGGCTCCTTTTGTTCTCCCCAAACATACCAAGACCAACACGCGACTTGGCCAAAACCTAAAGTAATCAATCAGAAGCCGAATTCTTAAATACTCTGCTTTCAATATTGTTTAAGATACATCTAGGAAAATAATTATGTAAAAGTAGGGTTTGTCTGTCGAACACGATAAAGTAGCCTATAATATCTCCAGGCCACAGGGGCCTATCTCTGTACTTAACTGCATCAACATTTGGCGATTTAAGCGTGGAAGCGAATCAAACAAACAAATTTACTTTCGCATTTATAATTGAATTTATGGATGAAAATTTTGTATATGGATAAAATTTTAATTTATTGGTTTTAATTTAATTTGAGGATTTTAATTTAATGTTTGACATAATTATTTTTCTTTTCTTATTTCTCTTGTGTTGTCCGAATTCATATTTATTTTTAATGTTACTGTGCAATGGAAGTAAATTACCTGAATAGATGAATTTGTTATATTTTTTTATTTCATTAACTATAAAAATATATATAAAAAAAACATTTAATGACATAAAAATAGTAGCCCACCAGTATTGGGAACAAGGTTCAAGCTACCGGCGGTCAGGGCTCCAGAGAGGGGAACCTCCTAACAATGCGAGCCGTGTCCAGAAGTACCGCTTTCTGAATTAAGCCCTTGATTCAGGTGCCTAACGAGAGCCTCCCGAGGTGTTGGTCGAGCCTCGTGGCTATTAAACCATTGGCTGACACGACTATATAATCATTGTACCGATGATTGCTGAGTTCACATCCCACATGTCGACAACCTCGTGAGCCAAGTATTTGAAATGAAATGAAAATGAAATGAAATTGTTTATTGCCAGATTAATATCCAAATAACACACATAAATAAGTAAAAAATAAGTTGCAAAAACATGACAAATGCAAGCTTAGACGCCGCGAATCATGTTATCGGCGTATGGTAGGACTGCCATCTTTGATGAAGAGGGCTGTTGTTCCAGTCTCGCACCGCGTTCACCAAGGAGTTAGCGGAGCGATGTATGGCGGAGCGTGCGGCGGCCGAGCGGCTCCTCAGCAGGGCCGGCCAGCCGGGCGCGCGGCCCTCGCAGAACATGGCGCTCCCGCTGCACCACCGAGGCAGCCGGACCATGGCGCGCCACTCGTCATTGTATTGCACTCGCATGTCGCATGTATTTGCTTACTATTATTATTATTAAAATACCAGTTAGTATTCTACCTCTAAATGTCTACATTTAACTACAGACTAAATAAGAGCAGAATTTTAAAATAAATATTTTGAATTCCAAAATCAACACTGTATCAATCTTTTAAATTAACACAAACATTTTAAACGCCTAATTAGAAGTTTCATTAAAAGCAATTACAGTCGTTGTGTTTGGGCAACAAAATCAACAGCTCGCCCTTAATCTATGCGAGACTAAATGAAAATTTCAGAATGAAAATTATTAGCTTGTTAAAACGAGGGGGAATCATTAGAGGGTGTCGGAGTCGTGACGAAATCGCTGAAACCGGTACACCGGCGCGGTAACGATGCCTTGGGAACAATTGACGAGTCTGCAGATTACAAGGTCTTGTAAATTATTGTGTAGATACTGAGGTAGACTTTAGATACTGTTAAGCTTTTATGCCAAGTTATTATAATGTCTAAAATGATAATAAAGGTACAAAATAAATTGAAGTTTACAATATCAGATATTGAATTCACAGCATGATTGTAGGTATCAACAGACAGGACTGAGATGAACAATGACTACATGACCTTGAACAGGCTCCTTCTGGGTAAGCTCGCTCCATCGTCGAATATGTCTCTGTCATATATGACCTAGACTAGAGTCAAGAGCAAACCCATATTAAATTAAAAAATAACATATCATATAAATACATGTAACGTTTCCTTTGCATAAGTTATTAGCTCGGTTAACCTTTATTGCCAAAATAGTAATACTTACCTGTGTTAGAGTGAAATGCATCTTGTGGACTCGCTTGTTCCATTAAGTTTCTCATCCATCGTTTTTTAAATGGCGAGATTGAGATTAAGACCTGATTACGAGATGAAACAAACAAAAAACTTGTAAAAATCCCAAAATTTATCAGCAATACATGTGGAAGAATAAGCGAGAGAAAACGCTCTGATTTTGTAATGTAAATGTAAAATCATGCATAAAGGCGCTCCCTCACTTGGAGCATTTGCCTGTAATGTAACATTACAGAGTCAAGCATTAATTACATCAGTGAAGAAGGAGAACCGAGCATTACAGTGCGCAACCTGTAATGTAAGAGATTCGAGCATTACATTGGTGAGGGAAGAGAGCCGAGCATTACAGTGCACAACATGATGTTACAATGTGTAAAATCGAATCTAAAATCATACATTACAGGCGAAAGCTCGTCAAGTCAAGGAGGCAGTACTGTTATGTAATGCTCAAAATCGAATCTGAAATGTTACATTACAGGCGAACGCTCCAGGTGAGGATGCACTTTTATACGAAAAACAGGAAATGTCACTCGATTTCGAGGCACAAAGAAAAAGAATCCAAAGACAAAGTCAAAGTCAGGTCGTTTATTTCAATTAGGCCATTAAACGGCACTTTTGAACGTCATCGTTTACAGTTCAGTAAAAATAATAATATAACATTAATAAAGTGACTCTACTGTCCATTCGGAAAGGTAGATTCTTATGGAGAAGAACGGACAAGAAACTCCATAGTTACTCTTTTCAAATAATGATTTTACAAAATTAATTTAATATTATGTGAGGACGATGCACCCAGAGTATGCTACTTATAAGAACAAATTATCACCAGCAGAGGTGTTATTCATTTTCTAAAGAAATTTAGGTAAATGGTACTCACATGTTTACAAACATCCGAACTTCTAGCAACGTTTTTCAAACTAAGAATCGATGTAGAAAAAATATACATTAAGTTCTGTTCAAACCATTGCGGTACACTTAGAACTAATACCGCGGCAGATATCCTTCAATTATGCGGCACTTGATACAAATTACGTGCTGTTTACCGCTTTCCTAACTCATTTGCATAACGATTGCGAACAAAGCTGAGCTTGCTAACGGTACTGGAAACGCCTGTGGTATTGCGGTAAATACCGGTACGGTATTTGTTTAGGAGAGTGAATATCGATACTTTATACAGTTGAGTAGCGATTTTTTTAGAGTTGCCACACTTGTATCAGTATCCTGATATATTTTTAACAAAGACCTAATGCGTAAGATGATGCCTAATTATAATAAATAATTAATTGTACATAAATAATCCTACTCGTACAGTGACTTTATACCACAGACAACTTAAGTATTTTTCCGAAAGCATTATTCGCATTCTGATATCGCTCTCAATTTTGCAAAAACATCTCTTAATTAAAAACATCTTGACAAGTTTTTTTGATTATTTTCGCCAACAGGAAATTGTGACTTGATTTTAATATTTTTACGTAAAATTATTGGCCTTCAGTGCTCATTAAAAAAAATAAAAAAAATAAAAGATCTTTATTTCAGACATCACATCCATATGTTGTTAGTGCTAAGTTAGTAACATAATATGCGTGCTTATATACTATATTAGTATTGTTAGTAGGTAATTACAGGAGAGTTTATTTTTGTAAACCCGTAGCTACCTCCACCCAGTGTCTTTGGATGGGGCAGTCCGGTCTGTCAGCAATCATTTTCAGGATGCTATTCCGACTGTTACGTAAGCGCTGCAGTAAAGAAGCCGCTTTCTTACGCATGATGGCGTGAAAGCCATCCGTGCGAGCTTCTGCAAACAAAAAGAAAGGATGATGTCAGGATTTGTATGAACTGTGCTCCCACCATAGAAATATAGAAAACTTCTTTATTATATCTATGGCTCCCACGCTCCAATAGCTACGTGCAATATATCATTAGATAGATATTTTTGAGCTGAATAAAAGAGTGTATGGCATCAAGTTCCAAATTTTAGTCCGTTCCGAGTTACGGTTTATTAAATAACCGGTACCTAAAAATACCGATATTAAAATAAAATACAAAAGTACTGTGTTTCAAAGTCGAAAAATGTGACCTCGAACGACATTAAAACCATTGTAATCATATGATTGTGTGTCTTAAATTACCCCTAATGTTACCAAAAGCCAAGGTCGCCCACAATGTTGCTGAATTAACAAATAAACTTACAGTAATTAAGGTGGTTTGGGGATTATTTAAAACACATTAGGTTGTAATTGGGTAGTTAACGCGTAATAAAAAGTTTTATCATATTAGCTTGTTTGGTTTTAACGACAAAGATTTATTCCAAAATGATTAGGTTAGGGTACTGTTTTAGGGTTTTTTTTTTTTTTAAGGATGGGAAATCATCAAATGACTTCTTCCGCTCTGGGTGGAGCGGAAGGGCGTGTCAGACTCTTACTGACTAAAACCCATCCGTGTTCCTTCTAAAGCCCTTTGCTTTCCAGGGCCGCGGTGACTCTTTCGAACAAATTCCGCAACCCTGGCAGGCTCTGGCCCTAGCGGACCCCGTCCTCTATGCTGACATCTCTTTGAGGCGCGCGTGAAACACAACGCGCCATCGACCCGGGCCTGGTGGTGATCGGACAGCGAGCCACCCAACGCTCGCCGTCCGCAGGCCCGCGCCTACGGTGGCCGGTGATCGCCCTGCGACTCCCAACGCCCGGGGCGTCTTCTCCTGTTGCGGAGGTTGGGGCGAAGGCCTTGCCTTTCCCTCGCGCGGCCCGCCTCCTCCTTCGCTAGCATTACTGCTTCGCAGAAGGAGATGACCGCTTCCCAAACCTCCTCGCTCCGGACCATGGATTCAACCAGGGACGGACGCGAGAGGTTGCCGCCGCCGATCGCCTCGACGAGGACACGGCGGTGCTCCGCCCAAGCAGGGCAGACCTCCACCGTATGCTCCACCGTGTCCTCCGGGCGATCCTCATAGTGCTGACACCCGGGCGTGTCTTCCCGCTTAATCCGAAACAGGTACCTCCCGAAACAGCCGTGTCCGGTAAGTACCTGCGTTTTAGGGTACTATTGATTTTGTTTAAGTTCGTTGTTTCCTAGTCGAATTTAATTTTTATTTTTTATGTCGCAGCCAGTAGTATTAGTTTTTGTTAATCAGCCATTTAATTAACATTTTCAGGGAACGACCGTTTAATCAACGGCTCAAATGACATTCAGCCAATACGTCTAATACAACATCCAATGAAAGAGCTAGCGGTTGCCAAGGCTGTTCATAGAATAAGGTATCCGTGTGACGCAAATATATGAAATATTTATTTATGGGAATTCTAAATTCAAACAATAATCAATTTTAATTTGGTAATTTGAAAAAAAATGAACTCAAAAAATTGCAGAGTTGGGAGTGCTTTAAAATCTGTGATAAACAGAGAAAGTACTAATTGCGTGTGACGTCACTCACTAGCATCGCCATTGTGAATTTGCGCCATCCAATACAAACATTTTGTTTTTTTTTTAGGATAGAAGAACTTCAAAAGCTTGTAATTTCTCTATTCCGCTATCTTTTCTTATAGTTTTCAAAGGCTTGTGTTTAAACGCCTACCAGAAAAGTACCTATTTGACTACCAAAAAATTAGAAATACCTGCCAGAATGGATAAATGCTCACCAAAAGACGAAGTTTTAAAAAAAAACAACCACGAAGGGGCAAGCGGGTTCTGATTCGCTCGCTTCGCTCGCTCACTACACCCCGCCATCCCCTTCTAACCTAACCTGTCCGAGTCGAGGTGCCCCAAGTCCTGAGCTCGCTTAGCTTGCTCTTGCATCCAAGTTCTCCTAGTAACAGAAGTAACATTGTATTTCAGGGAATCAAGATTTGGTGAATATTTATCCATTTAGGTAGGCAAAAAGAAAATATAAATACAATACGTACAATTATTCTGATGAGTGTATTTTGGAACTTAACACGTTGTTCTTTAGGCACCTCGGTATAGAGTGGGTTTATTTTATTTGAAGTTAACATATTTTACTTGATACGCATTTCTATAGTAACCGTTTTCAAATAGGTACCTAATTGTAAGACAGTTGACCTTCGTCCTGTTACTACCGATGACATATACAGGTTCATGAAAATGTATATTACTAACATCATATACCAATTAAGTAGTAGGAAATAAGAGTGGCGGATTAACACCTAATCCTGTTAATTATCCTCTATTATCTGGATTCTATAACCATAACATAATATAGATTTCTGAATAGTAGAAAATATTATACAAATACCAGTTAGTTAAAACTATCAAATATTTTGCTTTCTTTGGAGGCCTTCACAATAGTTTTACTAATGTGGCCATCTACTGAGCAGAAATAGGGATGTTGGCTGGGTTAATAATAATAATTTTATTTATTCCGTCAGTTAGATTAGGTATCTAAAAATATTACTTAGATGATTTTTTTTTACTTAATCAAATCAATAAAAAAATACGAAGATAAAACGCACCAAAGATTTCTACTTTCCAGTAAAAAGTGTATTGGTAAGTAACGTCACACGAGTTTTCAACCTTCGCCTTCATGGTTTGTTTACGTGAGACTATGGTGAAAAATCTCTATCTCTCTCCTTAATCGTCTTTACCTGGATTCCCTCCTCTTGTTTCATAATTATTATTGTATATATGTATTTATCTATTGTGTATTTATTGTATACTAGCTGCCGCCCGCCGCTCCGCCCGCGTCACTCTCGGAAATGATCCAAAAAAAAGTATCCTATGTGTTATTCCAGACCTCTGTGCCAAATTTCATCAAAATCCGTTCAGCCGTTCTGACGTGAAAGAGTAACAAACATCCATCCAGCCATCCTTACAATCTTTCGCATTTATAATATATGTAAGTAGGATATAAATAGTCCACCTAAGACTACTTACAGCACTGTCTTTCCTTCTCTCTTTAAAATCCATCCAAAGGTTGTCTTTAAAAGATCACTTTCAGCGATAAGGCCGCCCATTGTGTCACCCTATGTAATGTTTTTCCTCATCTATATTTTCTGTACCTTATATGGTGTAGGTACGTAATAAAGAATATTCTATTCTATAGAATTTATCACCAATGGCCTCTATTCACCGCGTCGACACATTCCCGTGAAAAATGTTCTCAAACGGCAGCAGTAATGAAAACGGAACGGATCAATTAAATTCCAATCACGAGAGCTGAACCGACATGCGATTCAGTTCGTCAATTCGTGTATTAAATCCGAAATTCCGAATATGAAACTATCAGTTCGGGTAGTTTTAAAATATGTATCCAATCCATTATGAAATGCTCTTGTTGGTCATAATTATAATGAGCGAAATTAACAACCTTTTCCTGCTTTAAAATGAAATTTCCCCACAATCTGCTGTACTTAAAACAGTGATTACTGGGCATCGAATTGTAACGAAGTTAATAATGTCACAAAATTAAGGGTGCTTTTCCACAGACATTTTCGCTGTAGCTGAGCGGTGCGAGGATGTGTAGCGGTGCTGTGAAAATGTGTGATTGTTTTCACTAAAGCTGTGCGAGAAGCTTGCTCATTGTGTTTATAACTAAGAGTCAGTTATAATTAAAAGTAATTTTTCTTAGAGAATTTCCTCGCTTGCGACCCGTGCACACATTCCTGGCTCCTGTCCTTATACAAATCTCTCGTTTACTGTGTGAAATAAATATAAAACAGAGTTTAGTTTCCCAAATCATGACATATCGGTGTGTACAACTACTTAGCCTTGCTACTAAAGCCTTTTCCACCAGAATTGCGTCAAGCCGGGCTAGGAAATGATCCAAGTGGTGAGATTTTCCTCTCGCACACCGCCCAGCTACCTCGTACATATCCAGTTAAAAAGCAGCCTTAAACGATTATCTTAATGATGCTATAAACTGCAGTGGGTTACGTTTTAATTTATTACTGTCATGTGAAGTTGCAGCCATTCATGTGAATGATGGTCAGTACGTCAATGTAAGTGGAAAAATATACTTACTGCGACAATTGCATGTTTCGAGTGCGGTGGTAATAAAACTTCCAGTATTTATATTTTGTCCAATCCAATCCATAGCTTTACATGGAATGAATTTACCTAATTACCTATTCATGGTGAGATGTTCATAGATATCACTCCTAAACTATTCTGAGGCGTGGGGGTGTCACACCACCAACTTCCAAACTCCGGGCTGTCACTGAGAAATTCCTACGTTAAGCCGTTGGTCTTGCGCCAAATCTCTCTCCGGTCGTGTCGGTTGCCGTCCCATCGGAATATGAGAGTGATGGAAGAGGGAGGGCCTGTGTTTGCGCACACACTTTAGCACTATAATATGTCCCGCGCCGATGGCTAGTCTCGGTTGAGAGGTTCCGCCACGGCCGAAATCGGTCAGGAGGATCTCACCATGAAAACTGAGGTGAAGTGGGGGCTGTCATTCAAATTGATGCAAAAAAAAATACAGTTCGCATCAAGCTCATTTCACACTTAAATTTTGATGTGGATTTACAAGGTACAACGAAAGCATCGAAGGATCGTACACACCACGTAATAACATTTGTTTTTTCCGAACATGGCAGCAAAGTTAGTTTTTGTTCTTACTACAATTACGATTAGTATATCTGTAGCGGCATCAATGCCACCACATGAAAACTAAGAAACGAAAATTGTACGGCAACAAAAAGAACCGCGACGCCATCTATCCTGTCAGCGATGAACTACCAACTAAATCCTACATCGTTCAAGCAAAGTTCTCCGTGCGATTTGAACATATACAACAGTCCGAATATCAACTATCACCAGACACAACAACACCGTCTGGTCGAAGAATCCTCTCATTTCAGTGGAGGTATGCGGAACTTAACTCTCTGTACCGCATACTTCTATATATCTAAACTTTCAAAGAAAATCCATGCAAAGTTTAACATACGAGACCAAAGGATCGATAGCCACAGCTTGATACTTTGGCCGTGTTCACCGCTGCTTCTTACCGTCACTTCAGTAAAGCAAGCTGCATCGTAAATATACTCAGCTTACGTCCAAACAAGCCGATTTACGCGCGTGATACCAGCTAATGTATTGGCTCCTCGTAATTTAGATAAGCACATGCCTGTACCTGCGTATCCCTGTGTAATACGCCTTATCTGTTCAAGGTCTTAGGGCTCCAAATGTCAACCTTAAACCTGCGGTAAACAACATGCTAGTGGTTCAATTGAATTAAGCGGCAGAGCTCTTTCTTCAAATAAAAATACTGGCCAGGTGCAAGTCGGAGTCGTGTGCAAAGGGTTCCGAACGGATTTGATTTTTGTAACATGTTATTTTGACTTGTTATAGGTTTACCCTTGCATTCTTTTCAATATTTTAGGTCCAGCAGTTTCGGAGATAAGGTAAGGTAATTTTTCGTCTTATTTCTTGCATAACTTCAAAACTATTTATTTTATAATTATGGAAAAAATATAACTAAAAACCTCACAATAAGCCATTTTATTTGATAAGTCACACGGTACAGTTAATTTATTTTCTGGTTTTCTTCCAAAATAGAGTGCTTTCCATATCTCCCTTTAAGTGCAATCCCTAATAATAAAAAAACTAGACTGGTATTAAAAATAATAACTTCCCACAAGGCTCAGACATAAATAAAACAGTTTGAATCGATAGTCACGAGTTCGGCTAGCAAGTTAAATGAGTTGAAACTCAGCCAGCACAAGTTGCGGTCCGCTTCGGTAACAAGTGCCTGCCAATTGATCTTGCATTCGCGAATTTAATTTTCAGTGATGTATATGGATTTCGATTTGGAATTGGTGGGTGTAGCATGAGCAGGGATGAAGCTACAAAACATTTAGAGAAACGGATATTTTGGTTAAGTATTAACAGCAAGGTTAGTGTTTGAGGTTAAGCAACGCTTGCCGAAATCGGCCCGTGGATGGGTGACCAACCGTGCTTCAGAAATCACTCCAAGCCGTTGGTCCTGACTGTCATTTGTAGATCTTTGACAGGTGCCTTATTATCCAATTACTAGGTTGTGGGGGTCAGAAAATTAGTTTTTTATTTTAAGTTCTGATTTTTAATGTTTTTTTGAAGGAAAAAATTCTTTAGGCGCGTTGAGTTCTTTTTGGGTGAACAAAAATCATGAAACTCTCGCTTTATCGTCACCGAACGCTTTCCATGAGCTATATGTATACTGTGTATATATTATTATGTGTACTATTTGAGTGAACAGAAATCATGGAACTCACGTCATCGTCACCGAACGCTTTAGCTTTCGCTTAGTTTTCACTTCTATCGGCAGTCCCCAAAGACTGCCCCGCATGTTTTTTTTTTCTAGTTTTTGTTTTTAGTCTTTTAGTTTTGCATTTGTCTCGACTTTTTGGAGGTGGGCTTCCATGACTGCGACACAGTTTTATTCTAATGCAGTTGTTATCGAACACAGAGTTTCTGTCAAATGAGTTTTCCATTCAATAAAAATATTATTTAAAAAAAAGAGAAGAGAAGGCAGTGGGTTCACGTAAAATATTGGTACTTAGCTATATCCGGTTAGTTGGAAGCAGACCCGAACATGTGTAGTTGGAACAAGGTATATTTAAAAAAGAAACCAGTAAGACCGAAATCAGTGCACTGGAACGCAAAGGGCTTTAGAAGGAACACGGATGGGTTTTAGTCAGTAAGAGTTTGACACGCTCTTCCGCTCCACCCAGAGCGGAAGAAGTCATTTGATGATTTCCCACCCTTAAAAAAAAAACACCGAAATCAGTGAAGAGGTTCCGCGCAAAAAAGAAACTCACTTGTTCTGTTACAAGAGTTTCACGCAAACGAAGTCGGGGGCAACAGCTAGTACACTAGTCATGATTTTCAGCCATGTTGTGGGTTCAATTTGCTAAATGCAGCGGAGTTTCAGTTTTCTATCGTACTGAACTACGCAACCAAATTGCTATTGATTAAAAGCAGGAATTAAGGCATTTAAGACTAGAATTAACGGGTAACCTATCGTCTAATACTGTGGTTGCATGAAATTGACTGACGAAAATCTGGAAATTTGATTAGTAAATATTCGTATTTTAATGACCGTTGCGGGATCCAAGACAGTTAAATCGTTTCTCCGGGACGCGTCGAGCTTCATTGACTCGGCGTTTTTTCTGTTGGTCGCCACTGTTGATTCTGGCTTTCAGGAGTTGCAGTAGTTGGGAATGTGTGGCGGGATTATCCCAAAAAAAAAAAAAACGGGTTGCATTCTGGAGTGCCGGCAGAAGTGAAAACTTGAACACGTTGTGCATTTCTGATATTTTGGAATGGTTAGGGAATAATTTCGCACGAATTGCTTTAATTATCAGTATTAAAGTACTATAATGTATGTGGTAAAATACAATATTCATTTATTGCGCCACCGTACACAAACATGACAATTTATATTACATTAAAAATTTAATACTTCAGAACTTTCCCTCCATCTTACGAATTTTCGATCAGGTCACGTATCCTGACGCGAGTTTAACATTTTTTACCCATCCCAAAAAGTACACAACGCCGCTAAAGAAGTTTTCACTTAAAAAAAATACCGTTAAAATCAGACTGCTATTATTACCATCAATCACCCATTAGTCAATTCTTACCATCATTCACAAAACCTACTCTCTAAAAATCTGTATTTTCTCGCATCCTGTTTGTACTTGAACTTATCAACTTCTCTTTCCCGCTTATGCTCATAACTTGAGCCTATCTCATTCGAATACGAGCCAATAACTGGTCACGAATAACCATATGACACGTAACAATATAATATAATAGCTTTGGAAATTGGCCCATTTCCCTCATTACAGCCGCAATATTTATTTCCTTAAACACCTTTTGACATGAAAGGAAATTGAATATGCAGAATTTATGCTTAATGTGCGTTTTAGTTTTAATGACTAAATGAGGATTTGGAAAATTAGGCTCGCTTGCATAAACCACAGTTATCTTTTTAACTTCGAGTTAGTTGCTAACCCGGGGCCGTCATGTATAAAAAAAAATATATTAAACACGCTAGCTTACGATGTGTTACCGTTTTTTTAAAATCTATGGTTGGTATTCTAGCGACGCGCATCGTCGCGAATCAGCCCTTATGGTAAGCATCCAAGTCATGTCGGCTCCTCTTTCTGGGCATATTTTATGTAATCTTATACTTAGTTATTAGAACGAGGCAAAAATGTTTGTTGGTGAAAGGATATCTGTGGAAGTACTGGGGCCGTCAGTGACACCGTTGTGAAAAAGTGATTGTGCTATTAGTCTTGTATAGCTCCGTCCCTATTTCTTAAAACGGATCGCTTAATCATGGATTACGAAAATTCTTTCGCCCGCAGAAATCTATATTTTCCTTGGGGTTTTATCAATACAAAAAGTAAGACAACCACTAGTAAAGGTGGGTACTGACCGGTGTTACGAGGCGTAATGTAACATGTTACATAGCGAGCATTCGTGCAGTCAGTACGATGAAACGAGCGCGAATACATGCGTATGCGTTTTGTTTTACATGTATTTGTGGACACGGCGTAACATAACATGCTCGCTGCAAATTTAACATTACGTTGAAAAAAGCTGGTACAAACTTATTTTATATGCGCTTAAATAGGTGCCTTACTATCCAAAAAATGCTAAGCTTAACTAACTTAATAAAGAAATAGAAAACATTTATAAGATACACACTTATGAAAAATAACTAATAACCAATAAATATTCTTAAAACTCAGCCCTGAAAATCGAATTACTACTCGTATAAACTGCTATAATTCACATCCTGACAATATTAGCGATGTTGTCATGATTCGAATCTCGTAGCCGTCTAATTGCTTGGCAAATTGACTATTAGACATGATCATTAATATTGAAGATCTCCATTACCGATTATATACATTTAAGTACCTATGTAGTTCCGTATGAAAGCAAATGGAAATTGTCTTGTATTAATTATAACCCAACGTCGCTTCTTCTCTGTTATTTTAAGCATATATAGAGTAATATTAGCATTTAATTAATTTAGTTAGCCTTTATTTTATATTTAGTAAAACCAACCATTTTTGTAAATTAACACAAAACAATTTTGTCCCGTTTCTCCTGAAACTCCGAATTATTTAAATGTTATATTGTGAACCTAATGAACCTGTCATCAATGTAATTTGTCTCATCAAGATTTACTTCACAAAATTCAATGAAGAACAATGTTCTGAAGAAAAACGAAATCGTCTTTTGTAAGAAAAACTAGATACCCGCTGCCTTTTTTATAGTAGTAGCGTACTGGCAATTTATTTTAGCGTCAATTTTAACAGACGCCAACATCGGGTGAATTCAAAACCATTGTACTTTTTAGAGTTCCGTACCCGAGTAACAAACAGAGCCCTATTACTAAGCCTTCGCTTCCCGTCCGTCTGTCTATCAGAGGATTGTACCGCATGAACAGTTAAATCATATCGGCACAATAAAAGTGGACTTCAAATTCTCAACACATTTTCATTACGCATTCAACGACACTCGAAATCAAATGCTGTGACAAAATAACCCGTACCTATCAAACATGGGCGTGCAGTAAGCTACAGTAAGCCAGCCCATACATAATGCCAAACAAAAACTCACCACATTATTCTGGGTTGAAATCAGGATGCGAATTTTTTTTTGGCCATTATGTATGGGCTGGCCTACCCTTACTGTAGCCTACTGCACGCGCATACAGTATCAAACAAACGAGTATTCACCTAATTCTTTGCCATAACAACATCATATATCTTCCATTTCTTTGACACCGCAAACCCTCATACACGGAGAAAGTTGAAAGATCTCCAATATCGTAAGTTATTTCCTCCACGTCGTTGAGGGAAGCCGGTAAAGTCCCAATCGTCGCCGGTGAGCTTGCGTAGCGTAACGCAGCGTAGCGTAGCATAAGGCCTGATCCGCATTTGCGCAATTACCTCACGGTGGCGGACGGGTGTAGGTACACGAACCAAAATAACGCGAACCTGCCCTACATACCGGCGCGGCGTTTGTTGTGCCTGCAAGTTATGAGTGGGCAGCGGTCGGAATTGTTAGAATTTTGTTAACCTTTTTATAGTCAAAAGTTTATTTTATCTTGTGTTTCTGTAAACGAATATCAACATCCCATCAATATCACTTCCCGTGGGTGTCGTAAGAGGCGACTCACCAGAGAATGGGCAGCAGCATTCCCTGTGCATTGTAACAGCTACACTGCAATCGCCAACCCGCCTGCGAAGCGTAGCGATTATGGCAACCCCCCCCCCCCCCTCTATTTGGGGGAGGCCTATGTCCAGCAGTGGACGTCTTTAGGCTGATTTGATGATGATAAAACGACGTCAGTCCTTTTACAAATCGCGGCTTCACATCTCTATTCGAAGACGTTTTAGATTCTAACATAGGTACCAGTTTCTAAAACAAAAGTTTAGTGTGCAAGCGTTTCAAAATGTCCCCTATTTTTTTGGGATTTTCCAATAGAAATTACCCAGTGACAGCCCGGAGTTCGGATGTTGGTGGTGTGACACCCCCGTGCCTCGGAAAGCACGTTAAGCCGTCGGTCTTGCGCCAGATCTTTCTCTGGTCCCATCGAAATATGAGGGAGATGGAAGAGGGAGTGCACCTGTGTTTGCGCACACACTTGTGCCATTGGCCACCATGGCCGAAATCGGTCAGGAGGACTTTATATGATTACTCCGTCAGCTCTGTGACCATATATCTAGATTATTAATATACTAGTTGCTGCCCGCGTGATTGTCGAACATTATCCCAAGGGAACACATTCCCGGGATAAAAAGTATCCTATGTGTTATTCCAGACTATAATCAACCACTGTGCCTAATTTCATCAAAATCCATTCAGTAGTTTTTGCGTGAAAGAGTAACAAACATCCATCCATCCATCCATACTTACAAACTTTCGCGTTTATAATATTACTAGTTGCCGCCCGCGGCTCCGCCCGCGTGATTGTCGAAAATTATCCCAAGGGAACATATTCCCGGGATAAAAAGTACCCTATATGTTATTCCAGACTATAATCTACCTCTGTGCCAAATTTCATCAAAATCCGTTCAGTAGTTTTTACGTGAAAGAGTAACAAACATCCATACATACATCCATACTTACAAACTTTCGCCTTTATAATAGTATAGTAGGATATTATATAAGTAAGGATAAGGATCTGCTACTAAAATAGCTCATTGAATTTTCTAACACCGCTTTTCCCTTATCCCACACACCAAAAAAAGCAGTGTGCGCCGTTAGCGTAGGTGACCCATCTACATCGATTAAGCTATACGAAGCCCATGACAATGTTTAGTACTCCGCTTTAGAAGCAGTGCCGTCCTTTGTCGCACGCGCCGTGCTAAACGTTCAACTTGAACTATTCAATTACTAGAGTTTTGTAGGCGGGTAGGCTTTTAAGGTAACTTTGAAGGCTGTTTTAGTTTATGATCAGCCTAGACGATATTGTGATCAGGCTGCATCGAATCTGTGTTTGGTGGCTGTAGATGATGTTTCGATAATCTTTACCTTTTAATGTTGATTGAAACAACTTTTCGATTTTTGTTCAACCAGTATTTATTTATTTATTAACACTTTACGCACACAAATGTACAGAGGCGGACTTAATGTCATAAGCTTTGAATGATGTAGAGAATGCCGTATTTGGCTTCTTCCTCTTCAATTATTCAGGTTGATGGTTAACTGTTTAGATTGTTTGGGTCCAGTTAACTTCAGCATCGCTGGCATAAATTAAATCTCCCAAAGTACAGATTTAGGGCACTTGGGGTAGTCCAACGTGTGGCCCCTGTTCTGAACTGGGCTACTTGTTCCAGTCTGTCATTTACCAAATTCAAATCCTGGAATATACAGAAGGTTGGGGATGTAGGGCAGGAAAGTAGGTACAGCATATCCTACGAGGGGGCTTCAAACTGCAACTGTGCTTGGTACGGGTCTATGATACTCCACTTGGACACATTGTTTTTACAGCGGCCAACCTGGTCTCGCAATCGGGTAAGAGATAGCCAGGAGCTGATGCTCTGCCGGAGTGGTGTAGTGTCGTAGGGTAATCAAAACTGGCTTATTACTATATCGTTTCTTTGCTTCAATAACGTTATAAGTCCGACATTTGTTTTTCTTTACGTTTTTTGAAAAAATAAAATCGGTAACGGTGGTTTTGCTTAAATAACGTTATTAGTCCGACAATACATTTTTTTTACGCTTATGGGGAAAAATTAAATCGGTCACGGCGGTTTCAATTATCAAATTAAAAAGATTACCTTATTTACCTTATTTAGATTACCTATTAGACTTATCACGTTATTGAAGCGAAGAGGCGATATATATCTGATTAATCTTATCACTATCAGTATCTTTCTGCCCTAATCCCGATTTTTAAAGAGTCGGCGCAACATTTTCATTACATTTATTCATTTTTGTTTGCCGTCATCTCAATAGTCATGTCAGTCAGTCAGCTGTACCTTACCTAGGCCACGCAAAAGGCAACTTTTTTCATCAACATCAATGTATCGACAACCGTCGGGAACCGTGATATATTCACTATTTACACCATCCTTAGTAAAGCCCGCTATAACCCTCCGTTTTCCCCGAACATGGAGGAAAGGAATATGGAATTCACGGATTTGTTCGGCTGAAAACGAATAACCCGGAAAAACGAAAACACCGTCAACATTTTGGTGAAGTGAACTGTCATTACGACTTGATTGGATGGATTGACAGTTGATGTCGTGTTTACTTCAGTCAAGTTTTCACGGTTAGATTTTACAGTATATTACTACTATTCAGTTTTAGTTCCAGGGTTTTTAAATCTTTAAACCATCATGATTCTGGAGTGAGACACGGAAGGAGCTATGTAGAAGAATAGCACTGTCCCTCTTATAAAACGGAATTACTTTTATATGATGAGGAGCTCGTGGCTAAAGAATAACAGCCGCACTGGTCGATCAAGGTTAAGCAACGCTTGCCAAGGTTGGTCTGTGGATGGGTGACCATCTTAATATAACGAGGCTGCCGTTTGTAGATCTTTGGCAGTCGTTACGGATTGTCAGAAGCCAGTAAATCTGACACCAGTCTTGCCAAGAACTACCGTGTTATCCAGCCAATGGGTTGTGGAGGTCTGGTAGGCAGCCGCTCCACGCAAAATACCGGTATTCAGCTGAATCCGGTTTGACTGGAAGCCGACCCCAATATAGTTGGGAAAATGCTAGGCAGATGATAAATTACCGTTACATGATGAAATCAGCAAAGCCCCTGTTAAGGACACAGAAGTAATGTAAAGGTGGCGTAAAATGACAAATTGTACGTACATAACAAATACCCATAGTGAAATCCTAACCCGCAGAAGTCCTACCGGTAAACTGGTAAGCCTAGAAAACTGAATAAAAGGATAATTTACAGTAACTTCAGCAGTAAGAGCAGAAAATCTTTGAAAATAGTCCCCAAGACCGAGAGGCGCTGGAAACAGTTTCCGTCCTCAATAAAAAACGTCGAGCCTCCCGGCTGTGAGGGGAAATAAACGACACGGACTTTTTAGAAAGAATACTGAGAAAAAAGTGCTTAAAGATAAATAAAATGGGATGGGCGATGGGTTTGATTTTTTGCATAGAGATGTTTGTTAGAGTTATGCTTATGATGTTTTCTATAGTATTAGAAGATTCTGTAATAATATGTAACATTTCATTAATACGCCTATAATGTAATATTTCAGATTCCATTTTGATGATTACATTTACAATAGGCAGTATTTTAATGTAATCTTCAAAATGGAACCCTGACTGACGAGCATTCGCCTGTCAATCAATCAATCAAATCTTTTATTTGCATAATTCAGGTTGATAAAGGTGTAACAAATAATGGTCGATAGATACACTGCATTATTATCTGATGTGTGTGCAAATAAAAGTGTTGGCGGTGGTGCGTAGGTATTAATTTTATTTTACTGTTTTGTTTGTCTTGTGCGAGTTCCAAATAAACATTTTACTTTCTTTCTTTCAAAGTACAAGGACTTTAAGACTCACAAATCAATAATTTCAGTAATGTTATAATAACTTCAAGTTACATTACACCATCTAAATTACAAATTAAAATGTCAGAATGTAACATTAGATTCATTTATTTATGTTACAAGTTGTGTCAAAATATTACACACGGTATCATCAAGTGGCGCACTGTAATGCTCGGTTCTGTTCCCTCAACAATGTAATGCTCGACTCTGTAACGTTACATTACAGGCGAATGCTCCCGGTGAGGGAGCACCTTTACGGAGACGTACACTAATCGCAAAACTGAAATAATTATCACATTCTTGCTTGCTTTAAATTAGAAAACGCTTCGCTTAGAGATTACGTTTTATTTACCGGTCGATTCTGTAAACATGTCGAAGTGAAGGCTTGTGTGAAGTGAACAGTGTGAGGGATGACAGCTCACTTCGTGATTCATGAGCTGAAAAAAAAAAACAGGACTAAAATGCGTTTAAGTACATATAAACTTGGGGAAGGATGAAATTAAGGTGATTTCCAATGCTTTATAAATGACAAATCTGTGCATCGATCAGTTTCATTAAGAAATTCATTAACAAATTGGCCGCCGGCCGAACAACTCGTTATAGATTTCATTTTTAGGGTACCGTACCCAAAGGGTAAAACGGGACCCTATTACTAGAGTTCGCTGTCCGTATGTCACCAGGCTTTATCTCATGAACCGTGATAATTGGACAGTTTAAATTTTCACAGGTGTTGTATTTATGTTACCGCTATAACAAAAAATACTAAAAAACAGAATAAAATAAATATTTAAGGGGGCATTTCCCATACAGCAAACGTGATTTTTTTGCCGTTTTTATAAATAATGGTACGGAAACCTTCGTACGCGAGTCCGACTCGCACTTGGCCGGTTTTTTTAATATATATAAGAAGAACATTTTTGTTTCAGTGCTGACTGAAAGAAAAGACTTTAAATTGAAAACTGACGAGGCAGAACAAATTACGAAAAAAATAACTAAAACCCTGATCCATATTAATGTGGGGACTATTCAACCGAATTCGTTAAACATATGAGTCGATTTGAACAACTCAATCCATCTAATAATCCAGATTGATGTACATCGATTTGCAACGTATTGAAAAAGGCTTTTAAATTTTATTTCAAAGTCTTTGGGTATCGTTTCGTGTGGGTGTGCTTTAATAAATTATGCCTTTCGTTTACTTTAAGGTCTTTTAACGAACACAATTTAATTTCCCTTGGGTTATAAAATAAGAGTGAACCGGGTCCCTGTAAGTTGAAAGAGCAAGGTACTTTTTAAGGGTTCCAAATATGGAATCCTTACAGGATAACTCGTGCATCTGTCAGTCTGGCTAACTGGCTGGCTGTCCGTTTGAATTACATTCAATTGAAATTCGGTTCACATATGAACTTCTGTGATCCCAAAAAAACTTACTGTGCCGTGTGTAACGTCGAATAAAAGGGCTCATTGTTAAGGTCCCCAAAGTACTTTTTTAAATATTGTGAGGGTAAACACATTCTTTCAAACCACACCCTTTTCTGAGGAATACGACAAAATGACAGTCATTGTCAAATAGTTCATTTCGTTACATTTCGACATCCACGCACACGTACAAAACTTTTTGGGAACACATTCATTGTGCGTACAGCTAAGAAGTGGAATGCCCTGCCAGAGTGTTTCCTGATAACTACGACCTGGGAGTATTTAAGTCAACAGTTTATAGGTTACTTCTAGGCAAGCGTGCTCCATCTTCGACCATATCATTGCTTACCATCAGGTGAGATAGTGGTCAACCGCGTACCTTTCAATAATAAAAAAACCCTTTTACTGTGTCTATTCCCTGTTGTGCCCCCGACGAAAAACAACCAAGACTTAAAAAACCAGCAAAGTCACCAGTCTCCCTTTTTCCAACTATCCTTCAGTCCACCTTTTAATATACCAAATTGCTTCAAAAACGAAAACAGCAAAGCATTTCAGCAAATACGTATCTTATTTTTCATTAAAAACCTCGGCTATAAAGCGTTCCATTCACGTACAGTCGGCCGGTCGACAGTAATCGCGACAATAGTGTCGCATTGTGCTTGCTACGGAGTTTCTGACAATGCGACTTTCGTTACGGACGCTCATATTTTTTGCAACGTCGAGTGATGCGATTGTTGTAGCGTTTTTAGTGGGAGTAGTGTACTGAAATGAGAATAAAATACACGTTTATGTATCTGTGCAAATTGTTGTCTAGCGTTTTGTTTATTGTATTAATAGTGAACACATTCTCAAGAAGTTGATAGAATATTTTTTGTTGGATTCGTGTTTCTCAATAACTTTGTTGATTTTGGTTATTTGACTTATCATAGTATGTATTATTCCTACGTCTTTGACATTTCTCGGGACCCTGAGGTCCCGGACCTTTGAAAGGCTTACATTGGACCGAAGCGAACTCAAACAGTAAGCAAGTATATATTTATAATTGCTTTTTTCTGTTTGTCTTTCCTTCAAGTTTCACCTGCCACGTTCTATCTCTTAATGGTCGACTGGTAGAAAATTCTTAAGACATTAAGTCTACAGGCGGACTTAATGTATAACACAGTACGTTTTGTGCTTTTTGGTGGAATGTCCACCGTACAAACATGTACCGGTTGCGCATCGCCATATGTCTCGATATACGGCGATGTACATAAAGTGCACTTTATCATCTGTAGAGATTAGATGGTAGCATCTAGTAAAGTGTTTTCTAACTTAGAAAGCACTTCTAAAGCCAATCGTAGGAACAATCAATGCTCATTTCCTGCTCTATTTGCCTACAAGTGATCCGACGCACGACTGCAGTTATTATTTTTGTCCACCTAATCGGAATCGAGCATGACCTACTTCCTCGCCTCTTCAACAGTGGATCTAAAATTAATTAACGGGATTTAGTGCAGAGTAAAAATGATGTCTTATTCAGTTAGACAAGGATTACATACAGATCGCCTGCTACAGCCCTAACATCCATCCTTAGACAAGCATGTTTAAAAAATATTATAACGTGGTGTTTAGCTCGTCTAAGCGAATGATAAATAATCATGAATAGAGTTATGATTTAATCAAGTCAGATAAATGTCAAAATACCAAAATTTGTGCATAATTAAAACGTGTTTATTAAGGAATGGAATTCCCTGCCTGAGTCTGTGTTTCCGGATAGGAGTATTTAAGTCAAGTGTGAATAGGTTACTTCTAGGCAAGCGTGCTCCATCTTCGACCACATCATCGCTTACCAACAGGTGAGATAGTGGTCAAACGAGTGCCTATCAATAGTAAAAACAAATATTAGGTAATCTAAGTGAAACACAAAATCAATCTAAAAAATAAACAAATGTTCCAAAAATAACTTATTTTGCACAATCGTTTGCCAATGTTGCAGAGAATACGAGAAAATCATTTAGATGGATCGGAAATCCAACCATCACATCTTAACTAATTTTTAAAATAAAATCTTGTCGAACTGATTCCTCTATGCTATGTCTAGCGAACAGGGAACGACCAATTAAGAATTGATTTGGAATGCGGACGACTTCGACTTAAGGTGATTTAGTTTGTTTTATAGAAAGCCGATCGATTTACTGTGAAGAGATTTATTACTTTTTTAATGAAAATAAATACGGAAAGTAGACATCTTCAAAAAAAAAACATGCGGGGCAGTCTTTGGGGACTGCCGATAGAAGTAAAAACTAAGCGAAAGCTAAAGCGTTTGGTGACGATGACGCGAGTTCCATGATTAAAAAGTTTTCACTTTAAAAAAAAGAATCATCACGCCTGTAAATTCCCAAGATTCAGCCTATTTATTCACCTGTTCTTAACCAAATAAGCAAGTCAATAAAAATAAAGTGTTCAATAGTTAAACCCAATTAACAGTTTTATTTCACCAGGTATGTTTAGGGTTGCGGAATTTGTTCGAAAGAGTCACCGCGGCCCTGGAACGCAAAGGGCTTTAGAAGGAACACGGATGGGTTTTAGTCAGTAAGAGTCTGAAACGCCCTTCCGCTCCACCCAGAGCGGAAGAAGTCATTTGAAGATTTCCCACACATAAAAAAGGTATGTTTAAATCTAAATAATAGTAATATAGAAGGGGGCTAGAACGTTTCTCAAGGTAGCTATAACCTTTATGAGAGTCTTCAAGTCAAGAGTGAACAGGTTAATTTTAAGCACACGGGTGTGTTTCATCGTCCACCATATCGTGACGCTTTCAGGTGAGATTGTGGTCATACAAGAACCTATCAATACAAAAATACAACCCAATCCAAATAAAAAAACCACTACAACGTATGAAATAACTTTAAAATCGGAAGTCGTTGTCTTTGGTTGGTTCTTAGTATTTTAACACCGACTTTAAAGAAATTAAAGTTATTTCAAACTTTGCTGTTTTTTTTATTTATAAGTCGGTTGTATTTTTTTGTGAAAAAGTTTTTTTATTTTTCACTTTTTAGTTGTATCTACCCCACACCTACAACGCCATTGGAAAGTTACAGGAAAGCAAACTACGCAATTTCGGTTACTTGGATGACATATTTTTTCCGGCTATTTGATTTAAAAAACCAAACTTCTCAACCGATTTTGATGAAATTTCTATGAGAAAAATCGGGAATTATACTCAATACTCAATACTTTATTGCATTCCATATGTATTACAAAGGTGACATAATAAAGGTAAAAGATCAATATGGACCCTGTCGGGCACAGCAAAATTAGGAGAGGGGAAGAGGGCTAAGTAACAATTCAAGTAATTAGATTTAATTATTTAAATGTGCTAAATTGGAAATTATAATTATGTGTGAATATATAATATTATTAGATCTAATGTACCTATATAGACGTAGAATATTAGTTATTGTAGTTTTGTATATTATTTTAGAACAGTGTAGGTAATTTTAATTATTATATAATTGGTATTGTTATTTATTATTAGATTTTTTATATTCCATATTTTATTATATATATTTTGTAACATTTAATTTTAAATTTTCAGTTTGCAATCGATTTGTCATCTAAAAACTCCTTTATTGAGTAGTATGACTTTGTTTCCAGAAATTGTTTCAATTTATTAATAAATATATTTGTTTTGCTTACTTCTCTTATATCATTAGGCAGTTTATTGTACATTTTTATGGACATAATTAAAGGGCTAGTTGAGTGCATTTTGAGTCGAGATTGAGGTTTGTTTATCTTGTTTTTGTTGTGTCGAAAAGTGTATCTTGTTTGTGTTTCTTCACAGGCTGTGTAAAAGTGTGGGTGTGTTCTGACAAATTTACATAGTTCCAAAATATATAAACAAGGAAGTGTTAGTATTTTGTGTTTTTGGAAGTATGGTTTACAACTATCTGTTTGTTCTATGTTGGTTATTATTCGAATTAATTTCTTTTGTAAAATAAATATTGTTTGTGAGTCTGTACTGTTACCCCACAGCATGACTCCATAGCTGAGCCATGCCTGGGCATATGCATAGTATGTAACAAGTGCAGTTTTCAAGTTGGTAGTTTTTTTAATTTCGCGTAAGGCATATGAGAATTTGGATAGTTTTGCTCTTATTTTCTGAATATGGGATTTCCAATTTATGTGGGTATCTATAGATAAACCGAGGAGACTGAATTCATTTACTTGTTCCAGTTTTGTATTATTGAAGGTATAATTTAGTATTAAAGGAGATTTTTGGTGGGGATGAAAAGTATTTAATTTTGTTTTGGTAAAGTTTATTTCAAGGTTATGGTTATCCATCCAGTTTGCAGCTGTAGAAAGAAGGGAGTTTAATTTGGCGTTTATATTGTCTTCGTTCTGGCATGAGGTGAGCAGAGAGATGTCGTCCGCAAACAGAATAATGGTTCATTTATAATTTTAGGAAGGTCATTTATGTAAATAAGGAATAACAAGCATCCTATTACACTCCCCTGGGGAATTGACACGTTAACTGCTTTACTGTCCGATCTCGTTTTAATTATTTCGTGTGTGTTCTTATCGAAATAATCAATTTCTACAAGTTGTACCCTATCTTTTAGGTATGATGCAAACCAATCATGAGCTTTTCCTCGTATTCCTATGCCATACAACTTGTCTAATAAAATTTTAAATTGCACCTTATCATAGGCTTTGGTCATGTCGAGCAGCATACCTACGGCATAGTTTTTATTATTTATAATATTTAGAGCCTCTTGTACGTATTTATAGACTGCTAACGTTGTGGACCGGTTTTTACGGAAACCGTTTTGGCAATCGTCAAATATTTTATTTTTCTCACAAAAAGAGTATACATACGCGGTCGCACATGGCCTTTTCAAATATTTTCGATGCAGTTGGTAACAGTGCGATAGGGCGATAGTTATTGGGGTCGGTTTTAGAATTTTTCTTATGAATGGGTTTTATCAGTGCACTTTTAAGTTGATTAGGAAAAATTCCCTCTTCAAACGATTGGTTGATTAATTTGTAGAATGGAAGGGTTAGTTCGTCTGCACATTGCTTGAGTAGATATGGGGGAAGTTCATCTAGACCATAACTCTTTTTATTTTTTAAATTTTTTATTATTTTATTTACTTCATAGGGGTCGACAGGGCTGAGATACATGGTATTTTCTGTGGGGTTCATTACAGGGGCTCCTTTTGCTGGTGAGGATTTTTCCCCAATTGAAGCAAAGAAGTCATTAAAAATATTAGCTATTTGCTTAGGTTCAGTTATCAAGTTATCATTGTGATGTAATTTTATGTTAGTTTTATCCCTTTTAATTGTAGATTTATTTGTTCTTTCATTTATTATATTCCACATAGCTTTTACTTTATTTGTTGACTTCTTTATTTTATTTATATATTGCAGTTTTTTTGCTGTTATTACCGATTGCTTTAGGATTTTTTCGTACTTTTTATAATATTTTGATAATACGGGATTGTTTGTTTTACTGGTTAGTATTTTAAGTAGCCTTTTGTTTTTGCATGATAATTTTATACCCTTAGTTAGCCAGTACTTCTTAAACACCGTTTTTATTTTCACTTTTTTCAGCGGAATACATACATTTAAAATTTTATTTAAAATGTTATTAAACGCAATGTAATTTTCATTTATATTTTTATTCGGTTGTATTATTTCATTCCAATTTTGACGTTTTAATTCGGATTTAAAGTTTTCTATATTTTGGGCATTATATAATCTCTTTTTCGCAAACCAGTTTGTTTGTTTATTGCTTTCGCTAAACAACTTCATGTGAAAGACGGTTGCGCAGTGGTCTGAGAAACCTAATTCTTCTACGGTGGTATAAGTATGATTATTATTAAAATTTGTAAAAATGAGATCTAAGCAAGTTGAGGTAGTTTGTGAGATACGTGTGGGGACTTTGATATGTTGTGTGAATTTATGTTCTAACATTAGATCCAAGAACAAATTTGTTTTTAAACAGCTGTCTAAGATATTTATATTTAAATCTCCTCCTATTATCACATTATAACTTAAATATTTTTTATTAATATAATACATCATTTCTTTTATTTGGCGAGTAAATATTTCCTCCTCTCTTCTATTCCAGTAAGTTGTAACTATAACTACTTTTTCTTTAGGTAATTCTATTGCACATAATTCTACACAATACTCAACAGACATATTACTAATATCACATATTTCTTTGTACTCAAAATGGTCTTGTAATAAAATACAGACGCCGCCGCCTCCTCGAGTAAGGCGACAGAAAGATGCTGCAATTTTGTAGCCGGTAAACTGTAAGTTATCTAATTTTTCTGGAGAAAGCCAAGTCTCACATAGGCAAATAGCATTATACATTGGTTTTTCATGGATGAAGGTCTCAAGTAGATGTTGTTTGTTATAAATGCTTTGTATGTTTTGATATAAAACTTTAAAATGTTGTTCTGTACTTTCGAAATGTGTGATTCTTTATATATTCGTGATTGATGGGTTTGTGTTCGTTATTATTCGGTTTGTAATGTGGTGTAGTGAGGGTTGTTTCATCGTTGTTAATTTGGTCGGTAGATTTGACGCTTCTGCGGTATGTCGACGTCGCTCTGTTCGCCTCTTCTCCAGTTATTATCCGTTTCCCATCTACAAACAAGTTGTTATTTCGTATAACTGCATACTGTCCATTTTTTCGTGCCCTTAGCATCTCCTCACGCATTAATTTTCTTTCTTTACGTGCGTTTTCATTTAGAAATTCAGATATCTGTATGTTAGTCCCTTGGAAGTAGTGGCTGTTCTCAACTATGTACCTAGCCATTTTCTTGCTTAGAAGCTCTATAACTAGGGGTCTGTTTTTTGTGGTGAATCTTCCTATACGATTTGTTTCTTCTATATATCCGGTTAAGTCTACTTGCAGAATTTCATAAAACATTTCGATCAATCTGTAGTGCAATTCATAGTCAGATTCATTGTAGTATTCGGAGAAGCCGTAGATAACTATTTTCTTGGAGTAGTTTTCAGTATCTTTAATTTCTGGTGTTGGCGACAGATGCTTCATATTTTTTATTTCGTTTTTCAGGGTTTCATTTTCTTTGCTGAGTATTTCAATTTTTTTGTTTATTTCCTCTATTTCTTGAGTTGTTTTATCGCTTTGTTTGTATAAGAAGTCGGTTTGTCCTTCAATATCCTCTTTGAGCTTGGTAATTGCTTTTTTGATTTCTGCTTGAATTGTAGTTTGTAATTCCGATATTATAAATTTATTGTTTTCTTTTAAACGCTGTATTATGATTTCGCTCAAAATTTCTAGTGAAAATGTCGATTTAATATCAGTATTTGTATTGATATCCGTATCTTCATGGTGAATAGTATCACCGAGAAAGCTCAAGTCTTCCGAAATTGAGGTGTCGTTGTGGAACTTTGTAGCCTTTGTTCTGATGGTAATGTTATTATTGCTGGTATCTTCCAGGGGGGAATTTAGCTGATTGTTTCTCTTGTCTTGAGGTCGTATGGGAGTGTTTATATTTCCAGTTTTCGGAGCCTTGCAGCGGCATGCCTGACACTTCCATATTTTTTTGTGCTCTGGTGTCATACTCTTAAAGAGATCAATTGTCGTGTTTGCACATTGAAGATCATATTTGTCTTTACAAAAATAACAGACAAGCATTTCCATGTCTGGTGCGCTTTGTTGACAACCTGCACACACAATCTTGGATGACATCTAGAGATCTTTTATAGTAGCGCCCTCCAGTATATAATAGCGTTGGAACTCAATAAGTAGCTGAGCGTTGATAGATGCCAATAAAAGCGATATTGTTTTCGCTATTTGTCGCTGGGCGGAGTTGTTAGGAGTGCAGAATGATACTTGCTATTGTTTTTCAGAATTTTTCCACAAAGGTATTGAATAGTTGTTTTTTCACCTTTTTAAGTATCTTTGCTATTTATTTCCACTTTATTTCAACAGTAGATATATAACTATTTTCCGATCCAATAACATGTTCCCTATATAGTAACGCCCTTAGATTTTCACAAACTATAACTTCTGTCACTGACGGTTATTTAGTTTTTTACTTTTTATTTCTTTTTGTTTTGTTATAAGCACTGTATCTATTTTATAGAATAAAAATACACAGAGCCAATGTTTACTTGCGCACTGCAGCGCCCTCTCTCTCCCTCTCTATATCCCTCTACAAACGCACAACTTTCATCCCCTATTCCCTATTGTTATTTTATATTCTTGAGAGTAAAACTTTTACAAACTTTGAATGTCATATTGATTTACATCGAATTAACAGCCTAAAAAATAAGTTTTAAACTTCTAGCTCTTAAAACGACGATAATTCCATGCAACTTTTGATCCCCCATTTCACCCCCTTACAACCCTTTTTTCGCAGTAAAAAGTATAGCCTATGTTCTTTCTCAGGCTCTAGACTATCTGTGTACCAAATTTCAATTAAATCGGTTCAGAAGTTTTGGCGTGGAAGCGCGACAGACAGAGTTATTTCGCATTTATAATATTAGTAAGGAAGTAAGGATTCATTTAAAAATTAAATAATAAATTAATAAATATTAAAAATATTAATTAATCATTAATATATAAATAATTAATAAAATATATTAATTAATTAATCATTATCAACGTGGTGGGTATTCAATATAGGAGCCAGACTGAATGTAACTCTATGTAAAATCTATATACATATATGTATATCAGTCAGGAGGACGATATGTATCCTTACATATAGTAAGGATTCAGTCTGGCTCCTATATTGAATACCCACCACGTTGCTTAAATAGCAAGCACTCTCATTAAATGATTCGATCGGAACCACGCTAGGCAGGTGGGTTGGCGATAGCAGTGTAGCTGTTCAACAGCTATTCTCCGGTGAGTCCCTTAGTCGCTCTTACGAAACCCAGGGGAAGTGATGGGGTGGTACT
Source organism: Mamestra brassicae (assembly GCA_905163435.1). Classification (NCBI taxonomy): domain Eukaryota; kingdom Metazoa; phylum Arthropoda; class Insecta; order Lepidoptera; family Noctuidae; genus Mamestra; species Mamestra brassicae. The sequence goes on from LR990991.1 coordinate 17,677,908, forward strand.
ATTCTTTTACGTCCGACACCATACAGAACATATGCCTACATACACAAATATTAATATTTTGATACTTCCTCCTATTTTATATTATCAACAAGTAACCACCCCCACTATACCACAAAACCTTATCTACTAAAAAAATTACAAAAATATTTATTGGAACAAAAGTAAAACAGTTTACAAAAAAATTGTGTTCGTTAACAACCGCATTAGTATGGAATACTGTGTCGCGGCCATTAGCGCCCACCTCCAAGAGGGGAGACGACAGCGTTCCAGACATATTACACAGGAAAAAATAAACAAAATATATATGTTTTAGATTTTGGAGAATAAAATATTTTAAAGAAACTAGATGAAAAAAGAACAATTAAATACTAATTATTTATTTATTAATGCATGTAAATGTGTACCCATATTTGTGTGCATGTAAGTGTAGTGTATGTATGTGTATGCGCGTAAGTGAATGTGTGACTGTGTGTAGGTATACTAAGAAACATTTATAATATAAAATATACATGTACATTTTATCATGTACGAACAATAACTCCGTCTTTACAATACATTAATTTTTCTCATGGCAACACCGATACTGTTGGGGGTAATTGAGACTACATGATATATCGGTACTTGGTCTTATTCGCACCGACTTTTGAAGTCGTGTTCGGTCTGCGGAGAGCCGCCTTGAGATTTCTTAAGTAAGGTGTACTTTTCGCGGGTTGAGGATATTAAATTTTGTTTAGACGTTCATTCATTTTTACCAGTTCGTTGAACAGTTCAGACAAAGTGTTTTTTAAGTTTTCCATATGGTACTTCTCAGTATGTAAAAAATTGCGAGGTGCAGTTTAGAGGTTCAAAGCATTCTGCCACACTCTCTACACCTGCAATCTGAGGGGCAACTACACGCAGCGGGCCATCAACGCTCTCCGAATACAGTATAATAACGCGTTCAGGGTGCTAGGAGGGCTCCCACGCTACTGTAGTGCGGCTGCGATATTTGCGCACGCGCACACAGACGACTTTCACGCTGTGCTACGGCGCCGCATCGCTTCGCTGATGTTCCGCACGCGTGGGAACGCCAACACCATCCTGAACGTACTCAGCCACAAACTGAACAGCCCCCTTCTGAGGCATTGGGTTCAAGCAAAAGTGCGTGTGCCCGAGGCCCCAGAGGGCGGCAAATACGTAAATAAATTTTAAAAATTTAAATCTAACATAGTTTTAAGTCGTACTACTAACAATATTATGGACCAAATATGTCTGAAATAAAAAGATTTTATTTTATTTTTTATTTTAAATGCCCGGAGTACGATGTTCGTGACCATTTAATAGCAATAAGATGCCCACGTAACATAGGGACCTCAACATAACTGACTGGCGCAATGGTAGGTACCTACTATATTATTGTTTACCTCTGCTTAGTCCCTCGAAGAATACAAGCATGATGTTATGACATTTTATATAACCATAAACAGTGGTGTCAAAATAATGAACACGAATTAATTGTAATATATACAGTTTCTGAGAGGACATCCCTAAATCTCCGAAACTATTAATGGCTTAATTCTTAAAGTGGTGCCAATTCTCTTGAGGTTAACTTGGTCTTCTTATAATCACCACAATCATTATTGTACGTATTTTTTTTTAAATTCTTTAGTAAAGAAGGCGAACCAATAATATTTTAGAATCATAACGAAATAGTCAATAATATTATCTTACATGCTTTCTTATTAAAAAGTTAACACTTTTTGTTGTTTATACGATTAATAACAATGAAATAAATTTCAAATCTAATAGTTCTGACCTGTTTTTGGTTTAGTCCGTACCCGATAAAGGTGGTCTGAAGGAATAATATATTTCTTAAAATAAAGGGTTGTCTATCCCTAGGGATGTACTTAAAAATCTTTCCTATCCGTTCCCGTCTTCGTTATGGAAATCTATGGGGAAAACCCATATCAAACGGCAACTTCTTTTGAGTATGACGGAAGCTTATATGAACAAAACTAGTCCATAGTGTTCTCTTGCAGAGAACATGGTGTATATCTTCTTTACATACAACGTCCAACAGAATAAACGTAATACCTCTTTAAGGGTCATTGTACTCATCATTATGAACAACTTTTACTACGGGAGCAACCCCGAAATCGATGTATGAGGTGTACAATAAAGTATATAATAACATTGTTATTCCAGTATTGTTTTCTAAGACTTATTATTCCATTGTACCAATTTGAATTTTGAATAAAGATTATTTTTTATTTGTTTAATCACAGCGTGCAAAACCCGTCACGGACTGAATTAAAACGTCCCAGATTTGACACTGTGATTAAGCACAGGTGTTTCAACCCGAACATGTTTCGATAATGGAAAAAGTCGATACATCAATTTATTTGCCGATGCTGAAGTTAATAAATGAGGAAGGTACGTAAATACCTCTGTGGTAGGGATGGAAAAGGAACCGCAAATCGTTTTACTTTTTAAATCCACATGATGACTTATTTATATCGCTTTGGCTGCTTGAGAGAGTGAGGCATCGGTTCAAGAACAGGTTTGAAGCTTTAATGGAGTGGCAAGGCAATGGATAACTGTGGAGTTAAAAATTAAATAATTATAAGATTGCCTTTTAGAAAACCAACTATTTTTAATTTGTCAAAATCAAAGTCGCACTTTTGAACGTCATCATTTATAGTTCAGTAAAATAATAATATTACTTTAATAAAGTGACTCTACTGTCCATTCGGAAAGGTAGATTCTTATGGAGAAGAACGGACAAGAAACTCCATAGTTACTCTTTTCAAATAATGATTTTACAAAATCTGGTATACAAAGATTAATTTAATATTATGTGAGGACGATGCACCCAGAGTATGCTACTTATAAGAACAAAGTATTACCATCAGAGGTAAACTTATTCATTTTCTAAAAAAATTTTGGTAAATGGTACTCACATATTTACAGATAATTTATTTGTTAAACAGAATCCGAACGCAGAACTGTCAGAATGTTTTTTTTTTTAATTATTAATCTGCTTTGAATATCCATTTTATACTAACTAACTATATTTTTATTAGTTATTTTCGTAAAACTTGCAGGCAAATGACATAGCACAAAAACACAAGCATAGAAAACATTGTTACCTATCTAGTTTATTGTGGATTTTCATATTCCATCCCCATGTAATATGAATAAATACATAACAACTCACTTATATAACATATTCCTGCCTATATTTTTTGAATAAGTAATAACTTCAAAGCCAGGGAGTGTGAATTCGGCACACGTTACCTTCTTAATGGAATACGCCTCGCACATAATTCAATCAGTTGACACCGAATGTGGCTTTGTGTACTACCAACATTACAGGAAAAATATGTTTATTTCTTGACGTGGTATCTTTGATCCGAGTTTATTAAAGTTGTTTATGGTATAAGGTTTATTACTTAGTAGTGTGTTTATGGATTACTCTTTTAGCTCATTTAGCTCGTGGCTAAATAATAACAGCCGTACGGGTTGATCTTCAAGGTTAAGCAACGCTTGCCGAGGTTGGTTTGTGGATGGGTGACCATCTTAACATACCGAGACTCCTCCTCGCCTCGGAAAGCACGTTAAGCCGTAGGTTTTGGTTGTCATTTGTAAATCTTTGGCAGTCGTTACGGATAGTCAGAAGCCAGTTAATCAGACACCAGTCTTGCAAAGGAGTCCGCGTTACCTAGTTAATGGATTGTGTAGGTCTGGTAGGCAGCCGCTCCACGTAAAATACTGGTATTCAGCTGAATCCGGTTTGACTGGAAGCCGACCCCAATATAGTTGGGAAAAGGCTAGGCAGATGATGAGTCTGTTTATGGATTAATAGGGTCATCCTGTAAAGTTTACTGTGGGACAACACAATAAACCTTTCACATGCAGGAGCAATCACAGCACAACTTTGCCTACTGTAGCAATACTAAAACTGTGTCTTTGAATCAGTGTATATCTATGTATATATATAAAAATCAATTGCTGTTCGTTAGTCTCGCTGAAACTCGAGAACGGCTTGACCGATTTGGCTAATTCTTTTTTTGTTTTGGTCGCCAGATTACAGGGAAGGTTTTAAAACAAAAAAAAGGGAAGTAGGGTAGGTATGTAGGGTGGTATGTAGGGTAGGTAGATTAGGATAGGTATGTACGGTAGGTAGAGTAGGGTAGGTAACGGTTGACGGTTGTTGGTGAAGGGAGCGAAGCCGCGGGTACAGCTTGTTAGACAATATAGTTGACTAACCACAGGTCCAGCACAAACTGTCGCGGACTGTTGTTGTTGTTGTTTGAAAGTTTGGTTACCAACCACCGCACGCCTTCACACCTCATTATTCCCGCAGAACATTTGGCCTCAGGGCACGAACTGCAGTGGAAATCTCTTAACCGATTGCGAACCCAGGTTGTCCGCTGTAGTAACATTCTGGCCACTACAAGGAAAACTTGAATGTATTATGGAGGTATGCGGTACAGAGAGTAAAGTCACGAATACCTCCACTGGAAATGGGAGGATCCTCCGAACCCGACGTTTGTTGTGTCTGGTGAGCAACTGCCCGATTGTTGTAATTCGGACTGTTGTATATGTCCAAATCGCACGGAGAACTTTGCTTGCGCGATGCAGGATTTTGTTGTTAGTTTGTCGTAGATGGCGCTGCGGTTCTTTTTGTTGCCGTACAAATTTCGCTTCTTAGTTTTTGCCATTGATGCCGCTACAGTATCACGGTACTTTGATGTGCCAAATACTGATATACAGTATACCGACAGTCCGCCACTTCGAAGCACGCTACTTTAGCTATTGCAAAGTAGTCGAAGTACGCCACGTTAAGAGCTTGTAATGCAAAATACTTTATTATTATTAATAATAATAAAATATATAATTTATTTCTGGTAACAAAGACCCATAAAATAAATACCTTACAGACTATCATACATATTTAAAAAAAACACAAAAATATGAATACACTATTTTACACAAATTGACGGCGTTGTGTTGCGCTGCGTGGTGTCGCGGAATCGCTGATATACGACACCCTTCGGCCGAAACTCTTCCTTGAAGAAGGTCTCAATATGATGAGTCGGAACTGTGAATGGATTCCAATCCGAAGTACGCAACTTCGACAGTTACTGCCAAGTACGATATTATGATAGTTAGATATTTTGAAGATCAAAGTTATACAACTACTACAATGGTATCCAAGCTTTACCATAATCAAAACATCACTTAGCAGAAGCATCTCTCAAGGTACGAAGTGACTGTGAGGATGACTCTACATAATCCGTAATTACCCATTTATTTACCCACTTCCTTCCAACGGCCACGCTGCTGTGATATAAAACTGTCACCTAAGACTTAATTAAATACTTCTCAAGCACCCTGCTAATGAGTGCCACGTCATAGGTCAATAGCTCCTCGAAGTCGGGGAATCTTATTAACTTTGTGACTGGCAACTCTCGGCCTGGTGCGTTTTCATGGCCCAGATGAAAATGTGGGCCATTGTACGACCTTCATTTGTTACTTCTGGAGTGAGATTTCTTTTTGGCATTTATTTGAATTTGGTGTTCATTTGTGTGTGGTGCTTGGTGTCAACTTTAAGGCGTTCGTGGTGCGTATGCCAACATGCCTGTGCCACTGTATTATAATAATATTTAAAGTAGTCAATATGGTAGTCAATGTGGTAGTCAATATGGTAGTCAATATGGTAATCAAATGGTAGCCATATTTGCTAGTCAAATGGTAGTCAATTTAATAGTCAATATGGTAGTCAGTATGGTAGTCAATATGGTAGTCAATATGGTAGTCAATCTGGTAGTCAATGTGGTAGTCAATATGGTAATCAATATGGTAGTCAATATGGTAGCGAATATGCTAGTCAAATGGTAGTCAATATGGTATATGTCTATGGGCCAAAGTAGCCTGAAATGAAGAGGTTATTTATTTATTTATTATTATTTATTTGTCAGTTCTGTGGTGACACGAGCTTGTGGATAAATAATAACTACCGTAAGGGACCTATTCGAGGATAAGCAACGCTTGCCGGGGTTGGTCCAAGGATGGGGGAAATTCTTCCGTGCTGCGGAATGCACGTGAAGCCGTTGGTCTCGGTTGTTATTTGAGCATCTTTGACTGTAGTTGCGGATAGCAAGAAGCCATGAAATCTGTACAGGATTATGAAGGTCAGACAAGCCGTGCTCCATGTAAAATACTGGCATTCAGCTCCATCTGGTTAGACTAGAAGCCTACCTTAGAAGCCTTGGGGCCATTATTTGTTATTATTGTTATATTAATAAAATAATAATAATAATAATAAATAAACCATTTATTTTCAGGATACAAAGACCCATAGATAAATACTGTAACCTAAGCTTACCTTTATACATATAAAAACAATTGTGTTAGTAAATAAAACTTAATCTTAAACTATTTTAGTATAACTTAGTTGCACTAAGTCACTAGTAAGTGTACTCGTAAGTGTATTATATATTTATTTGTAAATAAATCTGGAAATAATCCATTTCGGTCCATTACAAAGGAAAATTCGAAATTATTTCGCGCTCATTCTGGTACAATAACGACAAAAGCACTTTAACTTAAAGTGTGTTATCATCACCGTAACACACATACTATAAGTACTTGAATAATTATAATGAAATTATTTATTAAGTCCTTTGTTTTCCTGTCGCATTGTTACATACTGCACTCCAGTGATTATTTAAAGTTATTTATACCAACTTAACTTATTTTGTCATGGTATATTTTAGAAATCTCTTAATCGACTGCGGAGCCACGTCGGCTGCTGTAAAAGTAATCTGGCTAAATGGGTCACTCTTCACACAACTCAAACGCACTGCCAGTGTGCGAGTCGGACTCGCATGCAAAGGGTTCTGTACGAATAATATTTTTAACACGTTACTTTAAAATCGTGGACTTCTTTCAGGTTTTGCCTGTAATTTATAGGTAAAACCTATACCCTGTATTTGTTTCAAAATTTAAGGTTTTGTAGTTTCTGAGATATTTGGGTAGGAATCGGTAAATTTCATCTGTTTTCTTTAATAACTTCGGAATGGAATATTAAAAAAATATGAATAAAATAGTTTTGAGATTCTTATACTAGGAGTCCTTTTATTTGACATATCACACGGAACAGAAAAACTTTTCTTTTTCTTTTTTTCCCAAAAAGTGTCCCCATAAAGTGGCCCCATTTTCAGTTTTTTTTTTTTATTTCTGTACGCGTCAGTGTTGGGTCACAAAAGATTCAGTCAGAGAAGATTATATGTGCACCAAATTTAATTTGCATTGGTCCAGCAGATTCGGAGAAAATCGGCTTTGACAGACGGACAGACAGACAACCGAGTGTCTCTATAGAGTTCCGATTTTCAACACCAAAGTTCGGAACCCTTAAAATTGAAAAATTGTCGTGGCGATACAACAGTATCCTTTTCTACAAAAAAAAATAATATCCTTCTCACCCGTCAGTGCCATATTAGAAACAAACGATACGCGAAACTTGTGTCTGTCATACCTACATACATATTCTCGTGGAATTATACCATATCAAGACATCAAGCTTATACGAAGCCTAAATAGAATATTTACCACATTCAAAATACCTTTATTTCTTTGTTTCAAAACAGCAAATCGGAATAAATAAAACTTGCATACACATAAATCATAAATTCAAGTAAAACATTCGCATTTGTAATGTCGGAAAAACAATTTTCATATTTTACAAGAACGCATTAGGTTGAAATTGAAAATGTGGAGTACAAGGAATTATGGAGTAGATTAGCTACGCGGTCGTAGGCTGTAGACGTTGCTACGCGAAAAGCGTAGCGCGGGTGCTACGAGCTACAAAGCGGGTGCTACGAGTGCCACGAAATCCTTCAACCTATTTTAAATTGTAATGAGTTTTTACTGACTTTCTTGTGGTTTATTATTCAATAGTGTTTTTTTCTTTGAGAGTTAAGGTTTTGTAGTATTAAATGCAAGTCAAGTCATATGATTGGCTTTTGAAATATATTAATTCGAACAATCACAGCAATTAACGCACGCGCACTTTACGATTTTCACATTAATTTCCGTTCCAGATCCTGGGCATAAATGTTTTAATTATGAAAAATCAGATAAAGCTAATGTCACCACGTTCTGACTGATGAAGTCGAAACGCACTATGTGTTAGCTTTGTCAGCAGTACAGCTTCTTCGAAATCTAGTGAATAAGTAATTATAATGACCCCGGGCGTCGGGAGTCGCAGGGTGATCCCCGGCAACCGTAGGAGCGGGCCTGCGGACGGCGAGCATTAGGTGGCTCGCTGTCCAATCACCAACAGGCCCGGGTCGATGGCACGTTGTGTTTCACGCGCGCCTCAAAGAGATGTCAGCATAAAAGACGGGGCCCGCTAGGGCCAGAGCCTGCCAGGGTTGCGGAATTTGTTCGAAAGAGTCACCGCGGCCCTGGAACGCAAAGAGCTTAAGAAGGAACACGGATGGGTTTTAGTCAGTAAGAGTCTGACACGCCGTTCCACTCCACCCAGAGCGGAAGAAGTCATTTGATGATTTCCCATCCTTAAAGTAATTATAATGTAGGACATTGTCGTCAGGCTAATTGACATCTTAGCATAATTTAGCTTTAAGTAACTTGTATCTTTAGGATTATGACATTATTATCTTAACTGTCACTCTGTCGGTCTCTCCTATTGTCGTTAACATAATTCACGCGAGTCCGACTCGCACTTGGCCAGTTTTTCTTTGTATGTAACAATCATTTCAAATCTCATAATGCTGTTGCTTCGGATTAAATACGAGTATTTTCAATTAAATTCTGGGTTATCAGTCATTTTGAACAATTAACTAGAAATATTCATCACCTTATACCTCCACCATAATCATATTAACACTTCAGCATCATGACTTACCTAATATTAAGACGATTTAATTCTAACTCAACTACCGGCACAAGCTCAGTTAGTTTAGTTGAAGAGCTAAGCAAGAATATTAGTAATAATCTTGTAGTAACTGAACTTGACTCAAATTGTTCAAGACAAGGACAATTAAGGAGCATGTTCCACAGTATCCGGATAGGTACTATGTACGTAGGTGGGTCTCCAGGGTCACGGGCGCTCAGAGTGGGGACACTGTCCGTCAACCCAGTGATCCTAGGAAAGGTGGTGGCACAGTGATCACGTGCTGCCGTGCTCAGCGAGGCGGAGACTGTACAGGGGTCCCCCTTTACAGTCTCTCCAGGGATGTGCCCTAACAGGCGAGAGGTAACGACGCCCCTTCTGTGTGCGGATGGTGATCACCGGGGTGGTTTTAGTGAGGTAAAAATCCCACACTCCCTGGTCTTTACCCTAAATGTCATGGCGCCTTTTGAAGGTTACCCCGAGAAAACAAAAACTAAAAAAAAACGGTACTATTCACGTATCTCCTTCTTCTTCTTCGAACTCTGACAATTGGAGTACTACTACTCAGGATAGCGACCTCTTAATTTGAGTTAGTGTATATCTAGCCTCTACAACTCGTTTACTTACCAGGCTAGTTAACCGAACAATCTGAAGATGGCGAAATAAGGTCCAACCAATTTTGACTATGGCGGCCAATCTCAACCGAGACTAGCCGTCGGCGCGGGACATATTATAGTGCACAAGTGTGTGCGCAAACACAGGTGCACTCCCTCTTCCATCACTCTCATATTCCGATGGGACGACAACCCGACACGACCGGAGAGAGATCTGGCGCAGGACCAACGGCTTAACTTGCCTCCCGAGGCACGGGGGTGTCACACCACCAACTTCCAAGGCTTTCAACTCCGGTAAAACCCCAATTACACTTTTTTGGCCGATCTGGGATTCGAACCCAGGACTCGACGCTCGGCAGTCGCGCTTGCGACGGCGATATCAACGGAGAAGTCAAAGTATTAGACGTATAAGCATCCAGATAATCTTGCATAAAGGTATTAAGATTTGCACACAAAACTTTTACAGCGGTGACCTCCCTGAAAAACCTTCTGAATTTTGTTTGACCAGGTAGGCTTTCAGGGAAAAAAATAATAATTAATAATTTTTGAAAATGCAATGTATTAAGGGTAGAAAGGTACGCTAATGATAAATTTTACTTCTGGCCGATAGTCATTGTAGATCAGACATTCTCAAACTGCGGTCCGTGGGCTATATGTGGCACGCCAAGTTTTTCTGTGTGGCCTTGCAGTCTAGCACATTATTGGTGCTATATTTACTGTGTCTCAGTAGCAGTTTTATTAAGAACTAAACTAAAGTATTCACCTAAACTGTACAGATCCCGACTTACTGATTCAACTCCTTGATAATATTTTGAAACTATTCAACTATCGCGTATCGATAGCGATATATTAGCTATCGATACGCGTCGCATGTAGTATAATTTATATTTTACAGTAGGTTATTTTGATCAATCATGATAATAGTAGCAGCGCCCAGTAAAAGTGGAAAAACGGCCTGAGTATGTCTGCTGTAGATTGTGGCTTACAAAATTTGCAATAATCAGTTATACTGTAAGGTCGCAAATAAACCCAAACTTGAGATATAACCGTCTTAACTTCTAAACAGTATCCTCTGGAGCGGGCAGTTCCTGGTCGGGTTCCTGACAGGCTGAGCTCCACACCGTTTGGGGCAGCACTTCAGAGTTCGAGGACAGTCGGCGTCGTTGGTGCACATCCAGGAGCCGCGGGGGTACTCTGGGTAGAGACCTAATTTCAGTAGAACGCAGGGAGATCGAGGCGACATGGATAATAACAACGGATTTCATGATTTCTGGGGAGGATGATAAAAAAAACGTTGACACCTTAAATATTAAACCATCTTTACTTCTAAGCAGATTTCTCTGTAGTGGGCAGCTCCTGGTCTGGTTTCTGACAGGCCTGGGCTCCACATCGGTTGGGGCAGCACTTCAGAGCTCGAGGACAGTCGGAGTCACTGGTGCACATGTGGGTGCACACCCAGGGGCCGCGGGGGTACTCGGGGCAGAGGCCTGGCTTCACTGGAACATTGGAAATTATGAAGTGAGTAAGATTTAAGTATTTTAAACAGACTTAAGATTCATGGGTAGTCAGAGTCTGTACAGTAAGACAGCGGTTTGCGGCAGGGCTGTTCTATACCGCCCCCGTATAAAGCGTATGAAGCTTATAGTGTAAAACTATTGGTATTAGAAGCGGTCGGGGAATTTTTGAGTAAGTGGCTGACAGAAGAAAAACTTTTTTTATTGCATTACATGCATGCATTACAATTTAAGTGAAACAGAGGCTGTTATTTGATTATGTAACTATGAATATGTAAATTGGGCAAACCAAATCGATTTAATGACTGTTAATTTTATTTTATTTTATGTGTGTACCAAGGTCTTCTTAGCTCGAGGTTTGCCAGCGAGCCATGGAAAGATGTATCCTGGAGATCCGTCTCTCGGACCGCGTCAGGAACACTACACTGCGCTTCAAAACCAGAACATTGGACGTTGCCCAGAAGGCCGCTAAGCTTAAGTGGTCAGTTGAGAAATGGGGAAAAAGAACCACCGAATTGCTCCCATTAAAAACGAAATACTCCCAAAATTTGGCTGATGATAATTAAAAATTTCCTAAATCCGATTTTCTATAGTGCTTTTTACTAGTGCATAAAGTTCTTTGTTATACATAAATAAATAAAATACTTTTCCCAACTACATTGGGGTCGGCATCCAACCAAACCGGATTCAGCTGAATACCAGTATTTTACGTGAGGCAGCTGCCTACCAGACCTCCACAACCCATAAACTCGGTAACGCGGTAGAAGTAAAAAATATACGGTGCTATAAATGAATAAGTATTACTAACCCAAGTCCACAAAGTGCCTCTGCGACATAGCATCGACGCACATGGCTCCTCCACAAGCCGTGGGACAGCACAACTGCTTCTCATTGGTGCAAGGAGTGTCAGGACCGCAGGCTGCCCCACACTGGTCCACTGGCAGGGTCGGGGGACAGGAACCGGGCACGGTGAGGCAGGAGGAAAATCCCACCAGGGATAACGCTGAAAAATACGAAGATAAACATCAAACTCGCAAGGTTTGTATTTCATTATTTTCTTAATGCAAACTAAAATTATAAAGAGGCAAATTGTTTGTTAAGAATAGAAGTGATCTAACTTAAAATACCTACTGATTTTGCTGTAAACTGACCTTAAAAAGCCTACTGTAAGTAGAACCTTTTTATTTATTTAATAATGGCGCTCCAACGACTTATTCAATAACTCATTTTTTGGGGTACTGTAACAATTGAACTTAAAACCTAGAGTGACTTTGTCACTAACAGTTGCACAGCACTTACATATATCGAGTTTTAAATAGAGTAGGATCTTAACTATGAGAAAGAAAGAGACAGCCTAGATATCGGTCAAGAGAGAGACATTAAATTTGCTCCACATTCTACTATTCAATTTATCTCATTCACTCACATCATGGACCCTGTCGGGCACAGCATAGATCAAATAGGAGAGAGGAGGAAGAACACTGGGTGTTTAATGTAATTGCTTCCATTATTAGTTAAGTAGGTAGTTAATAAGTAAAACTATTTTATTAATACATAATTAAATTTCCGGTGTTTATGTGAAAAGGTGTGAGTTTATGTACGAATGTTTCATCAGAAGTGACGTTCTAAAGTCTCCAGGAAAGAAAGTAAAGTAACAATCCTTTATTACAACTCAAATAACCAAGTTACAAAACGTTTTAAAGCACTTCGGTAAGTGCCAGATGGATAAACATAAACAATCTCACTGACAATTAAAACGTATTTATTTTCTCTTCCTAATCGTTCTCTCACTGCTGAGAATCGTGACTCCGTGATTAAAAGATACAACTCCATTGATAAGTCCATCGACTTCATTTCCATAATCATTATAAAAGCGTACCTACTGCAATAAACAATTTATAAAGATCTCAATGATGAGAATTTCATAACTTTTGATTTCAGTTCGAGTGAAATATTCGGGCCAGAGGTGCAAAGCCCCCGTATTAATATTAATGGCTTTGCTTATGAAGCTCATTGCTATTCAAGAGTGTTCAGTATAGTCCGACCGAAGGCCGAGTTTCGTCCGAAGCCAAAGACGAAGCCGAAAATGTATTTTTATTGTGTTTTATTTTGAATTCAATTATTATTTTTATTTATTGGCGAACCTAATTGCACATCCTCCTGTTTGGTTGGTTTTGTTTTTTTTTTTTTTTCCTTTTTTTTTGGTCCTGGCCACTGCGTGTTGTCTCCATCATCGTGCATTCGCGCATCAAAAGCAGTTCATTCAATTTCGGCGCTAGCTTCGGCTTCGGTTAAAACTTCAGGCCATTTTGGCCGAAGTCGATGGTTCAGTCAAACACTAATATCAAGTCAATAATCGTTCTAAGTTGAACAAAACATTGACTTACGATGGTTCGTTGTAAGTAAACGTTTTATCTGTTAGTACTTTGTTATCCAAATAGAAAGTTAAACGGAAGAGACTGAAATCTGTTTTTGTTACTTATACGGTTTATAGTTCTCGGTTAGTATGTACTTTATATTTTGGTACACTGGTTTTATTAGGAATAAGACTTCTTAAAAGAGTTGAACCACGTTGTATCAATTTTTAAATACGTTTAATTTCGTTACGAAGCATAGACTAAAAGTACTGCGTCTATCCCATCAAGCGCTACAATAAAAAATCGAATCGTGTCTAATAAATTCTAATTATACAATTATTTTTGACACAATCTTATGTCATTTGTACACAACACTGTTGCCAGAGGAGCTTGAAGCTAAATAATTACAGCCTTGCTGAGGTCGGTCCGCAGATGGGGTCCATCAATTACATGTGTTTGAGTTTCCTCCGTGACTCGGCTAAAACTACTCTACTAGGTCCTCAACTGCATCCACTTAGACTGGAAGCCGGTCCAACATGATTGAGAAAGGGCCCTAGTAATTGAATTATTTTGGACACAGTCTTATGTTTTGTTACACAGAAGATCATTGTTACTACAGAACAGACACAAACAAAGAAACCATTAAGGAATAAAAAAAACATGCGGGGCAGTCTTTGGGGACTGCCGATAGAAGTGAAAACTAAGCGAAAGCTAAAGCGTTCGGTGACGATGACGTGAGTTCCATGTTTTTTGTTCACCCAAAAGTACATATATATACACAGTATACATATAGCTCATGGAAAGCGTTCGGTGACGATGACGCGAGTTCTATGATTTTTGTTCACCCAAAAAGTACACATATATATTTACACAGTATACATATAGCTCATGGAAAGCGTTCGGTGACGATGACGCAAGTTCCATGATTTTCGTTCACCCAAAAAGTGCTTAATGCGCCTAAAGAAGTTTTCACTTCAAAAACAAAACGAAACACGTCATTACAAATACATCGTTGATTGGTTTTCTATAATACCTAGAACCACGTAGATATTACAGGCCGTTTTATTTTTCTTTAAAAAAATCACTAAAGCAACTCAAAATCTAAGTAGTTTAAAATAATAATAATGCAATTTTAAAGTAAAAACTTACCAATTAATAACACACAATAAGACATTTTGTACACACGCAGTAGACACAAACGGTTTGTAAATGTCACTTGCCGTGATTATCGTAAGCGAGTGACACAAATAATAACGTGATACACGGTCGATCCGGATGGACAACCAAACTTGAATGCGGAATAAAATCTACAGATAATATCTAAAATGCGAAAGTAATTGTACAAAGTGGTAAAGATTGTTTGTTTTTTTATTTATGTTCGGAAAACGTAATCTTTGGAAGTAATCCATACGCAAAAGTTATTTCTCAAAAAGACAGGTACGCTATCGCTTAATGCCATAGACTCCTACTTTTTACTAGTAAGCTGAAAAAATGCACGGTTTCTGTGAACGGGAGCAAAGTTGAGGGAAAAAGCTAGTTTTAACTTTGTTTTTAACTGGACGAGCATCTTTACAATAATTGCTTGTTTTTATGAACCCATTCTTTTTTAAGAGCGCGTTTACCCATTTGTTTCGCTATTTGCGGAAATTTGTTAATGGGGTGTTTAACTAACAGTGTATAAATTGGGCTCAAGTTATGCCAAAACGTGCTTCCAAAAAACTATTCAACAGACACATTAAAGAAACAAAGAGGTCTGTTGATATGTTGAGGGCCTCGGGAAACCGCTGAATGCACGAATCACACGACCGGTAGATGCGTTTTTCGGCTAAACTCATTATTATTATGATGACCAACCAATATCAGTTTTGAGGTCAGTTTTCAGGCAACATAGTCCACACAGGCAAACACACAACTACAACAAAATATTTCTTTTTAATATAATTTTACACACGCAGTAGACATAAACTAATAAATTATATTAAAAAAGTAACACCAACCCTAAACAACAACCTTAACTAACATTTGAGTTGGTTATCTTATGACTCCGTGTGTCCCGGCCGTTAATGTCACCGTGATAACTCTGAGAATCCGTAAGTAATAATGACATTATTACACAGAATACTAAGAAAATAATAAACACTTCGTTATAAATAAGGAAAACCCACGTTACACAGTAGAATACTAACGAAGTATTCATTTAAATAAATTATTCATTGAAAAATCTGTTCAAGGTTAAACAGAGTACGTATTGACACGATCGTCGATTTATATCGACATCGATCAATGATCGAGCAAGGAGTTATCGATACTGAAGAGTAGAGATATTTCTTTCCATTTAGAACAACCGACGGTTTCGTCAATTTCGACCAAATTTGCTGAGCCTAACAGTTATAAAAGAGCCATACAATCTGTTCAATGTTTTTATTTAAAAACCACTGCTTGTATATTAACATTCAAGCCAACAACATAACATTAATACCCCAAAAAAACTTCATACAAACTTTGCTCATAGATTTATGAGTGCACATAAATATGTCGACATACGTGCTCTACGTGATCATGGCATTCAGCAAATGGATCGCCTGGGGTGTACCGGTACATCGAAAAGTTAGGGTACACGAGGGCAGAGCCGCGAACAGGAACCGCGAGGCACACGCACACGGTAATCAATCAATCACACAAACAGTCAATAATCAGTCAATATATTACTTATGAGTTAATAACAGATTGAACATAGAATCTAATGTCGCAGGGAAATGAGGATATCAGGGATTTTCGACATCCACCGGGATTTCGTGAAATCCTGATATCCTCATTTCCCTGCATATATAAAAAAAAATATGTCTATATTTATTTACATTTTACGCACACAAATGTACAGAGGCAGACTTAATGCCATAGGCATTCTCTACCAGTCAACCTTTGGGTGATGCAGAGAATGGTGGTAGGTGCAATATGGTGAATAAAAAGCGATTGATATCTATACTTCTATACAAGTCTTTCTATACTCTATACTAATATTATAATTGCGAAAGTTTGGATGTTTGTAACTCAATCACGGCTGGACGGATCTTGATGAAATTTGACACAGAGGTAGATAATAGTCTGGAATAACACAAGGGTACATTTTATCCCGGGAATATGTTTCCTTGGCATAATTTTCGAAAGTCACGCGGGCGGCAGCTGTTAATGTTTGAGTCCCATGTAGGGGGCGAGCCCATTGCCATCAGCCGGGTTGATACAAGAAGGTCCAGACACAGTAAGAAATTTCAGAAGCATGTGTTATGTTGTACTAGCTTTTGCCCGCGACTTCTTACGCGCATATCCCATTTTTTTTTCATTCCCTTAGGAATTTCCCAGTCTCGTATACCCTATAGCCTTCCTCATTAATGCGGCTATCATTTACAAAAATAATTTTCCAAATCCGACTGGGAGTTTTAGAGATTAGCGCGTTCATACAAACAAACAAACTCTTCAGCTTTATTATATTAGTATTAATATAGATGATCTTATATTATATTACTGTATTTTGGACGTCAGGTAGGCAATCGATACATGTAAATACTGGACACTACGGTATATATAGAATACGACCCCAACATAATTTTGACAAAGCTAGGCAGATTAAAAATCTATTTCCTCGACATGTAAGAAAAAAAAAAAGAATAGAAAGAACAAGAGTTTATTTGCGACAAGCATGTCGCATACCAACAAATAGAATAAACAAAATTACAAAAGTTATGCTAGTTGGGAAGATATTTCATAATATGACATGTCTTACAGTCTTCCCGTATTGATCTTCATAAGTAATATCCCAGTCCTGAAGATACTCATAAGGTCGTGTTTGCATGCAGCGACCCCCAAACATGCACAACTAAGGAATGACTTCCGAAACTTTAATAACTGTAGTATGCCGAAACATATAGGTACATTCGACTCCTTTGCAAAACCTCTTCAATTAAATTCACACCTTATTTCGTGGTACAAAGGTTTAAAATTTAATGAGCATGCTCCGTCTGATTAAACTTAAGACGGGTGCACATAAATGTCCGTATCATATTGATTTTAGTTTGGTTTCTCATTTTTTTTTTTAAATTTATTACAGACATACATACAGCTATCATTACAGTCACCCAATGCGATAGTGCAGAAAATAAAATAATAATTACATTAAAAAATACATTTCATTCATTAATTCAATTAACATTTATAATATAAAAACAATACAATACAATAAATTAATCAATATAATAGAATTATTTTAATCAATCTAAATTAAACTAACTACAGTAACATAAAATGTGTAACGTGACTTTTGCGAACTCATTCAGTGAACAAGACAACACAAACTCATAGTGTTAGCTTTCCATTAAAGAATAACTGTATTGGTGTAGTTTCCAAAGTTCTCGAATCTCCTAGCTGTTTTGAATCATCTCTGTTTTGTTACGAGTAGATAAGATGTATGGAGATCCTGCCAGGGTTGCGGAATTTGTTCGAAATAGTCACCGCGGCCCTGGAACGCAAAGGGCTTTAGAAGGAACACGGATGGGTTTTAGTCAGTAAGAGTCTGTCACGCCCTTCCGCTCCACCCAGAGCGGAAGAAGTCATTTGATGATTTCCCATCCTTAAAAAAAAAAAATTCTTAACAAGTAGTATACTTAGTAGTTCTTGTAAGAAAGTTCCGGTTTCGCCAATACCATGTGAGGGATTAAAATAATGCTCCAAACTATAATAACCTACATCATCATCATATTAGCCGAAAGATGTCCACCACTGGACATAGGCCTCCCCAAAAATCAGTATCACGTAAATAACATTTGGTATTGTACATGGTAGGTGAACTCGAACATCATTATTTAAAATTTGGTTAGTTAGTAATCTTTGTATACTGTATGTGTTGCTCCCCCTGTTTCCCATAATTCTCACTGACAAACACACACACACGCACACATAATCACATTTCCATACACAACACATACATTGGTTGGCGGTTCCTATTTTTTTTTTTCGAAAATGTTTTAAACTATACTTTTAAGATCTATAATATTGCTGTTTGCAAGTGCCTAGTGTCTCGAAGCCGAAAATTGTTCAACTTGGTCTGCGTACAGAGGGTCCAGCACGATTTTTTTTGACGTATAGTAACGTAGCAGTATCGTTAACGGAATTTTAAATATAAAACTACAACCCCATAATATTTTGGTTTAAATATATGCGACATGACACAATTTGTATCATACAAAAATATGAATATAGTATCCAATTCAAATAAATAATAGGTATGTGCGAAACGAGTATTTATTGTAATTATAGTAAAATTTTTCGTAACGTTACCATACGTCAAAAACATTTTTGCTAGGCCCTCTGATCCGAAAGACTAAGCGCTTACACAGGCCGCTCTAGCGTAAATGAGCAAGCCTTTATGTATTTTCCAATCAATTGATAGCAATCAATCAATATTATATCATCATCATCTTCCAGCCCTTATCCCATGTTACTTGGGGTCGGCGCAACACGTATTTTTCTTCCATTCTGTCCTGTCAGCCGTCACGCTGTCACTAACTAACTTTTCTTTCATATCACTCCTAACACAATCCATCCATGTTTTCTTTGGCCTCCCTCTCCCTGTCCATCCATCCACATTTATATTCATAACTCTATTAGTTACGTGCATTTCATGCCTTCTTGGTTTTTTAATTGCGTTGTGTTGCGTAACAACTAACATAAGTCGACATCTAATTTACTGATCAAAGACTCCATTACATTTACTTTCACAAACCTGTATTATCCCACTGCAGATCACACCTATTTGATGTTAATACATAATTTCACCCTTCAAAGTCCTCATTAACTAAAATGTCCTAACCTCGCTCCCGAAAGATCGGTCGCATCGCACCCGACCGTGTAAATAATAAGAGTGTGAGACAGACTTTAAGCTTAGGGCATATCGCGAGCTAAACTAAGCTATCTTTTTTTTTTTTTGATCTCGGGGGGAAATCCTCATGGAAATCCTCCACCCTGGGGCGGGTGGAGGGGTCTGTCAGACTCTTACTGACTAAAACCACCCCGGTGTTCCATCTGCCACCTACGCCGGGGATCGCGGGAACGTATGCGACTTCCGCAATCCCCGGCTGAAACAAAGCTAGCTGAGCCAACTTAGCTTGGGGCGCAACGGCAACTAAAACGAGATAAATTTAGCTGTCTGAACATAAATATACATATATCCATACACAATAAGGCATTATAAGATAAAGACCACAGAATCCTACATGTTCTCACATTTTTTAAAACCTTTCTGTTGCTAAAAACACTTAAAGGAGTCAATGACAGCATAATACTTACAGGTTGTAGCATGCATGGGCTTGACTTGCATGAGAGACCGATTTCCCTTAACTCAGCTGGTACCTTCTTGTTAACTGGTTGATGCTCATCTGTTTCAGGAAGCTCGCTTAGCTTAGCAAGAAAAGAAGAGCTCGTGAGCTATGCTAAAGTTAGCTTAGCATGCAGTGTGAACTATGCTTTAGGTACAGTCGTAAAGGTTATCTTCCAATCCCGTGATATTAATACTAGGAATCGTTTCTTAGAATGTTTGGAGCCAATAAAGTCTTTATCTTCGGAAGGTCATTGGTGAAGAGTTCATTGATTTGCGTAATATTTATAAAACATTGTAGTTTTAGGAATTGATAAGTATAGTGTGATGTTTTAAAAGATGCGTCATCCATAGTAGATAAGATGGCCCCAAAAATAAACATACCTTGAATGAGGTCCAATATTAGTTTGTCACAAAACCTTCAATATTATCAATTTATCATCATCTGCGAAGCCCTAACTATGTTGGCCTTATTTTCCAGTCTAACTGGTTAAATACTAGTACATTACATGAAGCGACGGCCTTCCAAAATCCACGTATCAGGTAACACGGAGCCCTGGTAACACGAAGCCCTTTAGTTAGCTGAATTTTGGGAACCTAAATCTCGCGTAACGACTGCCACAGATCTACAAATTAATGGATGTCTGAGGTCATCGGAAACCTTGAGACAAGAGAATGCCGATGCATTCCACCAGCTTCGACAAGTCTTTAACGGTTCAAGCGGTTCGATTATGGAATGACTTGCGTGTGTCGGTAAAGCGTGCTCAATCTTTGTCCAATTTTAAACTTTGGTCAAACCACTACCTCTCTCTTTAATTGTTTTTTTTTACTAGAGTTATCTGCTTTTGTTTCATAATAATTATTGTATAATATTTAATCTATTATCTATTTATTTTATATATAAATGGTACACCTAAGACTACCTATAGTACTGCCTTTCCTTTTCTCTCTAAAATCCATCCAAAGGTTGTCTTGAAAAGATCGCTTTTAGCGATAAGGTACACCCTATGTAATGTTTCCTCATCTATATTTTCTGTAACTTATATGGTGTATATTCTATTCTTCTCACAGCCGAGACCCTCAATCTTCGATAAATAATTCGAATAATAAATATCACCAGTACCAGTCGTGCTGTGTAAATGTAACGGTTGCTAATATTGTAGTAGCGCTGTAAAAAAGTAGAACTGTTTAACTTCCGCTTACCGCAACTAGATGGCGTTAGTAAGCAGTGAATTCCAATCTCGCCACAAAAAAAAATCATATCAGTATTTTCATACGGCTTCTTAACTTCTACTCTTTATAAACCAGAATTAATTTATGTATTCTAAGACTTTATAGTTTTTAAACTGGTGCTTGCTTGGTGAGGGTGGTTTGCTGTTAAAAACTGGTAGGTGGTATTTAACCTTTAAGTATTGTTGTTTGCATGTAGATAAAAAATCCAGTAACACTGCCCGATCGTGAAATCGAACCCAGAACCTCAGTAGTAGCCTTATTTACTCACAGATATAATTTTAATTAGATATTTTTTTTAATTACAACTAAAAAAAAATCGCTTCAAAGTCGATTGCACGGTTCGTTTTACTTACGCTCTTCATAAATATTGTCTTCACAAAGCTCACTTGAACGAAATTTTTATTGCCCTAGTTCAAACTTCAAGTTATACGAAATCATTCATACTAACTAGGTCTTCGAGTTGTGGATAGATTTTTGTTTCTAACTTATGAAAATATATCTGGTTGGTTTATCTTTTATTTTTAGTGTTCCGTACCTCAAAAGGAAATACGGAACCCTTATAGGATCACTTCGTTGACCTTCTGCCCGTCTGTCCGTCTGTGTGTCAGTCTGTCACGAGTTCACGACCCTTTTTTATTATTGATAGTCTCGCGTTTAAATGGTATGTTTGAATGGTTTTACTAGGTGAATGGAGAGGTAGAAGGAGACCAAAGTAGCATTAATCATCATGAAACCTTCATCCATTGCTCCTCGTGTGAGAATGACATGAAAGAAGAGGGAGCTAAGGATGCGCTTGTATCTTTAACTCCGACGACAGCCCTCTGAGGAGAGTAGAAAAAGAACGTGCTTCGCCGACTCCAAGTTACGTGGTCCAAGGGGCTAGACATATTTTCACATAATAATATGACAGAACTTGCAACCTGCAAATTTCGGAATGCCATTGGCATAAACGTCCAATGAACCTTACAGACTGCCCACGTTGACTTACTTCGATACGATGCATCGGAACTTTAAAGAACTAAGTCACGATCAGTTTGTTGATAATTTTATTTCAATACAAACCCATTAAAACAAAGTAAGTTGCTATTTATGTGATTTAGTAAAAGAGATTTTGATGTAAACTGTCAAATGATTCTCCTTTCCCTATTAATCTAACCCTTTATCAGCATATATACTTATATTGGTTTACGGCCGGTCTCAATAACGCATCTACTTTTGACCAACTGCCAAATAAGCTACCAACTGTTGCTGAAACGTCATGTTTTTCTTTTAAACATAACGTACATATTAAGAATAGAATAGAATAAGAAACTATTATTCGATACAAGCACAACACAACAACAACAAACACGTAATGGAAAAAAATAAAAAATTATATAACATAATGATGATACAGTAAACCTGTGCTGAGCCTGCCCATACCGAAAGGGTTAGCAGCTCAGCATTTGCTGGGCGTCAGACACCCAGCGCTGGTTTTCAGTTGGCACCCCGCAGTGACACCGTATTACGTACCACAATAACGTATCTATTATTGAAACCGGCCATTAGACAGCAATTCGTGTCGAATTGATATCTAAGCCAATGACTAAGCAAAATTGCCTGATAGGTACTTCTAAAGATGCATGCACCTTTTTATTAACTTGTCTGCCATGACGTCTTCAATAAGGTTATTCTATTTTAACACAAATAAAGGCAAATAAAATACCACACATACATAAACCTATATAATTAAATAATAGACCAATCAGACAACTGGGACCACAGTCCCACTTTAAAAGCAGTCCCAGTTGCCAGACTACTCAAATAAAATACATAACTTAAATAAAACAAAATAAAATCACATGTTGATAAACTTATCATCTTTTACATCACTACTGGCTAGGTAATTGTCCAGCCATGCTTCGATGACTGGCAGGTTCTGGGCCGACCATTCAGCCTCAACCCTGATGTTTCTCATGGACTTCTCAATGATGTGTTCAGCGGAACCGAACTGGCCTTGGTGACTGACGTATAGCTGTGTCACTAGTTCTAAACCTTCTTCTGTCTTGAACTGGGATGTGGCTGAGGTGATGAGGTTGTCCCACAGGTTTGTTCGGCTTATGTACCTGTGGAATTTATGATACATATTTAAAATTTTACCGGTTATATATTTGGTGTCTCCAAATAGTATATCCGTCTTCTTTTGAGTTCGGACTACATGTAAATATAGGTAGGTCACTGATAGGACTGACTTTGCCTTAGGATTGTTAATTGAGAATCACTCTTTTTAACACGCTTTTATTAGCTTCACCTGTATGTATGTATGTATGTATGTAACCGACCCTTTTGAGCTCGATTTTGCCCTACTTTGAACGATCAGATTTAGTTCAAACTTTGCACACCTGTCAAGTATCGATGACAATGCAAGAATTCAATTAAAATATCCGATTATCCTAATTAGATTCGCCAGGATTAATTAATTAAAATTAAAAAATATTCTAACAAAGCAAAACATTATCCATAAATACACACTTTTTTTATTGTTCACAAAAACACACATATTCTATTTAACTAAACTTTAACAAAAAAAAAAATAGTTTAAAAAAACACGCTTTTATAGAAAAATCCAACTAAAAAACAGACACGCTTTTTAACATAATAATGTACATTCATTTCTTTTTTACATTATTCTTAATCAAATTTATTAAATTTTATTTTCTGTTTTTTTGATTGGATTTTTCTATAAAAGCTTGTTTTTTAGTTTTTTTATTAAGGTTCCGTACCCCGTTCCGTCTGTCTGTAAGCGGGCTGTATCTCAAGAACCGTAATAGGTAGACAGATGTTATTTATTAAAAAAAAGTTTTTGGTACTTTTTTGTTCTTATAAGAACAAATAGCATACGGAACCCTTCGTGTGAGAGTCCGACTAATTCATTGATTAAGTTGAGCGTTGCTTGTAAACTGCGTTTACTTTGTGTACATACAATATAAATAAATGAATACTTGTAGAAATGTTGATGCTCAAGAAGACGTTGAACGCATTTCGTGTAAAATGTCATGAGAACCAACAGATTAACATTTAAAAGACCCTGCCAAAAGTCAGACTTAATCAAGGCAGACCACAAGATACAACACACACTTAAACTCCAAACTTCAATAGCGGCTTCTAACTAAACAAGCTACAGAAACTTCCACACAAGTTCACTTTGTTTTGGCTGGCGCATCCTAGCTAAATTATTCAGACAGGGCTAGACACAAATGAGGAAAATTGGCGGCTGCGGCGCATAGCCATTAAGCTGGCAAGCTCTCTCTACCTGCACTCCGCAGCTTAACCCTTTGAGTGATGCTAACGCGATTACTGGGAGGCTGTGGTCATGGGGGATAGGTGGTAGCGAGGCGATGAGGCAGAGTGGGAATATAAAGTTTAAAAATATCACACATGGACATACAGACGCAAGCACATCAAGCTACAACAATCTGTCAAATTTCTTTAATAGATTTTCAACTTTATTGCTAAAGTTTTAAGTTCAAGGTTGATTGGAAAAATATGACAGTTTTGGGTGGCAATACTATCTTCAGTCCGCGGCGACGTTAATAAATTTAAATTGTTCCAAGGGAACATACTCCCGTGATGATAAGCATGTCCCGTGTGTTAAGTTTCACCCAAATCCGTTCAGCCGTTACGAAGTGAACAGGTAACAAACAAACTCACTTTCGCATTTGTGATATTAAGTAAGGATAACAGTGTAGTCATTTGGGGTCGGTCATGGAGTCCAAGTGCGCATCTTCGTTTTAAGGATTTTTATCGCCGACTGATCGACACGTTGCGTTCACAGAATGCTGGCTCGTTCTTTGCCCTAAGAAGATTGAGCTTGTTTGCGGATGACAGCGACGTGCCTCCACATCGCTGTGATTCAGAAGTCTTTCTTACTGTGCTATTTACAATATAAGGTAGGTATAGTATGTAGTTAGTTATATCTTTGAGTTACCTACATGTTATGGTCTCAAATCAATTGTAATAATTATGAGATTTTTTTAAATAATGTGGTTAATTAAAAAAAAAACAAATCATGATATCAGCCTGCTACGTACTATTTTACCTACTCAGAAAATGACAAACACAAAGTGGAAATATTCTTTTACCCTTTCAGTGTAGAGTGTAGGCATGTATTGTTGAGATGATGTCCTGTCAATTTATTACATAAAAGTCTGTCGTCTGGCTTTTAACAAAATAGGCTGTCTGCGTAACTGCTAACTCAGTACAAAGCAGCCTGCGTCACTCCCAATATTTAACAGTTCAATGAGACAAGTAAATGACAATCGTGGACCATAGTCACAGACCGTAGTAGACAGCCACAAGACCTTGTAATACCCTCAAACAATGAATTTATTCTTATAAGTCTACCTGTTGCTTTAGTAGATACTCGTATGCCCACTACTTCGTCATATTTTTTTGGTTTTTGCGGTTCTGATGTCCTTTGAAGAGGTTTTAATTTTATAACTGTCGAAACTTTATTGTACTCTTAAATAATTTACGCTTTACGTTCCAACCTCTTTTCAGTCCACCAAAATTTCTAAAAGCAAATTCATATTTGCTAGTCAAGCGTGCTCCGTCGTTGACTTCATCATCACTTTCCAGTAGGTGAAATTGTGATCAAATACGAGTCTATCTATGTATATAAAAATGAACTCCTATTTCTCCTGGTCACGCTATAACTTGAGAATGGGTTGACCGATTTGGCTAATTCTTTTTTTGTTTTGTTGGCCAGATTACAGGGAAATTTAAAAACAAAAAAAAATAGGTAAGTAGGTAGGTAGGTAGGTAGGGTAGGTAGGGTAGGAAAGTAGGGTAGGGTAGGTAGGGTAGGTACGTAGTAGGGTAGGAAAGCCACGGGCACAGCTTGTCAATGATAAAATAAAAAAAAAGACTTACTTCTCTCTCAAGACATCCCAATTGTTACAGAGGAAGTTGAACAGCGTGGTATACCCAGTCGCAGATCCCGTCAGCATACTGAATATAAGAAAAGCATCTGTCTCCGTGAAATTCGCGTGACCTTGCAGCAGCGTGATATTCAGGAGCCTGTTAATCTTCTCCTCAGACTCTGGGCATCCAGCCAAGGTCTTCAGGAGGTACGTTCTCTCACTCTGCTTTCGGGATGGGGGGAAGTTTATAACCCTCTGCAGTCCAAACTCCCACTCCTTCATTGTTCCCCATTTGAAGACGGGGCAGATGCACTGGTTTGATAAGCTGAAAGGAAAGAGGTTCAGTTATTTATTTATATACGTTTCTGTACCCGAAATAAAAAAAATACATAAAGAAAACATTAAACTAAAAAAAAACATGCAATTGGCAATGACAATTTTTCTGAGATTTTGGGGCATTGATAAAAAGTTCTAATGAAGCAGTTGATATAATAGATAGATATAATATACTTTAGTGGACACCATAAATAGGAATTGGCCCGTGCCAATTCCTAATTGTGCGTTTTGTTCCATTTGTCACCTCTAACGCGATTTTGATTATTCTGCAAGGTTGCGGCACAAGACAAGACAACTGACAGGTATCAACTGTCATACACAAGATGCCTTAGTTTGTGTGTGTTAGTGTTTTAGTCTCCTTACAACGGCAGCCCAGTCATTGTGCTCATTATTATGAACAGCATTTTTACTATGGTACCAAAACAGAAATCGCGAAAAAAAACAGCTGTGTCAGTAGATTTTTTCGAGTTATGCGCACATAAATGTATGGGGCAGTCGACTGGGCTACCGTTGTAAGATGACTAAAATGACACCTTGTATAGCTACTTCCAATTTTTTTATCAAACCCTTTCCTATTATATAATTTGAGCTATTTAAATATCAATATAAAATTACACGTATTGACGCAGAACAAACTTATCTATTTCTTAAAAATCTACTTAATACGACAGGAACAAACACTCCGCATAATAGAAGTTAATCTATTTGCAACCATGTACCTCATCTCAAACATATTGTTTGTAAGGCAGAGGCGAGTAAACTATTATGTCAAGCGTTCACAAAACATAGTCAGCAAACAATAAGATGCCAGTACAATGGAGGCAGACGCCATACTGTGCCTCACCGAACACATAGGTCCCTAACATGACGAGAATGATAAATTCTGTCAAGTCCACTGTTAAATGGACTAGACGTTCTGTATGATGTCGGGCGTTAAACAATAGCACCATCCCATCACTTCCCGTGGGTGTCGTAAGAGGCGACTAAGGGACTCATCAGAGAATGGGTAACAGCATTCTCTGTGCATTGCAACAGCTACACTGCAATCACCAACCCGCCTGCCAAGCGTGGCAATTATGGCACCCCCCCCCCCCCCCCATTAAGATGATGATGATGACTGTTAAATGTGTAAGCAGTAAGATGGATAGATAGTAATAAAACAGTTCGTGGAACACAACAGATTACAACGCCAATTATCCCGAAATATTAAGCAGAAGAGGTAATTTATGATATTTATTTTGTAAGTAACTTAAACAACACTTTTCCACGTCAATCTTTTTTTACAATTTTGAACTAGATGAGGCTGAGTTTTGGCACCGAGGGGAGCTTTGGCACTTGTCCAATGCTTCTATCTAATAGGTAGCGATCCTATTGCAATACGGCTAAATTCGTGGCTGTTAAAAAAAAAATTAAAATAAATTGGCTTTCTAGAATCAAACACAGGTCCAAAATCAAAACCAGCAATAGCACGGCCCCTACCCATCGACCAACGAGGCAGTAATGATTTCAGAGCAACGAATAATTTAGGTCACTGCATACAATTTTATTACTTGTCTCTCACAATAAAGAGTTCAATGAATAATGTGGAAAGCCAGAGGCTTATAAAACGTAATAAACAAAATCATACGCGTCATGGATTCAAAAAGAAATCTATTTCGGTTTTCATCTCCCTTTTTGCGAATGTGGGTCGGAAGGGACCCACTTCAAATGTTCTGCGGGTCCCATGTTCAAAGTTAATTGAGTTAAATATTTGGAACCCACAAAATATACAGTGAATGGGAAAGATTCATTTGACTCTGTTCTTTACTTTTACTTTTCTTATTCACTTAATAGTTTGACCTTTTTTACTAGACTAATTTGTGTCCCACTGCTGGGCAAAAGCCTCCACTTTCTCCTTCCATACCCCTCTAGCCCGTGTGATATCCGGTCAAAGTTCAAGTTTCCCGCAAACGTGATCAGATTATTTGCGGTGACGATATTCGCCCATCTGTGCAGCCGGTCGAATCTCTTAACTTGTCAAAATGAAGGCTTGGGTGAAGTGATCACGAGGTGAGCTGTCCATCCATATAATCAAGATGGAATGACAGCTCAGTTCGTGATCACATGACATCTTGATTATATGGACTGACAGCTCATCTCGTGATCACTTCACCCAAGCCTTCACTTCGACATGTGCATTCGTGAAACGTGACCAGCTCACACCAATTTCAAATCTGACGTTATCCAGACTACCACTTAAGTAGGTACTATTTATATTCCTACAGCACTCTGAACTAACTGTGAGTTGATCTAACCAGTAATTTCCTTAACTTCTTTAGTGTAACACATTCATGCCTGAGATCCAATCCAATCCAATTTCGCAATTATTTCGCAATTTTACGAAAATATTTCGAGGAACCTCCACAGATTATATAAAAAATCTGTCTATAACATTTTTAAGCAACTCAATTAGATGGCGCGTCTGCAGGCGCCTATTTTAACACGCTTCTCGCAAAAACTTCCCCAATTAATTTTTCCAAACATTTTTATTCACATATTTTTAGAAATCCACGATGTTTTGTCTCGAGTTCTTGTTTCTGGTAGATTCTTGTTACTGTTCGGGATTCAGAACAAAAACTTTGTTATTTCTGGAAGCTAGATAAATGAGGCGCTGCTTTATTCACTGTCAACTATAGTAGGCGCCAGATAAATGTGGAATAAAGTATATTGACCTTTCCCTATAACTGTTCATAGGTACCTGAACAATTAAATATGAATCGTTTTTCATTATTAGACAATGTTAAGGATCACGAGAGATGATGATTCGGGACAGCTTTGTGTCATTAATTCCGTTTTTCAAATTAAAAATGTCAATAATTGTAGGTGGGTCAATGACCGTTATTCCACGATTATCTGGCGCCTACTATAACTTACCTATGCAACTGTATGTTTTGACACCAACTGGAAACAGCGCATAATATCTACAACTAACACAATGCTTTCATAAGGAGCACTAATACAAAGCTGAAGCGAAGTCTTTTTAGGTTAATGATATGACTAATGTGTATTTAGGGTACGATGGGACTGACATACGCATTGCGATTTTAAATGTCCCTAAATAAATCATCATCTGCTTAGCCTTTTCCCAATTATATTGAGGTCGGCTTCCAGTCAAACCGGATTCAGCTGAATACCAGTATTTTACGTGGAGCGGCTGCCTACCATACCTCCACAACCCATTAACTGGGTAACACGGTCCTCATTGGTAAGACTGGTGTCAGATTTTCTGGCTTCTGACTATCCGTAACGACTGCCAAAGATATACAAATGACAGCCGGGACCAACGGCTTAACGTGCTTTCCGAGGCACGGAGGAGTCTCGGTATCTTAAGATGGTCACCCATCCACAGACCAACTTCGGCAAGCGTTGCTTAACCTTGAAGATCGACCCGTGCGGCTGTTATTATTTAACTACTAGCTCCTTGTTGCTTTATTTATTGTCCCTAAATAAATAAAGAAAAAACAAGGTGAAGTAAAAAAAAATCTTTCAAATAAAAATCTTAAACTCCTAAACCACTGCGTCTAGCTAGAAGCATGAAATTTTGCACATGAGTTTTTTGGACGCAGAAAGTGAGCACACAGAAAGGATTATTAAAAAAATTCATCCCCTAAAAGAGTCAAATCTAATTTTGTTTAGGAACTCCGTAATTTTTTGTCGATATCCCCAATGAGCAAACGGCTTGTTCATCCACTGACTTCTTACTAATGAAATAAAAAACACTTACGGATTTCCTTCATCAGGGTTCTTAGCCTGCATCCATTTGCTGAACTGGTCCTGTGCGTCCCTGATGCAGGGCTTGTACCCAGCCTGGCAGAGGAATGTCTTAGTCAAGGACCTCAGGTTCTTGCGCCAAGGTTCCTCGTCTTCCTTCTCATCTTTAGCTAACTCCTCGTATAGAGGACTAAGAAGTACTCTGACGTAGGCCTGAAAAAGATTCGAAGCTAGAAACTAATACGGAATATCAAAGTTTCACCGAATAGTATGATAAGAAGCAAGCCTTTCTACCATTACCGGCACACTGAAGTACAAATAAACAGACTTATCAATATAATAAGTTCTATAATAATATTCATCTTAATAGTTTACACATTTTACAAATAATGAAAAATAGTCGTCGAGAGCCTTAAAATTGATAACGTTATACCGATGGATTGCATTCAACGGCTGACGTAGACAGGTATCTATTCGACCCTAACACTCCAGTTTGCTACCGAGAACATCCTACTGGAAGACACGTTTTAGTAAGAAATTATTTAAATAAATGTTCCAACCAGTAACTAATTACCTGGAACTTCCCATGCAGACACTGACAGATATGTCTGCCAAGATGATCGATCATAGTAAAGACAGGATCCCAAACCAGATGATGCCTCTCATTCTTTAAGAACAGGGTCATATTGAAGGCGGTGACGAAGGACAGTTCTCCAGCATATGCCAGGTTCCATGCATCATGGAGTAGCTTCGCCCTGGTCAGCTCTGGTATCATCATCCTCTTGTCGCTTTGTAGGAAGGTTGAGAGGAGGTTCCAGTTGTCTTGGTCGTAGTTGACTGGGTATGGTGCTAAAACAATTTAATGTTGGAATTATTGTTGGTGATCTCTTGTTCTTAGTCTCTCGTTTGCGTGGTTATGATACTGGCCAGGGATATGGCCATTTTTTAAACAATGTATTGTCATTTGGCATATTACGTTTAAAATCTGCCGCCAAGAAGCTTTTCAGTTTGAAGGGTTAAGTTGAAATAATACTTTTAAAATCTATATATAAAATTGCTGTTCGTTAGTCTCGCTAAAACTCGAAAACGGCTTGACCCATTTGGCTAATTCTTTTTTTGTTTTGGTCACCAGATTACAGGAAAGGTTAAAAAAAGGGAAGTTGGGTAGGTATGTAGGGTAGGTAGAGTAGGGTAGGTATGTAGGGTAGGTATGTAGGGTAGGTATGTAGGGTAGGTATGTAGGGTAGGTATGTAGGGTAGGTATGTAGGGTAGGTATGTAGGGTAGGTATGTAGGGTAGGTATGTAGGGTAGGTATGTAGGGTAGGTATGTAGGGTAGGTATGTAGGGTAGGTATGTAGGGTAGGTATGTAGGGTAGGTATGTAGGGTAGGTATGTAGGGTAGGTATGTAGGGTAGGTATGTAGGGTAGGTATGTAGGGTAGGTATGTAGGGTAAGTATGTAGGGTAGGTATGTACGGTAGGTAAGTAGGGTAGGTAACGGTTGAGGGTTGTTGGTGAAGGGAGCGAAGCCGCGGGTACTGCTTGTATAATATAATTATACTGATAATATAAAAGCGACGTTGGAGCACGTTATCCTCGAAGTAACCACACTTCAATTAAAGACCCCTAGGTTGTGGCTATCAGGATCACAGACTCCGGCAGGGAACTCCACTTATTAACGGAACGCAAATGGAATGTAAGTATTCTCAAAATATTGTACATGGGACATTAATGCCTTAAGAAGGCAAAATTAATGCTCATAGTGACCATTAACCAGCTCGCATTCAAGTTATATTACATTGCGGGCTACCGAGGTACAATGTGATCAATCGCTCGATCGTGCCTTGCAATGTAATTAAACATGCATACGAGCTGCTTGCAGGTGGAAACACGGCCTAAGATATTGCAATCAATGCCGTTTCCAGTTGCTGTCGGTGCGTCTTTCCAAGCTCTGTGCCCCAAACTCACTTTAATATATTTCTCTCAGAGACTTTGTCCAAAAAGGAATAGAGAAATGGCCTCCCGGAAGGTGCCAGAATGGACACCAGACAGAATAGACCGGCTGGTGTCCATTCTGGCACCTTCCGGGTCGGTCTATTCTGTCGACATCTCACCGTGTACACTTAGGCTAAGTAAACGACAAGTGAGCTGTCATTCTATCATGTTTGTATGGTTTGGCAGCTCACTTATCGTTCACTTTGCCTAAGTATTCACTTCGACATGTTTACAGAATCGCACTGATGCTCATTTAACACCTAGCGAAATATTAAAAAAGGTTTCGTTTTATCATTGAGACAAACTTTTATTGGAAAGTAATGGAACTATAAACATTAATTCATTTTAAAAATCACATGGGACCCGTTTAAAAGTTGAAAACAACTGTAATGGGTTAAGTTTATAATTCCCCGAACGTTAAAATAAAGTTATAGGTAATGTTAAAAAGTTCCTACAGGTCATAAATAATAATAAATGGTAATATGAAATAGTCCACAAAATATCTCATATCAGTTAGTGCAGAGTTTCATCGCTTTTGTCTGGCAGATAATTCGTTTGCTTTCTCTTGCATTTATAAATTTGTCCAGTAAATAGTTACCCGGAAATTACTAAACAGTCTTTGTGCAACATTCAAAATCTCAAACAGATTAAATCTTAAAACAGAACCTTCCATCCGAATCATAATATCCTACAACATTCAAAACGCATTGGGCCGTCTTCATTGAGCCAAGGTGCAATTAAGTCCATCCCATTAAAGTCAAGATTACGATACAAAGATATGCTAATATTAAGGCCACTTCTCTATTCCTTTTTGGACAAAGTCTCTGAGAGAAATATATTAAAGTGAGTTTGAGGCACAGAGCTTGGAAAGACGCACCGGCATCAACTAGAAACGGCATTGATTGTAATATCTTAGGCCGTGTTTCCACCTGCAAGCAGCTCGCATGCAAGTTTAATTACATTGTGGGGCACGATCGAGCGATTGATCACATTTTACCTCGGTAGCCCGCAATGTAATACAACTTGAATGCGAGCTGGTTGCCGGTGGAAACGTAGCCAAAACCGCGGAATTGCACTGAGCACAAATTTTGGCTATCATAGTCATAGTCAGAATCGTCACTTGTCATCAGTTTCTGTGAGTTAAAGTTATTGCAAGTTTTGCAATGACGTCTCTAGCGGGGAGGTTTATCTTATTTGTGATGTTTTTCAGACTGGCCAGATGCGTAAGGGTGTTACCAACACCAATCCATCGATCGTCGATCGATGGTAGAATGAATTAGTCGATGTCTATCGATAGTTACTACTACACCAATCGATTGATCGTCGATCGATGGAAGAATGAATTAGTCGACGTCTATCGATAGTTACTACTACACCAATCGATTGATCGTCGATCGATGGTAGAATGAATTAGTCGACATCTATCGATAGTTACTACTACTCCAATCGATTGATCGTCGAGCGATGGTAGAATGAATTAGTCGACGTCTACCGATAGTTACTACTACACCAATCGATTGATCGTCGATCGATGGTAGAAAGAATAAATCGACGTCGATCGATAGTTAGCTTCTTTCTTCAATCACCCAAAACTGCCGCACCAATCGATCTACGTCGATCGTTGGGATCGTTCGGCGGTCGAAGCACAGAAGCACAGATGTACAGGACGAATAAGTGCAGCATTGACACGTCACAGTAGCGGGGCAGATTTATGAACGCAAACAAAGCAAAAGGAAAACCTATGGACGGATCGTAGCAGTTCCAGTGTTTATGGCGTATGTGTGTCTCTAGCAAAGGCTGCTGAAGCGTTTCAGTGCTCTATGGTTTGAAGACTGGAGTTTCTGTCCTCTACAATTCTGTTTCATTATTAAATGGAGGATGTTTGGCATTGTATTCGGACGATGCTTTGATATTTCTGACTGTAGGCACACTAGGCACTTGAAATGGGTTTCCATAAGGATTCTGGTAAACGTTCTTTAGCATTTTTCATTTACATTCTATTGTATTTTGCGGCTATTTTAAAAAATAGCATTGTGTTGTGTGAAATGTTATTTTACAAAATGGGTTTTGTTTAATTTGACTAGTGGCCCACTTGAGTCGACCATCTCCCACTTAATTCACTTCATAAACTCTCTACTTTATTTATGTTTTCCGACAGTGAACACAAAAGCTTAATCCAGTGTAGCTAGAAACAGAAAATTTGAACAAGATTTCTTTATATATATCCTTCGCATTGATATCGATATCTAATTTCAAAAAAACAAAATAACTCAGCTCAATTAAGTCAACGTCACTCAACTACATATAGACATGTATACAGCCGTCCCGGGTACCTTTGGTGGAAATCTACTGCATTATTGTACCGTCAACTTTATCTTAATATAAAAAGCTATCGTTAACTCCCACTTACCAATCTCCTCAGGGTTGATAATCAAGAACTTGTCCTTATCCGGCACGTCGCTGATGACCAGCGCTGACTTCTCCTTCATCCAGGCAGGAGGGACGGTCTTCCCTGCCTTCAGGTTGCATTCCCTTGTCACCACTACAGGTAACCACCACGACATCGTGTCTGCTTCGGGAACGTCGTGTGGTCTTTCACGGAGGTATACTTTCTGTGGAATATTAAGAACTATGATTTTGACAAAACGATCTGCCTAAAATGAACCCGCAAGAGTTGCTTAATTTAATACGGTAGAGAATGTACCACTATTGTTAATAAATAAATGTCAAACATCGTGGGTGAAATAGCAAACCAACATGACCGAAAATTTTTAAAACATTCGCCGGTTACAGATCCCGCTCCTTTTCACATTGAACAACTTAGTCTGATTATGTTTGCTTTTATATTTTGTTATTTGTAAACCTAACAAACTTCTTTAAACGATACAAGTAACGCCATCTATCACCTAGAGGTGGAACTAGTATAGCAATGAGTAGACTACCGAGTGCACTCACAAACATCGAACAATTTCAAGTTGCTGATGTTGACTATGTGTTCTGTTATGTTCCTATTCGTATCGTATTTGAGTATTATAATGGGTTTTCTTTAAATTAATCTGTAGCCATTATTTATGAAATTATTTTTTACCTACAGGCCATTCAGTTATTTTACCTCTAACAGCAGCCCAAGCAACAACCCACAAGCAACCTTAT
Organism: Mamestra brassicae; assembly: GCA_905163435.1. Taxonomy (NCBI): domain Eukaryota; kingdom Metazoa; phylum Arthropoda; class Insecta; order Lepidoptera; family Noctuidae; genus Mamestra; species Mamestra brassicae. The sequence continues at coordinate 17,713,030 of LR990991.1, forward strand.
GACAACGAGAATAAAAACCACTGTAATTTTGACATTGATGTGAAATGAGGTGAATAAACTATGGACGCACTGTATCTGAAAATAACCTGGCAAAACCACAAAAAAATAAACAAAAGAATATCTCACCTGGTTAACAACAGCCGTATTATTGTCATAGTGTCTCAAGACATTGACGAGAGGCAGCCTGTCCTTATCTATCCAGCTCTTAGCCACGGTCTTAATATCAACCCAGTCGGGAATCTTGGAGTCTTCCTGAGCAGCCGTGTTCAGGGCATTCCAGATGTCATCGCCAGAGAAGGTTTTGAATTTGCTGTAGGACAAGATTAATTTAAGTATTCACATGTTTATCAACTACTTCATAAAAGGAGGAAGTGCATTTAGATGAGTAAGGACGTTTTAGTAGATAATATTTTCGATACAAATTTCTAACATTTTGCATATTATTATAGACATTTTCTAAAGGTTAATGATGCAGCGTGGGTTGCCCTTGAAGGGAGTGTAATAGTGAAGGTCTATTAATGAGAGAGTGAGAAGCGTAGGACGAGCCGTTGTGGCAACTCTTGGGAAATCAAATAGACGGAATGACGATGATAAATAAAACGCTATAATTACCGTGACTCCAAGAAGATCCTGAGCCCTTTCTTGAAGGTCTCCTCTCCCAGCGTGTAGTTGAACATGCGGAACAGCAGCTCGATCTTAGTGCAAGCCGTCTCCTGCTTCATGCCAGTGATGCGGGAGTGAGGGTAGCGCTTGCTGAACTCGTAGTACAAGGAGTACAGTACTGTAAGGGGCCACTTGCCTTCCATTTCGGATCCGTTGTTGATCTGTTTAGAGAACATCGACTTTCATTGATATCAAAGAACATTAATCAGTATAGTAGTAGTAGTCACTTTTTTGGTACTGCTTATTGGTGGTATATGGTATATATTTGACACTTTTTTTTTTTTAAGGATGGGAAATCATCAAATGACTTCTTCCGCTCTGGGCGGAGCAGAAGGGCGTGTCAGACTCTTACTGACTAAAACCCATCCGTGTTCCTTCTAAAGCCCTTTGCGTTCCAGGGCCGCGGTGATCTTTCGAACAAATTCCGCAACCCTGGCAGGCTCTGGCCCTAGCTGGGCCCCGTCTTTTATGCTGACATCTCTTTGAGGCGCGCATGAAACACAACGCGCCATCGACCCGGGCCTGGTGGTGATCGGACGGCGAGCCACCCAATGCTCGCCGTCCGCAGGCCCGCGCCTACGGTGGCCGGGGATCGCCCTTCGACTCCCGACGCCCGGGGCGTCTTCTCCTGTAGCGGCGGTTGGGGCGAAGGCCTTGCCTTTCCCTCGCGCGGCCCGCCTCCTCCTTGGCTAGCATTACTGCTTCGCAGAAGGAGGTGACCGCTTCCCAAGCCTCCTCGCTCCGGACCATGGATTCTACCAGGGCCGGACGCGAGAGGTTGCCGCCGCCGATCGCCTCGACGAGGACACGGCGATGCTCAGCCCAAGCAGGGCAGATCTCCACCGTATGCTCCACCGTGTCCTCCGGGCGATCCTCAGAGTGTTGACACCCGGGCGTGTCCTCCCGCTTAATCCGAAAGTATATTTGACACTGAAGTCGACTTTTTTTCGTAGCAGTGACTTTCGTAATTCATTACAATACATTTAATTTCCTTTGGTTTTTCATCAATTATTCTGGTTTCCGGGCCTATCCAGGTTCTAAGAATAATGATCATTTATTTAAAGACAACAAAGATCCATTGAGTTAGTAACAATAGCCTTAACCTATGTTAGTACTTAACTAATAACAGTGACAATGTACAGGTGACAAGTGACCTCACCAACGGGCTGACACGTCTCCCGGCGTAGAATGCTGTTGGGGCTGCCACGGAGTCTGTTTAACAGTGATGCCGCTTTCTTACGCCGTAAAGCATTAAAGCAATCGGAACGTGCCTCAGCGAACATAGATGACGCGCTACAGAACCGAGGCAGACGCAACAGCACTCTAAATGCGTTGTTATACTGGATCCGCAGAGCATTGTAGGCCTCGTTGGTTTCGTTATTTGTGGCAAAATTCAAATCAGAATCCAATGTATGGTTATCAAGGAGGTTGTCATTTTAATCTGTTCTACTAGAAAAACACGTTTATTTTAACTACCCATGGCTTCACTCGTAGCCTATAACCGTCTCTATGGTTCCATTTAGATAAATTGTTTCTTCGATGTAGGTGGATTTTATAGCTTTACAAAGAAACAAACAAACTTTTGCCTTTATAACATTATTTGGGGTTGTATTATTTATTACCTTGAAAGCTGTAGCCGCAGCAATGTACCCAACAAGGGCCTTGTTAAGATGGGCATCAGTCCACCATGCGGGCGTGGTGAGTGCCCCCAGCCACTGGTACGACAGCTCCTGCGCTAGCTGGATGTAACCGCGGCTACTGAGGTCACTCTCCCTGAAAATAAGGGGTAATAAAATACCTGCCAACCATTTTTTTATTTTTCACTTATGAACGTATGTACGTAAGTCGGGCTGGTGGTCGCAACTCCACGTCCAAGCGCGGAATTACGTACGGGTGGAGTGAATCGTTATTCGATCCACCCAGCTCCAACCCAGCAACATCGCGGTGTTACTGGCTACCGCACAGAATATACCTCAGTCATTCACATATTAATTGTGAAATGCTTTCTCTTATTACCAGATGGAATCCTACATTTTTGTACGATGGCTATGTAGAAATATTTGCATTACTATCGATTCGCTTTTAAGTGTTTTAAGAGCCAGTTAGCTGTAACTTTGATAAGCATTTGTTATAAAATTGAGGTGAAGGCTGGCAATGCAATGGCATTGAATTATGAGGCAGTTGACGATAAAAATACATGCATAATGGAGAGTTTTCTATTGTGAAGTTGTAAGTACTCAAATACAAATTGAAGTGGGTTTGAAAAACAGCGTACACAAAACCGGAAAACTTAGATGCATTGCTACCAACATTCGGTAAAGATACAAAGCCATGCTAACTTGGTACTTTAAGCATGGCTACTTTACTTAGCTGTCTATTACTCTCTGTTCAAACTTACCTGAACACAATAAGCCCCCAGTTATCAGCGGGCTTGACTCCCTGATAGTTGGGCAGGGCCACGATGTCCAACCTCTTCAGAGGTAAGGGCACCTTCCAGAACGCAGCCAACTCCGTGAATACTCGCACCACCTTCTCGTTGATGCCTGCTAGAGCTTCCAGGTACTCTGGACGACCCCACACGCGAAGTTCTAAGAACAAAATTTTGATGATTTTTTTAAATTTCTTCTTCAGCCTTTAAGAGTGCTTGAAGTTCAGGAGAATCAAAATAAAGACGCATCGAGAGATGATGATAGGATTGAGTTTAACTATAGAGGTTTTCTGAAATGACGTGTTCCAGATGGCAGCAGTAACGCAAAAGGTCAAGGCACCTGTCAAAACGCTTATATTTTCCGATATTAGATAAATTGACGTCAACGTCATGTTTACGTCCTATGTAACTTTTTCAAAGGACAAGTCCTCTCTCAAAATTCCAAAAATCCTGATTTACTGAAAATACTTTTGCGTTATAGGCAGAATAACTGCGTGTTACCTTTCAAAAGAAACATGAATCATGAGGTATATACGGGAGATTACATCGGAGTAAGTAGGCTTACCAATATCATTTCCAGAGTCATCCTTTACTTGAGTGGAGTTCCCCAACTGCTTCAAGTTTGCAATAACCAGACCAAGTGTGAAAGTGGACATCGGTGGCGTCCTCTCGAAGTGGTCGCATACCGCGTCTGGTTCATCGGGACTGTTGGAAAAAATATATACCTATAGAATAGAACAACACACACTTGTTCCTGCTTGTGTTAACATGCATATTTTATGATTGTGTAGCCTTTGTTGGCGATCTAATAAATAAATAAAATTATTGCCGTTATGGAGGCTGCAATGACAAAAGGGCACGTGGATTAAACGTTTTTCAACACACCTACTCGAGAAATACTCCTACTAGCATTGCGTGTACGAGTTAGTGTGATGAAAAGATGAGATTCTTTCAAGATAAAACAAGACTAGCAAAAGTACAGGGTTAATAAAGTTGGAATAAAACCAAATTTTCTGCCAATAAATCGCTGCAAATCTTTCCAATTCGGATTTCATGATCTGCTCATATAAATAGGACCTAGGTTTCGAAAAGAAATCAAGACAAAAAATGGTCGTCTTATCGAGGCACTATAAAACAAATCAACGTAGAGATTTGTAATAAGCAGATTTTGGACTCACGGATATTGATCGGATAGTCAGAAACCAGAATAACGGACAACAGTCTTGCCAAGTGGCATGGTGTTACCCAGATACTGGGTTTTAGAGGTCAGATAGTCACTCCAGGTAAAATACTGGTACTTAACTGCATCCGGCTGGACTGGAAGCCGACCCCAATATACTTGTGAAGTGGCTTTTATTTTTTTTTAAGGATGGTAAATAATCAAATAACTTCTTCCGCTCTAGGTGGAGCGGAACCCATTCGTATTCCTTCTAAAGCCCTTTGCGTTCCAGGGCCGCGGTGACTCTTTCGAACAAATTCCGCAACTTGAGAAGTAGCTAGGCAGGACGGATTGCAAAATTATGTAGAATAGCACTTACATGTTCTCAGTCCTGGCAACAGGCACATTGCTTAGCGCGACCATGTCCCGTGGTCGGACCACGCTGAGCTCGAATGGTGTCTTGTAGCCAGGCTCGTCGAAACACGGGAACATGCGACGAGCGTTGTTCGGACGGAGCTGAGTGGCTGCTACGATCCTGAACAGAACGAAGGATTTTGTAGTTCTAAAAGATTTAAAAACTGAAGATGTAGACAAAACTAGATTTGATAGATATAATGCTGGGTAGAAACAAAGACGCACAACCTGTAACCGTACAGGACCTGGAGGCTGCGCCCTTTAAATCATACAATACATCAGTATCATCTACTGGAACGTGAGTTGATTTGATTTTCTGGAAGTTCTAGAGCATTGGGGTAAAAAATTTGAATTTGAAGCCAAGGTTTTTTTGGATATAAGAAATATCCCTATCTACATTTTTTTTTACTTTGGAATGTCTCACGAAGTCATAAAAATGACAAGGGGCTGTCAGTCAGTTAAGAGTTGAGCAGATTAATTGCTTTAACTAACCTTTCCACTTCCTGTTCCGTAATATAGCTGGTTTTGAAAAACGCCTCAGTAGTGGTCGTCTCCAGACTTCCCTTGAAGCTGAACTTCAAGACCCCGGTGGATCCCTTGGTCACTGTCCTCTCAAGGGACAGAGTCACAATAGGCTTCTTGGGGTCCGTTGATAGTCTGTTGACGGTGATTCTCCGGGACTCCTTACTAAAAAACGTCATGCCATTTAATTTATCTTTTTTTGGGCGAATGTTGTTTCTAATGAGATCTTTGAAGGGACTTGTAATGATAAGAAAGTGTCTGCTGGTAAATATTAGCTATCAACAGTTAGTGAAGAATAGTATTTTTTTTAATACTATCTTTTGAACGACCTTGCCAGCATCAGCATCAGTCAGTTCTCTCATTTCATCTACTTTTTTGTTCAGTAAGATAAAGAAGTTGAAGAAGAAGATACAAATTAACAACATCTACTCACGTGTCTCCTGGAAAATGAGCCCTAACTTCATACTCCAAGATCTCAATTTCATGTGCGGAATGCACGGAGATCTCATTGCTATCCTCCAGCCAAGTAATGTTGATGGCCACATGACCCTTAAAGAGTCCGTCTTCGAGATAAGGTTCCAAGTCCAGGCGGTAGGCTGTAGGTTCTACTGACTTCTCAAGTCTGGTCTCCATGGATAGACCGTGAGCATTGTTGAGGTCTATGCTGCGAGCTTTGATTATATGGATCGGCTGGAGTCCCTGGAGGTTAAAGGATTCGTTTTAAAGTTTAAGATTCCTTTTTGACTGTTATATTGTTGAAGTTAATTGCAACAAAAAATCGTTGCGTGAGTTGCTAAGCTATTATGTCTGTCCCAACATTGTCGTTATCCGAGGAGTATGGTAAAGACGTGGCAGTAGCTTGTTCCACTACATCTCCCTTTTTAACCAAAAGACTCGCTGAGGAGCTGGTTGCTCTACTTCTTCTTCCTACTTAGGTGTAGTTAAAATGTACATAATGACAATCCGTTAGACCCACTTGTTCAAACTAGAGATATCATTTTATTCCGAATTTGTCACTAACCCGGGCCATTATGTATAAAGTATTTGTTATTTATCCTCGTGTTAGCAACTATAGTAGGCGCCAGATAATGATCCTTAACATTGTCTAATAATGAAAAACGATTCATATTTAATTGTTCAGGTACCTATGAACATTTATTAGGGAAAGGTCAATATACGTTATTCCACATTTATCTGGCGCCTACTATAGGTTTGTCCAAGTTGGCCTAAGAACTTAATTTTTATTACAATTTAGACATACAAAATGGTGATTCTCAGACCCCAATATGCTACTTCGGTTTGAAAGACCTCTGAAAAAAAAGACCCTGAAAGACCATGTTTGAAAGTCAAACATGACGTTTCGGCTATTGTTGGTAGCTAATTTGAGACCGGCCGTAAATCGACATGACAACGGAAAAAAAAACCCTAGATTTCATTCAATTTCAATCAATAACAAGCTATAGGTAACTGTCACTGGTGATTCGAGGTGGAGCTGAGTTGGAGGACATGACTTGGAATGAGGAGTCAGCATAATTTGAACAAATATCTTTTGATTTTGAATCTTTTCTGCAACACCCGTGAGTAAAACCAAAACACGCCACCCGTCTTGTTATCAATTTAACGCTCAATTGGAACAAACAAGGTATTTCCAATATACCAAATATGTACCTTTCTGATGATTGTATGACATCATCATTTCATAACGTGTAATTTGTCGCACCTCAAAATAATACTTGCTAAATGTATGTGTATTGTACCTACAAGGTGCAGAAAACATTTACAGGATAAAAGATCATTTATTGGTAACTTCAATTTACTTTGTTATCAGCTACAGCATGTACTTGCTGCTTAAATGCGACTTTACAAATATATTCTGTGTCAAATAATAATGGCTGAGAGATTCTATTATTTTTCTCTACTTTCCTTTATTTTTTTATGTGTCTGGTGTTACTCTACAAGTCGCACTCATGTTTTTAGAATTTAAATTCTTAACTAAACAAAAACCAGTGGCGGATTTAGTAGGCTGCGTAGGCTTCAGCCTAGAGCGGCAAAATATTATAATTAGCCTATTGTTATCCCCTTGCACGGAAAAGGTGTAATTATTCATCGCAACGCTTGCTCAAGGTGTGATCCAAAATTATCCAATAAATTCAGTCAAATATTGTACAGGACATCGCCGTAAGCACGGAGACTAAACCAAGCGGCGAAGCTAAGTGGAAGTGATGATGAGATCCTTAGAAAAAATGACATTCGATCGAAAGAAAGAAAAGAAAGAAAAATGTTTATTTGGGACTCGCACAAGACAAACAAACCAGTAAAATAAAATTAATAACTAAACAGTATAATAAAATAATTATCTGTGCGAGGTCAAAATGGTCCCTATCTCAGCTTATGCTGCGATATCTAAAAAATAAATAACGATCGGGGATAACGATAGCCAAAAAGTCCAAAATTTATGGGATTTACCGGAATCTCATGTGGTCAGTCAGGTCAGTCCTTAATATTTTGAGTTTACGACAATTAAACGTTATCACTGGTCGAATGTTACTTTGTGCAGAGCCTAAGAACATACAATGAAATGCAACCTTCTTTCTAACGACTGTTGCCATTACATCAAACCCAGATTGCGTAACGCATCATCATCATCTGCCTAGCCATTTCCCAATTATATTGGAGTCGGCTTCCAGTCAAACCGGATTCAGCTGAATACCAGTAATTCCACAACCCATTAACTGGGTAACACGGTACTCCTTGGCAAGACTGGTGTTAGATTATCTGGCTTCTGACTATCCGTAACGACTGCCAAAGATCTACAAATGACAGCCGGGACCAACGGCTTAACGTGTTTTCCGAGGCACGGAGGAGTCTCGGTATGTTAAGATGGTCACCCATCCACAGACCAATGTCGGCAAGCGTTGCTTAACCTTAAAGATCGACCCATGCGGCTGTTATTATTTACGCATAAACGCATAATGACTGTAAATTTAGTTCAGTATAACTTGAATTTAATAGACTATCTTTAGTTCAAGGTATTATAAACAAAAAGCCATCAAACAGTTCAGAAGCTAAACACTAACATCGTGTGGGCAGGTCTGGGATACCCCATTTTTGTCCAAGTCTGGCTATCCGCCAAAGTATTCCTATGTTTGTTATTGATAATGTTTTCAGAAGCTGGAAGGTGACTCTTCAGTTCCTCGCAGAGGATGTTTATATGTTTTGTAAACGAATTTTTCTTAGAGGTTAATCTGAGTGTTATGTTTAGTTTGGAATTTTTCAGTTTCAAGTTTGATATTTATCGATCTTGAAATTGAAAAATTTTGGCTGCATTAAAACAACAGTTTAGGCGCAGAAGGCCTAATTCTCAAAACGGCAACAGTGTCGCAAAAGGATTAGTTCACAAAATGGCAAATTCTCTAAAAGCCTAATTCTCCTTAGCCTGAAAGACTTCCGAAAAATATAAAATATAAATCATGAAACTGCGAACTTTGGCGAGAGAAGCTCAAATCTCCTGATTATTTCATTGAGCTCTCGGAACACCCCCCACCTGGGCACGCGCTGCCGTGGCTGACATGGAAAACTCTAAATAGACTCCACACTCAGGTCGGTCTCATTAAAGAAAGAATCTTCCTCAGGTGGGGGTTCTCGGATGGCTCCGATCTTCAGTGTTGTGTGAGGTCGCCCTGCATTCCATGGCCCTCTTGTCTTGCGCCGCAAGTCACCTGTACTTGTGAGGACCTTATGGCTGCGTCAGCGAATGGTGTTATTGTTGCTGAGTACAAGGCCAAACATTAAATTTGATCACTCTATTTGCCATCAACACGCTAAGAAGAAGATGATACTGGTATTTACATTTATTTTATTGATTAGAAGAGAGTAGAGGAATGAGAATTCGTAGACCATCTTGTTGGACTAAACAGATAAATGCTTGAACAAATCTAGGTATCAAAAGCCACAACAGCTAAATATAGCCAAGTGCGATGCGACTCGCGCGCAAAGGGTTCCGAACAATTCATCAATCAACGTTTAGTCTTGAAGACTCAGAGCAATACCTGTGAAAGATGGACACACGATTCTATAAGGGTTCCGTTTTTCCATACGGACGTTCGGAACCCTAAAAAGTCACAGTAAATCAAAACACGCAATTTCGTTTACTTGGATGATATATTTTCTAGTTTTCCCCAGCTGTTTTGATTTAAAAACCAAACTACTGAACCGATTTGATGAAATTTCTATGGGATTAATCGGAATCGTATATAATTTCACATGACAAACACATTTTTTCAAATTGATTCATAAATGACGGAGTTATGAGGTAACAAACATGAAAAAATAAATTAAAAATACAACCAAATTGAGAACGTCCTTTTTTGAAGTCAGTTAAAAAGCACTACAAAGTGTAAAAGAAATTCGTTGACAAGTTTTTCCTTTCTCCCGACAACGTCTCTACAGATCGCACCATTTCTATGAAATCGCGATATCATGCCTGTCTACGCTGGCCTCAACAAATAGTGCCAGCTCATCGTTCCACGTTTATCGGCCAGTTATGCACATACTTGCTGCAGCGCTAACAGCCGCTAATCAGACTAAATTAATGAGCGATGGTCAATGTGTGCTCTCGGCTGTTATGACATCATCACTCGTGGAAAGCCTTCACTTTAATTGAACTACGTACTCGTAATGTTGCATTTGTGTTTCTGTTTTTGTTTGCCAGAAGATTATTATCTACGTATCTGAACGAAAGTCTCGTATATTTTAGACCGATTGCGGCTACGATGTGAATGTAAGCAGCGTTGTCAAAAACACTGAACTAATTTCCCCACATTTTGGCATTGACTGTCGCTAACATGATTATATGAGAATTGAACTTCTGAGTGTCAATTCTACTCATTACAAAGCAATGTTCGCATTTGCATCGCAAAAATGTATGAAAATTTAGGTTTTCTGACAGATTGCGACTGAGATGTGAATGTGAACGTTGCTTCAAAATGAGTAGATTGGCAGTCTGATCGACTGACGATTGTGTTTACATTGGACGTTTTCTGCCAATAAGACAGAAAATTTCACTCCTTACATAAATTATGTATTTCAAAAACTTTTGGTGTGTATCGGTCACCGGAAAATTGCATACGGAGTCTTAATTAGAATTTAATTTCTCGATAGATTATGAAAAAAAATTGGTTGACTGCATAATCGGTTTACGGACGATAGTTTAACGTGACATCGTCATAACAAAACATTGATGAAATGATCGTAACGTTACAATGAGTCATCCTTTTTCGTGCGCGCAGCCGGCGTTCATCGATTTATTAGACGTTGTCACGTCAAAAAATGTTTTGAATACAATAAATCCCATTCAAATTCATTAGTTTCCAATATATCCGTGTCTTATTTAGAAAAAATTGTTTACAATTTCACGCGATATTTTACAATCTTTTTTCCGGTGACATATCCATAGGATTTCTAACATGTTACGATGGTGGACAGAGCTTGGCGGAATTAAACTCAATAAACAGACAAAGATTACAGGTAAAGTGTTTAATACAGAGGTCAGGTGAGCGCATGACCAAAACATTGATCAGATCAGAACCCATTTCTCTTCCTATAAAACCGTTCAAATATCATCTCATCAGTTTTTGAGTTTACGCAATTCAAATGCAAACGCTCCTGGGAAATACGATAATTGCCCGTCTCCGCATCTGCCTAACCTTTTCCCAACTATATAGGGGTCGGCCTCCAGTCAAACCGGATTCAGCTGAATACCAGTAATTTACGTGGAGCGGCTGCCTACCAGACCTCCACAACCCATCAACTGGGTAACACGGTACTCCTTGGCATAACAGGTGTCAGATTATCTGGCTTCCAACTATCCGTAACGACTGCCAAAGATCTACAAATGACAGCCGGGACCAACGGCTTAACGTGCTTTCCGAGGCACGGAGGAGTCTCGGTATGTTAAGATGGTCACCCATCTACAGACCAACCTCGGCAAGCGTTGCTTAACCTTGAAGATTGACCTGTGCGGCTGTTATTATTTAGCCACGAGCTCCTAATTATTGCTCGTCTGAAAAGCGTTAGTAAACTTTGTTCAAACAAACCGAGTATGTCACGTATGTCATGTGTACTTGTATGACGGCTAAGCTGTTCTAGGAAAAACTAAGCCAGACATCGTAAACCCCAATTATGTCATAAGAGTCATAATTCACTAACGCTATGGTCAATATTTACTGTGAATTTGACCAATGACATTTCATGTGAAAATGCCTACTCAGTGACGGCATAAATGAAGTTTGCCGTTGTTTGATTTTATGGAGAACCGCTGAGAATCGTTGTTTTGCTGTTTACGCATTTTGATAGAATCTATCAAAATGCGTAAACAGCAAAACAATAAATGGAGTTAAAAATAACTTTGATTTGTACTAGTGAGTGGGTCTAAAGGCTATCTGATAGCCTTTAGACCCACTCACTAGTACAAATCAAAGTTATTTTTAACTCCATTTAAGTTTTAGCCCGGGGTAATGTATGGAATATTTGTTATTTAATCTCGTGTTAGCAACGTATTCTGAGTTAAAAGGTACAAGTGGACCAATGATAAATCATATTTATTTTGTAAGTAGGTTTAACATAACACTTTTACACGTCAATCTTCTTGGGTAATTGTAAACCAGATGAGGCCGGTGTTTCCTAGCTGACTACCCTGAATGGAAAGGATATAAATGTATCGCGAACAGAACTGTAGAGATTCCCTTTTGTCAGAATCTATTTAGAGGTTTAAGAGCGTTATTTTTTTTTTAAATAAAAGTTAAGAAACCATTTTTGCGAGTGGAAATCGGAAATCCTCGTGAATGTCTTCTGACCTGAAATAGTGGGGCGGGTAGAGGTCTTTGTCACCTTAACTGTTTACCATATTCTTCAATACCCATTGTTGGGGACGCTGGAATGTTTGAACAGTTCTGCACTGACCCAAGTGACTTACAGGCAAACCCTCGTTCAACTTGAGAGACGAAACCCTTCAGGCCTTTTGGAAGACCGGTAAAACGGTTGTAACCGCTAATAGTCACAGGAACAAAATATAATTATAAATTAATTAAAAAAACTCACCATATGCTTGGTTTAAATACTGTTTAGCAGATTTCAAATTCAAATAATCTATAGAAAAGAATAAAGACCCGTTAGAAAGCATAAGTCCGATCCTGCAAGGAGTATTGCAGCCACTTTGGGATGGCTCAGCTAAATACCAAGTTGCCGCGCTTGACTCGGTGGAACGCAGAGCTAAGAGGCTCATTGGCGGCGTAAAACTGGTGGATGCCAAGCTTCACAGCTTGGCTCATCGCCGCAAGGCTACCTGCTGACCGGTCTTATATAGATTCTACTTCAGGGAGAGTGTCCAAGAACTACACGACGTCATCCCACCAGCCTCCTTATACCATCGGACATCTAGACGCACTGCAAGTTACCATCCCTACCTTATTGCTATTGCACCAATTCGCACTAAGCGTTTCCAAACATCTCTTATAATTTATAATGCACACAGCAATGGAGTGGAACTCTCTACCTGCGTCTGTGTTTCCGAACGCATACAACCCTTATCTCTTCAAAGTTAGAGTAAAGTTGAACAGGCTTCTTCTGGGTAAGCTCACTCCATCGTCATATATTATCTGTGTCACCTCAGACCTAAACTAGAGTCAAGAGCCCAGATCAAAAAAAGAATCTTCTTATCAACATTTAATCTAAGCATTTCGTTAAAAACCCCTTAACCGCAAGAGCACACTATAAATAGAATAAACTAGATGACTGATGACACAACAAAGGTAGAAGAAAAACTTAGAACTACTTACCTGGTAAAGTTTGTTTTGACGCTATAGTTAAAAAAAAAACACTATTGTTCGTTATTACTGACGCGTGAAAATACAAAAAAAAAACTTACAAAAACTACGCATAGAGTCAAGTCAACATTACAGAATTTTAAAGTATTTGGTTACATAGTCATAGTTTACTTTTAGTTCTGTATGGTGTCGGACGAAAGAACACCATGGTGCTAACCATCCCAACACTTCCCGTGGGTGTCGTAAGAGGCGACTAAGGGACTCCCCCGAGAATGGGCAGCAGAATTCTCTGTACATTGCAACAGCTACACTGCGATCGCCAACCCGCCTGCGAAGCGCGGTGATAATGACAACCTCCCCTGTGGAAGGCCTATGTCCAGCAGTGGACGTCTTTCGGCGGATAGTCACAGTTTGGAATACAGTTGAAGAGCTTGTGGCTAAATCATAACAGCCGCGCGGGTCGAACTTCGTGATTAAACTATGCTAGCCTAGGTGGGTCCGTGGATTGGGGATCGTGCGATCGATGGCCCTATATGGGGCCCCGATCTGGGCGGCTGATCTGACGGCCAGCACTATCACTGTTCTGCGGAGGCCGCAGAGGGTGATGGCCGTCAGAGTCATCAGGGGATATCGCACGATCTCCTACGAGGCGGCTTGCGCACTGGCCGGATCTCCGCCGTGGGACCTGGAGGCGAAAGTGACTACACTCGCGTCACTACACAGGTGGCGCGAGGACGCGCGGGCGCGTGGCGAGCGACTGACGCAGCGACACCTGGAGTTGCATCGGTCGCAGCTGCGCGAGGTCCTGGTGGTGGAATGGCGGGACAGGCTTTCGAGCCCTACCGCCGGCCTCATAACCATCGAGGCCATCCGGCCAGTGCTCGACCTTTGGCTCGGGAGAAGGCACGGCTCCCTGTCGTTTCGTGCGACGCAGGTCCTCCCGGGGCATGGCTGCTTCGGGAGGTTCCTGTGTCGCATAGGCAGGGAGCCGGACGCTCGATGTCACAACTTCGTCGACTGTCGGGAGGACACGGCGCGGCATACGCTGGCAGAGTGTGCCGCTTGGGAGGAGCCGCGCCGTGCCCTCATCTCTGTGGTAGGCGGTGACCTCTCGCTGCCGGCCGTAGTACATGCTATAGTCGGCGGTGAGGAGTCCTGGGACGCGGTGGTCTCCTTCTGCGAGACAGTTATCGCGCAGAAGGAGGCTGCGGAAAGGGAGAGGGAGATCACAACCGCTCTCCCTGCCCGCAGCAGGCGCATCGGGCGTCGGAGGAGGGCATACGCTGCCCTCTTCCGGCCCCCCTAACTGGGTCCAGGGGCGACGGACTTGGGGATGTCCGTCGCCCCCCACTCATACGGACCCAAGGTGCGCCCCTCTTTGACGTAGCGAGGGGAGTTAAACACCTCACTCCCCTCGCCGACGCGAGGTGGCCCGCAGAGGCGGGCCGGCACCAGCCGGGGATTGCGGAAGTCGCATACGTTCCCGCGATCCCCGGCGTAGGTGGAAGATGGAACACCGGGGAGGTTTTAGTCAGTAAGAGTCTGACAGACCCCTCCACCCGCCCCAGGGTGGAGGATTTCCATGAGGATTTCCGCCCGAGAACAAAAAAAAAAAAAAAAAAAAAAAAGGTGGGTCCGTGGATGGGTAGGTAGGAGCATGCATTACATATCCGAGTTTCCTCCTTATCTCGGAAAGGAGGGCGATCCCGACTATCGTATGAAAAACGTTAACAGGTTCGTTCTCACGCACCGGTGCGTTGAGCGTTACCCAAGTGGGAAGCCGACCACGCACCGGTGCGTGTTTGCACCAAATAAAGTTTATAGAATCAAATAAATCCGGTTTGGGACGTTGTTTTTGAATTGGCATTGTATTTGAAATTAAAAAAAAATCGTTACGTGTTTGTGGTTTTTTCGTATCTTGAACGTTTTTACGTGGCTACTATTTTTTATATTTTTAAATGTTTTTTTTTGTTGTATTTTTTAAGAAATATTTAAAAATGTAAGAAATAAGTTTTAGAAAATGAATTAACGTGGCCTTGCGGTTGAACTTGCAGCGTACTAGCGAACCTGTTAACAATCGTTACGGGTAGTCAGAAGCCAGGAAATCTGACCCCAGTCTTGCCAAGGAGTATCGTATCGCCAATTTAATGAGTTGTGGAGGTCAGATGGGCAGTCACTCCATGTGGTATTGTTCAGACGCCAACACATCAAGCTACAACAATCTGTCAAATTTCTTTAATAGATTTTCAACTTTATCGCTAGAGTATTAGGTTCAAGGTTGATTGGGAAAATTTATCAGTTTTGGGTAGCCTGATGTGCTGGTTTGAACAGTATAGCTGCATCTGGTTAAGCTGGAAGCCAAACCCCGTATAGTTGGGAAAAAGCTAGACAGATTGGTAATATGGAATGAAGACAAGAAAAAAATAATTGTACATTTCATTATGTACCACTATTATACATAAAGTTTAAATAAATAAATAAACTGTGTTCTACCTTTGCCCTTACCCTGCCTTTTTTTTTTTGGTGGGAAGTCATCAAATGACTTCTTCCACTCTGGGTGGAGCGGAAGGGCGTGTCAGACTCTTACTGACTAAAACCCATCCGTGTTCCTTCTAAAGCCCTTTGCGTTCTAGGGCCGCGGTGACTCTTTCGAACAAATTCCGCAACCCATAATGCCTTCTAACCTATGACTGTTATGCCTGTAAAAGGGTTAAATTTCTCGGTACAAAAGACTGGATATATCTCTTAATTAAAATCTCTTCAGGAAATATACAAATAATGTTCCTACATCGATCGATGTTATCAGTACTTACAACTACTATAAGTACTTGATCTACACAATGAACTACGTACAGTAAATCCGCGTCAATATCAGTTAACAAAGAGGCAACCAGGATGTGTCGTCAGTCGCCACGTACCTTGTCCGGCGGCAGAGAGTTCGCGACTCGGAGGCACAGGCACACTGCGAGGAGGACGTGGCCGAACATCGTTGTCTTTGCCTCTTCTTTCTGTCTTTGTATCTACAAAAAAAAAAATAATTAGAATACATTCTCAATTTCAAAAAAATAACAGAAGTACCTATTATAACTTAAGTATCTGAGGGATTGGCCGGAGAAGGCAACTCATAAAGTTAGCTGTGAAATTTTGTAGGAGGCCCAGCAGTGGGACCACATAAGCAAAAAAAATACATTTCAAATTCAAAGAGTTTACCAGCCCACTGTTTAAGATCCTCTTTATGATCAGAGGGGCAGCATTCGGGTACGTCCCCATTCGCATACCAGCCGCATATACATTTTATCATATTTTTGACATTGACTTGAATTTGAACGTTTTTAAAATGCAGTCCAGCAAAACCACAATAAGTAAAGCTTCTATAATGTCTACTAAATAATTGTTTGTCATCAAAGTGAGAGTTGATGTCATAAACCAGAAAACGTGACCAAGAATGAAATTTTGTGTTATATCGCATCAATTCATTCATAACAACAGCCAAATTGAAATGGCATCAGTTGATACTGAAAACAGATTTGTCTAGGAAAGCTTATTTATTGGACGTGTTGAAAGCTAGTAAATATTGTTGCTAAAATAATATAACATCACAACTGTATTTTCTCAAAGTTGAACATATAGAAACACCCACAGTACGCCAGGTTTATTTTTAAAGTGTCTTGACACCATATAGGCGAGCCTATTGCCATCAATCGAGCCACCATCCAGACTTTGGACTGCTACTGAGAAAAACTACATAGAAAATCCCAATAACATTGTATTCGACTCGGAACATAAACATAAAGGAAATAAAATATGCTATGGACATGCTTTAACTTCTATTGACTACAATATAGCACTTTACAAGCTACTAAGGGACAAAAAAAGCAAATAACACACTGCAAGGCGTCGACCGCATCATCGCTTACCATAAGGTGAGATAGTCATCAAAAGCGAGACTATAAATAATTAAAAAAATACTAATCCCTGTCTACTGATTTCTGGCAATGCAATGCTTAGAATTCACTTAAGATAAACTGACCTCCAAATCGGTATCCGCAAACTAAAATGAAAATCTACTCATAAGATAAGAAAGATCTTTTCTAAAGCTTCCAGCGTCCAGGAAACATTTTAGAGATCAGATGCAAAATTTCACAATATAACTTCCACTCTCACGCCTATTGACGGAATTAGCAAGCCAAATCACTTCTTCTATGCAATATGTTGAATTGGCCAAGCAAATTACACCTAAATAGTGACATCTACTACAAACATACATACATCACAACAGACAGACTATATGGTACATGTGGAGAGGTTCATGTGAGCCTCTCCACAGCTGGGAAAGGTTCGGACAAAATATTTTAACTTGAAGGATTGATTGCTTCTCTGCATATTTGGTTGTGCTTTATACGTGATGGAACAGCATACTGCTTAAAAGCCTTCATAATGTCCCAACTGCACGCGTAAAAGACAAACAACTATCATTTCTAACTCAAAGGAAACTACAACAAAAGAGATCCCTTCACGTGCCAGCCAAGCGTCCAGAGGACATAACAATACAAATTACTAAAGAGGTTACTGGTCCACAATAGTAACCTACTTCCAAGGACAATCACAAACCAACCCAAAAAAACAAAACCAAAACTGTCAGAAACGTCAAAACTTCCAAAGAGCACTGGCCGGAATAGCAGTCAAAAATATTAAAATTGAGATCAGGATTTGAAAAAAAAAGGATTAAACCAAAGAGTTTGTACTTACGTGTTCAGTTCAACGTGTGCAGATTGCCACTGGAGTGTCCCAAGCTTCGGTCCCCCTCAATTGCCTGCAGGATATGGCTCATTTGCACTGACGATCCAACAGTTGTGAACCTCTTACACTCTATTGCTAATGTTATTTACGCGTCATATTGTACCGACAATTTGTTTTCAATGCTCCTATCACGCTTTATTCGTGAGGATGAGTTATGGGGAAGAATGCGGGAAGGACTCCAGGACATGTTGGGTTGTAGTCATTTGGTATGTTGTAAAAACAGGTGTGACGTTGTAGATAAGAATAGACTTCATTGTTTCCCACTGGTACCTATTGTGTTAGGCGGAGTAGGGTACATACGTACAGTGAATTCCTATGTGGTTCTGCGGGTCTTTGAATCAAGAGTGAGGACTTCTATGAGAGCGTGTTCCTGTTGCTCACCATTGTATTTCATCCAAGAAAAAAGATCAATTCTGGTGCATTAGCAACCAATAATATAACACTATACAACAATATACAACTCATAGTAATAAATATTAGTTACGTTACTTATGAGGTAGTGATTCTTGGATTCATTTCATACTTAAGAAAATCAAGACCTCGAATTGGAAAGCCAGTTTGCTGAACTGATATGATAGTATCAAAGAAACAACATCAATGATGAACCACTAGTCTTTTACAACCGGTCTCAATAACGTATTTACCTTCAACCAACTGTAAAATTAGCTACCAACAATAGCTGAAATGTCATGTTTGAAAGGCGGTTAAAGGTAGAAACGTTATTAAAACCGGCTGTTAGTGATCGCTCTCGTTAATTAATTAATAATAAGTTTTTTTTTTTCTCCCACAAAGTACAATATTACATATATTAATTAAATAAGTTTTTTTTCTTTTTTTTCTCCCACAAAGTACAATATTACATATATTAATTAAATGACCATCAAAGCAGATTCAGAGGCATGCCCCGTAATATTAAACCTGTATACAAGATTGCAGCAAAGAGTTATGAATATAAATGTGGATGGATGGACAGGGAGAGGGAGGCCAAAGAAAAGATGGATGGATTGTACTAGGAGTGATATGAAAGAAAAGGGAGTTAGTGATAGCGTGACGGTTGACAGTACAGAATGGAAGAAAAAAACGTGTTGCGCCGACCCCAAGTAACATGGGATAAGGGCAGGAAGATGATGATACAAGATTGCAGCATCCTAGAGTTTCTTAAGATAGCCTAGTAAAAGAGTGACCGTTTATGTGTTTTTGAGCCCTCTATTTCCGTCTGGAACAATCTCAATCAAAAACTCCAATGAAAAGAATGGAGATGATTTAAGGATATAACAATTCTGATGACGTCACGATGATAAATCATCATTGACCGACTATGTATATAGGTTTGTTTACTATCCATTGATGGCAAGGACATAATGGCGAGCACCATTGTCAACTAATAACATGGTACTTGAGCCTAGGAAATTATAAGTTAAAGCACTGCAGTTAGTTGAGTGTTGACTGTTTATACCAGGCAGGTTTGATGTTAGCAATATATGTGTCTGTCCACCGGAGTGGTTGACCTCATCATCATTTCAGCTGAAGGTCCCTGCTAGGCGATAGGCTATCCCCAAGCATCGGCACGTCATTGGCCAGTCTTGTGCTCTACGCATCCAACGGCCACATACCTATTGCAACTACACCACCCCGAAACAATTACAAGAATACCACAATGCACTAGAACGCGTCACGGTGTCACAAACCGCAACACTGTGACGCTGCAGTGTATAAAAGGTCAAAGCGGTCACAGCTAGGAAATGACGCACCGATGAGCTGGCCAGGAGGGGATCTGGTACGATGGCTGTTGGACCCGAACCCATAGTGCCACTACCTTTCACCCGGCTGCGCACGTGGCTACAAGAACATACCCACACATAAGCAGAACGCTGGTGGGCCCCGGCACCAGGCTGCAGGCAGTCCAAGGAGACTATACCACTCCGAGACAGAAAACTTACCAAGCGCCTTCTGCGACTGGATAGGGGCAGCCTGCGAATGGTGGCGGGGACCATCACCGGACACTGCTCACTGAATAAATATTTCCTCACGATAGGTATAAAGGACAGTCCTCTGTGCAGAGCATGCATGGAGGAGCAGGAAACGGTATCGCGATATGCAGACAAACAATAGGGACACTGAATTCACTCACAGACATCCTGAACTCTTGAGGAGGACTGATCTGCTTCTGGGAGGTTGGCTGGTTGGAATGACGGCCGCCATGACTCACGCACAATGGTCCAACATCAAGAGTAAGTGCGGAAACCATACCCCAATAGATAGATAGATAGACCTATTGCATGTTCCATTAACTGTTTTAGTCTAACTGCAGAGTATATAGTTGAAAGTACGAGTTCGTACCCGACTGCAGATGACAGCAGTAGACGGCAGCGGCAAACGGCAGCGCCGTATTCCAGTTAGTTCGGAATGTTCCGTGACACACGATGACCTGACATGTTTGGGATTAGCGATCGCGATTTACTTTTGTATCTTTCGTTTGAAGAGGAAGACGACGGTGATGTCTTGTTTTTATTATAAAAGTATAGAGAGAAAACACGACAAGCCACACGTCCAACGCACATACAGTGCAGGATATTGAACCACCTGGTTTATCAATTTTTCTTACTAGAAAATGAAAAAGCTCATTTTTTTCCAAAGATTTGGGCAGCAGCAGACGACGTGTCGTCGTGGCACTGCTGATCTGCGGACACGACACGTTGTCGGACGACACGTCGCTCTACCGCAGACGACGTGTCGTCCGACGACGTGTCGCTAGCTGCGAAACGTAGGTATTTCATAGAAATACATAGAAACCAGTAGTGTCGCAACGACACGTCGTCTGCTACTGCTGTCTGCGATCGACTAAACCACCGGAGTGCCGGTGGACCAGAAGGCCGCTGCCACATCAGTCTTCAAGGGACCCATTGCAATCTGACCTGCCGGTCAATTCTATAAACATGTCGCAGTGAAGGCTTGGGTGAAGTGATCACGAGGTGAGCAGTCAATCCATATAATCAAGATGGAATTAGAGCTCACACCGTGATCACGTGACATCTTGATTGTATGGATTGACATATCACTTCACCCAAGCCTTCACTTCGATATGTTTTCAGAATCGACCGGCTGGTTAACCTGAACAAAATATTAATACCGACCCCGGAAAACGGTACTTAATTCATATTTTCGTATTTCAATTCAACGCGAGTCAATCACTCATAATGTTTTAAAATCTCAAAATGGTTCTGTAATGTACAACAAAATGAATGTTTGGTATTTGGAGAGAATAACACTGATTTGTTTTGAGAATTCATCTTAACGATTCAATACACAATTGGATCGGTAAAGTTTATTTCTTAGTAATGAGACATATATCAATATCACCACAGTTTTATGACTTTATATTGACCCAGCCTCAAATTTTTAACCGCATTCAAAAAAAGGAGGAGGTTCTCAATTCGGTTCAATTTTTTTATGTTTATTACCTCATAACTCTGTCATTTATGAACCGATTTGAAAAAATATTGTTTCATGTGAAAGGATATCCGTTGCGATCGATCCAATAGAAATTTAATCAAAATCGGTAGAGTAGTTCGGTTTTTAAATAAAAATAGCTGGAGAAAATTGAAAATATATCACCATATTAATATTCACAAGTAAACGAAATTGCGTGTTTTGCTTCCCTGTGACTTTCCAGTGGTGTTGTTAGGTGTGTGGTACCACAAAAACTAGACTAGATCAAAATAACTTTAATTTCAGAAGTCGGTGTTAATAAACGAAGAAACAAATAAAACACCGACTTCCGAAATTAAAGTTATTTTTGTACTTACAGTGTTTTTTTATTTTATTTGGAAGTTGGTTGTTTTTTTTTTTTGTAAAAAAGTTTTTATCATGATTGCTAGGTTGACGTATGAAAATCTAGTCATATGGTCGACGATTGAGCACTCTTGCTTAGAATTTACTTATTCACTCTTGACTCAAAGACTCCTAGGTTCCAAGACAGTTCAATCATTTCTACTTCGCTCTTTTGGTGGCCATGACTGTTGATTTTTGCTTTAGGATTGGTAGTGGTAGAACAATGTAACAGGCATAATCTATACTTACAAAAAAAACAATGAAATGACAAACGCTGTCAGATTGTAAAATATCACGTGAAATTGTAAACAATTTTTTCTAAATAAGACGCGGATATATTGGAAATTATTGAATTTGGGTGGGTTTTGTAGATAAATTATAATCTAATCAAGTTTTGTTACAATCTTACGGAGTCTGCATATTTTCGATGACGTACCCATTACCTAGGAACCTAGGCCCCCACCAAAGATATAATAAACAAGTGGTTTTTTTTTATATTTCTATGGCCCCCACCTACGAACTATAAAGTTGCACCAGACAAAAATAAACAAAGAATATTTTTATCACCATAAATAATAATTACTTATTCGTAAATTCTCTGTAAAGCCGTTCTTGATTGCAATTTAATTTGATGCGGTTTTAATGAACGTAAATGGCTTTACGGGTGCTAATAAAACTTAAATGGAAACGCTTAGTGGTTTCATTCTCTATGATTTATTATGGGAGTTCCATTTTTGGGAAAATTTGAGAGAATATTTTTTAAACTTTATGTACAGCAGTGGTACACGGGCGGAATTAATGCAACATAACCTAGATGGGTACGAAACAGATTGAGGGAGACTTTCCGTATAGGCTACTCCACTTCACGTCCAGGTGGCAGATGTTCCTGGGTTTTCAAGTCGATTGGTGGTAGGAAACAAAGTCTATGTTTCCTTTTAGCGACAACCTAACAGTCATTAAGTCAAGTGTGAATAGGTTACTTTTAGGCAAGCGTGCTCCATCTTCGACCTCATCATTTTTCATTTCATTCATACTCAAAGTCCCAAGGATATAACTAGGTACAATAAAGTCCACTTAACATAGCTAGAGTGACAACTGACGCATTCGTGACATATGTATGAGTAGATATCAAAGTAATTTTCTAATTAAAATCTCAACAAAACGAGTCGACTCTCGGAACAGATTCATTGTACAGTCAACAACAAAATTGCTCTAATAAATATTTTTTTGAACGGACATCTATAATTTACCCTTACCTACAATAATAAAATTGTAATGTAAATGAATTTCTACTAATAAGTTACACATAAGTTGCATAACGTTGGTATTCCTTGAAGGGATGGATAGAAGTAGTACACAAACAAATTAATGCAATATCTGGGCTGCTATTGACAAATCGTAAATAGAAAACTAAATACCATTTTGTCCCACCTGGGAATTGAAACCAAGACCCGCAGTTAGCAAGCAGTCGAGGAGAACATAAAAAGAAGCGTATATTTTACAAGAAGCGATTGCCACCACAAAAATCATTTAATTACTGATTCCACCCTTATGGTAAGCGCCTGATAAATTTGCACTAAAGTACCTTTCCCTGCTATCTCTTCGTAGGTATCCGTATGATCCGTGATAATGAAAGAAATCTATCGTGATCCTTTAAAGTTTCTAGTAATGAATTACAAGAAAATTTAAAGGATCACGAAATTTTCTAGTAATGAATTACAAGAAAATTTAAAGGATCACGATAGATTTCGTTACAGGACAGCTTTATGTCTGTCTTTCCGTTTTTTAAATTAGTAATGTCAATTAATGTAGGTGGGTCAATGACCGCTTTTGCAAATTTATTTGGCGCCTACCATAGTACAAGTATGTCAAATCAAATCAAATGATTGTAACTTATTTGTATCTTATATTTTCATTAGCGACATTTTGTAAACAAAACTCATAGATCGTTTTCTTGGCCGACCGTACCTACACATAATACCTATGTACAGTAGATACCCATGTCAGACATGTGAACTATTGTCATTGAACTTGACCTGAACAATAGTACATAATGTAATTGTTATTGCATTTCCTGGTATCTATGTATATTGTATGCGTGTCGAAAGTATTTATGAAGACAGTAGCTCGCGGTTTGATGATGACAGGATAATACTTTGTTTATAGTAAGTATACATACAAACATGTTATCAATCACCACCACCATATCAACCGAAAAACGTCCACTGCTGGACATTGGCCTCCCCCAAGGGGGGGGGGGGGGGGGGGGTTGCCATAATCACCACGCTTGGCAGACGGGTTGGCGATCGCAGTGTAGCTGTTGCAGAGAATGCTGCTGCCCATTCTCTGGTGAGTCCCTTAGTCGCCTCTTACGACACCCACGGGAAGTGATGGGATGGTGCTATTCTTTTACGTCCCACACCATAACAACTATAGCCATACAAAATCAATCTGCCTAGCCTTTTCCCAAATATATTTGGCTTCCAGTCTAACCGGAAGCAGCTGAGTACCAATATGTTACCTGGAGCGACTGCCTACCAGACCTTCCACAACCCAGTTACTGGGTAACAGGATACTCCAGGGCAAAACTGGATTTTTTGGACTACCCATAACGACTGTCAAGGATTCGGCCTAAAGTGCTTTCCAAGCACGGGCCAACTACAGAATATAAATACATAAATTTTGTCAGCCAAACAGGCGCTACTAAAAAAAAATTGCAGCAATCAAAATCAAAAGTCATTTATTCAAATAAGGCTGAGTGCCACCACTTTTTGAACGTCAAAGTTGTACATAAAGACAGTCCTCCAAAACGCCCGCCCGTCACTCTTGAAATAACGCTTGGCCCGACTTAGAAGTCGTGGCTGGCAGTCGAAGCGTCGAGCGGCGAGTGGAACCAACGAGACGGTTCCTAAATAATTAAAATTCATCTCCTTTTGCCGATGAGGAAAGAGACAGGGTCATCACCAAGGAAATCGGTAGTTCATTCAGCTAATATATTCATAGAGCATTGTTATTGTTTTATAAAAGGCGTAACATTGGCAGTAGACCAAGAATACTAAATCATCCGTGACCAATTATGTTTCAATGTTCATCCCGTATGGACCACTCGCAAGGCTTTGACAGTTCAATGAAAGGACTTTTAGGATAAACGGACGAATTCGCAAGGCTATCTTCGAGGTTAAGTAACGCTTGGCGACGTCGGCCCGTGGATGAGTGACCATTACACATAAAGACTCCTCTGTGCCTCGGAAAGCACGTTAGTCTCGGTTGTCATTTGAACATCTTAGGGCAGTCGTTACGGGTAGTGGGATGCCAGAAAATCTGATACGTCTAACCAAGGAGTATCGTGTTATCCCATTAACGGGTTGTGGAGATCAGATTGGCAGTCGTTTCATAGCTCTGGATAGCAGGAATTGGCAAAGAGAGGCCTGTGCCAGCAATAGATGAAGTCGGGATGTTTTGGTCAGCGGATAATTGCAAACTCCGTGAGATTATAAAATATCTTGAGAGATTGTAATCACTCGATAAATTGTGAAATGAACATTAGAAATACTTCTTTATGCATCAAAATTTGATAGTCTATTATCTCTCGATATTATTCCGAGAAATTGTGAACCGACATAAACTGTCGACATGTCGGCGACCAATCAGTGTACGGTTCTACAATTTATCAGATTTTTTGCCTAGCCAAGTAGCCTACAGTAGGGCACAGGGAGTTTACATCTCCCCAACACGGATAGGTTAGGTTCGAATGGTATGACGGGACCTTTTTTTTTTTTTTTTTTTCCTCCACCCTGGGGCGGGTGGAGGGGTCTGTATGGTATGACGGGACCTAGAGTAAGTAAGAAAAAGTAAGCTAAGAGTAGAGAAGCGAGCGAACTTAGCCCCCGTCATGCCATTCTGTTAAACTTAACATGAATAGCATGACGGGGGCTAAGTCTGCAGGGTTTTTAACCCTTTTTTTTTTAAGGATGGGAAATCATCAAATGACTTCTTCCGCTCTGGGTGGAGCGGAAGGTCGTGTCAGACTCTAACTGACTAAAACCCATCCGTGTTCCTTCTAAAGCCCTTTGCGTTCCAGGGCCGCGGTGATCTTTCGAACAAATTCCGATATTTTCCAATTCTGGCCCTAGCGGGCCCCTTCTTTTATGCTGACATCTCTTTGAGGCGCGCGTGAAACACAACGCGCCATCGACCCGGGCCTGGTGGTGATCGGACAGCGAGCCACCCAATGCTCGCCGTCCGCAGGCCCGCGCCTACGGTGGCCGGGGATCTCCCTGCGACTCCCGACGCCCGGGGCGTCTTCTCCTGTTAACTCCTTTAAACCCTGCAGACAGAAGTAGGAGCCCCGCTGCGCGAGGCTTCGTCATCAAGGTGAGAATGTTGAAATTGTAAATACTTAACTTTTCATTACTTATTCCATTCTTTCTCAGAATCTATTAAGCAAAACATGTTTGTTCACATTATTAACCATCTTTATACTATGTTTTTGGCAAATAAATGATATTCTATTCTATTCTATTACTTCGAGAGATTATAGACTAAAATTTGAGAGCTGCAAAAGATCTCAAACCAATCATTTTGTTAATTGTTTTCATTCAACCATGTTTATTTTTTTTTCTCATTTATGAATGGCACACAAATAAGCAGTTAAGCATCATCATCACACAAGCTGAACATAACACAATTTTATTCTTGAGCTGAGCCTTGCCAACATAATTTGCTCCCAAGGGCAGACGCGCAATTTTTATCACATTAGCCACTAAGTACTGATAACGGCTGAAATTTCATACTAACGATCACCTTTGAGGAAGCCGCATCCTTCCTTATGGAAGATTAAATTATGACTTGTTTACTTGATACATTGTTATTAGGTTTAAGTAGGATCTGAGGAGCGTCATTCTTGACTTGAAGTAGTTGATGTATCTTGCTATAGTTGCCATCGCCCACCAATATTTGTTCCACAATAAAAACATAATCATTATACTTGGCAGAAACATTACTGGCAATAAAGCAGTATAACTTCAGGTCATGATTCCTTGCAAAAAAGGAAAGTGGGGTTTTAGCCGGTGTCGGTAGGAGTCCGTCATAACCCTCCAACTCCATTCTCTTCAGACGTAAGGTACCCACATACCAAAAAAGAATGATTTACTCTATTCCCAGATTCTGGCTTACATGTATTAAAGTGAGTAACGGCCTTTTGTTATTATCATCCAGATTTCATACTTCTACAAATACATCGAGATACATTCGGGTTCAGATCGATCATCGAGGATGCTCACGCGATCTATTTTCATCTAAAACTACGCGTTGGTTTCTTTTTATTTTGGTTATGTATGCCAAACACAACAATCGATACATGGAAATCTATCGCAAAAGCTTTAAGGAAAGATTAAAAATGTGAAATATGTATTGTCCTGCTTAGAACTTTTCTTGATAAGGAAACTCAACCAACGTAATTGATGATTGTGAAGATTGTTAATGGAAAATCGCTAAAATTCAAGGTAACATTTTTATAACTTTTTTACATCCGAACCCATTCCTTTTTCAATTAGGTAGATATTGCTCGTTGGAATTTTGCTGAAGTATAAGATTATAATTGAATAAAAAGAAATGCAAACTCCTTGACTTTTAAAAATAATTCAATTATTAAAATAAAAATATGTTTCGGTAGATACCTCAACTTTTGAATCTATTAACGTACCCCTGGTTTTTTGGAACTCTTTGGGGATTGACTGACTGTTAACTCTTTTATAGCCCATATTTACGAAAGCGATGTCACATTAAAACTACAAGTTGCTAGAGGGTACTGACAGAAATATACTTAGCTAGTAGGCCTCCCCGGCTTCGCCCCAATTTTTTTTTGCATAAGGACCTTGTCCTGACAATAACAAATGCAATAAAAAAATGAAATAGCGAAATTGGTCCAGCCGTTCACTCGTGATGCCGTGACCAAGGGAAATAAGGATTCATTTTTATATACATATATCATATAAGATTGGTACAACTGCCCATTTAGCTGAAAATCCTTTATATAATCAACTTCTAGCAATCACGAATTAATCATTTTCAGCTCTGACTGCATACTATAGTATGCAGTCAGAGACAGCGTAGGTTCCACACATTGGGACCCACGCAGAAGTGTACAGTCAACGCACGTGAGTAACACACTTGAACTACCTACTAAAACCACTCCTACTGCTGCAAAATAAAGGTCCTGTTGATTTCAAAATGTTACCATTAAGGTCAGTTGACTGTACGTCTTACTGCAGGTGCGATAAACATTTATGAGGAAACGAATAATCAGAAAGTAGGTTGTGTACCTTGAGTCGGTGATCCTGATTAAACCATATAATATATGTTTTAAAAGATATGTTACTTACGACAGTATAAGGTTATTGCAAGAATGCGTAAACTGGAATGTAGCTTTACATTTTTGCAATTACCTTGATTGTATTTGGACCCGTGGTATGGACTTTATTTTCATTAAGATAATCAGCCCTGTTCACTATTTAAATCAATACCTATTCTTTTTTTTACCCTACTATGGCAGATTTTGTTTATGTACATATGTATTTTTGTTTGTATTTATTAAAATTTAAAACTGATTACTAGATTCTTTACTCAAATTATCTATAGAGAATTTCAATTTAGAATCTGCTTATTATTCACCAAGCATGAATGTGCAAATAAAATAAATAATTATGCAAAGATTACTGCACCAGAGTACTCTAAAGATATTAAAGGATGAATCAGAGCATACTGTAGATGGTGTTACTTAATCTGTGGTGCAACTCCTTACAAGAGAAAGACAGACACACCAACTGGAACATCAACCCAGAAATCCGCAAATATGAATCATACAAAACCATGCTGGCAACGGAGAATTTACCTACTCTCACAAGTTCACAACCGGTTAATAAGAATAAAAAAACCTTGCCAACATCAACGTCACAAATTGGTTTTAGTCGAAAAGTATGCGTCATCATTACACTTTCTTGGAACGATAAGGAAATAAAATGAAAAGAAATAACAACTGCGGTTTCATCTTTAATACAACCTGCGAGATTAGCAGAATAATAATTCTGCTTATCTTTGGTATTCCCCATCACAAAATACCTGTCTATGGTCCCAAAAAGTGTCAAATAAAATTAAATTTTAGGTACCTACTCTATTCTTTGAATTAGATTATGGTAAGTAGATATTTGTAACGTCTTCGACAGACAAAACTCGTTACAAGGTCAAACAGTAGCTACTTCTCACCAGTCATTGGCCAGTTAAATAGAACCCGTGAGTTAATGCATACAAGTTTATATTGATACAGCTGTGGTTTTAAACACAGGTGTGTTGGGGATCAACTTATGTTGGTCTCAGAATACGTAAATTACGCTCACGTAGAATGGTTCATATCGCCATAGATTGGAGTCGTGCACGCTCGTAGCTGTTCGGTTTATTTGAATTTCGAATTATGTTTTGTTTTTAATTTCAACAAGATTTTTGGTGTTCAGTACTTTTTTTATTGGATTTTGAAGTGACAGTGTTTTTATTTTTTTGGAATCTTCGTTTTTGGACTGGATTGTGACGGTAGGTTTTTATCCTTTATTTTATTAACAAATATATTTTTTATGACATTTTATTTATTTAATTAATTAAAAGTATCATGGAATATTGTTGTTTAGGTATACCTACGTTATTAGCGTATAATGTGTGATTATTTATTAGCAACAATGTCCTCCTTGTACTCAATGAATCAGTTACTGTGCGATCACGAAACAATAGCCAACGAACAACAGTAACAGAAGAAGTGACTGTTAAATAATTTATCGAATAAATTAATAATTTTATTATGTCATTGACTTGGTCATAACACTGTTTAAATCGAAAACATTTAGTTCTGAAAAAGTTTTTGTCAGTAACTTATACTTAGTACTAAAATCCACCGAAAAAATACCGGTAAAAAAGTGTTAAAGTTTTTACAAAAATTAGTGTATCATGTCGCAAGATAGTGAAAGTTTCGTGTAAAATTTACTGAAATGCTGAATCTCCTCTTTTTCTTAAGTCGGTTGATAAATGAAAAATTGGTCATCGCTGGTAGGTAGGTAAAGGTGGGTTTAACTTACTTATGTTCTTAGAAGACAATTCGTTCTACCCTACGTAAAGTATAATTACCTACCTATTGTTTTGTACAATTACATTATTAATATTGCAATTGAATATTGAACGCACCTATTTTTATTTATCTCAATCCTTGGATCTGTTTACCTCATGGGATGTTCCAAGAATTACCTCTTTTAATTATTTTCCTATTAAGTACATTCACTGTCTTTTGGACTTTATAACCTTATATTTTTCATCACCATACCTTTATTCTAATTTATTTGTGGTCGGTGTAATGACAGCTCCTCAATTCGGTACGTCGCTACTCATTACAGTATGATATCTATTTAAAGCAAGCGACTCGATCCTGCTTCAATTTTGGGTGCAACTTTATATCCGACGGTTTTTAAAAAAAAAATACCTAAGCCTTGTCCTGACATTACGACAATTCCAAAAAAAACCGGCTAAGTGCGAGTCGGACTCTCACAAAAAGGGTTCCGTACCATAAACCGAAAAAAAACACATTTCTTGTATTTTATTTTAAATTTAAATATAACTTTTATTATTTGTTGTTATAGCGGCACACTCTGTGAAAATTTCAACTGGCTACCTATTTCGCTTCCTGAGATATAGCTCGGTGACAGATAAAAGGACGGACTGACGGACAGCGCAGTCTTAGTAATAGGGTTCCGTTGGCCACTCTTCGGAAACGGAACCCTAAAAATCAGAATTATGTTCCGTCATACAGGTGATTTGTATTTTTTGTATGGTGATTGATATTTTTTTACACACTATCTTTTGCTCGCGACTTCGCCCACGTTAATGTACCCTATAACGCTGCCCCATCTATCTCTGTACTTCCCATAATGCATGAAAATCTGTTCGACGATATTTCTTCGGCGTAAAAGCGTAAACTAACTCACTCCCACACCTATAACATCAGTTAAGATAATATAGATACCTACACAGATAAATAAAGATTAATAAAATTTCAGTCAAAAACAAAAACCTAATACTTGAATGTACACCTTCTCAACAAAATGTCCCAAGATACAAAACATTTTCATCGAAAGATATTTTCAGCCGGTACAAAAATGAAAAGAATTTCACACATCTTCTAAATGTTCTGCATACCTACCCACATATTTAGCGGCCATCTGGTTCAATTAGCCATTCAATTAATCTATTCGTAGCGCCATGCAATCATCACTATATTTACCAAACAAACCTGTAAACGCAACATAATGTACCAGTTTTCTCGCCTGTATTGGAAAAGTATCTAGTGGGTCAACAGACGCATTTTTGAGTGTAGACCGTAGACCCATCAAACAAACTTATGGCTACTTTACACAGTGCGAGCCAGCGTGCGAGTCAGCTTGCCGAGTAGCTGCAGTGCAGTAACTCGCATCGTATGGACGTATCTTATGAGTTAATGGCACGTGCGAGTTGGCTAGTAGCACGCTTCCGAGTTACTTCAACGTTTTTTGTTTTCACTCGCCTGCCCGCCGACAGTAACTCGCACATAGCAGCAACTCGGATATCACTCGCATCGTTCGGACGCGTTCGGCAGTAGCTCGCTAGTGACAGCCAAACAATCATAAGAACTGTGATAAGTAGACAGTTGAAATTTTCACAGAGTGTGTATAATAAAAATAAAAATAAATAAAAATTAAGCGGGGCTCCCATACAAGAAAAGTGTTCTTTTCGATTTATCGTACGGAACCCTTCGTGTGAGAGTTCAACTCGCACTTGGCCGGTTTTTAAATGTTAGTCTTAATAGTAGTCTTTAAGTACTAAAATATTTTTTATTATCGCTAACAAATTTTAGTTTTGGTTCATAATTTGTATGCATTTCAGTTCTGTGACAATAAATACCTTTTCTTTCTTTCTTTACTCTGGCGGCAGAAGGAACTGGTCAATAAAAGTATGAACCCAAGTGATATTCTAAAGAAAACTTATCGTGGAAATTTAGGTGGAGTGAACATGAAGTAAGCTATAAATCCATATAACCGAGGTGGAATGACGGTCACCACCAGACCTACCTTTTCACGGCGAAATATTCACAGAATAAACTGGCAGATCAGAACCATTGGTACTGTAGGAGGTGTCTGAGAAAAAGCCAACAGGGTCGATGGGTCTGCAATAAAACGCCCGGAGGAAATTATAAATATTGACTCAAATGATATATTAATATTATCTATTATTATCGACGGTCCGACATCAATATTTTCCATACAAAGGCTGCCAAACAGCTATATGTGTTTTCTTTAGATAACTACTGAAAAACTAGCCCTAAATCAAATAAACCCCGATCAAAACAATGGACAGTTTCTTCTATTTGAAACTAATTCTAAATTCGTATGAGTGTTAAGAACCAGCCAGCACCATTTTGCTACCAACCTAAATACTGTAACGATCCCTTAAGCATGCAAACTTCACAGTACCAACCTACCCGAAAGTTATTTGGCGCCAAGTTGACTGGGCCCCTGCTGTTTATAGTAGGTAGTACGTGTTTATAACCACGTAATAACTCAGTCAGCCATAGATTTTGCGTAACATTAGGTACCAATTTATATGTCATTTTGGTCAAATTTCCGCGTTCAATGAAACATGACGTAAACTATAATGATTAGGGAAACCACACGAAGGAAAATCTCCTAATAATAATAAGGAATATCATTAAAAAAACATTATTTAATTATTTATTTACACATTACACATTGGTTAACTATGTGCCTATTGTTAATAAATAATTAAGTAACTTTTTTTTTATAAAATAGTCACATAAGTTAACGAAGAGCTCGTGGCTAAATAATAGCAGCCGCACAGGTCGATCTTTAAGGTTAAGCAACGCTTGCCGAGGTTGATCTGTGGATGAGTAATCTTAACATACCGAGACTACTCCGTGCCTCGGAAAGCACGTTAAGCCATTGGTCCCGGCTGTCATTTGTAGATCTTTGGCAGTCGTTACGGATTGACAGAAGCCAGTCAATCTGACACCAGTCTCAGATGAAAAATAAGTAGCAACAGATGCACCCTGGCTAAATCTTCAAAGTTACATCTAGTTATCCACTTCACAAGAAAAATACAACTTCCTTTTTTGTGGATACAAGATTGAAGAAGAGACCAGTACAGAAATTAAACTGCAGTTAAGTGAAGAAAATCAAGAAAACTAAAGGAAGGTCAAGGGCACAAATACAGAAGAAAACCGCCTGTGTAGGTAA
Source organism: Mamestra brassicae (assembly GCA_905163435.1). NCBI lineage: Eukaryota > Metazoa > Arthropoda > Insecta > Lepidoptera > Noctuidae > Mamestra > Mamestra brassicae. Next base: position 17,745,991 of record LR990991.1, read on the forward strand.
TACGTAACTGAAAGCTGCATGAGCATTCCGCAAACACTGGAATAAGGGAAATTAATTATCAAATAAGAAGGTTCGAAGAAAAGACTTATACAGTTGGAGCCAGAAATCAGGTGTCATCGCAAAAGCAACCCTAGACAACGCTTATGTGACGATTTAATCAACTAATTTCTACAAGGTTACCAGACGAACAGCGGCACATAAAGTGAATATTGCAGGAGCATCTCACCAACACAGGAATAAATGAAATGAGTTATCACATCAAACAGAAGAATTTCCCAGAGAAGATAGGTACGAGTATGTACACAGTGGAAGCCAGGAGACAGGCGTCAAAGCTGACGTGACGATTTAATCATCTAATTACAACAAGGCTAGTTGAAGATCAGGAACACATACCTTAAGTAGAGTAATATGCGACGCAGGTATAAGTACATGCTGCATCCCGCCAACACCTGATTAAGGGAAATTATAAGTTATTGTAGCCTCAAGTAGGTGATATCACTACTGAGCAACTATAATCTTGAAACGTGCTATGAGTAAAGGTTTAAGTGAAAAAATTGCCTGTCATACACGGCTGTTTTTCTGGGAAAATAGAGGAAGAAGTTAAAGTTGTGGCTAGAATGATGATCAATGATTATGTTAACGATGCTATTGGATAAACTTGTGATTAGTGTTTTAAAAAAAACCTACTCTGCACGCACTTGACTGAACGCTGACTCTTTTAAAAGTGCATAGTGCTTATTGTACCTAAGTGATATATATATTCTTTTTTATCGTGCTTGTTAGTGATCCTGAGTTTTCTACTACTTTTTCTGTTTTTACCCGTGAGAACCTAAAATTGGCCCTATGTCTCATATACAATTGTTATCCATCTGTTATAGCTTTTGGTTCTCCTACGATTTAATAAATAAAATAGAGCTGAAAACCAATATCACAAGGCCTGTGGATTCGTCCCCCTAGGTACTGTGACGTGGAATTGCCATCATAAATTCCTTCAAGAAAAAAATATACTTATATTAGTCTTTTCTAGCTCCGTCTTTCTATCACAACGGAATCATGATGGCAATATCACGAGATACTTAGGGGAGCAGGATACTGACCAAAACAATATTGATCTCCACTTTTTGATCTCAAGCCAACCGCGATATAATTGACTCCAAGTACGGAAAACATCATCAGTTGGGCTGCAGAGTAGAAGGCTAGAATATTTTTTCTGTACTATATTGCTCTGACAATCTGTTCAGTTATTTGAGTCCCTGTTTGAGGTCCCTCTTCCACTTCTAGGAAGGCATGCGAAGTTAACTCTCCCACACCTATTCCTTCCTGATGACGAAATTGGTCAATTTCGATGCGGGTTCTCAAACAATTTAGTGTTAGAGATTGGTTAAGACTTATTGTTTGTGGGTTTTCTGTTGGTACCAATGGGAGAATTTAAACGAAATGATTGTAATAAGGGTTCTTTTTTTTATTATTTAATATGGGTTTACTCTTGACTCTAGGTCATAGATGACAGAGACAAAGTCGACGATGGAGTGAGCTTACCCAGAAGAAGCCTGTTCACTCTAATTTTGAAGAGATTAGGGTTGTATGAGTTCGGAAACACAGACGCGGGCAGAGAGTTCCACTCCTTTGCCGTGCGTTTTTCTACCTAACAGTGTTTTTAACTTTTATTCACTCAATCAATGATCTTTGTTCTATAATTCTCGGGATTCATCTTCTTTTTGCATCCAATTTACCAAAGAAGTCTTCATTTAATTTTCTGAAATTGAATTTTGAATTTTTTTTACCAGTGTGACACCAAAAACCAAAATTCTTCAAATATCATGAATTTTCTTTCAAAGTCATTTCTAGAATGAATCGTCATTGAACCTAATTTCTCAAAACAAACTGGCCACAGTGTGGTATTGTCGCAGTGATCGTATGGACATTGGACACAGCGACACATTGGACAGTGGTTACTTTTTGATGTACAAAATAAATCGTTATTTTAGTTTAGTTAGTATTCTCGTTAACAACCATAGAAGGAGGCAACAATTGCATGGGCTGAACTCTCAAGCTTTACCTACAATATTCAAATCGGCATTTGCATGTCACTTTATTAATTAATCCGGAAAATCTGGCATTCAACTTTTTATAGAATATTTTAAATTCACTAACCCTGTTGACACCATACAATCCATTCTCAATTCCAAAAAAAAACTTTCCACCATCATGAATTCTCATGATAGAAAGTTTTTTTTTAAGATATTCTCACGAAATATAACTGGCAAGAATTATCATAAGTAATACCTAATTTTTCATAACTAACTCGCCACAGTATCGTGTTATCAGAGTGCCCGTATGCCATTGGACTTGCATTGGACACAGTGACACATTGGACACAGCCCCTCGGTATCGATCGACCGATGGCTGTTCTGCGCATTATATTGTGATGGTTGAAATCTTTGGATTCGTTGTAGTGTTGATTTCAAGGGCATGTTTTTGATAAATGATTGCGCTGGCGAACATTACCTTTCCTGAAAAAAAAAATGTTCTGGTCAGTCCCTCTTCAATCTAAATCAATCAATCCCCTTGCTTCTTCCTATTTGAGGTCACTCCTCCTTATACTTTTTCGCCACTCTTGGCGATTTTGCGAAGTTTCTGGATGTAGCCGAGGTCTTCATGTCTGAATCCTTCGTAATATATAAAATTCTTCCGTCGCTGTGTGAATGACTGACAACGCACAGCCGAAACTACTGGTACTAGAAAGCTGAAATTTGGCCTGTAAGTTCCCTACACTTCGTAGGGGAGCACCAAGAGAGGATTGTCTGAAATTTCTACGGGAACGGGAAAAACGGGAAATGCGCGTACGAAGTCGCGGGCAAAAGCTAGTACTAAATAAAAAATGTATTAGCGCTACGCCCTGCTAAGTTAATCAGCTTCACACATCCCTATCTGCTTTTTTTTTTGAAGCAGGTCTAAATTCGGGGCTTATAAGAGTATTTATCCTACTTCTATACCCTTTTCCCATACGAGTAGATATACCTTAAACAAACCTGAAAAAAATATCCATCTGATACATTTTGTCTAAAAAACTAACTTCATGCATTTGTCTCCACAAACCCAACTAATCTTTTCCGTATCAACCTCAAACATACGAAAACCACAAAAGATCATGGTTAACTGAAACTACAAATAATAAAAGAATAAAATGATTCTATACAAATCATAAAAGTCAATACTTCGTAAAGGTTTTCAATAAACATAATCGGTCTCGTTTTGTGATATGTTTAACATAACATTATTTATGGTGTGCTAAAACATGGGTGAGAAACTACGTTTAAACATAACTATGTTTTATAAATAACATAATATATCACGGGTTTACTCTCTGAACGGGTATGCAGAAGTACATAGTAAAGAATATTCATTTTGATTACTAGCTTTTGCCCGCGACTTCGTCCGCGTGGAATAGTTACTTGGAGCAGACATTTCTATTTTAAGATTATGAAGTTTTGTAAACGGTTCATTAAATGCTACTGAACAGAGAAAGAATAGATAGATATAGATAGTTTAACAAATGTTCGACGTGATTCTTACCACAATGTATTAGTGAAAACCACATCTAAATCGGATAAGCCGTTTCTGAGATTAGCGTGCACAAACGCACAGACAAACAGATAAACAGACAAACATACAAAAATTCTAACAATCATTGTTTTAGGTGCTATTTGCGTTGATAAAGATCCCAATAATATTGATAAAGGTCCCAATGATATTTTTTCTCATATATCTTCCATTCCATGTACAGACAGCGATCCGTTACATTTTTATTATATGTATGTATAGAAGAAAAAGACTAGCTGTTGCCTACGACTTCGTTCGCTTGTATGTCGGAAAGAAAAATGATGTCGCTAGGTAAGATCGCTAAGATAAGATATACGTTGATTATGAATACTGTACTCAAACAGTGGAAACAAATGGTCATTTGTATTTAAACTTAGTAAGTTGCAAACGTATAAAGCTGGACTGAACTCTTAAACTCATCACCATCATCCGAACCATCATAAACATTAAATTAAATTAAAGCCCGACTTTGTCCATTGGACATATACCTCTCTCTTCCTGTGTATACGGTAATCAGTCCATTAAACCGCCCAAACCCATAGCTTTTCATCTTTTGTTTCCATATTCTGCAATAGTCCAGCACCAACCGGGGATTGTCCTATTTTTTTATTTGAGTTTAGTTTACTCTTAACTCTAGTCTAGGTCTGAGTTGACAGAGACAAAGTCGACGATGGAGTGAGCTTACCCAGAAGAACCTATACTTTCATAGTGCATACATGGATAATCGTCGGCTGGTGCCCCATTCCATTTCAAATGTCTAACGGGACCTCTTCGAGTGGGCTTCGGACCTAAAACCCCACGTTCCTGTGTCAGCTTCGTCCAGTTTCTACCCGCGATATTCCTTCTACCAGTCCTTGGACACTCCTCAGTCACTGTCCCGACAGAGTATCGAACCGAGCGCCCCATTCCGCGCCTGTAATTAAGCTAACGAGGCAGCAAATTACATTTTCCTAGCTAAATAATACCTAATCCCGATATTTGTTTGAAGTGAAACTTATAAAAGTTGATACTTTCCTGACCTTCTAAGTTACTGACTGATTTCTAACTATTACAGAAACTCAACCTGAATTGTTTATTTGGCTCTGCAGTATTGGTAACTGACCATAGTACGGAACCAATTGGATAAGTATCACGGAGTGGCTATTTGACATGCAATGTGATTTTAACAGTAGATTTTGTACTTAGGGACACGCACGCTTTGGTTAACTGCTACCTGCAGCAGTATAAACCAAGTATAATCATCAGGGGAGCTCGCAGTGCGAATCTGTAAAAATGTCAACTTGAAAACTTAGACGAAGTGAATATTAAGTGAGCATCCATTCAAGGTGGAGTCACTCCGCCTAAGTTTCCACAGTTAGATGTTTACAGAATAAACCAGCTATAGCTGGATAATACTAACCGTCTTGCTGAGTGCCAATTCTACTAATTGTCAAGTTACACCCGCATTCGCATCTGTCACATTATGTCAAAAATGAATGAAAATTAAGACTTTTGACAGTTTGCGACTGACATGCGAATGTTAACTTTGTTTAAAACAATTGTAGAAAGGAGTAATAATGGGTATAAGTAATTTATAAAGTATTATAAATTATAGCCTTTTCAAAGCTCGACGTCACATGTCATGGCGACGAACCAGAAAGCCTAGCTTAGCTTTCGCAATTTGTTTAACGTAAAACAAACAGTTGGCGTTGCGAACGATTAGTCTTGGAAATGATACAACAACTGCGGCAGTGGCAGTGAATACTAGCAGTGGGTAAAACATGCTAAGATTCACTGCTACTCGTAAGAGATTTGGAACCAAAATATCATCTTAACTGGGTTCTGATTCAGTAGCTCATCATTTCAGCCGAACGACGTCCACTAATGGCCATCAGCCTTTCCCAAGAATCGCAAAGTCAGTCCTGACTGTCTCATATCCAGCCTAAGTAAGAGTATCTGGTGAACCATGGTCGGAAGCGAGAGGTCGCCGCCGCCGATTGCCTCGACGAGGACAAGGATGTGCTCGTCTACCCGACACTGCAGTTGGCTGTGATCATTCCAAAATCCTACATACGTGTGACACGTGCGAAGAAAACACAGAATCTAAAATAAGTGTAGCTGCGCGAATCGTCAAAGCAAACCGAGCGAAATGGATTGCAATTCTGCCAGTGGACAATGCCAACACAAATCATACTTAAATGTGTAGAGTTCTTTGAAATGAATGAAGTGATCGTATTGTTGTTACCATTTCTGAGTATCACAAGGACGTTATTTGTAGTGACAATGTGAATTCTTTACAGCGGTGATTCTTTGCACATCCTAGGTGATAGACCATCCATTTCTCTTTGGACCACTGTCTGTGGAGGATGATTATGAAATCCTTTAGTTTTTTCTTGATATCTTCTTTCAGTTTTTTCACCATATCTTCTCCGAATTTTGTCCTTTTCTACGTCTCTAATCCATTTTATAGGCCGCGTCATGTTACGTTTTGAAACCTTAATCTTTACTGCGGTCATTCTTTTCGCATCTTGGGGGATGTAGGCCCATCCACTTCTCTTTAGGCTACTGCAACTGAAGGGCGATTATGAATTAGTTTCCCCTTAATAACCTATTTCACAGTGCTGTAGCGATATGTTCTCCTAATTACATCCTTGTCCACTTCTGCAATACATTTTATCAGCAGCGTCACTTCATCAGCGTTGACCTGCCATCATCATCACCCTCATTTCCAATTTGACCTCTGCTAAGCATTGGCCTCTCTTTTCTTGTGTGAATCCTCCACGTTCATCAGGTTCTAGCCGCGATGACAACAATGCTGTCTGTCCAGCTCGCTGCCCGCTCCCTTGTGCCCTGTACCTAAAAAATCTGCAAATTTAAAATTGGTAACAGAAAAGTATGCAATACAGAATTAACTAACGTTATTATAACATACCCAGCACGTCGTATTCCTTTTCCTGAAGATATCTGTTCCATCCTTTTTTATTCTTGTTTAACAATCGTCTTCTCTCTTCTTCTTTCTCGTTCCCTCACTGGTAAGGATTGTGACCACATGCCACGGGTCTACAAGCCAAGCAGACTTCTGCAGAGTGGACTGTTCGGTACATGCTGCGTCCAACAGCCGTCTTTACAACGTCTGTCCGTTTTGCCGGTGTTCTGCCTTGAGGCCCAGTATCATGAGACATATCATTCCAGACTATGCTTATGTGAACGCATAATATGCCATGAAAGAGCACAACCCGGGTGCGCTCCTGTCATACTGCAAATTTACGTTGGTTAATGTTGGTCCACCAGTCTGGACTCATTCGTTCTCATGGCGTGCACAAAGAAGTCTTCGCTAAATCTACATTTTGAAAACATGGATATTTCTGCTTTGGCGACTTTTATACGTTATTTATCGTAGATATTATAAAATTATGAAAGCGACGTCAATGTTCTACAAAATTTAAACACATATTGCACTGTATTGCTGTATGGTCTTGCTTTTATAAGCTTCTGTTAACAATATTTCCAGTAACTGTCAAAAAGCTCGGTATTTCAGAAAACAGTAAGATATTATGAATTTATTTATGTGGTTATAAAATTGAATTAAACTGGCATTTAATGCTTAGACAACAATAGTTCATTTGCATAGACAACATAATATTTGATTAACACTGGTATTTTAAACGGACTCCAATTTTAAACATATGAATATATATGTGCATTGTAAATTCCATTGCTTGTGATTTATTTTTCTACAAGTTACAATACTCAAGAGTTTAGAGTTTATTTTTAGTATTTTATAGTGTGGATGATTCATCCTCAGAATCTCTAGGCAACTCGAATCAAAAAAATTCGATGAGTCGAAAAAAATCGATAGTCATCGTAACCAGCCATGGAAAAAAACGTTAAACGGTTTTTATTTTGGCCTTCGGACTTAACCGTCTAAGTTCAAAGTTCTTGAATGCTTCGTTTTTTTTTTTTGTTTGTACAACAAAACATTTTATTTCTTCTATAACACTGATACTAATGGACAGTCATTCTTGAAATAAGCACTAAGCGTACGTCTACCTCAAAAATTAAAAACCAGAAAACGTAAAACAAATGAAGGCTACACACAAAAAATACTGCCAAAATGACATAACGTTAACAAAAATCGCAACAAAAAGGACACAACAGTTTTTGAGTAACGATCGGACATACATACAGACGTCTGTTAGCTGTCAATCCTGAAAATTAGTTCAGGTTTATGATAATTTTTTGACTGAAAGAGATGGTGAAGGTTATTACTGTTGTATGTACTTTAGGTATAGTGTGGCGATAAATAGTAATATGAGATTGACAGGCGTGATTTTTCATTATTTATTTTTCTGGATTAATGTGCTATCCAATTTCCAATTACTACACGTGGTGATAAGAGCCATGGTTTGTAACCTCGACATCTGTTCACTGTTAATAGCGCTATTTTGCACAGGAACACTGGAACATCATCATGTAATAAGGCGAGCTAAACCCACTATTGGTTTGGATTTCATATAATATATGTATATCAAATCTCACTTCGATAGAGAGATTCGTTTAATTCCCTGCAGGAGTCTAATTTTTCTTATAGGTATGAACTGGGGTCTTTAAGTCAAGTGTGAATAAGCTACTTCCAGGCAAGGGTGTTCCGTCGCTGACCACATCAATGCTTACCGTCAAGTGAGATATAGTTTTCAAATCATCAATATTATAAACGCGAAAGTGAGTTTGTTTGTTTGTCACGTTTTCTCACCTAAATCGCAAAGCCGATTGATGAATTTTGCTACAACGATAGACGGGTCCCTGGCTCATCCTGGAGATAGGCTGGTTTCGGGAGGAAATCTATATTAACCCGAAGCCGCAAAGCTACTTATATTTTTTTTCTTTGGCGAATCGGATGACTTATTTTAATTAATTTTGTGAAAAGATGCCAATCAATCTCAGAATTACGTCATTCGAGTCGCCCGTATCTTCGACTATGCGTGTTTCTACTTATACCAAAAAAAAACAAAATAGAAAAAATAAACTAACACATAATGAGCAATTTTTCAAGGATGCTTGAATTAAAAATTAGAAACCTTTAGCTCAATGATGAAAACTGTATATTCAAACGCTAGTGGTAATTCCTAATTAAGCCAGATTTAAAGGAAATTCTATACATGTCATATTTAAAAGATATCAAAAGTATTTTTGTTCTACGTCTGTATTCATAGTAATATTACAAATGCGAAAGGAACTCTGTCTGTCTTTTTGTTAACTCTTCACGTCTTAACGGCTGAACGCATTTGGATGAAACTTGGCACACGGGTAGACACGTCCCGGGATAGAAGATAGGTTTTTATTTCGGAAATATGTTCTGCACAAGAACATATTTCACGCGAAGTCGCTGACAGAAGGGAGTGTCATCGTAAAACTACAAACTATTATGACTATGAATCATAAACAATAAACCACAGCTGTGTGCAACCACAGAGAAAAATAATTGTACACTTTAAAGCTACTGCATCTAATGCATTCGTTAATTGCCTATCTGCTCAGTGGCGGACAACTTTACTGTTTTTTTAATAACAGTTTATTGAAGGTCCCTTCGTAGTACCTAGAGGTACGTAGAATCGAATGACATTGTTATGATAAATAAATAAACTTACCCTCTTTCTGTGGCAGTCGAGTGGAAAGTGTGTCTGATATGGTAGTACAACTTACCCTAGGTCTAAATTTAGCTCCTGCCAGGGTTGCGGAATTTGTTCGAAAGAGTCACCGCGGCCCTGGAACGCAAAGGGCTTTAGAAGGAACAAGGATGGGTTTTAGTCAGTAAGAGTCTGACACGCCCTTCCGCTCCATCCCGAGCGGAAGAAGTCATTAGATCCTTAAAAAAAAAGGTCTAAGTACAGCTATCGCAGACTCCGACCCGACGCAAGTGTGCAAACGAACACCGGGTTTGGTTAGAATCAGTAACAGTTATTATTTCGGTCCATCTCAGGGCGGCGACACCCCTGAGTGTTGTCAAACCCATCATGATACCAGTGTCAGAAAGAGACGGCGCTGTGAAAAAGCGAAAGCACTATTATTATTTTTTTTTTTTTGTGAGTGGCGTCTCGCAGTTCAACCTTTATGGTGGTCGACTGCATAACCGGGCTTGCCTGTGGTGGCCTTAATATATTAAAGCCTCCAGCCAGGGCTTATAAAAAACGTGGGGTACGGGCCTCGGCTTAGGGCGTCGCTGGGGGAGGATAGCTAGAGACGGGCTGGATCGAACTAGAATTATTATTAAGGGGCGAATTTAAGACTACAGGCTTAGCGGCGCGGGCTGGCTCGAGCAAGGGTCGGGGTAGGCACTATTTGTATCTATACAAATAGCGCTATCGCTTTCTTACAACGGGATCATGATGACAAGAGCTTGTGATAGTAGAGCCTCTGCAGCGGCTCCAGACGTTTGCTTACCTATTCCCGCAATTGCAAATGATTGAACTTTGCTGGCTTCAGTTAAACAATGGCACAGTCGGGAGATTTCCAACTGACTTCCCTAATTGATTGTTTTATTTACAGTTAGGTACAATGTAATTAACCATACCTATTGTGTTTTTCCCCACACGATCAATAGATACATTTCATTCATGCTTTAGGAAACAAATCCATAGATTTAGAATTAAATTGATATACTTAGTTAATAGCTCGTGGCTAAAGAATATCAGCCGCACGGGTCGATCAAGGTTAAGCAACGCTTGCCAAGGTTGGTCTGTGGATGGGTGACCATCTTAACATACCGAGTTTCCTCCGTGCCTCGAAAAGCACGCTAAGCCGTTGGTCCCGGCTGTCATTTGTAGATCTTTGGCAGTCGTCACGGATTGTTAGAAGCCAGTAAATCTGACACCAGTCTTGCCAAGAAGTACCGTGTCACCCAGTTGCTGGGTTGTGGAGGTCTGGTAGGCAGCCGCTCCAATATTGGTATTCAGCTGAATCCGGTTTGACTGGTAGCCGACCCCAATATAGTTGGGAGAAGGCTAAGCAGATGATGACTTAGTTAATAATCCAATTCTCAAAAGGCCCACTTTTAGACCAACTTATAAAAATTGGAGTGACAAACAGCACATTTTGAACGTCAACATTATATAAGTCAGTCTTTTTTAACGCCAGCTTCTCACCGCGGCATGGTATTTCAGCGGAAATGCACTGGGGCTACAATCTCTCTAGGAATGTAAACTCCCATGAGTTAAGCATTAATCATCATTTGAAGGCCGGAATCACCTCCGGGCCTTCAGGCTTCAAGTTCCGCATCGTGCGACATTTTTGACATTGTCGCCAGCCCAATGCGCTTTTGGACAACCCTCTTAGGTTATTTCCTACTGACATTTCCTATACCAACCTCATCCACGACCCTAATCTACAAGATTGGTATTACCAATTCCTGAAGTATAATGATGTAGGTACACAAAAATACAACCGACTTCAAATAAAAAACATAAAATAACTTTAATTTCGGAAGTCGGTGTTTTTGGTTGTTTCTTCGTATTTTAACACCGTGTTCCGAAACTTTTTTGGAAAAAAGTTTAAAAAAATACCTAACAACATCACTGCAAAGTCACAGGAAAGCAAAATACGCAATTTCGTTTATTCGTATACTTGGATGACATATTTTCTTTTTCCTCTAGCTATTTTGATTGAAAAACCAAACGAACCGCTTTTATAAAATTTCTATAGGACCAATCGGAACGTATGTATATCCTATCACATCAAAAAAGATTTTTTAAATCGGTTTATAAATGACGGAGTTATGAGGTAGGAGGTATGAGGACAAACATAAATAAAATAAAACCGAATTGAGAACCTCCTCCTTTTTTTGAAGTCGGTTAAAAGTGCTCCATTCACGCCGACCATTGAATCAAATCAAATAAAACGCATGTTTTACTTAAGAACTCACGCGCGTCTTTTATCGCTTCAATATGTACACGTGCGTACGCTTGCCTCTACTAGTCTGCGATGCGCAGGCTTTAGATTCCCACAAGACATGACTAACAAACAAATCACTGGTGTTCAACAAAAGTGCTGATTGTTTGGCGAAACAGCTGTTCTGTGCTTCCGCCAGTTGGCCAAGCGGAAGTGCATTAGGTATACAAAACCCTTACAGTTCCGTTAACGCATCAACGCGTCGTATCGGTAATCTAAGACATATTTCTTTCTTAGAACCAACTCAGCTCTGGACATGATAAATCTTGGATTAGGCTAACATATACGTTTTAGACAACTTTTAGCTCAGACCTAGAACATTATGACCCTAAAAGTATCGAATCATTGATTTCTCCTTAACAGGTTGCTCAGCAATCTAGCAAGGAGAACAGCAGCTCACCCAATAATTTGTAACATCTACAAATACCATTATTATTCGTTCGACTATCTAATATCCCATGCTGGCCTGTTTGTCCACTTCCCAGCCTCTAGGCTAGAGAGTGGAGGCAGGTAGTCAGATACTATTCGTGTGATATATTCTAAAGGCAGTCAAATTAGAAGCATGGTGAATAATTGTTTAGGTAGGATGCAATGAGCCTAGTATAGTGTAACCACAACAATGTAGTACCTAGGTAAGTACTACTTATGCGATTACCCTCATGGTAATACCCACAATGATTTCCTAATCATCAATTCGACACACTACCCACTATGTATCTACCGAGCATTACGCATCACGTGTCTTTGTAATCGAAAAGATATTGCGAATCACTATTCAAGTCAGATGATTCATTTAAAAATAAAATATAAGGAAATAACTCCCAAGTTTCAAGAATTCAATATTGAAGAAACCGAGTGACGAATTATTCTAAAGCTTTTTTCACAGACGTTAGCAACTAGGTGACTAGGTGCCTACGAAACTTCGAACTGTTATTGATTACCTAGGTATCTACCTTGTTATAAAAACAAACATAAATTAAGAGTTTTTGCACCCAATAAAGGTGGGTGAAGGTCGTCAGACAGCTATCTGCTTAATTAAAATAAAAGCCTGTTATACTTAATAGGCAACTAACTGTATTGATTGTACGAAAACATTAGGTAACACCTAGTTAGTTTCGTAGACATCGCTCATTTCACTATCGTAACGCAAACTAGGTAAAGTAGTGCAGTTAACTTCATGTTTCTTTAACCTAGAAACCTGAACGAAGTGCTCTTATCGATATGTTAATAGCGTAATTGTTTCAGAATGAATTAACAACATGACGCTCTCAACGAGCCGGCAACAGTTCCTGGCCTATGAAACTCAAACACCTGAAGATATCCAATATGGAAGAAAAGGCGGAATATTCGTCTCTAACTGCATTTGTATCACGTTCATCATATTTGCAGTTGTAATCGCAGTAATAGTGGGCGTCATTGTGCACTTTATCACCTATTTCAAGGTAAGTCCGAGCTTAACACGTCATGTTTTATGTTCGTAGGCACTATATAAAAATGAACTGAAACCGGCTGTTATCTAATCTGCTACTAACTCCATGAAACGTTGCCCGATTTCAAGTTCAATTGCTATCTTGTAATAATATTTCTTATCAACTCTAATTAAAAGCTACCGTCTTTTGTATGTTTTTTTATCGAACTTAATTCCGCAGTTACACGCTATTCCCAGCCTTTTGCGGATGGAAGCGGTATAAAAATCATAATCAAAACTACTTTGTCCGGAGTAACGCGACCTGTGCCAGTTGAACTAAGCTCTGAAAAAAACTAAACGTCAAAATGACAATCGATCTTTGAGTGGTTGAAAGTGTGCGGTGTTCTCGAAAAATTACAAATAAAATATTAAAACACCAGTTAAATAAATCGATAGTGTAAAAATGAGAATCTTTTTATGAAGAGCTTTAAGTTTTGAGTAAATACTACTGCATTTTATAACCTGTGATATTATTAGTTAACGCACAAAATGTTTTTAAAAACAATTTTCATTTTATTTATATTTAAAGGAGTTAATAGTAGTGAAGATCAGAAAGTAAGTATAAATCACTACATTTTTGTTATGCATTACACTCAGTGTTGTAATTTCCCACAATTTTGGGTTTTTAAGTATTTTAAGGATGTTAATAATAAATAGCTGCAACTCCTATTGAATTTAAAATTAATGACTGAAGTAAACTAAATAATTAGGTACAGCAAAAGTATAATAATTACTTGCAAACCATACATTAAATAATTTCTTTGTGTAAAATACTTACAAAGAAATTACTTCAACTTTTGTATATAAAGATTCCAAAATATTAACTTGAATGCATTTTTATAAAATACCTACTACAAAAGTTCAAAGCAATTTCCATGCCATAAATATTACAATACGTAGTAGTAGTATATTATAGTATTAATAATAATATTACAGTATTATCTGTTGTTTTTTTTTGCTTTTATTGCAGTGCTAGGTAATACATGATAATAGAGAATTTCAGAAGTAATTTTATGAATGTTTGATTTTTAAATAAAATAATCCATCAACTTACAAACAGTAGGTACTTAATTAACTTTTATATATAGGTACCATAAAATTAGCAATCCACTCACAGTTAATTTACACTGAGAGCCTCATCATGAACACAACTGTGTATGTTTAGGTATCAGTAATATCCTATAAAAATTCCATACTTCTCTCATTGGCATGAGAATAGTAATTCTATGTTTTTTATATTTTCTTGTTCCAGATCTCACAAAAAACTGTAGACTTTTGGGATGAAACAGAACCATTTGGACAAACAAATTCCCCATCACCAGACCTCAGACTCCCTTCTACAGTAGTACCAAGCTTCTACAGACTGAAACTAAAAGCAGAACTAGACAACTCAACATACTCCGGCGACGTATACATAACTATACGGGCCAGTAGGAGTGTCAAAGAAATAATATTACATTCTAAGAACCTCAGTATTAGTAGCAACGCTAAGCTTACAGAACAAATATATGAAAAAGTTGAAACGTTACGGTCACCTAAAGTCAAAAGAGAAGTGAGTGAGGCTACAGTAACAGCAGCTGATAATGTAACCACCACCGATGTTCCTACGACTACGGCAGCTGCTGACCAGAATGTAACAAATATAACTGTATCTGAAACAACTCCGGTTGACAGTAATCAAACTACTTTAAGAACTGAAACAACACAAGCTCCTCCACCAACTGATACAGAAATAACCCGCAGTGCCGTGCGGACCATAAGAATACTGTCCATAGTAGAAGGAACTGGGGACAGACTGATACTGCCCTTAGAGACTGCGTTGAAAGCGAATGTTGACTATGTACTGCAGCTGTCGTTTGAAGGAAAGATCTCAAATTCCATGACAGGATTTTATAAGAGTACTTATATTAATGATAAGCAGGAAGTCAAGTAAGTTTCTTTTTTTTTTCACTTTAAAATAAGTAGGTGTTTTGTTACTCAGTGAGTTTCCCCCATTTTGAGTAGGTAGTTTGTCTGTTTATCACGGTTGTTAGGCGTTTATTTGGAAAATCTGCATGATAAAAACTTAGCAATATTAGTGTGATTTAAGTAAAGCCCTTGAGTTTAGTTAAATGGTGGTAAATAGTGGTTACACTATTATTCCATTGTTATAAATCACAAATCTATATTGCAACAGGTGGTAAATATGAATAAAAATATGCATTATGGACTTGGGCATGGCAACATTTTAAATAAGAGAAGAAGAGCGCTTTAATAATTTCCCTTATTATTTCTTCTAGTAAATTGCCTATGGTTTTGATTATGTTTTGAACAAAATATATTTATTTGGTCATACTTATGTATGTCATGAAAGTAATATTCTATGGTAGGCGCCAGATAAATGTGGAATAAAGTATATTGACCTTTCCCTAATAACTGTTCATAGGTACCTGAACAATTAAATATGAATCGTTTTTCATTATTAGACAATGTTAAGGATCACGAGAGATGATGATTCGGGACAGCTTTGTGTCATTAATTCCGTTTTTCAAATTAAAAATGTCAATAATTGTAGGTGGGTCAATGACCGTTATTCCACGATTACCTACTATAATCTGAAGTATTCTGAGAAAACAAAAAACTATGTCCTGATTTTTAAGTCCAGCAGTCCAGACAGTAACTTGGCCAGATTGATTATACAAAAACTATCTGAGTCAGTCTTTGAAGAAAGAACTGCAAAGATTTGAGTGGATCTATCATATAATATTGTTCTAGTATCACAGAATTCTTGAGCATAAAATAAATCCTTGAAAATACACTTGGAATATCTCACTCATGTAACTATAGTAAACAAAGACTCGCTTCTGTGCCAAACTAAACTAAATATGACGTAATAATAGAAATTGTTTAGTAAACCGTGCTTTATCGTTCAGAAATTGTACTGATAAGTCTTAGCTGAATCATTCTCTTAAGTGACTTGTAGAACTCATTCATGAATGTAACACAATTGTTTCAATAGTTCAAAGACTTAGTCCGAAAGGATAGATAATTCTTTTTGGGATGACAAAAGGAAAATTGATAACAACGGAAGATGTCCTGCACGGGGTATAAGCTAGTCTAAGTCTTGTACTTTAGGACCTCAGCCTCCAAAACAAGCAATTTTTTGCTACAACATTTTGAAACATAAATGGCACATAGTTCACACACATCACATTTTTGTTCATTATTAATATTGATAGATTCGCGTTAGACTACAATCTCACCTGATAGAAAGAGATGATGAGGTGGAGGGTGGAGTACGCTTGCCTAAAAGTAACCTATTCGCTCTTGACTTAGGACTCTCAAGTTGTAGCTATCATTAAAAAACTAACTCCGGCAAAATACCACTGCCTAGCTGAGTACACAATAATAGTATTGCCAAAACGTTTTGTGCGTAGAAGTGAGATGTCCACCATACACCGGTGATATATCGCCTTACATGTTGTAGTCCTATAATGGAATGGGCTCCGCGGAATTAAGCCTTCTTCTTCACTCTTCTCTTCTCTCTGATCTTTGCACTCAAAACTATCAAATCAGGAACACTTCCTCGCTAAAAATACATCATAGTCCTTATCTTTCAGAAACCTAGGGGTCACGCAGTTCGAGCCAACATCGGCGCGGTCTGCGTTTCCTTGTTTCGACGAGCCAGCGTTCAAGGCCAAGTTCGAAATCAGCATCGCCCATCCCGAAACTGTCACCGCCTTGTCGAATATGAAGATTGTGACTCAGGAACCCATGTAAGTACCCTACCCATTGATAATGAGCCTGAACTTGACCTCTTTCTTTCTCTATTCTCACCTGATTGAAAGCAATAAATAAGATATAGGTACGATGATACGAACGGACCCAGAAGATATCTGTTCATTCTTGCTTTTGAAGGCTACAAAAAATGTAAGATAGTTTGTATTGTCACTGTGTTAAGGCGAATTGTTTTGTGAAAACCTTTTGTGAAAATGTTTTCACATTGGCTAAAGCAACAAAGAAACTTTGAATCCCAGGCTAATGCTGCGTTTCCACCAGAGATGCGCGGGGATGCGTATATTGAATCGCTTGCGCTGAGCGAGGCTAGGGTAAATTAAGCGATTCTATTGACTCTTAACAAACACATCTCTCGCTACAAATCCTCCCACATCTCTGGTGGAAACGCAGGCTTAGCCTGGGATCCTAAGGATTAATTCCAAGCTATTTCTAGGCTAAGGTTGTGAACCTTGAAACACCGAATCGGAACGAAAAAACTGTTGAGTACCTACTTCTAATTTACATCAGGAACCCTAAAACAACCAGATGACGAACAGAAACTAAAATCGATTGTATACGCCTCGACGCACAAATTGTTTTATTAATCAAAACACACAGATATGGCAACGTGTGCTCTGTTAATCAAGTTTTTTAATGAGTTAATTTCGAAACTTGTCGCTCATATTTCCAAAAAGATTTCTTGGAAAAACACTCAATTTTTTATTGTTTTCTTTCTGAAAATCAAAATAGGTAATCGATTTAGTTCTGTATCGATTTGTTCAACCAATTAATATGGATCAAATTGTCATGCGATTAATTCAAAATTCTCGTTAGTTTTACTGAACAATTATTTGAAGCCTGCAAAATCATGCCCATGCGAATTTTCTTCCCAATTCTCTAAAAAAACTATCATTAGAACATTACTTCAACTCAAACAGAGAACACAAGGAGGCTTTACCATAAACCAATATTCAATTAAATTAAGGACACCTTTTACCCAGCCTGTCCTTTGCTGTCCTCCCAAAATGACGCCGCTAAGCCGAGGTACGTATCCCGCAGGGGATGCCCCTAGCGAGCGGTCATGTAGTTTTAATTTAGTTTGTAAGCCCTGGCTGGGGGCCTTAAATTCATTTGAGGCTACCACAGGATAGTCCGGTTAAGCAGTAACCAGCCTTAGAGTGCTGAACTGCGAATGGTCATCGTCAAAAAAAAAACACATTTTAGTACAGGTTGACCCTCAAAAACAAACAAAATTTTGTTTTTTGACCATTCAAGCACAACACTTAATGATATGTTCTCTCCCACAGTCCCGATCACCCTGGCTGGCAATGGACCCACTTCGACAGATCAGTCAGCATGTCAACATACCTAGTCGCCTTCGTACTCTCAGACTTCAAGTCCTTAGAGACCAGTTACACGAGCAAAGACAACATCACCATTCCGATCAAGATTTGGACGAGACCCGAGTTGATTGGGAAAGCGAAATACGCGTCAACGATCACTCCGAAACTTTTGGAGTACTACGAAGATGTCTTCGGAGTGCCATACGCGTTGGATAAGATGGATCTGATTGCTATCCCTGATTTCTCTAGTGGAGCTATGGAGAACTGGGGGCTGGTTACTTTTAGGTGAGTCTTGTCTTTTTGTAATTTCTCATTTAAGCTACTGAGTTATTTTTGTCATTACTCAAATCTGAATCAGTAGAATACAGGCATAATGTTATGTTGTTATGAATCAGTGGCATTAGAACTCTCGGTCTTCATATTTTTTTTTCTTCATTCCCTTTAATTCAACATGAAAGTTTTGAGCAGGCGTATCATCCTAAATGCTATTTAATATATTTTTTTTCTTTTTTAAGAACCTTTTCTCTAAGTGGAGCGGAAGGGCGTGTCAGACTCTTACTGACTAAAACCTATCCTTGTTCCTTCTAAAGCCCTTTGCGTTCGAGGGCCGCGCTGACTCTTTCGAACAAATTCCGCAACCCTGGCAGGATCCTAAATACTTCTTACATAAAGACAGCTGATGATTAACGCGCGATACAGCGGAGGGCAGAGCAAGAGCCAGCTCCGTGCCAGGAATTAACCTAAGTTACACTGGCACTAGGCGCTTACTCCACATGCTTATAATGTTTTCCCCGTCCTTTGTAACCGACTTCAAAAAAGGAGAAGGTTCTCAATTCGGTTTTATGTTTTTTTATTGTTTTGTTTGTTACCTCATAATATCTCCGTCATTTATGAAACGATTTGAAAACATATTTTTTTATGTGAAAGGGTGGGTATACGGAAAGTATACCCACCCTTTCATTGGTCCCATAGAGATTTCATCAAAATCGTTTCATTCGTTTGATTTTTAAATAAAAATAGCTGGAAAACAAATGTCATCCAAGTAAACGAAATTGCGTATTTTGCTTACTGTGGCTTTCCAGTGTTATGTGCCACTAAAAAGTGAAAAATAGAAAACTTGCTTTTGGTCGGATTTTAACACCGACTTCCGAAATTTATTCTATGCTTTGTAGTGTTTTTTTTTTTGAAGTCGGTTGTATTTCTTGTAAAAAAGTTTTTATTTATGTTGAGTCCATGATACATCCGGAACGTGCAGGAACTATAGGTATAGGCCAGCACAAAAGTGTCAAAACAAATATTTTATACGTTAAAGTTTCCAATTTACAACACTAGATGGCACACTACGCCGTGCACGTTCCCTAGGTATATCATCATTATTGCATTAGCCTCTGTCAAACGTCACGATGATGTAATGGCAATAAGGAAATGGAAGTGAAACCTTCCATAAACGTTTAAACCGTCACGATATTTGACCAACATATTTGTCAAATATGACGCACGATATAGAACAATTTTCACTGACCTGCAACCAGCTGCCATGCATTGCATAGCGGGCTACCGAGGTAATCGCTCGATCGGGTATAAATAAACTTGCATGCAAGTGGCTTGCACAAGGAAATGCGGCCTTAGGGTAGGCAGACATAGTTGTGGTACACCCACATTTTACGAGTTATCATAAGAGTGCAACTAGAAAGCGACAACTAATAAAACGGTTATGTTGAATTTTGTATTTTCACCTCTGAGCAGTGAGCCGAGTGATGAAAATCCTTTTTTAACCGACTTCAAAAAAAGGAGGAGGCGTTACGTCATAACTATGTTCATTTATGAACCCATTTGAAAAAATATTTTTTCATGTGAAAGGATATACGTTCCAATTGGTCCCATAGAAATTTTATCAAAATCGGTTCAGTAGTTTGGTTTTTAAATCAAAATAGCTGGCGGAAATAGAAAATATGTCATCCAAGTAAACGAAATTGCGTGTTTTGCTTTCCTGCGACTTTCCAGTGGTGTTGTTAGGTGTGGGGTAACCGGTGTTAAAATACGAAGAAACAACCAAAAACACCGACTTTCGGAATTAAAGTTATTGTATGCCTTGTAGTGTTTTTTTTTATTTGGAAGTTGGTTATATTTTCTTTTTTGTAAAAAAGTTTTTGTGTTCTTGGTCTCCTGAAGTTAGTAAAACGTAGCGTATTTATGTGGATTCATATTGAATTCACGGTGTTTCCCGAACGCAATCAAGTGGCACCTTTACTCCATTCGTCCTCTCGTCAAAACTGACGACTATTTATATTTTAAGAATACACTTGTGTATATAATGTTATGTCACGCGGACAATGAGGTAAACTAGACAGAATGACGGAAATAATGACATAATGATATAAATTCTTGTCGTTTTACTTGCATTAGACGAGGCATGGACGACAGAGTTCAATTACTCTTGTGACGTCATAAATAATTTTTTTGTTGATTTGACAAACTACCAAATAATAATAATAATCAATTTATTTCAAGTATCAAGACTCAATTACAGAAAAATAATACACACATTAGTCACAAATTAAAATGTCAGCAGCATTATTAGGTCATCATTATAAATTACATAATATTACTAAATTACAATTATTATATTAACAAGTCATATGTGTCGCCCACAACATTGCGCAATGATGGAGCAATCCAAACGGTCCGCGAGCGTGGCCAGCATGCTGTTCGCACTCCCCCGCACCCGCCGCACCAGCGACGCGCATCTCTTACGCATCGTTGTGTGGAAACAATCCACGCGCGCCTCCGCAAACATTGCTGACGCGCTGCAATAGCGGGGGAGCCCCAACATCATCCTGAACGCGTTATTGAGCTGGACACGAAGGGCGCTGTACGATTTCTGCGTGTAGTCAGTCCACAGGCTGCACGTGTACAACGTGGTGCAATAGGCTCTAAAAAGCGTTGCTTTCACCTCAGCTGAGCATCGCGCAAACCTGCGGATAACCATGTTCGCTCTGACCGACAGCGCCCTCCGCTCCCGTTCGATATCAGCCTCGTCAAAAGACGATTTCTATTAAAGAAAATTAACCTTTCGAATACAGATTCATGGTTCCGTGATAAGATCTGTCGTACTGTATGGATCAGAATGTTGACCTGTGAAACAGATGGATAGTCAAGAAAAGTTTTAATTTTGAGTTTACCCATGGCATATAGCAACGGTGTCGTCGCCATATCTCGTCGTCAGACTCCTGACACTATTATTCCACTCTCATACAACAAACAACTCAGTAAATCACAATCCTGGACAGCAGCTCTACTATGACGTGCTAATGCGATCCAATTCCGATGATGTAAACGGGATAGTGCTATTCGCTATGTATAGCTCCGTCTCCCTCTTAGAGCGGAATAATGATCGTTTTCGTTTTTTCTACTTCATAGTAGGACCCCTGAACTAGGCCTAATATGTTAGGCCTCCCCCAAACAACAACACTACATTCGATTTTTCGCCTTACAAAAGCAGCCTATTCCACCTTTTAAAAATCGGGCAAAATAATAATATTTCAAACACATTTCTTTTAGCGTGCGTAAAATCAATCTGATTGCAGTAGAATTTTAACTCGGCGTAGCGATAGGCGAACGTTTTTAACGCCTTTTAACGAGTCACAGTTGCCATACAATGGTAGAAAGGCATACCTAAGTCGATATGTAGTTTTTTTTTATTATTAACCTATAGTGTACCTCGCCTCGAACCAGTCTTCGTGATGTGCGTCCTGAGTTATACCTGCGATATCTTTCTCTAACTAGTATTTACACTAATAATGAAGCTGAAGAGTTTTTAACACGCTTTTATTAGCTTTACATGTATGTATGTATGTATGTATGTAACCGACCCCTTTGAGCTCGATTTTGTCCTACTTTGAACGATCAGATTTAGTTCAAACTTTGCACACCTGTCAAGGATCGATGACAATGCAAGAATTCAATTAAAATATCCGATTATCCTAATTAGATTCGCCAGGATTAATTAATTAAAATTAAAAAATATTCTAACAAAGCAAAACATTATCCATAAATACACACTTTTTTTATTGTTCACAAAAACACACATATTCTATGTAACTAACCTATAACAAAAAAAAAAATAGTTTAAAAAAACTAAAAAAAACACGCTTTTATAGAAAAATCCAACTAAAAACAGAAAATAAAATTTAATAAATTTGATTAAGAATAGTTTAAAAAAGAAATGAATGTACATTATTGTAAATAAAAAGCGTGGGGTGCATAGTGTCAATAGTTATAAACATTTTATTGACAGATAATGAGTAGAAAAATCATCACTTTGATAATATCTTAAAAAGCACTTTAAATGCACCCCACGCTTTTTAACAATAATGTACATTCATTCCTTTTTTACACTATTCTTAATCAAATTTATTAAATTTTATTTTCTGTTTTTTAGTTGGATTTTTTTTGTTTGAACGTGCTAATCTCTGGAACTCCAAGTCGGATTTCGAAAATTCTTTTTGTGTATGATAGCCACATTCATGGGGAATGCTATAGGCTACGGGAACGGGAAATTCCTTCGGGAACGGGGAAAAACAGGATATGCGTGAACGAAGTCGCTAGTTATATTACATTTACGTGACATCTTCCGAAAAGTATTCAAAATGTGATATTGGATGTCTACTGTGAATGTAAACGCAGCGATATCTCAAACGGCGGCGGTGACCTCTCAAGTCCGGCCCTGGTTGAATACATAGTCGGAGCGAGGAGGCTTGGGGAGTGGTCTCCTCCTTCTGCGAAGCAGTAATGCTAGCGAAGGAGGAGGCGGGCCGCGCGAGGGAAAGGCAAGGCCTTCGCCCCAACCGCCGCTACAGGAAAAGACGCCCCGGGCGTCGGGAGTCGCAGGGCGATCCCAAGCAATCTTTTCTGAGCATAGTTAGATTCCAATGCAAAAACACCGTCCTTAGGATCTAGAAAACTCGCCATCAAACGTAAAAGTTTGGCAAGTTTAGAAGTGACACCTCTGAATAGTGTATTATAATTTAATTAACTAAATATTTAAAAAAAATGACGTTCTGACAGCTATAGCGTGGCGAAGCCATTTATTAAAGTGTCAAAATGACACGTGATCATCATCTGCCTAGCCTTTTCCCAACTATATTAGGGTCGGATTCCAGTCAAACCGGATTCAGCTGAATACCAGTATTTCACGTGGAGTGGCTGCCTACCAGACCTCCACAAACCATTAACTGGGTAACACGGTACTCCTTGGCAAGACTGGTGTCAGATTATTTGGCTTCTGACTATCCGTAACGACTGCCAAAGATCTACAAATGACAGCCGGGACCAACGGTTTAACGTGCTTTCCGAGGCACGGAGGAGTCTCGGTATGTTAAGATGGTCACCCATCCACAGACCAACCTCGGCAAGCCTTGAAGATCGACCCGTGCGGCTGTTATTATTTTGCCACGAGCTCCTAAAATGTTACGTGATCAATCCCTTATATTTCGGCAATCGCATTCGCTGCTAGAATGGCACCTTTAGAGCCTCTTGTCAGTACCTAACAAACCATTTTCAGTGACATTGTAAGATTAGGCATGATGTAATAGAATATGACCTTGTCAAAAACTGTTCCTGCTGGTTTATCAGTTATCTAAACGGCTTTGACGCATCCTAAGGCCGTTAACAACCACTTAGCACAGGGTAATAATCCTTCACTAGTTTCTTATCACCGGAAAAGATAGTTGAAGTTGTAAAAAAATATGTAAGACGGATAGAGATTATTTTTTAATGACGATGACGTCTTGAGTTTTTAACGCGTCTTGTCTATCAGAAAGTTTGGATAGTGTAGAGGTTATCATGGCATGTTGTCTATTTACGTAAATAGACGATATCTATTATTTCATAGTTCTTATTTCGGCACATCTTGATATTTTTTTAACCACAGTTAATAATTTCAATTCCTCGTGGACTATTCAACTTTATTTATTTAATTATTTATATATTTATTTGGATCTCCTTCAGTTATAGGAGACCACAGCATGCACATATAACTAGGTTTACATACCTACAAAATAAAAATAAAATAATCACAAAATTAAATTTAAATTAGAATTAGAATAAAATTATTAGAGTAAATTACATTTACATAAAGTACAATTCTCATACAGTTGCCGTACTATGACGTGCTAATGCCATCCAATTCCGATGATGTAAGAGGGATAGTGCTATTCGCTACGAATATGTAGCTCCGTCTTTCTCTTAGAGCGGAATCATGATCGTTTTAAGACTTAATAGTAGGACCCCAGTTTTTTTTTTCAACTGAGATGTTCAAAATAACTCGTTATTGAGATGTTTGTGAATTATTACCAACCATCATATTTAAAAACAGATTCACTCTTCGATTTGTAAGCGATTCGTGCCCATTGCTGGGCTGGGTATTATATCTCTATTCTTTCTGATCTGGTTCTGTAATCTGCTTTCTGATACCAGGGCAAAATCCATTTAACCCTTCTTCTTTCAGTGTTCCGCCAATCACTGAAGGTTAGCCATCAACACCGAATATTTCTCCATGTCCTTTGCGACAGTAACAAAAAACATCCACGTGAAATCCAATTGCCATTCCTTTCATGAAATGTTGCATTTTCACAGAGAAACAACCCTACTCTTCGACGAAGCCGAAAGCGTTCCTCGCGACAAGCAGAACGTAGCCATCGACATAGCTCACGAGTTAGCTCACCAGTGGTTCGGCAACCTCGTCACTATGCGCTGGTGGACCGACCTCTGGCTCAACGAGGGATTCGCCACTTACATCGAGTATGTCGGAGTGGACCATGTGAGTACCATCATCAGCTGTCTGAACAGTACATCGACATAGCTCACGAGTTAGCTCACCAGTGGTTCGGCAACCTCGTCACTATGCGCTGGTGGACCGACCTCTGGCTCAACGAGGGATTCGCCATTTACATCGAGTATGTCGGAGTGGACCATGTGAGTACCATCATCAGCTGTCTGAACAGTACATCGACATAGCTCACGAGTTAGCTCACCAGTGGTTCGGCAACCTCGTCACTATGCGCTGGTGGACCGACCTCTGGCTCAACGAGGGATTCGCCATTTACATCGAGTATGTCGGAGTGGACCATGTGAGTACCATCATCAGCTGTCTGAACAGTACATCGACATAGCTCACGAGTTAGCTCACCAGTGGTTCGGCAACCTCGTCACTATGCGCTGGTGGACCGACCTCTGGCTCAACGAGGGATTCGCCATTTACATCGAGTATGTCGGAGTGGACCATGTGAGTACCATCATCAGCTGTCTGAACAGTACATCGACATAGCTCACGAGTTAGCTCACCAGTGGTTCGGCAACCTCGTCACTATGCGCTGGTGGACCGACCTCTGGCTCAACGAGGGATTCGCCATTTACATCGAGTATGTCGGAGTGGACCATGTGAGTACCATCATCAGCTGTCTGAACAGTACATCGACATAGCTCACGAGTTAGCTCACCAGTGGTTCGGCAACCTCGTCACTATGCGCTGGTGGACCGACCTCTGGCTCAACGAGGGATTCGCCACTTACATAGAGTATGTCGGAGTGGACCATGTGAGTACCATCATCAGCTGTCTGAACAGTACATCGACATAGCTCACCAGTGAGGATTCTCTCTTTTGGATTCAATGAAGGTTTGCGGGACTTGCCACTCAGTTCCGCTCTTTTAGGTACAGCGAGTCCCAAGTCAGCAATCTGAAGTATCTGCTTCTGCAAGATAGACGCGTGAGTCATTATCAATCTGAGTCTTACACGTCGTTTGGGTTGAAGGTCATCTTTTTATTTGTTTTCTGGGCAGCTGGACAACTGCCCAGAAAAAGGCTTCTTCTAATGACCACCATCTACTTAAGTTCTGCTGCACGACCTTTCTGTACAGCTGAGTTAAGGCAACCTGGCCTGAGCCTTATTATGTCTAGTTTGCCTTTCAAACATGACATTTCAGCTACTCTTGGTAGCATATTTTGACAGTTGGTTAAAGGTAGATCCGTTGTTGAAACCAGCCGTAAGTAATGAGATTTACTTTTAGCCGACAAAACGCTGATAATACTTTTTCTTTTAAAAGTTTCAATTTTTTTTCCTCCCCAGGTGGAACCCGGATGGAACATGTTCGAGTCATTCTCCCGCGACAAGATGGACCTGCTACGCTCCGACGCGCTCAAGAACACGTCCCCGGTGTCGCGCAAGGTGGAGGACGCTTCAGAGATCTCGCAAAAGTTCGATGAGATATCCTACACTAAGGGAGCCAATCTCATCAGGATGCTGAACCATACGATATCGGAGGACCTGTTCCATAAAGGACTTGTTATTTATTTGAATCAGTGGTGAGTGACATTTCATTATATCGAGATATGCTAGAAATACAAAGAGGTCGAGAATAGAATTTTCTTCAATTTGTTTAGGCAGTAGTACTTACTGCCTAAACCTTCGGCGAAAATAGAAGTGATGTTATGTCATTTGTGTTAAATGACGCTATTATGTATTTCATTGAGAAGCATTCAGAACCTTTATTCAAGTACGAAATGTAAACAAAACGCGTGAGCAAGGCGACACGAATCTCAAATCCACTTCTAAAACTATTCGTAATATCTATCGCTCGCACATTTTATCTAAAGTCTTGACGTTTTAAATTGATTCACATATTATACCCTGCACACTACCACATCCCGTCATTACACGTTATTTTAATGAAAAATCTTGTACATGAACTTCAACATATGATTATGTATTTGAAGGAAATACTCGAACGCCGAAGAGAACGACCTGTGGACGGCGATGGCCACGGCCACACTGTCGGACGCGACGCTGCAGGACCTCAACGTGGTGGACTTCATGAACTCCTGGACCAAGCAAGCGGGCTACCCTGTCGTCAGCGTCAACAGGAACTACGAGAAGGGACATGTGGAGTTCGAACAGGTAACTGAACTTGATATACTGGGTTTAATAAACCTTGCAACCTTTGCGGTGTCGTGGTCGGGTACAGACACCAGCACATCAAGCGGGTAGCTTGATGTGACAAAAGAAACTGTCAAATTTTGCCAATCAACCTTGAACCTAATGCTTCAGCAATAAAGTTAAAAATCTATTAAAGAAATTTGACAGATTCTTGGCGTCTGTACAAGGAAATTTACATCGCATGCTTAACTTGACTGCCAGGGTTGCGGAATTTGTTCGAAAGAGTCACCGCGGCCCTGGAATGCAAAGGGCTTTAGAAGGAACACGGATGGGTTTTAGTCAGTAAGAGTCTGACACGCCCTTCCGCTCCATCCAGAGCCGAAGAAGTCATTTGATGATTTCCCATCCCTAAAAAATAATGCTTTTCTTCGAATCAAGTATAATATCGAGTACAAAAAATTGCTGGGAAAAGACTTCAGACGTGTTTTCATAACAATTGAATCGAAACCAACTCCAGTCGGTTACCTGGTGAAACATCTCAATGATTCAAAAATATGTGACTTGTGTTTTAGGGTCCCGTTGGCATCCTTTAGGTACGGAACTAAAGGATGCCAACGGGACCCTATAACTAAGCCTCTGCTGACCGTCCGCCTGGCTTTCAGTCGGCTGTATTTCATAAAATGTAATAGGTTAAGAGTTTCTTTATTATATACAGAGTCTGTATTTCTATTACGTCAAGTAATAAAATAAAAACAGGAATCGTGATTTTTTCGGTTTATAGTACGGAACTCTCGGTGTACCAGTCCGACTCGAACTTGGCCGGGTTTTCAGCGTCTTTTACACCCTATCTATAGAGATATCCCTTCTTTAGGTTTTAAAATACAACCCTTGAACTCATTTACAAGTAGATTAATATATTTTCATCTCTTCACAGCGCCTCTTCACCTCCGCATCAGACCCCTACCAGAAGATGATCGACCAGCTCTGGCACATTCCCATCAGCTACACCATAGTGGACTCACCCTTAGACACCTGGACCACGAAGCCCAAGTCCTGGCTCAAAGGACGTATCAGCACTGTCAATGTACCCATCAACGCGACGCAAGCGCTGTATGTCAATGTTGATGCCATCGGTAAGTCTCTCTTCATCATCTATGAACTTAGATACCTTAACCACGAAGCCCAAGTTCTGGTTCAAAGGATGCATGAGCACTGTCAATGTACCCACATTGACAGTGCTCATGCATCCTTGTGACACGCATCATCACTGTCACTGTACCCATCAACGCGACGCAAGCGCTGTATATAAATTTTGATGCTTTGACCAATTTCGCATTTATAATATTA
Source organism: Mamestra brassicae (assembly GCA_905163435.1). Classification (NCBI taxonomy): domain Eukaryota; kingdom Metazoa; phylum Arthropoda; class Insecta; order Lepidoptera; family Noctuidae; genus Mamestra; species Mamestra brassicae. The sequence continues at coordinate 17,774,364 of LR990991.1, forward strand.
GGATTCAGATTTGTGATGTAAATAAAATACTAAATTAATTTAACCAACTATACCGCTTAAAATGAGTTTTTTTTAAAACAACCCTTCTATCCACTCTGGATTGGGATTAGGAAAAGTCGATTTAACCATGCCATCTATTTTTTTTTTTTTTTTCTATACTTATATTATTATCAATCTTTGTTCCCCAGGATACTACCGAGTAAACTACGACAAGAAGAACTGGCAGCTCCTAAGCGAGGCCCTGAAGGGCGGCAGCATAAAGTCGCCCATCACGAAGTCGCAGCTCATCGACGACGCCTTCAACCTGGCCAAGGTGTCGCAGCTGGACTACAGCTACGCGCTGGGCCTCACCACCTGCGTCATCAACGGAGAGGACTCCAAGATGGTCTGGGATTTGTTACTCAACAATATGGCGTTCTTGAAGCATAACATGAGGACGACGTCGGGATATGTGTATTTCCAGGTTAGTTACTTTATTTAATTCTAAAATAACTACTATCTATATTTTTTATTTGGTATTTTGGCAAGTAGGGTCTGATTTTTGATGAGGACTATGCTTTGGCTTTTGTATAGACATACCGTGATTATAACAGCTTATAGATTGTTCTATGCTCAATAGTTGTCATATGTTCCAGAGATTTGTGCACCGATCAAATTTTATCGTTTTGTATTTTTGCCGAAACTTATTATGATGGTACACATTTCATTTCGCAAAATATACTTGACTGAAAAATTGGCTTTTTAACTAGTTAAATACTAAAATTTCAAGATATAGTCAACAGTAAACACTGGCATGCATACTCTTTTCAAAAACTCATTCAAAGATGGGAATCCTACTCTTATATGTTATGTTTTTAGTATTGAAACTGTAGTAGGCTAAGTTCTGTTTCTGTCCAATAAACGTTATTATTATTATTATTATTCAAAGATTTCGCTGCGTAGTAGTACCCCACACTCGCCCACGCTGACTTGTGTATTTGCGCAGCGATTCGTGGAGTATTCTGAATTTCTGATTCTTACTGGTTTATAATTAGTGAAAAGCCAACAAAATTGGAACCAAGAAGCTCTTATAACCCAGATAACTTTCTCGTTTCCAGGACTACATGCGAAAAATCTTAGCCAAACAGCTAGAACGAGTCAACTACGGTCTTTCCAAACCTAAAGACGACAACGAAGCCTTCCTCATCGAAAACCTTGTCATGTGGGAGTGTTACGTGGAGTCTCCTCGCTGTCTCAACTGGGCCCGAGAGCAGTTCGACAACTGGACCAAACAGGCCGACGTTAATAATAACCCGTGAGTAATCTGAATAGACAACCAGCGTCAGAACCTTAGGCTTTGGATGGGAAATCATCAAATGACTTCTTCTGCTCTGGGTGGAGCGGAAGGGCGTGTCAGACTCTTACTGGCTAAAACCCATCCGTGTTCCTTCTAAAGCCCTTTGCGTTCTAGGACCGCGGTGACTCTTTCGAACAAATTCCTGTACCCTGGCAGGCTCTGCTCCGTCTCCTATGCTGACATCTCTTTGAGGCGCGCGTGGAACACAACGCGCCGTCAATGGATCGATAGTTAATCCTCTAAATATTGATAAGCAGTCGTGATTGATTAATATCATTCAAAAGGGTGGTAGATTTGGTCAGCGGTTTGAAGTTATTGACATACTAGCTTGTGCAGGAGGCTTCGCCCGCGTAAAATTATCCCAAGTGAACATACTTTCGGGAAAATTGGTCTATCCATATGCCAAGGAACAACGGAATCTGAGACGTGAAGAAGTAATAAACACACAGATAGACTGACGGACAAACAGACAGGCATTAATAATATTAAGTATGAGTTCTATTTACCCATTTATTTGTCCACAGCATCCCCAGCTACCTCCGCTCGCTAGTGTACAACATGGTGCTCCGCCACGGCGGCAGAACAGAGTTCGACTTCCTGTGGAACGTGTTCATGAACTCCACTGACCCCAACGTGAAGAGTCTCATCATCAACAACCTGCCCAGCACGAGGGAAGAGTCGCTGATTACCATGTAAGTACTCATTGTCCCTGTTCAGTTGGAAATCGGCTTCTGCTGGACATATGCCTTACCAAGTATCGAATTTACTGAAATAAGGCTTTTTGGACGTCAAAATTACATCCTTTAAAACGCTCGTCGGTCATCATTTCCACGCGTTTTAGCTAGGAAGAAATGACGCAACAAACGCCCCAACAACACATCTGTCTGCTAAGTTAGAAGAATCGACAGCTCTTGTCTCTCGCCCCTCTCCATTTTTTTTCCACTTTTCAAAGAATCGGACCCCGCAATTGACAAATACGAATAATATCACTAATAGTAGTATGTGTCAGTGATTAAAGGTATGCAGGTTTAATAACATAAATACATTAACTCCCAAGAACATTCCCAATAAAGGTAGCGCACGTACTTCTAATGGGTCCCCTCCGGGTTTCTAATCACATCTGCCTTGCAAATACAATTTTAAGTCTACTTCATCTTTCACACATAACATTCGTGTTTTACAGGCTTCTGGAAAAGTCCCTGTCGTCGATCCCCAAGCAGTACGCCGTGGCGGCGTGGAGCGTGGAGGCGCCGCTGGGCACGCGGCTGGCGCAGCACTTCCTCATCCAGAACTTCCACCAAGTCTACAACAAGTTCACCGACATGGACGCCTTCACCTTCCCCGCCGTGCTCAGTGGGGCTTTCGGATTTATTTCTACGGACGAAGAACTTAGTAGGGTAAGTTTAACCTTGATGGGATGTGATTTAGAAATCAGAACTACATCTTTCGCCTCTTTTTCTCCTTAGTACTAAAGTAAGACGAAGGTGAAAAACGTTTCGAAAATTATCAAAAGCGCTTCCAAAAGGTTCGATCATTTAGCTTATTTATTTTAGTAATGTCAATCTCCTTGGTGGAATTCTTATATTTTTGTACGGAAATTTAAAAAAAAACCGAAGTAGATACTCACGGTGCCATCAACGAGAAGTGCGGTAAAATAAGTACTTAAATGAGAGTACCTATTATGATGGTTCGTAATTTTTAACTTTCGAACAATGGATACAGGTTTCGTTAATACATTTTTTGAGCTAACGTGTTGAAAAAACAATAACATTATATGCCTCATATCTGCGTCAAATAAGTCCAGTTCAGCAAAATTCCAGACGACTAGTAGTTGCTGGAACTGGTTTTCAACTAAACTGTATGTTGATTTTATGGATGCAAATCTGTCAGCCTTTAACCTTTTGAACACCATTATCGCATATACGTAACAAGCAAGCGCGTGCCCTGCACACCAAACATCACAAATATGTGACAAAACATACGGCGACTTTGTGGCTTGGCGTCGGGGCACGCCGATACGTTTATGCTCTGACGTTCTAAAGGTTAATGCAAGAGTGAACAGTGCTCGCTCCATCACTTACCATCAGCCGAGATCCAGCTCATTAAGAGTACCTACAGAAAATGATTGTTCCAACTATGTGGGAATTGATTTCCAGTCCAGCTAGATGCAGCTAAATCCTAGCTATTATACATGATCTGAGACCCAAAACTTGCCCCAAACCTGGCACAGCTGCTGCATCATAGATTGGAACTCAACTATATTGGGGTCGGCTTCCAACAAAAGCAAGGCAGATAGATTTATTTTATTTCTTTTTGAAACGGTGCCCCACACCTGGAATTTCGCCTGTATCGTGGGTGCGTTTACAAACAAACAAACTCAAATATACAAACAGCCAGACCCGGAACAACTATCTGTAGGCCATACAAATATTCGCTCCGTGCGGAGATCGAACTGGCGACACGTAGCGATACAGTCAATCGCCAACTGTGTCGTCAAATAGAGAGAATGACTAAATAAACTTCCTTTCCACGTTCCAGCTAAAAAGCTTCGCTCTGCAGCACAAAGAGCAGCTGATGCCGATGTCGCAGACTCTGCAGAAGCTGGTGGACACGGCCACCTTCAGGATCGACTGGGTCAGGAAACACGCCGCCGGGATCAGCAAGTGGTTCCAGGATTATGTTGCTGGTATATTTTCTTTTTTTGTATACGTCTACCATGTTATCTCTTCACAACTTACTTAACAACTTACTTTCTTTATTGCATATTTATTTATTTATTTATTATATACTTTATTGTACACCTCATAATAAGAACAGGACAATCAAACATAAAATAAGTGTACAATGGGCGGTCTTATCGCACAAGGCAATCTCTTCCAGACAACCTTTGGATGGATTGAACGAAAGGGAGATAGATTTGCATACATTTTTAATAAATAATGTATTCAGTGGGCGAGAAGTTTGGTGAAAAACGAGCCAAGTGCGAGTCGAAGGGTTCCATACCATGAACCGAAAAAAGCACGGTTCTTGAATGGGAGCCCCCAAATTTTTTAAATTTAATTTATTTTTTATTATTTGTTATTATAGCGGCAATACAAATACACACTGTAAAAATGTCAACTGTCTAGTATTACGGTTCTTGAGATACATCCCGCTGACAGACAGACGGATGGACAGCGGAGGCTTAGTAATAAGGGTCCATTGGTTATTATTAGGGTTCAGAAACCTAACAAGGGCTTGCTACGACTTGGTTGAAAGATTACCTTGAATTATTATTATTATTACCCAAATAATAGCATGGATACCGTTAAGTTATGTTAACATACCCAAATAATAGTATGCATACCGTTAAGATATGTTATTTTATAATCTTACGGCGTTTGCCATTTTTCGGTGACATGTATATCATACATAATTTTACTACAACCTAAGTAAACATTTTTTTTTCTTCCCACAGGTAAATCCCCAGTATCCCAAGTAACGGCCGCCACTCCCATCGCTCGCTCGGACAACAGCACGTCACCTTCTGACGTCACGCCTCCCTCTGTCGTCACGCCCCCCTCTGCCGTCACGCCGCCCTCTGCCGTCACGCCGCCCTCTGCCGTCACGCCGCCCTCTGCCGTCACGCCGCCCTCTGACGTCACGTCGCCAGCCAGCACCGCCACCGCCAGCTCAACTGAGACTCCAGCCGCCAAGTAATACTGACACCGACTTGTAGGTAGATGTAGCTGAGAGTAGAGGACATGTTCCTTTGTAGATTGTCGATGGTTCAACGCAGACCGTTTCAGTGATCTTGAATATTTTTGCCATGCGAAAGTTAGCCTTAAATATAGGAGGATAAAGTTAAGTTTTAATTTATGTGGCCTGTAGCTCGTTTTCACTAACACTACACTAACTAGTTGAAACCTAATTGTAACGTAATACCTTTAAAATCTCACTGTTGGACTTTCATGATGCGAGAGGCGTTCAATTAGGTGTTTCACAGTGTAGATGAAAACACAAAAATATTATTTTTGGTATGGCACGTTCAATCTTATTATAATCTGAAAGAAGTTGATTTTCAATTGTATTTCTAGCACTTGGATGGTCTGCGTTTAGCTCTAAGCTGGGATATGAAAGTGTTCATATCATCAGCGTTTAAACTCGTACGTCAACTAAATTTCTGGGTTAAGGACCCGAATTATAACAAGCATTATTGATGTGTCTCGATTTAAAAGATGATTGAGAATGATCAACATCGCCGCTTTTAAAAACATAGCCAAAGAGGCAATAATCTTCAAACAGAAGCAAATTCTCGCGCTTTAAAAGCGTTAAAATTCAAGTCGCATTATCATCTCAGCGAATAAATGTCAAAAAAAAAACTTATTAAAATGATGTAAAATAAAACATTAAGGTTTATATTGACATTATTAAATTCAATCGTAAAATATTGGTAACTTGAAGTTGTTTGTCAATAGTAATATTATTAATTTAGCATACCTAAGAAGCGAGCTTATTGCCAAAAACAAAGGTCTCTGATTAATTATTATTTAAAAAAAAAAAACAAATCAAAATGTATCGGAAAGATTAAATGCAAAGAAAGACAATTATTTTTTTCTTGAATTTTTCATATCCATATTTACGTATGTTAAGTTATAATGTGAATAATATAACAGATTGTTCTTTTGTTAAAGTTTCTTCGTCAATCAATATCACATAATCTCAAATTAATACTCGTCTGTAACCGGGTCAGCTGCTCGAGATTTGATTTTGACGAAACAAAATGTAAATAAACATTAAGCATAATCGACAAAAATACAACTCGATAATCGATACGAGTATCGACTTTTTAGTGCAATTTATTTTCTTAAGCGATGTTTTAGACTCCTTTTCAAAAAATGGCTTTTTTCCTATTTCTATGCATGTATGTGTTTCTATGAACTTTTAAATATTTAAGATATTATTTATTAGCATTTATAACAATTAAAGTGCGTATTTTATAAATATTTGCCAAATTATATGGTGCATATGTGGAGCCAAAGCTAAATACATTATGTCACAAAAAAAAACTATTTTATTAAATAATTATTGGGCAAAATCATTGTACTTATTAATTAATTTAAAAAAGATAAATTATTTTTAAATATCGTTGGTTTTGTGTTCAAGCATCACGTTTTAGAATTAGTACCATTAAATATATTTTATTTTACCAATGTGTGGCCATACTATAAAATTATGATCTAGAAGCTGGATCTATATACGAAAAACGCACAAAATTTTAGGGCTAACTTAACTTAGCCGGGACCGTCAAATTAGCCTATTAAGGCTAAACACTTAACGATGGAGTTGCCATAGAAATAATATGTATATTGAAAATATGAGAAAAATATAAGTACCTAATAAAATATATTATTTAGGTATTTCTACAAATAAGTCATCAAAACAGAATTTTAAAGGAAATATGATTATAGAAAACATAATATGAACCAAAAAAACGCACAACCCTACTTATAACTTATACTAAATATTATGCAAGTTATTTATAAGAACACCATTATAAATCACGTCTTACATTCCTTTGTTATTTGTATATATTAAGTACAGTTGGCAAAACAATCCATTTACAACCTTGCTGAAAACAACGCTACTTATAATCTCCCTAGAAACAAATGTATCAATGTGTGCTGTGTACTTTTATACCAAACATTCTAGAACATTTTAAAGTATTGTTTTGCTGACTGTGACACTTACATTATTATTTATATAATTGTTCCTATTTATAATTTGAAACCACTCGAATTTAGATAATCTTATTTGTTAAAATGTAATTGTCTAAAGCTAAACTTTTATTATAAGTGTTTGCATGTGAAGGCTTAATGTTGAATAAATAATTTAATTATTTAACATGTATTTTATTCATCATCATCGTCTCTTCAGCCTTATGCCATTTTGAGGTGGCGCGACATGTCTACTTCCATATTTCAATACTCAATACTTACTCCACTACTTACATCCATCTACTCCATCACTCATCTTACTCCATTACTTATTACCAGAGGTAGGAATTAGGTAGAGTTATTTATGTACTTACACTGAATTCATACAGCGAAAGAATAAAGTGGATATGCCTCAAATCCCGAGATTAGTTTTAAAGAGCAGAAAAACCCTTGATTTATTAAATAAAAAAGTAATTATCTAGGCTAGAAGCTAAAGTATTTTCGTAATTTTAAAAAAGGCGAAGTATAAGTATGAGAATTTGCTAAGACTATTTAATAATTTGTATTGTGAATTAAATACTAATAAAAATTGTATATTACTGGTCTTTGTTTTATTTGTCTTAGCTATCTCTGAGGTTTTTATTATTATTTATTTGTAATATTGTTGGCCACACGGGATTGTCTATTAGAAATCCCGGGAAGATCCATATTAATATCAAAATTTCGATGCCAGTACATAAATAACTCTACCTAATTCCGAGCTCTGCTTATTACAGAACTATCATAGACGTCATCATCATCATTCCAGTTGGAAGTCGTACATTGGTGAGTTGTCAATAGGTGTCCCCCAAACGTTGCCACGTCGACCGGTCCTGTGCAGCTCTTTCGAGAGCTAAAAGTATTTTATTATACCTCTTAAGGCGATGCTTCTTTCTTAAGGCAATGTTATTCGACAAAATTGCTGATTTTGTAAAATAAAATATTGTTTAGTATGGGGCTGCTAAAATAATGTGACGGCTGACAGGAAAAAATGGAAGAAAAAAACATTTTGCGCCGACCCCAAGTAACATGGGATAAGGGCAGGAAGATGATGATTAGGCTGCAGAAAAATATAATGTTAATCTTGACTACCTATATTTCTGAGAACTTGCTTTTTTGTGAAACACGATAACAAAAAAATAATTAAATAATCGGCCAACGTACCTTTTGCTTTGCCTTTTATATTATGAACAGACTAATGATAACAGAATTCAGAACTTAAATTTCTTAACTTATTCTTGAGAAATCGAAAAATCATTTTAGATAAAATGCTTCATATTTTGCAACGAAAATTGCAAGCGTTGTCTAGTCGTGAATCCCTTTAATTTTCATGCAATCCGATATTACCGCTTTTAAGCTTTGCTGGGAAATACTGAAAAGTTTATAAATGTCACCGGGAAATTGCATACTCCGTAAGATTGTAAAATATCGCGTGAAATTGAAAACTATTTTTTCTTAATAAGACACGGATATATTCGAAACTATTTAATTTGAATGGGATTTACTGTATACAAAACGATTTTTTTTATAATATATAGATATACACCTAGTAAATCAACTATACCCGTGGTAGTGGACCAAAGTTCACAAACTATAGAAAAAAAAGGCTTTACCTATGTCATAAATTCTATTTATGAAACTAATGACGATGACTCATCCCAGCCTAGGCTTTGCTCAACTACCGGGTCGCTTGGATTTGACTTCCAGTCTAACCGGTTGCTGCTGTCCTCATCAAACCAAGTAACTTTGTAAATTATCTACTATTAAGGACAGCCGGGACCGTGACTTTCGTAAGCACGGAGAAAATTATACATAGATATAGAATGTTTCAAAAGAGTGTGTAGTAAGAGTGTGTGTATAATTAAATCATAGAATTGACCACTAGATGGCGCTGGAGAAGTACCATCTATACCCTTCAACATAATTACCCAAATAATGACTTGTAGGTACATTAATCAAGTTGGTATTACATCTTAATTTTACAATCTAGTTTATTAAGTAACAACGTCAAAGAAAATTTTACAATTACGGCTTAAAAAAAACTATCAGTAGGTACCTACCTTCTGGAGATAGAGCTTTAATTGACATTTATTGCGTTCGGACGTTGAGTGGTTAAATAAAAATGAAATAATTTTGTATTGTTATGCCATGTTTTACAAACAAAAATAAAACACTATAGTTACTCGATACAATCTCGATGCCTGCCACGTCATTTACCCTCCCTATCGCAAACTCTGGCAGCACCGGCCCTCAGCGCGAAAATCAATAAACTGCTTGTAAACAACTCGAACCAAATGTAGGGCAAACAAGTACCCCTGTACAATTTTCATATTCCGCAATTATTGTTTCGTAAAACCTTTTCATTTTGTCACATTTTCGTTGTTAGTGTTTGTAGAATAATTTACAAAACATGGATACAGCGAATGTGGGGTATTCTTATCATTTACCTTCAGGAGGCTGGAACTATAAGATCCGTAACACATTGTCGCAATTTAGTGATTTGTTCAGCGAATTTAACAAATATATCGCGCCGGCATATCATCATGATCGTTGTGAAAGGTATTTCATGGCTTTATTTTACTATTTACTTCAGTAACAATGTAACTGCGTAGTTAAATATTTACATAGGTATTATACCTGTAGGTATATCTACAAGAGGATTATTTTTGCATGGATTTCTTAAACACATTTTACGCATATTTTTAAAGAAGTCTTCTGTGTACTAACCTACCATAATGGATTTTTTTTCATCAAGTCGCATATAAACTCCAGCTGTTATGTTTATATCGTATCTCCTACGTAAGTAGTAAGTAGTATTTATAATATGTTTTATTTACTTTATTTCAGGTCTGTTCAAATGAGAATATATTCGATGCACAAAGGGGAGTTTGTGATGGTATTTATTGCGTTTTTCGCTTGTTTCGGCTTAGGAGTATTTATAGGACTGGCAGGTAAGATATTTTTTTATTAAGTAGAAACCTATGGATATTCCTATATATTCTAAGACCTACGAAGCGCAATGTTTTCTTGGCGCAAAGTTGAATAAATAAAATAAAACAAATGTTTATATACGAGCGTTTTAAAAAGGTCTTCTTTTTAGCAGTATAACAATGTTATGAAAAAACATGTAAGTACCTAGGTATAGTTTAAGATTAACGTACCAATTAGTGCCTTAGGTAGGTATAGTAGGCGCCAGATAAATGTGGAATAAAGTATATTGACCTTTCCCTAATAACTGTTCATAGGTACCTGAACAATTAAATATGAATCGTTTTTCATTATTAGACAATGTTAAGGATCACGAGAGATGATGATTCGGGACAGCTTTGTGTCATTAATTCCGTTTTTCAAATTAAAAATGTCAATAATTGTAGGTGGGTCAATGACCGTTATTCCACGATTATCTGTCGCCTACTATAGTTACAATGTTTACTTTTATCCAAATTATAAATTTGAAAGTGATTTTTTTATTTGTTACGCTTTCACGCTTAAATCGGTGTACCTACCGATTTTGATACATTTTGGTTCAACGAAAGATGGGACCATAGAACCGTTTCCATGGTGGTATAGGCTACTTTTTTGCGAAAATCCATATTAACGCAAGCGAAGCCGTGGGTAAAAGCTAGTGTAATAAAATCGCAATCACTGAATACAACAGTGCGATTATCATAGAGTTTAATTCGTTCATTACTGTTTCCAATAAATAATAATCAAGTACCTAGCCTATACCTAAATAATTATTCAAATCATCTTTTATTTGTATTCAGCCTAAATGAGTTTGCTTCGGAACGGGCCGTGGGCACGACATTTCTTTGATACTAATGCAATAAAATTAATTCCACGCTTTCTTACTATATTTGAATTCAGAATTCGAGATAATGATAAAATTTTAGAACAACAAACGCTATGTCATACAAGACAAAGGTCATATTTCATTGCTACCCATTCTTTTCTTAGCGCCTTTTTAAAACAAATGGTCACTTAAAAATCAAATTCAAATACACAACACTAAAGTCGATACTTGAGTAGATAGCGATAGATCAAAATTATCTCGAATTATAAATTGAAATAACCTAACTGCCTTCGTAAACAACAATTCAGCAAGTAAGCAATATGAACAAATAATCAAAACGATACCCAATTTTTTCCATCCTAATGACGTAAAAAAATTAATTCTAGGGCCATCACCAACGATGACAACGTCAATCACAGCCTCCTCTGTGCTGACAAACGGAAGCACTATATACCAGGGCCCCTTCCACCTGCACAGTAAGGCCCTAGGCCTGCGTGCGCAGCAACTGTGGCTCATGGCTGAGATCCTCACCAACAATGATGATGGTAAGAGCCCTCTATATCACACTACCTAGAGCACTATATACCAGGGCCCCTTCCGCCTGCACAGTAAGGCCCTCGGCCTGCGTGTGCAGCAACTGTGGCTCATGGCTGAGATCCTCACCAACAATGATGACGGTAAGAGCTCTCTATATCACACCATCTAGAGCACTTTATACCAGGGCCCCTTCCACCTGCACAGTAAGGCCCTAGGCCTGCGTGCGCAGCAACTGTGGCTCATGGCTGAGATCTTCACCAACAATGATGATGGTAACAGCCCTCTATATCACACTACCTAGAGCACTATATACCAGGGCCCCTTCCGCCTGCACAGTAAGGCCCTCGGCCTGCGTGTGCAGCAACTGTGGCTCATGGCTGAGATCCTCACCAACAATGATGACGGTAAGAGCTCTCTATATCACACCATCTAGAGCACTTTATACCAGGGCCCCTTCCACCTGCACAGTAAGGCCCTAGGCCTGCGTGCGCAGCAACTGTGGCTCATGGCTGAGATCCTCACCAAAAATGATGACGGTAAGAGCTCTCTATATCACACTATCTAGAGCAGTATATACCAGGGCCCCTTCCGCCTGCACAGCAAGGCTCTAGGCCTGCACGCGCAGAAACTGTGGCTCATGGCTGAGATCCTCACCAACAATGATGACGGTAAGAACTCTGTACACCAGGTTCTATAAAGCACTATATACGTGGGCCCCTTCAACCTACACAACACAGCAAGGCCTTCAACCTGCGCGCGCAGCAACCGTGGGTCATGGCTGAGATCCTCACCAGCAATGATGACGGTAAGAGCCTCTATACCACACTATGTAGAGCACTGTATACCAGGGCCCCTTCCACCTGCACAATAAGGCCCTAGGCCTGCGTGCGCAGAAACTGTGGCTCATGGCTGAGATCCTCACCAACAATGATGACGGTAAGAGCTCTGTACGCCAGGTTCTATAAAGCACTATATACTTGGGCCCCTTCTACCTACACAGCAAGGCCCTCTACCTGCGCGCGCAGCAACTGTGGGTCATGGCTGAGATCCTCACCAGCAATGATGACGGTAAGAGCCTCTATACCACACTATGTAGAGCACTGTATACCAGGGCTTCCACCTGCACAGCAAGGCCCTCTGCCTGCGCGCGCAGCAGAAGTGGCTCATGGCTGAGATCCTCACCAACAATGATGACAGTAAGAGCCTCTATACCACACTATGTAGAGCACTGTATACCAGGGCCCCTTTCACCTGCACAGCAAGGCCCTCTGCCTGCGCGCGCAGCAAAAGTGGCTCATGGCTGAGATCCTCACCAACAACGATGACAGTAAGAGCTCTCTATACCACACTATGTAGAGCACTATATACCGGGGCCCCTTCCACCTGTACAGCAAGGCCCTAGGCTTGCGCGCGCAGCAACTGTGGCTCATGGCTTAGATCCTCACCAACAATGATGACGGTAAGAGCTCTCTATACCACACTATGTAGAGCACTATATACCGGGGCCCCCTTCCACCTGTACAGCAAGGCCCTAGGCTTGCGCGCGCAGCAACTGTGGCTCATGGCTGAGATCCTCACCAACAATGATGACGGTAAGAGCTCTCCATACCACACTATGTAGAGCACTATATACCGGGGCCCCTTCCACCTGTACAGCAAGGCCCTAGGCTTGCGCGCGCAGCAACTGTGGCTCATGGCTGAGATCCTCACCAACAATGATGACGGTAAGAGCTCTCTATACCACACTATGTAGAGCACTATATACCGGGGCCCCTTCCACCTGTACAGCAAGGCCCTAGGCTTGCGCGCGCAGCAACTGTGGCTCATGGCTGAGATCCTCACCAAAAATGATGATGGTAAGAGCTCTCTATACCAAACTATATACCAGGGCCCCTTACACCTGCACATTTCATGACTAGCGGCCGGTTTCAATATCGTATCTACCTGTAACAAACTATCAAATTAGCTATCAATAGTAGCTAAAACGCCATAGTTTAAAGGGAAACATGACGTTTCAGCTACTTTGGTAGCTAATTTGACAGTTGGTCAAAGGTATATACGTAATTGAGTCCGGCCGTAAGATCCTCACTAACAACGATGACGGTAAGTAACTAATTACCCGACTGCTCCAGAATGAAGGTAATATTTTTATAAAAGGACCAGCAGAAAAAACTATACAAAACGAATACATACCTATAGGGCACGTAAACAGAAACACACTTTTAAATACTGCCTGGATGATTTGAGTTTCGTCGAACGAGAATCTTAACTGGTTTGAGAAATAACAAATAAAAATATGAGGTCGAGGGACACCCCTCGAAAAGGCACCCTTTACTTTGCTGTTAGTTTTTTGCCTTAGACAAACTGTACCGGTAATTTCGAAGAACTTCTCAGACAATCATGTAAAATGATTTTTTGGTTTATATTTTTCAGAAGAGATATTCGATAAGAGCTTCCAAGTTAGTATTTCGATAGAAGGCGTATTGGCAGACCATAGCACGGAAGAAATATTGTCCGAAGCTGACGCCCCTAATAGGTAAGAACGCCTTACACTTTGGTATAACTGCAATTTACTTGAACTTGCTCATGAAGTATGTTGGGAGCCGTTCAAGTATTACGTAAGCACAAAAGCGGAATAGGGTCTATGCCCTGCTTATTTTTGGCTCAACGGCGATTCCGGGGTGGGGGAAGAAAGAAAGAATAAGGGTAAGAGCTAAACTTAAATACTATCGCTGACAAGTGGAAGGGGTAGAGTTTCGTAGGGGATAAATCCAAATAATAACAGCTGAGGATCGAGTTAGCCGAAACATATAATTCTATTTAGTTCGTTCATTAGATTTTCAACAAATATTAAACACGTATTTAATGAAAATGATAAAGCTAAAGCGCATTAAAGTTCTAGAGCAGGGGGTGGTGACATCACGCGAGTTATAAAAAAATACGTGTCCAATATTTTTTGGAAATATATCTGACGGATTTTGTCAGTAAACACTAGATTTTGTCAGTAAAATACCCTATTATTTCTGACGCAGCCATGGCTCTCGTGTTTAGGTGACTGGGGATCCTGAGTTTAGACAATGTTATTTTCCATTGCAGGACTCAACACCTGAAGTGCAAGAAGCGCGTGTGCGATGAGGTGATGATCCTTCACATCTTGTGGCTGGATTACACGCACTACGTCTTTAATATTAACTTCTTCGGGCTGAAGGAGTTCCACCATCGATATTTTATTAGGGACATTATATTCTATGTGAGTATCTAACTGCGAAAAATCTCTGTAGTCTCTTATAATCTATGTAGAATAATGTGAGGCGAAGCAAGCAAAGCAAAAAACATGGCTGGCGGGATGAGCTGAACTCCTACTGAAGGACTGGCTCAAAATTACAGCAGACGGGAAATGTGGAAGGAAGGAAGGGAGCCCATTGCCGTGCCCTGGGACAGCACGGGCTAAAATATTATCTCCTAAAGCGGAAGTTGACTGCCCAGGCCGTTTAAAGAATGCAACTTAAAGGGTTATTAGCCTGTCAGTACCTACCTGCCTCCTGATACTGTATATACTGTGGCTGATACGTGATCATCAAGGCATATTTACCAAAACAATATGGTGCCAGTTTTAACCGACACTACTTACAAAAATTCTGTCGGTCTCATAAGGGCTAGATCAATGCGCCCAGATAAACGTACCAATATGTAACCTAAATAACCATGCGTATTTATTTTCAGTTCAAAACCTATAATCCAGCATTTACACAAATGGAGACGTGGTTTAGATTTATATTTGTGATGACGTCATTCTTCATGACCGTAAGTTTAAACGGTTTTTTTTTTTTGTTTTTCAGCCCGTATTGGAAGCGAAACTTATTCTTAACAATGGGGAGGATGGCACAACGCCATAGGGCTTTACCGACTTGGGGGCGTAATGCCAAACTGTATGTTAACCACAGACATCTCATACATACTCTGTGCTGGACCAATTTGTGCTAGTGAACGAAGTTAACGAGCTCGGGACTTGGGTCACCCCGACTCGGTTATTTTTTTTAAACCTGGTATAGAAAAATATCTAATTCTGAGTGGTAAAAAAAAAATACCACGAAGGGGATGGTGGGGTCTTCCAGACCCCGCCATCTCCTTGTCTCGAGCTCGTTAACTTTCGTTAAACTAAAAAGTCATTGTGGCTGTCTGCACTCGCATGTATTTTGCTCCAATATTCTAAAGCAAAATGTATTTCAACACAGATATTGTCTGTGCTGATATCAGACGCCAGCACATGAAGCTACAACAATCTGTCAAATTTCTTTAATAGGTTTTCAACTTTATCTCTAAAGCATTAGGTTCAAGTTTGATTGGGAAAATTTAACAGTTACGGATAGCTTGCTGGCGTCTGTACTATGCCCTTTATTGATGAAAGCAAACTACCTGCGAGCACAGAGCAACCCGTGTCTTTGGTAGTTTGGAATTACGCGACCCGGGGATCTATATCAATAGATTTATTTGGATAGAGAACTATTGATTTAAGTAGATCGACGCGGGTCGGTAAAGCCCAATGAGGCCGTACCATTAAGATTTTTTAGAAAGCCAGACATAGCAAGGGGCTCGTTTCCTATTGCATGGGAGTAACTATTGGGAAATACAAACGTACTGATATTATGATGCCTACGCATTAACTTGAAAGATAGGGCCGCCCGGACCGCTATTTTATGAAGCGACAAATTGGCCCTTAATTGACCCGCCTAGACACCCAAGAAAACTCGTCACGCGGTCGGCTATCTTCGGTAGCGGTCGTGTGGGCAAGACATTTAAATGCCGAGCCATTCGTATGGCGAACGCGTGAAAGCAAACGTTCGGACGGCCCTATCTTTACTATTTCAATATACATAATGTCTATATGATATAATCTTTGCCCTGTTACTATTTAACTATCATAATTGTCACTCTCACGCCCTTATCACAATTTGTTTAGTCTCGGCTCAACATGTCTTCTTCCATACTTCTCTTTTATTTAATTTATATTTGCTTACTTATGTATTTGTTATTTCCAGTTCTGGTTTGCTTACATGATGCGGAAATATCCTATGTCCGACTGGTCAATAGAACAGAGATGGATCTACATTTTATTGCCGTCCTTACTTACTTTCAACGGTGAGTATTCAAATAATCACGAATAAGTAGGTAACCTTAATATAAGTCTATATTAAAGGGCTGTTCAGACCTACGCAGAATACCTACCCATAGCGGTAGCGATTTCGCTCAACTGCTTCTAACCATATCACAAATTACTACAAAGGACGGAATCGGGGTCGGACTGGCCATACATTCGAGATGCGTTTGCCAGCCGGGCTCCCATAGTTCTGGCTTGAGGGGCTTGCCGCAAGCCAAGCGGCAGGTAGGGTAAGGGGCCCGCGCAGCCTTGGGCCCGGCTCTTACCGAAGTCACTTACGATCTACATACAAAGTATAAGATGTTCATCCAGGATTCAAAAATTTCGAGCTCGCTGCGCTCGTTCTTATTTTCTTCACTATCCTAGTTTTTCAGCTTTCCTGTAGTAGTCAAAATAGCTTCTTCTATTTAAGAATGTATGGTCAAAAGAAACCTATCCGAGGTGGAATGCAAAAATTTCGAGCTCGCTTCGTTCGCTCTACAGTCTCTATCTCTAATTTTTTCAGCTTTGCTACATCAGTCAACGAAGTTACTTCTATTTAAGTATGAATAATGAAAAGAATACTTATAAGCCCGTCCGCGGTGGGGTGGAAACTTATTTCTTATCTTATTCTTATCCCCTTAAAAAAGTGGCAACAATATATTTTGTAAGAGCTCAGAAAAACAAAGTAAAAGAGTGATAAAATGTTCAATTAAAAATACACATGTAGGATGGAATGAAATGAAGATGTTTAGCCGTCGGTGTCCGCGAGCCAAGAGAACGCGAGTCTCGACGCAATATCCCAGCTAGGCGCGCCGCCCTCGTGTTGCTGACTTCGCAGTGGTCAACTTCATGATGGTTCTCGAGCGCCATCTGTTGCCTTTCAATTTGTATATCACATTATTTTCCGATACTATACCATCTATCATTATAAGGTGCCAGGCCCCGAGCTTGTGGGGAGCTCCCGGGCCCTTCCGGCCCAGTCCGACCCTGGACGGAACAGACAATCGTTATCTCTAACATGAAAACCTCAACGTCAATCTGTCTTTCCGTTTCCGTTTGTCCGCATATGCCTAGCACAAGAACCAGTTATTTGATTAACAACATTTTAAGTAGTCCACATTCATCATGAGAAAATTGTGTACTCCTTTTTAAGCATAAATTGTATTAAACTGGTACCCAGCTGCATCCGGCTAGACTGGAAGCCGACCCCAAAATTTGGGAAAAGGCTCGACAATTCTATGTTCTTTGAGCATATTTAACTAGTAAAGTTATTCAACCTATAACAGAATAAACGCAATACCTCTTAAGGGGTAATTGAGCATTGTGAACAACTTTCACTATGGGACCAACACTAGAAACACGAAAAAAAAGTGGACTGCCCCATAAATTTATGTTCGCATAACTCGACAAAATGTAGGTACTGAACATCTGATTTATTTTCGGGGATGTTCGTATAGTAAAAGTTGTTTAGAATGACGAGTACAATGACCCCTTAAGAGGTATTGCGTTTATTCTGTTACACCTTGTATAATAGAAGTTTTTTTTTCTAATGGATTTTATTTCGACTACTAGGAGAGCACTAGTAAATGTACTAGTATCCTATTTCGTCTTATAGCACCCCCAAAGTTCCCTCACTATAATAACAAAGGGAGCTGAGAGCCGACAATCGCATCTGTACTCATACCGTTCGTATAGTCTGTATCAAAGCGTCCATATTTAAAATGCCGGGACGTGCGCGATTACCCCGGAGACCGGTTTGTGTCGCCCCTTCGACGTGATACACGATGCGATTCGCTTTATTCAGTTAGCCGCACGTCAGGAACAGTTGAAGTTCGAAAACCGACCTTATTGCTACGACTTAAAGTCACTGTCAATGTCAAACTGTGACTGCAATGCACTCGACAGAAGCTGCATTGTGACGGTTACAACATTCGAGACTTTTGTTTCACGAAATCAGCCCTTATAGCTGCGGTGTTAGGGTGCTGTTTTGTTATAATAAACGTGTGGTTAAATCCACAGAATAACCTATAGGAGTTCTCCATCGAATGTTCGAGACTTTTGCGTCCTCTGTGCCGAGATTGTATTGGTACTTAGTCACTATAGTCAGCCTACGCTTGCCTACCCACATGTAGGTACGTGAGGAAGGACAGAATGAGTTAGGGCCTTTTTGTGAGCTCGAGTCAAGGTAGTATTTTATATTATAAATTAATTTATAGCTCTTACTGAGGTTAGTTTAGGGCTTAGTATTGACTGACAGTTCTCATTTTGTGCTATCGATAGTTTCAAATCAATTCTCAACTGTCCTTTATAGCGACAGATTAGGTACCTATCGACTCACTTCTCATATACTAAGTCACTTTCAACTATGTCTTTGTTTCAACTATAGCTAGGATTGGTTCCATGACGGAAGCGCTTTTTGAAGGATTATATTTAAGTATAATCAATGTTGACGTTCAAAAAGTGCTGATTCTCAGTGTAATTTGGATAACTAAATAACTTTTGATTTAGAAACCTAAATAACCGATCGTGTATTGATCGAAGCAAATAACACATCCTTGTTATAATATCTTCCCAAAATTGTTCATCGCATTGCAGAACCATGATCACTTAAAAAAAATCGTCACAACATTCTTAGCAACCATATTATATGGGCACAAATCCGTTGCCAGCTGCCAACAGCAAAAACCACACCTTGCCGATTTCCATTCCATAAATAGACACCCTTATGACGGACTCTGCCTCAAGCGAGTTTTTTTTCATGATAGTCCCTTATCCTTAATGGAATACAATAGGGGTTGCTACTACAAATTGTTTTGTCTAAAATACTTACTTATTAAAGAGAGGTAAAATCATTTGTTTGTTTACGAGATAATTTCTGGAAGTAGGTACTGTTCCTTTAAAGAAAATTATAATTATTTATTATGTAGGTATTAAAGTTTTAAGCACAAGTAAAACACACTGTAGAAAGGCGGACTTTTCTATCAGTCGACCTTAAGGTGGTGCAGAGATAGAACACGGGAACTTCAATAAAAAATAAAAAAATGTTCCGACGAAATGAGAACCTCCTCCTTTTTTGAAGTTTTGAAGTTGAAGTTATTTTATACTTTTTAAAGTGTTTTTTTTATTTGGAAGTCGGTTGAATTTTTTTGACGAGAAGGTTTTTTATTTCACTTTTTAGTAATGAGACACATATAAATTGACATTTTAGTCCCATGAGTGGTTGCGTTATTTTCCATTAACGAGTTACTTTGTGTGCCTTCGTAGTCCAATTCCAGACCAGCTCATTGTTAAATATAGAGATACTTTGCTTTGGGATTGACATTAACCTAACACTTTACTAGATTTTATTGATTTTAAGTTGAGGAGATCACTAGTTTATTTATCTTATACGTTAAGGAGTAACTTCAATGTCCAATGCAATATCAATATAAGTATTTAACTAAACCCAACGCAAAAAGAATCATCAAGACCCTGTTCATAAACAATAAAGTTATGCCCGAATAGATAATCCCAAACACTTGGTTGACTTGTACACATCTGCGTTCCCCTTCAGAGCGTACCGGCGGCGTGATGTTATAGTATGAACTGGTGTAAACAATAAACAGACATGCGACTTCAGCAATCCCGGGAGATCTACTATCATTTACTTATTGAAGAGTACCGTTGCCTACCTCCGAAGTTCTTCATCAGATCTTCATCTATTTGAAATGGAACCAGTCCGGGATAAAACCTCGTCCAAACAAAAAAAGAATCATTCAAATCGGTTGACAATTGGCGAAAATACCTATCGCTGCACAAATATCTCATCATCAGATGACTGCTTACTTATACCTTCCATCATCAGCTCAGCAACATGAGATGATGATTACCCCACAAAAATAGGCACAAATATCTGAATTGTGTCAGAATGTAGTATATGAAAATAATTGTAGGTATGTGCCTATAAAATTTGAGGGTTGTCCCCGATTTCCCTGGGATCCCATCATTAGATTCTGACTTGGTGACAATGGGACCATCTTTCGAATAAAAATAGAATTTTGAAAATCGGTTTATTATTGGCGGAGAAATCGGTGAATAAAAATAAAAAAAACCTCATCCTTTTTGAAGACGTTTAAAAAAGGAATCCAACAAATCAACGCTGTAATGATTCTTCCAACTTCATGCGTATGTGTTCACCTGCCTTCAAGTTAAAGAATCGACTGGTTGCCGTTCTGATGTTCGTAATCTCATTCCAAAACAAAAACATCATTTTCAAAATCCTTTCCTGCATATGCAGGTACCTACACTTTCGCTGACCGTCATAGGCTACTTTTAATGCGGGAAAGTCCAAGTGGTAAAGCCACTAGTAGCGAATGCTGTGGGTTACGAAATGTGCACTATGTGCAACGATCTTGATGCACGCGAACGATGGTGGTAATCTAAAGAATCTGCGGTTGAGAAAAAAATGTTATGCCTTAGATATTTTCTTCGCTTAATAAAAGGAAAGATGATAGGTAGATAAGCACTTAGATACTAGAAAAACAGTCCGATGTATAGCGTTGCGTTTCACCGCAGCAAGGTGCAAAGAAAGTGGTGAAACTCACGGAGAAATTGTAGTCTCATCGAGTCACCTAGCTCTGACTGAGAGGTTTTGTCTGAGGATTTATTTGTACCTTCGGTTTTACTTTGATGTGCCAATGCCATCATAATTCCGTTCTGAGAGAGAGTCGGAACTATACAGGAAGAATATTACTATCCCTTTTTCACAACGGATTCATGATGGCATGACACGTAATAGAGGGGGGGCTGATCTCCTAATTTTTGCACTGTGATTCGTTTTTGGAAACTAGACTTCTAAATATCAAAAATTAAACATTGGTCTCCATGATTTGGGAGCAAATTTGATCGATCGTTTACACGATTCCTTGAATCGTATTTGCTGTCGATACCAGAAGCATACTACAGCCTTAACTCTTTAGTTACCTTTTACGACGCTTAATTGAGTCCGAGACGCAATAGGACCCTCAGAATCTACTTGGCCCACTCAATTAGGGTCATCAATCAATTACTTTACCTATTGCATTGTCTACATCTTGAGATTTGGGCCTCCGCAAACTGAACCCATCTTCATTATCTCCTCTGCTAAAATTAAGTCTTATAAATTTTTGTTTTCAGATCCTCTGTACCCTTTGAGATTTTTCCCTGGGGCCGTCATGGCGCCTTTGATCGGGAACTTCTTCCAAACTGCATTCCTGGCAGTTGTTATGATATCGTGGCTCTCTCAGTACCATGGACTTAGACAGGTACGTAAATACTAAATAGCCAGCAGGCTAACGACTCATCTGGTGGAAAGTAGCTAATAGTGTGTCTAAAGACTACAATAGAATCGAGGCCTCAGAGTTTTTGTTGAGATTAGGGATCAAGGTACTTGTGAAAAACGGAAAAATCTCTATAAAAAGTGACATTCTGTCAGCGAAAGAGATTTTCGATAAGTTTAAAATTGGGTCTTTGATCCAAGACACTAAACTTTATTCATAATAATGCTAAGCTCAAAGATATAAGCAGACTCTTCATTAAGGAAAAAACGCATCTTCAAACAACTTGTTTGTATAGATAGCAGATAATAAAAAATACCGCTCTCTGGATGATTCAAGGGGCATCAAAAGTTGTGGAAGACACATAGTAGGTTGTATCTACATACAAGAAAATGTTTAATCATTTACATCTGTTCTTCCAGAACGACAGAGGGCTGGTCTCCTTCTATTTGTTCAAGTTCGTGCTGGTGGGTCTGTGTGTGATCCCCGCCTTCATGCTCGGCAACTGGCAGAAGTTCAGCAGCTACTTGGACCCTACGTTCAACTATATGATGGACCCCGACTATCCCGTAAGTTAATACTATATTTGTAGCATATGATTGTAGAAAGAACCAAGGAAAGAGAAGAAGGAAGGAAAGAATGGAAAAGAAAGAAAGAAAGAAAATTGTTTTTACTGGGACAACATTAAATTCATTCATTCAATAAAATGAATTACACAAGCTAAAGAATGAATGACTATGGACGGTGACACCAAAGTATGCCTAGAAGGTGGGGAAACAATTTGGACGCAAACCATGAGGTCAATACGAGGTGAGGCGGGAAAAGATTTCCGAACATATTTTTTTTTCAACTGGAAAGTCCTTTGGCCAGCAGCGGGAGTGTATTGCCTAAGGAAGGAATAAATTGTATATGCCCGACGTCTGTGTTTTCCTAAAGCTTAGGGGGTGATGATATTTCAGGAGTTATTTGGTTAGGCAGCGAATCATTGCCGGTAATCGGACGCTAATGCAGAGTACAAACGCTTGGCTACTCAATCCCGACCTAATGTACAGACCCAAGACAGCACAAGTGGTATTTGCATGTCG
Source organism: Mamestra brassicae (assembly GCA_905163435.1). NCBI lineage: Eukaryota > Metazoa > Arthropoda > Insecta > Lepidoptera > Noctuidae > Mamestra > Mamestra brassicae. Next base: position 17,797,284 of record LR990991.1, read on the forward strand.
GACAACCACTTGATGGTCAAAGTTCAAGGAATCGAATTTTCGTCATTTATTGCTTAATACGTTCCATGAATTGTGATCAATTAAGCCAATTTACCTACAGCTCTCTTAAATAATTTCAAATGATGACTCCTAAAGTTTTTTGAATTTGATTTCAGCTTGTGAAACTATGGTTCTTCTGCGCAATCACGATCTACTTCTTATACTTAATAATACTGATCATAAAGGCGTATAGTGATTTGAGGAATATGCCATTTTTTGGTAAGTCTTGTAATTATTATGTAATTTGCCGTTTGGTAACTTGCTAGCCTACAGCTTCCAGGCGTGTTCTACGCCAAGTTTCCCTTTTTAAATTAAGTAGCCCATTTTGTTACATTTGTGGCCTTATTTGAGACCTTCCAGTAAATGATAAAATACAAGTCGATATTCAGTCGTGATTCAAATTGAGCTGAAACATACTCTGTAGGTACTTTTTGAAGATAAAGATAAATTTATCTGCATTAATATGAGTAAATAAGAGAGTAATTGAAACATCAATATTACAAAAAATATAGCCTCCAAAACGCAAGCACTTCAGCACTTCCTAGTATGGGATGGAGAAGTAGCGAAAATACCCAATAAAAAAGTTTTCGAACATAGTTTTTGGCATACCTTTTTTTATTGATATTTCTATATACCGTGTGTGTTTCATGTATGTTCTAAATCACTTTTTTCTTTCTTTGTTTCTTACCATACATTTACATTTTCCAGACATCCGACTCCGTTGCCTATCAATAGTGGTGGGTACAGTAACGTCCATCATAACAGTGCTGGCTCTACAAGGCTGGGGCCCGGCCGCCTTACAGGACCACTGGGCTTGCCAACCGAAGATACACTTCGACACTTCGGCACCTTTCATGGCCCTCTACGGCCTGTTCAACTTTTATATTTACATACTGGCCTATTTGTTCTCTCCTGGCGGTGGAAATATTCATGGTGAGTTATTATTATTAATTCACACCTTTAGGTTTACAATGTGTTACAAAATAAACGCAATACCTCTTCAGGGGACATTGTACTCATCATTATGAAGAACTTTTACTATGAAACCACCCAGAAATTGCGAAATAAAACAGCTGTTCAGTACATTTTGTCTAGTTATGTGCACAGAAATGTATGGGGGAGTCGATTTTTTTTTTCGCAATGTTTCGCAATTGTTGGTCCCATAGTAAAAGTTGTTCAAAATTATGAGGACAATGACCTCTTAAGAGGTATTACGTTTATTCTGTTACACGTTGTTGAAGGTATAATTTGGCTTCGAATAAGAACCACGGTCTATGTGGAAGGAACTTGTTTGAAGCTCTGAAAATAAGACCTAAAGAGTTTCTAAACTTGCGACACTTGCCTCGTACCTTGGGTCACCAATTAAAAATCCTAATTAATATTATAAATGAGAAAGCGAAATTTCTCGTTTGTTACACTTTCACGCCTCACTAAATGGATAAACGATTTTGCCGAATTTTGGTTCAGAGATAGATAGGACCCTGGAGATGGTTATAGACTACTTTAACGCTAGCGAAGCTCAGGGAAAAGCTAGTTAGTTTATAAACGTACTAGCGGTTCACCCGCGTAGTTCCCGTTCCCGTGGGAGTACCTACGGGGATAAAATATAGCCAATGTTACTCGCTGATAATGTAGCTATCCATTCAAATCGGTCCAGTAGTTTTTAAGTTTGTTCGTTACATACAAAAATACAAATCTTACCTCTTCATAATATTAGTATAGATGAAGAAACAGATGGAAGTTCCCCATCCTTCTTTGAAAAGGGAATATCCTCTGATAAGAAGGATGTTGTCTGTTGGGCTACTGCACAGGCTTCTTGTCGGGTTTCTCTATTATTATCTCAATCGCCCTTTGCTTGATGACGCGATGCAGGATTTGTGACGTCAGATGTAGTTCGTGTCGTTCGTAGCTGTCGCCATGCACACAGCTTGACGGATTTCTGGACTTGTAACACTTACATACTTCGCTACGTTGGGTTACCAGTTAAAACGTGAAAGTTTGATTTATAAACTGAAACCCTCTAGATATCGTGTCTTTATAGTTCCTACCTGATAAATGTTTTAATAATACCAATTTAAGACAGTAGGTACCTACCTAATAATTTCTGACATTTTGGAGTCAACCCATTCTAAATCTTTACAAACCATTTGAAAATACCATATACAAACCAGCCATGTTGTATTTTCCAGAAACAGCCATAACCAAAGACAACCCCGCATTCTCTATGATCAACGACTCAGACGAGGAAGTTATTTATGGTTCGGATGAGGAAAGCAGACGTCCACTCAACTCCCACCATAGGATTACTACTGACGAAGATCTATGAATATTAATTATAAAGTAATATTTTCCGTAAATGTAATTTTTTCTTGTTATAAAATTCTAAAACTAATTAGATGAGACTTGTTTTATTTAAGCATTCCTCCATCCTGCAATCAACATAGATTGTAACTACACACTTAGGTGCTTATTTAGGGCACAGGCAACACCCATAACGCCTACCTATTATACCTACTTTTAAACAAACACTGTCCAACCGCTCGACGCTAGCCAGTTGCGAGCAAATTCTTGTGGTTTCATGGCGAGTGGCCATTCTGCCCGGTCCCCTATCGCCGCTATAAACCCAAATAAAAATTAGTGCGTAGTACCTACGCCAACAAGTATTGTCAATAACTAGTTCCACTTTAGGTTATTAACATACCTAATCATCTGGTCAACACATTGGTCTTTGCAATACAGACTTGCTTGTTATGAGAATACAGATAGCTACAGAGCTACCTACTTTATGAACTGAATCAGCATTCTGGACAGTAGGTAGATTTTAAGTACTTACCTAATTTGCGTTTTGTTTGTGCAGTACTTTTTTCTTGCTTTGGATTAAATCGTCGACTGGAAAATTGCTCAAAAACCGGCCAAGTGCGTCCGGGACCCTAAAAAATTTTTTTTTCTAATTTTATTTTACCACTGTCTGGTGATTATTTTGTATACAGCCACCCATACCAAATTCCAACTATCTAGTGCTAAGCGTCTCTGAGCTAAACCGCGGACATGGCGAAACGTATAAGGGTTCCTTTTTGACTCCGGAACCCTAAAAAGGACGCGAAAAGAAGCCCTGTTCAATCGTTGTTGTAGCAAAATTTCTATATCTACAAACCGTTATCTATGAAATTATTTAGATAGGAATCCTAATTCAGAAAGAAATGTAAGTGTTATTCAATGCTGCTTTAAATCATATCTGGGCATGTTAGGCACCGTGTGACGTAGCAGAAGATATGTGAAGTTATTCTCTGATAAAATAAACCCCTATGAGTGGATAAACATTTAGAATAGAACAAAAATAAATCGTTATTTTATTCATTCACTCAACGTCAAATCACGTCGGTTATTAGTCATGGAGGTAACTCGCGAACTGCAGCGGTGTCAACGACCCCAGTTCCTGGTTGAAACGTACCCAGCGTAGTGTTACTGAGAATTAAGTTACCAAGTAGTCTCGGAAAGTTGCAACATCTTGGTTGCTACGCTAGAAAGACCTACGCGTTGGTAGAACTTTGTATTGTAGTTTCTTTGGGCATTTTCCTATCTTGTTATAAAGTGATACTGGAAGGCCCCGCCGAAATGGCTTTAAAACTATTCTACTTTTTTGCCTTTAAGTAAATACGGTCCAGTTGGGTGTCAAAGTAGAAAAGGCAACTAGGAGTCTTAAACTCTGCGGTTTACCTATGTGATATTTCCCAGTGGCTTACTGTGAAGTTTCTGCCTACCATGCAAGTTAACAGGACTGGCATATTTCATATAGGAGATGAAACTGGACCGGCAAACTACAAAAAGATAAAATGTTAGGCCTCCTGCATGCTATTCGCTTACGAGATTTGAGGCTAGAGTTACCATATCTGAAGATGCGATCGCAGATTGTCGAAGCATATTTATTAACTACACAGAAAAGGACGCCAGTAGAGCTGTACCGTGCCAGATTCAAAGTTGTGCTGTAGCTATTCTGTAAAAACTCACCTAAATTGAAGTGAGCTGTCGAACTCTTGCTTTGGAGGCCTTAGTAGTCCTAAAGCACTCACTTAACTTTTTGGTGTTGTTTGCAGAACAAACAAGCTGGTGTATTACTTTCCTACATAATAGTTTTATCTTGCCAATGATGTCAGCAACTTGAAACTTCGTTGAATGCCTAGTTATGGGTGGATGGTTCTACTTAGTGTCCGACCGGAACAGGTTTTTCAGCCGAAACCGAACTTCTGGTCAGGCTCTCAGTTTCGACCGAAATCGAAACCGAAACTTACATACACATATTACAATTTCTATTTTATACTGAGATCTAGTGTATTTTTTACACATTTATTTGCATTTACATCCAGACAGTTAAGGAGTGTTAAATAAAATAAAAATAAAAGTAGGTGCGTACGAATATATATTTTATTTTTTTATATCATGAAAAAGGCGCGCGGCGGGCTAGCACATGTTAGCCACCAAGTTGGCCGAACGACCACGATAATTCAAAAACATTCGAGTTTTGGCGCGGCCGAAAGTTTCGGTCATTTTTTGGCCGAAACCAGATTTCTTGGCCGAAACCGAAACCGAACTTTCGGTCGGTCACTCCTACAATCGATTTTAACATCAATAGCTTGGAATCTACAATTATTCTTATGTTTTTATAACGTAAAATTTAGATTTTAAGATCACAGGATGGCAACAAAGGAGTTTGAACATTTTTCTATGAGAGCCCCCACCAACATTTTGATTTTGCTAACCGCCTTCTAAAAAAGGAGGAGGTACTCAATTCGGTTATATGTTTGTTAACTCATAACTCCGTCATTTCTGAACCGATATGAAAAAAAAACACTTTTTTTATGTGAAAGGCATCACTTCAGTAGTTTGGTTTTTAAATCAAAATAGCTGGAATAATATGTCATCCAAGTTAAAGAAATTGCGTATTTTGGTTTCCTGAGACTTTCCAGTGTTGTTAGGTATGGGGTACCACTAAAAATTAAAAAACTTTTTTACAAAAAAATCCAACCGACTTCCAAATAAAAAAACAACTACAAAGTATAAAATAACTTTAATTTCGGAAATCGGTGTTTAAATACGAAGAAACAATCAAAAACACCGACTTCCAAAAATAATAGTTATTTAAGTACTATTATTTCGGAAGTCGGTGTTTTCAAAGTGCGGTAAGTTGGTTTCACAAACGAACAGACGAATGCAAGCCCGAGACGAAGTCAAGGGCTTACCGTAGTCACGAGTTCGTAAAATCCAAGTTCCGCACGTGTGTCATACGTTTTTCAACACATTTGCGAGAAATCAGTACAATAGGTAATGAAACAAACTTTTTGTTTTCCAGTCGGTAAGTCGCAACAATCTTTGACGGTCCTTACATTATGAAAATTGAGCAAATTTGCAAATGGCGCCATGATAAATGATATTTATTTTGTAAGAAGGTTAAACTTTTACTCGTCAATCTTTTTTGGTCAAAACGTTTTAAACTATAGTAGGCGCCAGATAAATGTGGAATGAAGTACATTGACCTTTCCCTAATAACTGTTCATAGGTACCTGAACAATTAAATATGAATCGTTTTTCATTATTAGACAATGTTAAGGATCACGAGAGATGATGATTCGGGACAGCTTTGTGTCATTAATTACGTTTTTCAAATTAAAAATGTCAATAATTGTAGGTGGGTCAATGACCGTTATTCCACGATTATCTGGCGCCTACTATAGATGAGGCCGGTGTTTCCTAGCTGACATGTGTGCGTGATGAAAATTAGAACTACATCTTTCGTCTCATTTTGTCTTTAGCATTAAAGTGAGACAAACGTGTTGAGCAAAAGCGCTTTCAAGGAGTTTCGAACATTCAGGTTATTTATTCTAGTACTTAATGTAAAACTCCTTGGTGGAATTCTTAATTTTTTATGGATATTATAAAAACCCGTAAAGGATCCGCACGGCGCTATACAACGAAGAGTATAGTGCGTAATTTTTAACTTTCGAGCAATGTATAGGCTTCGTAAACGCATTGTTCGCATTGTAGTTGCGGTGCACAATCTAACATGCATACATGGACAGAGGACACTTAAACAAACATAAATAGCAACATGGTGCCCTAGTGTCAAGTTGCCGATTTATTTGAAGGTAAACTCGCCATGTGAGAACAATGAAGTGTCCTCTGCCCATATATGCATATTAAAACATGCGCAGCAACTTTGAAAAAAAAAAAATGGCGGCGGGGGCTATGCCGCAAAGGTCATATCCCTTTTTACGAACTGATATAAAATATTACAGATTGACATCGAAACAGACTCTCAAAGATCGATACAGACTGTCCCAGATTGATGCAGACTGTCCCAGATCGATGCAGACTGTCCCAGATCGATGCAGACTGTCCCAGATCGATGCAGACTGTCCCAGATCGATGCAGGCTATTCTAGATCAGTACGGAGAGTCCCAAATCGATGCAGCCTACCGGAGATCGATTGATACAGACTGTCACAGAATGATAGTCTGTCGAAATCAATACATATTGTTACAGAACGATATAGTGTGACCCAGATAGATACATGATCAGGATAGATCAGGAGAGGAATCGATAAGGATTGTCCAAAATCGATAAAATGTCCCAGTTTGATACATTTTGCTGCAAATAGACACAAACTGTCCTAGAGCGATACATGCCGCCTCGTATCGATATAGGCTACCTCGTATCGATATAGGCTGCCTCATATCGATATAGGCTGCCTGGTAACGATCCAGTCGGTCCCTGATTGATGCAAACTGTACCAAAACGATATATATATATACTGTCGGAGATAGGTTCACTGTCCCAGACAGATACGCCTATCGCAGACTGATACAGAATGTCCCTGATCGATACAGGATGCTCCGGATCGACAGACTGATCCAAATTAATGGACTGTCTCGAACCGATACAGGCTGTCTCAGATCGATACAGAATATCCCAAATAGATAGACTAACTAAAATCGATAAACTGTCCACAAATTGATACAGGCTGTCCTAAATCGATGCAATGGTGGGACCATTGCATCGATTTAGGACAGCCAATCAATACAAAAAACATACAGTCTCAAACTCATGTAGAATGTCCCAGAAGACACGGGATATATCCCAGATCGATACTAGATGTCCCAGATCGATACTGGATTTTTCGGATCGATACTGGATTTTTCGGATCGATATGGATGGTTCCAGATCTGTATAGGATGGCCCAGACCGGTATAGGATGTTCCAGAACGATACAAGATATCCTGCATCGATACAGAATATCACAGGCCAATAAAGGCTGACACTGACCTGATACTACAAACGATATATACTGTCTCATATCGATACAGACTATCAGAGACGAATACAGACTATCGCAGACCGATACAGAATGTCCCAGATCAATACAGGATGTCCCGGATCGATTGGCTGACCGAAATTGATAAAGATTGTTAATAATAGATCCAGACTGTCTCAGACCAATACAGTGTGCCAGACCGTAACAGACAATTCCAGACCGAAAAAAAATATCCCAAGTACACACAGGATGTCTCAGATCGATATGGGATGTTCTAGAACGATACATATTGTTCTAGAACGACACAGTAAGTGCCGGATCGAAAGACTGACCCAATTTGATAGATACAGACAAGCGCAGACCAATACAGAATGTCCTAAACCGAAACAGAATGTCCCAGATCGATACAGAATTTCCCAGATCAATAGACTAAAAAAATATTGAACACTGGCCCAGATTGATGAAAATTGACCCAAATCGATACACACTTTCCTAAATAGATACAAAATGTCCCAAATCGATCCAAGCCGACTCGTTATTGATATAGATTGTCTCAGACCGTTAAAACTGTCCCAGACCGTTACAGACTGTCCCGGACCGAAACAAACAGTCCCGGACCGATATAGAATGTCCCAGATCGATACAGGTTGTTTTAAATCGAAGCAGGCTGTTTCAGACCGATACAGATTGTCCCAGACCGAAACTGACATTCCCAGACCGAAAAAGAATGACCCAGATAAACACATGATATCCCAGATCGATACGACTGTCCCAGATCTAAACAGGCTGACCCAGATCGATACAAGATTTCCCTGTTCAATACAGGCCCCTAGACCGACACGACCTAGAACAGTACGCTGCTGTAAAACCAAAAATAAATCACGTGTTTTGTAGTCACATGTGCCCATTTCAGTCACATGCACGTTTTACGTAAAAAATGGCTAAAACACAATTTCATTTAAAAGCTTCTTTAAAAATCACCAAAACTATTAACAAGAGAAGAAATATTTACGTAATGGTCGAACGCAGTTGATAAGTTATCTGCAGCATTATATGAATGCCTCTAAACGTACACCCTACATATAGCGTTGAAATAAACGTTTTCCATGCATCCTACGTACCCGATTTTTAATGACATCGCAACATCAGCATATTCAGTGTCGAGCACTAAGAGGTTTAGAAGTGACGGAATTAAGTGGATTTTGGTTTAATAAAGCGCCAATTTATTCAATTTTTAACCGACTTCAAAAAAAGGAGGACGTTCTCAATTCGGATGTTTATGTTTGTTACCTCATAACTACGTCATTTATGAACCGATTTGAAAAAATCTTTTTTCATGTGAAAGGATATGCGTTCCGATTGGTCCCACAGACATTTTATAAAATCGGTTCAGTAGTTTGTTCTTTCAATCAAAATAGCTGGAGGAAATAGGAAAATATATCATCCAAGTAAACGAAATAAACGAAATTGCGTGTTTTGTTTTCCTGTGAATATCCAGTGGTGTTGTTAGTTTTGGGGGTACCACTAAAAAGTGTAAAATAAAACTTTTTTACAAAAAGAAGGTTAAAAAGTTTTTTTAACAATATTGGTAACGATTATAATAATTATCTGCCCAATTTAGTGATTGCCAATTTCTGACTGGTTAACTTCCAAATGGAGTCATTATCGGAGTCCTCCTTAGTGGAGTTTTTAGATCCAAATTCCAAACTAGCCCCACCCGCACCCCCCGTTTTCTGTTGAAACCACTTCAAATATTTCCATCACTGTATAAAAGACAAACAAAATTTCCTTAGTTCTAATAATTCGCATCTGCCAAGAAGTACAGTCATCACATAAAATTAACAAAGGGAGTCACAAAATTAACGAGGCTTGTTCTACATAACAAATAGAAGAAAAAAAAGTAAACGTAATCACGATTGTAGCTCCTGTGCACAATGGATTGAATTGCAACATCTTTTCAACATCCATCGCTCCCTTCTCATGGCAACTAACAAATGTAGTTAGTATCCATAAATGAACGTCATTGTCGAACAGAGGTCAATCCGTAAAGGCGCCGAGAAAGCCTGACGACGCCGGTAACGATGAAGATGTCTGACGACGTCAGTAATTGTAGTGGCTCAGTGACCACAACGCCTGACTCCTAAGATTAATGCAAAAATGATTCGTCAGGAACTCCGTACATTTTGCGCTGTTCAGTCATCATGTTTGACACAGATAGTCTCGTAGAAAAAATGTAAAGACCATCCTTTCAAATCAGTTAGCCCTACATTACAGTAAATCTGAATTCTCATATCACATTTCGTTGTAGACCTTATTACACCCTTGTGTATAAATAAACCTCTCGCATGACATTTTGCTCAGAATAAATGTAATACGAGTAGCTACAGCTAAATATAATACCACACTCACAGGAGGAAACCGTCAGCAGTGATAATATTCACATTAACGCGTCATTATGGGTACATTTTAAAACTAGGTCTGTTATTAATTATTATCTACCAACCTATAATTAGGTTTTTTTGAAGTAAAAATCGTCATGAAAATTGAGCCCTTCGAATCGGCCCCATTTTGGATATTCTTTAAATGAAATGGCTGATCACTGTATGCGAAATGCGCAAGCGCACTTGCATGGCACATGAATGAAAATTTAGTATTATATATCTAGTTATCTATATAACTTGCAGCATGATTTAAAAATATCCTTGATCGACAGGTATTCCATCACAGAATTAATATGTCCGCCATTTTGATTACAGAGGCGCCATTTCTAACACGTCTGGATAGACATGTGGGAAGGATGCCATTTTGTGGTGTTTCGAGTTATAGGCAAAATGGCGATCTTGCAAAACTTGAACATTGAATTTGAATTCCTGAAACATGGACATGAAATGAAACCTTAATTTTGACATTAAAATTTTAATCTCGAAGGAATAATAAATAATAATTAGCAATGTCCCTAATGATAAAACATTATTACAATTGGAAATTCAATCTATGGATATAGTCTGTAAATTGTTCAGAGGATGCGTGTGTGCAATGAGTATGACGGGATGTGGTTGTAGCACGGCGGCGGGTAGGGGGCGCTGGCGTGCGCCACACGGCTCCGCGGGCAGCGCCTGCGGCGTCGCCGCCGTGCGCCGCAGCACCGCGCCGCCGCGCATCACGCACGTTACTCCGGCGCGAGGGTCACAATTCTCATTTACACTAGAAGTCTCATCATCCGAACACAAGTCAATCACTTCACAGTCATTATCCACACGTTTCAATGGATCCAACATCATCTCCGAGTCAGCTGGCTGATCACAATCCAGCCCGTCTACAAACACAATATCTTTATCTTCAGTGCACTGTGGTTTACTCTCCCTTTCTTTCCTCAAGTTCTCGAGGTATTCGTCTATACTTTCATCTGACATCCTATCTATATGGACTTTGACAGGTTTACATTTGAGGAGAAGCAATTGAGCTTTAATATCGATTACTCTTTTATTTCTCTGATTAGGAAATACATAGTTTCTGTTCCAGTAGCTCAAGGGCCGTCTGTAACGAATAGGAAACTGCTGATTTTTTATTTTTACATTATAGTTTTTATTAAAAGCAGTAGTAGTGCAACAGTACCTTTCAACCCTCTCTCTAGAGAAACTCACGTCCCTCTGAGCATTTGATTTAGCATTCCGTCTGTAAGCTAAGGAAGAAAATGGATATGGTGGGCCCCGGTCAATGCTGGTAGTATTTCTAAGGTGCTTTGCGGTAATCTTTTGAGGCTTACTGTCAGTATCTGCATAAGAAATAACAGAATCTTCAAATTTTTGCCCTGTTGGAAGAAGTTTTAAAGCAGAGAGAAACTCAGGTAACCCACCGCTGCAAGTACTTGTTGTAGGGACAGCTTCATTATTACATAGCCTCTCATGCGCTCTCAGTATGTCCGGATTATCAAAGTGGCTGTCACAGTTATCACACAGGTATATATCTGTAGATTTAACTGGGGAGTCTTCAATGCTCTTGGGAGTACTTTTGTCATAGTGTAGATTCTCATTTCTGAATGTTACTAAGAGTCTTCCATTGGGCCGGTAGTAGAGAGAAGTGGTGTGGTCCCTATTGTCGACGTACCTGAGCCTGTTGCGCGGGTACCTCGCGAGCTGCGCAGAGAACACCAACAGGAAAGCGCTCTTATGGTACTCGTAACATTTCTTCACTAATACCTTCAATTTTACGGCCCAATCCTTAGGCACCTCGCTGGGCCTCACAAAGGGATGCGAAAACGCGACATCTTTCGGCCACCACGGTGGTTGACGAATGTCTTTCGCAGTATCATGTCCCCAGGAACATGTTACCATGAATGTGATGAACTTCTCCAGCTCAGCAGCCGTGATCAGCGACAGCGCTGTCGGGTTGCCGTTAGCAAAAAGAAGCGGCAAGTTGGCGATCATGGTTCCCGCTGACGCTTATGGTCATCGAAACCTGAGGGAGGCCAGCGCTTGCGATGTCAGTCCGTGCAAGTTCTCACTAACGGTTATTGCGTTACAGACCATTTTTGCGGTGGTAAACGGTAACATTTATCACTCATAAGGATCGCCACAGTTGTACTTATACTTTAAACACTATTTCTAAACACTAATCGCAACTAAATTCACAAAATTGTTCAGAGCGAGAGCGCTAACTAAAAAGAGAAAGATCCATAGATCCGCCACAGACTTCATAAAACTTCGCAACGCCGATATGGCTGCAACGTACGAACGAGATGCGCGTCACAAAACGATATCGAGTTTTATAAAAAAACTCATTCTCCATAATAGCGCGTTTTATAACGACAGCACGCACCACGCACTACATGATTCGTTCTTTCTTTCAAACTCATCCTCCATTTTGAATTTTTTTAAATAATTTTGATTGGTGGTTATTTTATTGAATGGTCAACTGACCAATCACAATTTAGAACTAAGTGTTTGATTTTTATTCTATGTGTCATGAATATTCTTGCACATGCACAAAGTGATGAACTGATTTGTAAAATATGTAAACTATGACATTGTTTTTATATAATATAGAAGTTAATTATTATAGTAGGCGCCAGATAAATGTGGAATAAAGTATATTGACCTTTCCCTAATAACTGTTCATAGGTAGAACAATTAAATATGAATCGTTTTTCATTATTAGACAATGTTAAGGATCACGAGAGATGATGATTCGGGACAGCTTTGTGTCATTAATTCCGTTTTTCAAATTAAAAATGTCAATAATTGTAGGTGGGTCAATGACCGTTATTCCACGATTATCTGGCGCCTACTATAGTAGATGTGCGTGCGTGTACTGACGTGATGCAGCCAGAAAATGATTAGTTAAAAACTAATCATTTTCTGGCTGAAAAACGGTGAAAAAAGGTGTAAAATTACACCTTTTTTTTTTTGAAAAACAAAGCATTTATTTTCTGTTTTGATTCTTTAGTTTTTGTAGGGTATAACTCCACAAACCTGCGCCATATACGCGATTGACGGATAACGGCTGAGTCGTGCCCTTTTGTTTCTAAAATAAGGACAGGATGGCCATCTCTAATAGTTGGTCACTAAAAAAAGAAAATACGATGGATATGACGTGCTTGATGCGCGACGCAATAGGACCAAAAATAACATCCTAATCTTTTAATAAATACGTGGCGTAAAGGACATGAAAACGCTTGCCTTCAATGGAAAACCATTATAGTGAAAAGATTAAGAAAGTTCTTGGCCTCAAAACCCTTAATCAAAGCCGTAACTTCTGCAATGCATATAATTTTCGTTTCGAAAATATTTATTATTTTTATTTTGTAGGACACTGACCCTATCAAACTATCGACAATCGATTTCTTTTTGCCATCTCACCCTCTCTAACGTCAATGTCATACACAAAAAAAATATGTCAAAATGTCATCACTCCACTGGAAATTTGGACTTGTCAAAGTTGTCAATTTCGTGTGTAATCTCGTCTGTTGTTATCACATTGATAAACCAAAAAAATACAATAATCAAAAATAAAACAGATCAGTTTCGTATCAGAAACTGTACAATTACTCTCACGGTTTTCTTTGTTTGATACTAATAAAAATGCATTCCCGAAATTAATGAGAACGAAAATGGTCAGTATAGTACTGTGCTTGCCTTTCGAATTTATTGGAGAAATAATAATAAAAAAAACTTTCGCAGGAACACAACAGTGCCGATAGTTCTCCTAATTCTCCGTCGAAGAAGTTTCCTGAGGTGACCGACTATCAGTAAGTAGTATAATAAAACCTCCTTGAACCAAAACCAGAATGTTGTTATTTTTTTCTTTGTTCAAGGTTCTTGCTGTAAGTAAATACCTACGAATGTTTGAAAGTCCAGTTTTATTATTTGTTATACCAAATTGTACTACACTTCTCATAAAAAATCGCAACAGTACTACAAGTACTATTTAGGCTTATTTGCTATTTAAGAGGTCTGCTTATATCATCAAAATACGCCAATGAATAGCTGGCAGTTTATTCTACACAAACCACAATGGCAAGTTTGAATTTAAATATTCAAATTTTCATCAAATAAATGAATGTACTATAGAGATTGTTTCAATGTGTAATCCGTCAACATGTCTGCATTTAATCAAATTGTTTTGCAAAAAATATAGTTTTTTTAATAGTCATTGTTAACTAAGCTCTGTGACATCCTCCCAAAGAGATTAATTCCTTACAAATATGGATACCTCGCCCACGGATACTGCCCAAGACGTGGTGTTGCTGGATTCAGGGCATAGTCAGCGTGTTGTGGCTGCACTTAGCCTCTCTGCTCTCTGCTGTCAATAGTGTACAGAGTTATTGGAAGACTGGTATTTTTACTCGCCGTCCAGGATCTGGTAGATATTGAGTCACGTCTAAGCAAGATGACCGGTATATTGCATCAGTTCCTGTTAAGAAATCTTCACTTCATCTCAGATCATTTTAATTCTCATGCCTATATATCAATTTATTAGGAGTTTGCGCATCATATCTTCATCTTCCGTACTTCTCGAATAGTCACAATTCATCCATCCTCTTTGGTCTTCCCTTCCTCTCATAGTCATCCACAGGCATACTCAATAATTTCCTAACAACATTTTCCTCACTATTCCCACACAATAGTCAATTTCCATTTAATTTTGTTACGGATAACTCGACTTACTTCTCTGAAGTTGATTTAGTTCCGTTTGTTAGCAGAGTTTTATTTAAAGTAACAGATGATTTGCACTGACTAAGAATTTACTTGACTGTTATAAGCAATCTATATTAGCCCTATCGGTATGAGTCCTTTTGTTAGTTTTAGGTATTCAGCACAACTTAGTTTGAGGTGATATTGTTCATATTATCTCTTTTCTTTTAGCGCAATACAAACACATGTTTTTTTCTTCAACAAGACACTCTGTAATTACTTTGTTTATTTTTTCATGTCACATAGCATTTCATATTTTATTAATCTCTAAAGAGTTTCTAACCTACACTTGATGCTATGCAACCTTTAACAAATTTATGGCATTGCAGACCTTTCATAGGTACTTAAATGATTCCTTGTTGTACCAGGTTGGACCTGCCAGCATGGAGTGTGGACAGCTTGAAGGCTATAGCCATCCAGCAGAGGTTGCCGCGCCCCCGGAGCCTGGCATGGGCCATCCTGCTAAACGCTCTGCCTCCACCCAACATGGATATTGTATCCAGGTAGCCATTTTTATGCATTTTTCATTATTCAAAATAGATCGAGGAACTAGCTTTTTCTAATGCTTTTGCCGGCATGTAAGTCTGTAAGCCATGGAAACAGATGGTATTAAAAGTATCCTTAACTCCTAAGCTAGGACTTAGGAATTAAGGATACTTTACTAAGCCTAATCATGTTCTAAATTCCAACTCTGGTCAGCCACTGAGGAAATTAATAACAAACATCCAAATATACAAATATCAATAGGATAGGATTTAGGATTTAATTAAATAAATATCTGTTTACATATGTGTTAGACACTCAGCTAAATAAAAAACTAAACTTTTTATGGAATTATCTACCAGTTAAGATAACCAGAACCAATGTTAAATGGGCCAGGAAATAAAAATTTAAATAGCCAGTTTCTTATTTTTAGCTGAAGGAGACAATTGAGACTTTTTAAAATAGGTCTTAAATTGTTAACCATTTTTCTATTAGACCATAAACAATTCAACTTTGATTGAAAAATTAACTTGTAAACGGACAAAAACATGGCCATGATGGTCCATTATAATCGGTGCCATAACGTCAACAACACAGTAAATAAGTATGTTTCAACTTTAATATAGTAAAACAGTTAAATTGAGGTTGCTTTGGCAAGTCTACATGGAATTAAACATATCCTACTAATATTATAAACGCGAAAGTTTGTAAGAATGTATGTATGGATGTAATTACTGAATGGATTTTGATGAAATTTGGCACAGAGGTCATTTATAGTCTGAAATAACACATAGGATACTTTTCATCCTGGGGGTATGTTCCCTTGGGATAATTTTCGACATTAACGCGGGCGGAGCCGCGAGCGACAGCTAGTTAAAAATACATTTAACGGAAGTCGACTAGACTATTCTGTTCCTTTTCCATAAAATTTGGTTTTGCTGAAGTAAATAACATATACTGCCAACATTACAAGACCTCTTTATTCCACAGAGGAATGTAAGAGTATCAAACTGTGAGCAATATTATTGTTGATCTGAGTCATTCTCTGTTCAAGTTTGTAAATATGAGTCATCATTACTGTGTAAGCAATATTGTATACATACAAGTGACCATTTATTAAACAATACCATCTTCTAATTTAAGGGCAAGATTCACAGACTGAATTTTAGCTTGCCAAGTAAAGGCTGAGTGCAGTCTGTGGATCATGACCTAATTAATGGTTTGTGGAACCACAATGTCAAGCCATTACAAATTAAACGCAAGTGATGCGATTGGCTGTTGAAAAATCATTCGTTAGCGAAAACTATCAATTTATTACTAGCTGACCCGCGCAACTTCGTCTGCGTCACATGTCTCATTAATGCTCCGCTCTTATTGGTCGTAGCGTGATGTTATATAGCCTTCCTCGATAAATGGGCTATACTTTGGGCATTCGAACCAGTAGTTCCTGAGATTAGCGCGTTCAACCAAACAAACAAACTCTTCAACTTTATAATATTATATATAGTACATAGATTAATTTGTGGCTAATATTATAAAGAGGAAAAATTTGTATTTTTGTGTGTGTGTATGTTTATAATGAATAAACTCAAAAACTACTGGACCTTTTCGAAAATTCTTTCTGCAATAGATAGCTACATTATCAATGAGTAACATAGGCTATATTTTATCCCCGTATTCCCACGGGAACGGGTACTACGCGGGTGGAACCGCATGACGTCCGCTAGTTTGTGATAATTTTGTAAGAGAAACTGGGCCCGAGAGTATTTAGTAGCACTAGTTTTATCAGCAATTCAGTTTAGTTTCCTCAAACGCGCGTTACATTATGCCTTAAAATAAAGTTTCCTTGTCGGTATCGCATGGCGACTTTCGATTATATGTAATGTTTACATTTCCTTTTAGTCTTAAACTAGCGACCCGCCCCGGCTTCGCACGGGTGCAATGAAGATACTATAAATATACCACGGTTTTAGAACTCTGGTTTAATGTAAGTATAGAACATAACTTGAAACTGTGTCATATGTCAGTGTTTTCGCGAAATCATCTTGAGAACATAACTTGAACGCTATTTATAGGGCCCCTGGCCGGTACCGCCGCAACCGCTACGTCCCTGCATTTTAAATTTGTAATATCTTCGGAAATATTCACTTAAATTACTTGCTGTAAAAAGCATATTGATCTATAATAAATGCACAATTTATTTAAGGTACTTAATTGGATAAGGATTAATGCTGTATTGTTTAAAATCACTTCGTAAATAACCATTTTTTAGTAAAGGAAAAAAAATGGTTATGGTGGGTTATCCCTAAGAGATAGACATACCATCACGGACTTTTTTGTTGAACTTTTTAAGGTGGACAATACTGTAGTACATTATTTTGGTCTATCTCGTAGGGTTCAGCCAGCGTTTGCAATATAAGCGCAAAAAACGTGCTTATTCACGACATCACATTAGAAACCTCTAAATTTATCAGTGTTTCTCTACTATATTATGCATATAATATACCTATAATAATAATAAACCTTCCTCTTGAATCACTCTACCTATTACAAAAAACCGCATCAAAATCCGTTGCGTAATTTTAAAGGTTTAAGCATACAGACAAACAAACAGACAAAAATAGCGACTTTGTTTTATACTATGTAGTGATTCGGGGCGTTAGGCAGATTTTCTTCGTCCAGTAACATACACAATAAGGTATTTGGCTAAAAAAAATCTAATTAGGTAGTCCTTGCGCCATCCTTCCTAGCTCTTCGTGCTGTGCTGGCGCTGCGGCTGCGGCTGCAGAGAACCTCAAGCGGCGGAAATATAATAAACTTGTTGGTAGTTATATTTTCGAGCCGTTTGGGGTTGAAACTCTCGGGTGTTGCGGTCCGAGTGCGCATAACTTGTTTAAAGATCTCTCAAGACGTTTAGTTGACACTTCGTTAAGTATTTATTAAAACATTAGTCCGTCAGACAGATTTCCAAAAAAAATTGGACACGTATTTTTTCTTTGTCACGTAAACAAAAAATTGACAATACAGTGCGTTGAAAACTCGTGTGACGTCACTTACCAGTACACTTTTTACTAGAAAGTGACGTTGCAAGCCCCCACTTCTTATCTTTGATGCTTTTGTTTTATCTTCGTATTTTATAATTGATTTGATAAGATGAAAAATACGTATCCAATATTTTTTCGATAATCTAACTGACGGACTAAATAGAATCATATTTTTTTAACCCAGGCAACATCCCTACTACGTGCACAAATATTGGCTGAACTCTGCAACTGTGAAAATGCACACTTTTAGATAAAGACTATTTCGGAGTATTTTAGTTTGCTATGATGGAGCAGAAATCTCCATCAAATACAAATCATTTATTTACTCGCACAGGTGTGTGTTACATAGTATTTGCAGTGCCCTTTTAGCGAGAATTGCCTGCATAAGTCACTTCGCTCCTCCGAAACAAAAAATTGACAATTATCCATAACTTACACAACGTGTAACAGAATAAACGCAATACCTCTTAATCACATCACACTTCACACTAATATTATAAAGGCGAAAGTTTGTGAGTGTGTGTGTGTTTGTTAATTCTTCACGCGCAAACGGCTGGACCAATTTAGATGAAATTTGGTATAGAGCTAGTTATCCATAATTTATACAACGTATAACAGAATAAACGCAATACCTCTTAAGGGGTCACTGATCATTATGAACAACTTTTACTATGAGACATACCCCGAAAATGCGAAAAAAAAAATTCAGCTGTTCAGTACATTTTGTCGAGATAGGCGCAAAGAAATGTATAGGGCAGTCGATTTTTTTTCGCGATTTCAGTGTTGGTCCATGACCCCATAAGAGGTATTGCGTCTATTCTGTTACACGTTGTATACAACTACCTACAAACAGGGTTTTTCCTAACGTCAAAAAAAAAAAATGCTTGCAAGAATTCCCTCTTTTATGAAGCTAAGCAATCCGTACCCATGTTCTTATTTTTTTTGTTTCAGCCTAAAAACTCATAGGAACTTCTACAATGATTTGAGTGACAAGCTGTCAACGGATCCGAGAGCTGTTATCGGCGACGATCCGCTCTCACAGGATGACGAGGTAACTACTACCAACAACCATAATAATAATGTATTAGTTCCATATTATGCATTAGTCCTGCAGCAACTAGTGAATGTCTAACGGGGCCTCTGCGAGTTGGCTTGGGCCCCTCGTACGCCTACCAAAGGTCCGGAACCCTAGGGTCCTGAGATGGTCAGACATGTATTAGTTATAGCTAAAACAATCTGTCAATTTTTTTTTTTTTAATTACTTTCAACTTTCTAGCTGTAATAACATTAGGTTCAAGGTTGATTGGGGAAATTTGACAGTTTCGGGTAGCTTGATGTGCTGGCGTCTGTACTAGCTGAATAAACTGAAGGCTATTTTTAACCGACTTAAAAAAAGGAGGTTCCCAATTCGTCTGTTTTTTTTTTTGTATGTTTGGTCAGAGATATGTTTAATACATCCTAACGCCGTGTCTCCTCTTGTAAGCAACTCGCGTGCAAATTTAATTACATTGCATTGCTCGGCACAATCGAGCTACATTATACCTCGGTAGTCTGTAATGTAATGTCACGTGCTGGCGACATGATTGCAAATGGAAACGTGGCCTAAGAAATATATTTTTTTTGCATCTTGCACTGACATTAAGAAACAAATCATACGCCTTATAAAACTATGCTCGTCGTTACGGTAATATACGCCTTATTCAGTACACCTTAAATTCTATACTCACAAAGGTTCGACTCTCCCGCATGTACTCGCATCTCAAATTCATCATTGTTGCTAACGAAAACAATTTGCTTGCACGAAAATGTTGAAATGTTAGTTTTACTGAACTTGATACCGTTATGTAACCTCTTTCGCACAGTTCAATAACTTACACCACATGTTACACTCATCAAGGTGAAATAATATTTGCTTTAATTTATCAGACGTCTGTGATATTCATTGTTTTAGACGAGTTATAATGGTATATTTTATTTATTTTCACAAACAAAGCCTTATGAAAAAAATATTTATTAAGCGAGATAGTTGGCTCTTGTACAAAATCTCTGTAAGGGCACTGCAACTTACATACCTACATAATTCGCTTTCAAATCTGTGGATCTACATTTCCGAAAATTGGAGTAAATTTAAGGTCACTGGTTTTACAATCTGCGCGCATACCCCGTTTTTTTCCGTTCCGGTAGGAATTTCCGGTTCCTGTAGAAATTTCTGGTTCCTGTAGGAATTTCGGGTTCCCGAATAGCTTATAGCATTCCTCATAAATTGACCATTATATACAAAAATAATTTTCTAAGTCCGACTGGTAGTTCCAGAGATTAGCGCGTTCAAACAAACAAATATATTTAGTATAGAAGTATAGATATCGGGAACGGGAAAAAACGGGATATGCGCGTATGAAGTCGCGGGCAAAAGCCAATTACTGATAAAATGTCGAAAAGTCGCCGTGTTAAGTACATCGAAAGGGAACAATATGGATAATACAGAACAAAAAAGTGAAAAGTAAAAACTTATTGTCATTATTATAACATGTCAAGTACTCAAGTTACTAAAATTAATACAAATTATGTTATGCCATGGTCATTACACAATACAAATAAAAATAAGATAACTAATTTTTGTAATCTTAATTACAAAAATTAGTTATCTTTTGTATTTGCTTACAAACAAGTTTAGATTTATATGGTTAGACTGGCTTTTGCCCGCGACTTAATACGCGCATATCCCGTTATTTCCCGTTCCCATAGGAATTTCCAGTTCCCGTATAGCCAATAGCATTCCGCATGAATGTGGCTATTATTATATACAAAAAGATGTTCCCGTAGGAATTCTCTTAGTGCTCCCCTACACTCCCCAAGGAACCTACATACCATTCAGCTTTCTACTACCAGTAGTTTCGGATGTGCGTTGTCTGTCAGTCAGTCAGTAACGGAAGAATTTTATATATTAGGATTAATAATGTTCGGTACTGTATGTAGTATTTTTTTTTTGTTTCAGAGTGTCTGGAAACAACATTTCTGTGACAATGAGCTCAAAATGTTAATTCTACAAGATGTCGTCCGGACGTTCCCTGAGGAGCTGTACTTTAGAGATAAAGATGTGCAGGATTTGATGGTAAGAATGTGTTCCAATTGAAGGAGGGTTGATTTTCAGTAGTTACTAAAAACTGTATGGAAACAAACTGATCTATGTTAACAACTAAATGAAGATGAGCGTGGAGCTGGTTTAACAATAGCAAAGGGTATTTGACTAGTATGAAAAGTCTAAATTAATGAATACGTATGTGTGATAGATGATATTGAAACATTACAATTTGTGAAAAAATAAATAAAAATGGTTAAACGAAAAACAGAAGTTATACACTTACTTTTAAAGTTATTCTTCTATCCGTGTAACACAAAATTTCATTTGTACTGGATGGCAATTTAATATGGCGGGTCTTGTGGGTGACGTCACACGCAATGAGTGCTGTCTGTTTTGCTGTCGAGTTTTTTGCGTTATGTAATAAACGCCAGTTTTTCGAGATTTTTCAGCAATATTTTTCAACTGCGTCAGTATTTTTTATTGCTCTCTAGGTTTTGAGAAATGTAATTAGAAAGTCCAGTCAAATACCTACCACCAGGCCCGGGTCGATGGCGCGTTGTGTTCCACGCGCGCCTCAAAGAGATGTCAGTATTGGAGACGGAGCAGAGCCTGCCAGGGTACAGGAATTTGTTAGAAAGAGTCACCGCGGCCCTGGAACGCAAAGGGCTTTAGAAGGAACACGGATGGGTTTAGTCAGTAAGAGTCTGACATGCCCTTCCGCTCCACCCAGAGCGGAGAAAGTCATTTGATGATTTCCAATCCTAAAAAAAAAGAAAAAAGTCCTTCGCAACCAGGTCTTCTCTGAGGCCTATTCACTCAACCTTATTTACCCTTCACATTATCTATGATTGCAGGTCCGCATCCTATTCTTCTGGGCGCGTTCTCACTCAAACGTGGGCTACAGACAAGGCATGCACGAGATCCTTGCACCAGTGCTGTTTGAACTGTACCTGGATAGGAAGTTTGCGCCTGATGATCTAGGGTAAGGCTTGAACTCTTCTTCGTTTCGAGTCGATGGTAACTGTTAAATACTTTGTGCCTAGTAGCCAGGTTTACAGCGGCACCAGTGGCAGGTCCTGCGCAGATCTCTCTCCGGTCGAGTGTATTTGCCGTTCCATCGGCATCTATGAGAGAGAACAGGGAGTGTATCTGCATGCCCACACACACTTGTGTAATAAAGTAGGTCCCGCGCCGAAGGTTGGTCTCTGTTGAGGTTAGCCATAGCCGAAAAGGAAGACTTATTATTGGTCGGAAAAGGCTGGGCCAATTGATTTTAGATCTATAGTGTTCTCGGCATTATGTCCTGGTACATGTCACCAAAATACACTATGATATTTAAACTGGTCTTGTTTTGTTTCAGAGAGAAGTTAAAGTTTATACTAAAAGAAGACTGTTTAGAGCACGATAGCTAGTAAGTATTCAGTACAATAAGATTAATCTATTACTGTAATGGTACTCGACATTTTATCTAGTTATGATATCGTCTTTTTGGACAGCGCTTCTGAAATTCGTGGGTACCTAAGTGACATTTTCTCTATTATGTGTCATTTTAATGCCATAGCCCGAAGAATCACCAAATTGAAGTGGCAGTGGGCAGGGCACATTATAGCAGAACTGTTAGTCGATGGGGTCAAAAGGTTCTGTAGTAACGACCGCGTACCGGTAGACGCAGTGTCGGAAGGTCTCTCATGAGGAGTACCGGTGATTTGGAAGGCCGCGGGAATCCGCTAGATGCGAGACGCACAAGATCGGTCGATGTGGCGACTCTTGAGGCTTAAATCCAGCAGTGGACGTCTTTCTGCTGAAATGATGATGATGATGACTAAATGTCTAAACGTAAAAACAGCTAAACTAAAAAGGTACCTTTATTAAATGTTATTTTTCAGCATGCTTTTCAGTGCAATCATGAAAGGCTTAGAAAGATTCTACACAACGGGCGACATCGTGCCGACCTCATGTGGAAGACTACCTATTTCTAAAATATCTCACGTAAGTCCTCATTTATAACAGGAAAATAACTGTTTACAGTGTTTACTTGATATATTGTCTAGCAATTATTATCCGGAGG
Source organism: Mamestra brassicae (assembly GCA_905163435.1). Lineage (NCBI taxonomy): Eukaryota > Metazoa > Arthropoda > Insecta > Lepidoptera > Noctuidae > Mamestra > Mamestra brassicae. Next base: position 17,820,499 of record LR990991.1, read on the forward strand.
TCGTGGGTTCGATTCCCACCCAGGACAAATCTTTGTGTGATGAGCATGATCATTTGTTCTGTGTCTGGGTGTAATTTGTCTATAATATGTATGTATTTAGAAATATATAAGTATGTTTATCAGTTGTCTGGTTGCCATAGCACAGGCTCTGCCTAGTTTGGGATCGGATGACCGTGTGTGAGTTGTCGCAAGATATTATATTATTATTAATTGGCTGAGGAAAAATTATAAATAACGACACCACATTTCTGGGAAAAGTTATACTTTGTGGTACCTATAACAAAAATAAATTCTATAAATTTACTATGGTCGACACCAGATAAACGTGCAATAACGGTCATTGACCACATATATTTATTGACATAGTTAAGTACTTAATTCCGAAAACAGAAATAATGACAAACAGTTGTTCTGAATCGACATCTATCGTGATCCTTTACTTTTCTAGTAATAAAAAACGATTCATAATTTATTGTCCGGGTATCTACGCAGATAAATTAAGGAAAGGACAATGACCTTTATTGCAAATTTATCTGGCGCCTACTATAGGCCTACAGAATCAAAGTTCATTATTAAGCGACAGCAAATACAGAGTTAAATGTTTTTGAAATATTGTTTTCGTTTAGGAAGTTGTTCTTGCAATTGAAAAAAATGTATGGCCTATTTCGTCAGCTCACAGCATCTGTTAAAGACCGCTTTTAGCGATAAGACCGCCCATTTTTACACTCCTCTATTTTTTTACTCTTAATTTAATTTTTGCATCTAAACTGGAAGTTGTGGTTAACTGAAAGATAATTTTAAACATTTCTATTCCATTTTCAAGACAAATATTTTTTCAAATTTTTGTTTCAGAATCCTAACGAAGTAATAAGATATTTGGATAAAGTGAGAGAAGATTATTTAGTGCCGTTGGATCTCGAATTATCTTTACATTTAGTTGAATGCAACATATCTATGGAACTGTTCGGAATGTAAGTTATTATTAACGAAAGTTAAGTAGATCTAGGTTAATTCATTTTACAGCTTAACTTTCCAAGAAAAGTGGAGAGTAATCTTTGTTTTTGTAAGGTACTTCGAGCCGGATCATAGTTAGGTAATCTTTATTCAGAGGTCCTAATATAGCAACTTCGGATGCCTATGGCATTAAGTCCGCCTCTGTACATTTGTGTGCGTAAAGTGTAAATAAAATAAATAAATCCTTGGATGTTCGTATAACTTTGCACTTGCCAGGCTTATTTTTTTAAATTATTATTATAGGTGGGTTTGCTCTTGACTCTAGGTCATAGATGACAGAGACAAAGTCGACGCTTGCCCAGAAGAAACTTGATCACTCTAATTTTGAAGAGAAACGCTTAGTGCGAATTCTTAAAACAATAAAATTCTAACCATAATTATGATTAATTTAAATACTGATTAGCTCATTTTAAATTCAAATTCTCTATTGAAAAGAAAAAATAATCCGCTCATAACGAAACTAAGCATGTGAGCATCTTTTTATGAATAAGCCTGTTTTTTTAATTAAATAAAGTTGTTTATTCAAGTAAAAATACCCACAAATGTACACTGAACCATACTTATATTTTCCTACCATTGTTCCAGCCGATGGCTAAGACTGCTGTTCGGTCGCGAGTTCCCGCGGTCGGAGATCCCCAACCTGTGGGGTTTCCTGTTCGCCGACGGACCCATGTTCCCCAATCTACATTATGTTATCGTCGCCATGCTAGTCTCTATGAGGAATACACGTGAGTTATTTACCGTATAAGGTTATTGTTTTTATGCTGGGACTTGTGAGCGATTGAGCCGTTAATCTCAACGGAAACCGTGGGTTTGGTTAATGAATTCCTGTTATTCAAGTTATCAACAGTGATCGGATAATCGGGCGCTAATATACCTAAACTTCACCTTTATTCCCACGAAAGTATAATACGGACATGCTTTTCAGAATCCTGGATCCCGGAATCGTTCGAAGTTCCTGAGTTTGCTAAAAATATCCGCATACAAAATATAGTTAGAACTCGTTGTGAACTCTCATTGTATTTTTTTTAATTTAAAAAGCCGATTCTAATGGAACTTTTAATTTACAATTATAGTGTTTATGATTTTTCATTTGTTTTGAATAAAATAAAGATACTAATAAAATAACCACTGCTATAATTTCATTAAATTTGTTATAGTTGTTTTTACAAAATTGTTCAATTGCGGGAACCCGAGATTACTTATTTATTCAGAAAGGAATGTCCATATGATTCTTTCACGGGAAGAAGTTTAGGTATATAAGCGCCCGATTATCCGATCACTGGTTATTTGATAACCAGTGATCGGATACAATTAAAAACTAAAAAAAACCCGACAAAAAGTAAAATTAGTGAGTCTATCGAAAAATATCGCTTGATACACGTGGACATTTGTCATTGTCATAAGTCATTTATTTCATAACAACATACATTGTGTAGAAATTGATAAGTGATACACTCAGCGGCACGGAATCTTGCCCAAGCGCTTATCTTGTAAATACTCACGATAGCAAAAGCTTTAATGTTTCCAATTATTGTTTCTTATGAGTATAGGTCAAAGTAATGTTTACCCTTAGTTCAAGAGGGTACGGGCCCCAGTCACGTGATACCTACCCGCCATTCGCAAATAAAATAAAATAATAAAGTGGTAAAAAAAAAGGTCTGAGGCCCGGCGCCATTAGACGATCTGCTGATCGTTGGGCGAAAAATTAATGAAAAAAAACTTTAAAAAATTACTGTAAATAAACTTCTTATTTCCCTAATACTACCTTTCTATCAAAGGCTATTGTGAAATTTACGAGCTGCCATTTTTGTTTTCACCAAAAATTGCAGAAATTTCCGGTACTTAATAATTAAGGCGGATTTTCAATGTTTTACATTACTTTTTAATCAATTAAATTTTTCCGATCCACTTGCAGATGAAACATTTTGATATGATAATCAGGCGGATTTTTCTTACGCATTGGTATATTTATCTTCGCCTGCGGTCCAACTTGCGGTCTAAATGAACTGGACAATTATGCTGAAACTTTTAATTTTTAGTTGAATAGTGTCACTTTGACTACCTAAAGCAAGTTTAATTTTTTGTATCTTTCAAGTTTACGGTTAGGTTATTGAATTATTGTGGTTTCCTGCTTTTAATTGAATGACTGAAGATGCTTTTAAACCAATAAAAATGCCACTAACACCAGCTCAGGTAGCACAGGCTGCCGCATTAATCGACCAAGGGTAGACACAGCGTTAAGCTGGGTACTGACCGGTGTTACGGGCTGGAATGTAACTTTCGCAGCGAGCATGCTATGTTACGCCGTGTCCGAAAATCCGTGTAAAACAAAACACATACGCACATGTTCGTGCTCGTTTCCACGTAGACTGCACGAATGCTCGCTATGTAACATGTTACATTACGACCCGTAACAACGGTCAGTACCCACCTTTTAGTTGCCTACAAACTGCTTGATGTACCACGTTCGTCAATGCGAAACCGGGAGACAGGCCACTATTCCCCCAGACCAGGCAGTAGAGGTGTCAGATCCATATCTCCCCTGGACGACAACTTTGTCCTGGAAATTTTAAGAAACCGCTACTAGGCCGCTGTTGAGGTAGGTACGTCAGCGGCTCCGAATCGCAAGAGACGTTAATGTTAGTGAGCGTAAGGTGAGAAGATGAATGATGGAAGTGAATTTAAAAGCCCCTAGACCCGCATTCGGTCCAGGACATCTCAGACGATACTAAGTAGCTCGATTAAAATTCGGAAGTGAACACGCCAGCTGGACCCGCGATCAATGGGCTCGAGTGCTGTTTACAAATGAGTGTCGAATCACTTTTCGGGCTTCAGACCGTCGTGAACGAGTGTGAAGAACAAGAGGAGGAGACTTTACCCATTACTACAACACAAACTGATTTTCCGTGGAAGCTCTACAATGGTTTGGTGAAGAATAAGTTCCAATAGTCGTACGGAGTTGGTTATTTATCGTCGACAACTGGCTTACTGCCACTCGATATATATCGAAGAAAATATGTTTCGGTAAATTCAATACATTTGTAACGACTAATTCCTCCAAATTGACGATACAGCACGCCCACACGTTGCACATTGCGTTGAAGAATATCTTCTAGAAGTTGGTATGCGAAAATTGCAGTGGGCAGCTCGTAATTCGGACTTAGGCTGCCTGTCCATTGAAGCGGAGCGAGGCAGCGGAGCGGAGCAACGGAGTAATGCTGAGCGGAGTTGAGGACTGTGCGAGGGTCACGTGACGAGACTTTTTTGACCGTTTTTTTTCTGCTTCCCCGCTCCCGTTTCCCCGCTCCGCTTTAGCTCGCACCGCTTGCCGGATTTGTATGATTTTTAAACTAGTTCGTAAATCCCTGTTCACCGAAGCGGAGCGGATCTTTTATACAATTCCATTTAAAATCGTGCTGAGCATATCTGGGAAATGCTTAAAAGAAAGATAAAGTCCACACCCAACCCGCCGGAAACTCTTAGCCAACCTCGAAATGCAACGCTGACCACTTAGGAAAATATACCGCAAGTTGATGTCAGAAACATTATTTAAAGCATGAAAAAGATCTGACTGTTTGTGTATGTGTTTAAATTTGTGTTATCGCACCTACTATACAGAAGAAATTCCTAGTATGGGACAAAGTTTTAAAAACAAGAAAAAAAAATTGTAACCCAGCAACAGTGTAGCTTGCCATCAGCAAAAGAATTTTTGTTATTTGTTACCCGACTGCACGACGCAAAGGAAGTACTATTTTAACCCATCAAAAATCCGGCTTCCTAATAATGGGTCCCGATTGCTAAAATCGTTATGTTCCCCCCTAATAGAATGTTTTCTTTTTTGAATGGATCGATCACGAAACTATTTCAATGTATAGGTACCTATAGTTATTCAATAATATTCGATAACAAAAGTCTCGACTACTGGACTTACTTGTTTTTTTTTTCTTAGCCTATTGTGTCCCACTGCTGGGCAAAGGCCCATATCCTTCCAGACATTTAGTTTTTAATAAAACTTTTTAATTTTTTTGTAACATTGTTTGGTTTACTTTTTTTTTACACAGTCGGGTTTTCTAGGATTTTTTATTTGTTATTGATAAGTTCGCTTTGACTACAATCTCACCTACGAGCACCAAGCGATGTTGTGTTCGACGACGAAGCACGCTTGCCTAGAAGTAACCTATTCACTCCTTAAAGACCGACAGGTTGCAGCTTACAGGAAACTCAAACATCGGATCTAAACAAACAGTCATATTTACCAGTACACTATCAATTGAAATATTATGTTATTTTATTTCCCAGTGCTCGACCCGGACCCCGGTGTGATCCTGTCGGCGCTGATGCGTCCGGTGTGCCTGTGCGTGGGCTACGTGTGCGCGCTCGCACTGCACCTGCGAGCGCCGCTCGAGTACCCGCGCCCGCCACTCAGACAAGAAGTTACTAACCACAAGTAAGCCATAGTCAGTCCGCTAGCGACAAGACCAGCACAAGTATGTTCCGAAGCAAAATACACTTATCGCCCCCATCTTAGTACGAACCAGTCTTTCTCAAAGTCAAAGTTAATTCATTTATTTCAACTAGACCAGCTATACTCAACCTAAAAAGTAAAGTAGCCTAGCACATTATTGATGCTATATTTAATGGTATGTATCTATACTGTACTGATTCAATCCTTGGCGACGTACTGAGACTATTCCTCACCCACTATTAACGTGAAAACGTTGGCCTATGTATTATGAAAACGGTCCTTTTGTCACAAATTCAAAAGTCCCAATATCTTATTATACTCACGCGGGGCGACAGCGCTGTCGAAGAGTTAGGCATAGCTAAATTAATAGAAGATGATTCTTATTATTGATTTGAAGATGATTGGTGTATAATAGAGCATATAGTATAATAGTAAATTTGACTGTCTAAGCTTAGGATTAATGAAAGGCATCTTTATTTTCCCTAGCAACACTGAAAACCAGTCCCTAAAACCATGGAGCAGTATAGAGCAGCTCCCCTGTTCAGTCCGCGCGGGCGGTGCCGACGGCGACTCGGGCTCGGAAGGCGTGGCGGAGGGCGCCGACGTCGCCCGAGAGCTGGCGGCGCTGGCGCTGCTGCGGGCGCAGCTGCCCGGTGCGGCCGCAGCCCTAGCGAGGGCCATACCCAAGCCGCCGCCAGACGTGCAGCAGCCGCTGCAGCAGATATTGCAGGTATGGTGAACGTGCTATCTTATATTAGTATAGGCTTTCAATTTTAAAGCCTATACTAATATCACTCGGCTCTGTCTGTCCGTCTGTCACCTATAGATTACAGAAAAACCTATAAGAAGTCTAGTGTGTTAAAATAACATCTTACAAAAATTAAATTCATTGCACGTGAGTCCGACTCGCACTCGCCAGATTTTTCTTACGTTTTTAGTAGTTTTTTGAGGTCGAGAAAAGGCAATATTTTTGTTTCGATATTTTTTCCTTATTGTATAGCAGATACAGAACCAGTGAAGAACCACCCTTAAATATGACCACACACTTCTGGAACATTCTGTATATTCTGATACTTTTTACTGCCAATGGATTTTCTTATTTTCTAAACCTTTATTTTCTAAAATATTACATTATATTGTTGCAACACGCAAAAGTATAAAACAAGAATTTTATGTCATTAAATTAATTACGTTTCAGACATATTCCAATAAACAAACTAACACAAATTACCATATTATTTCTCTCAAGAAATAACTTGTACGTTTTTAACAGCCGAACAGGAACAAAAAAACCATTTGGAGAAAGAAATGCAATGACTTACTAATCAAAATTGATCATATAAACATTAAACCAACTAATCCTTCCTCCACAGCTCGCAGCCCTAATCCAATGCCGAAACCACGCCCTAATCGATGTGGAAACAGCCTTAGAAGCAGCCGAAGGTCAAACCACAGAGAAGGTAGGCCGTCGCCAACTGGTCCCCGTAGCCATGATACACAACAAACGAGCTCCTCCCAAGCAGGTCATGAAACCTCTGAACAAAGTCAAGGAGGTCCAACTTAAAGTGTTCCATCAGGGAGAGTGTGTGAGCAGTGACCTGCCGTGCTTGGACCCGCTGCGGCTCAGGACAGAGTGACTACGGACAAAGTTGATGTTGTACAGTTATTATCATTGATTTATCGTCGTTGACGAGTGAAAACCTCGGGAGTACCGAAAACAAAATTTTTCAGCAGAGACAAAAAACCGTCTCCTGATATTTTTGTATGAAACGTTTTCCTGGTTTTTGATGTTTATTACAAAGAAAAACATTAGTTATTAATGTATGTAACCAATATCTTAGTGCACATCCTTATTCTGTGTCAAAGGCAACTTACGTCAGTTTATACTTCTATAATGGCGGACGCCTAGTACTCACGAGGTTTTCATTGAACGCGATAGATGGCACTACAATCATCCCATTCGAATATAGGTGAGCTAGAAATGTGCGTTGAGAGGTTTTCTTACTTATAACATTTAAAAGTGTTTTTGGTAAAAAAATCGATTTACGAGGTTTTCACTCGTCAACGACGTTATAGGGTTCCGTACCTCAAAAAGAAAACGGAACACAACTGCAAACATAAGCACGTCATTAGTGGTTAGGGATCAAGTACATTTTTAACTATAAAATATTATCCAATTACTATTTACCAAATCTAGTCTTGCAGTCTGGCTTCATACTTTAACTCTTATGTTAAACATAGGAGTTAAAGTACGATAGCGTGTCTAGAGGCGGTTTATGACGCTCTGTGTAGTGCCAAGATCGACAGCCACAGTCCGTTGCCTGGAACCAGCTTGCACCGTCCCGACGGCTCTAATCATCTCTTCTCGTATCAAATGTCTTCGCTCCATATCGATGCAATTTTTTTTAGTTGCGTTGCAGAAATTGTAATGGTTTTGTAAAAACGCTATTACACAATTTTATAGAAAGCCTGATTAACTTGATTTTCAATTTTAATGAAAATTTGAAGAAAATTCTTTATTCAAATAGTGAAATTCACTCAAAAGAATCAATAACGGTCCAAAAAAGTTAAAGGCGATACTCTAAAACGTACCTACTTGATCCCTAGACACTGTAACAAGATAACAAGCAATTATTATTATGAATTAGTCTCACACGGGCGAAACCGCTGGCAGATGCTAGTGCCAATATTTTCAATCTAACTTTACAATAATATTTAGATGCTCATTTAAGTTTCCTAGGGTTAGTAAAAACAGCATTAGTGTGTGTCTATGAAGTGGCTCTAGGCAGATGGCCCCATGTCACTTGTTTGAAACTTAGTATATAATACTGCTGTAAGTGAAGTTAGCAGTTATTAGCTTTTAATAAAACATGTTTTTCTATATCTTTCTAAAATTCTGTCTATTGTATGTAAATGATATGTAATGAATATTTATTATAATGTGTAACTGAATAAACGTAAAACCTGAAAAGGGGTCATTGTAGGTCACTCGACATTATGAACAACTTTTACCATGGGATAACAAAAAATAGACTGCCTCCATACAGAATGAATGAGTACTTTAATATATTATAACAGCGTTTTTTTCTTTAATATAATTAATTACATATATTTTTTAACAACGCAACTTATTTCATTAACTTTTAGTAGATACATACATACTTTAATTTTATTTATTGCTAAGTTCTAACTTCTATTAATGAATATATTTATTTCTTTTAGTTATTCACTCATATTTTTACAATCTTTTATTAAATTTGCAATGTAACTATGTATGTTCGGGTGGAATCTTGCAACTCAATTTTGAAGCCTAGTTATTAAAGACTAGATATTTTTAATGCACTCCTACAATATGGGTAATCAAAAGAAAGGGCTAGCTAAGAATAACTCGAAAAATAAAGTGACGTCACTCTAAATCCAATATGGCGGACTTCTAAAGCTTGACATTCAATTTTGATCTTCAACCGATTGAGCTGAAATTTTGTATACACATTCAGTTTGGATGACAATACATGGTTAGCTGTGTGACGTTATTCTAAGATAATAAAGTTATTTCAAGATAGCGGACTAACTATTTTTAATGCATTCCTACAATATGAGTATCAAATGAAAGGGCTTGCTGAGAATAAGTCTCTGTTCTCTCTGTAATCTCTGTTTAAAAAGTCATCCAGAATCTTTTTAAACAAGTACCTGTTTAAAAAGATTCTTGATTAGGCAAAATATCTATTTTGCCTATTTTTATTGCTTCATTTGGGAGGCCATCTGGTCAATTGCTTTTTAGGTAGATAGTCTTTCGAGGGAGTCCCGAGTGAGAAATAAGTTTATCTGATTCTTGAGATGAGGTTTTATTAAACGTTGTGGCTGTTTCTATAATTTTTGATCTAGAATCAGAGATCATTGGTAGTCTATTTCAAGACTAGGAATCCATTTTCTGGTCGAGTGTGCTTTGAAACTGTTTTTCTGGGTCCCTGAGGATTTGAGATGGTTTTCAATTACATATATATTTTCTGTGTTCATTTCGTTCTTTCTTTATTTGTTTATTTATTAATATGTTTATAATATAGATAGCTAACCTATTTCTTTTCTTCCTCTGTTAATAGGTACTTTCTTGTTTAATTAATTTATTCTTGTAATGAGCCTCATTTTTTTAATGTTTAGTAGAGTTCAAACTATCAGATATTAACCTTGATTTTGCAATAAAAAGAGACTTCGTTTTCTTCTAGATTAATAGTTTTATATTTTCTACTGAAAGCTATTTTTTAGTTCAGTGTTTTTATTTCTATAATTGGCTCTGCTTTTCTTCGGGTTTGACATTGTCTGCTTATTCTATACTAATATTATAAATGCGAAAGTTTGGATGGATGGATGTTTGTTACTCAATCACGTCAGAACGGCTGAACAGATCTTGATGAAATTTGGCACAGATGTTGATTATAGTCTGGGATAACACATAGGATTTGATGACTTTTTATCCCGGTATGATCTCTGCGACGTCCGCGTCCTCTGCCTCTCTCTGGTCCGACGTTGCGAACATCGGCGTCTTCCGAAATACTTAGAATGTCTGGAATCAGGATCCGTAACAATGTAATAAAAAATGGCATATTTGGCAAGAGCCTCGACCAACATCTGAGGAGGCTCTCGTTGGGTAGCTGGATCATGAGCTTGATCCAGAAAGCAGTACTCCTGGACACGGCGGATATAGTTAGCAGGTTACTCTCTCAGGAGCCCTGACCACCGGTAGCTTGGACCCTGTTGTCGATACCAGTGGGCTGCTATTTTTTACATTATTAAATGTATTTTTTTACAAAAATATTTAAAAATGTAAAAAGTACGTGTATAAGATCAATAATAATAATATAATGTTGCAGAATATTATAGAAGCTTGACTGGACTAGAGAATGCCTTTTTGCCATTAAGTCCGCCTCTGAACATTTATGTGCGTAAATAAATAAATAAATATGTGATCATCATCTTCTCATCACCAGCCCTGCCCCACCACGGCTGGTATTCTGGACGTCTGGATTTAGTCAAATTTCTCTGTTTTTTCCGTGTTGTTTGGTATTTGCAACGTATGACATTATAGAATAATTCTATAATGTCATACGTTGCAAATACCAAACAAAACAGAAACAGAAATTATTTCTGTTTTGCACTTTTTCGTTGCTTGACTATTCCTGGTCCCTTTTTGAAGATGGTTGGTTAGGTCTTTTTTCACGACAGAAACCTACTTTTCATGTTAGAATACTGATAAGTCATTTTTTGCGGCTGAATTCGCAGTTTTTTTTTCGCGATTTCTTGGTTGGTCCCATAGTAAAATTTGTGCATAATGATGAATTGATGAGTACAATACAATGACCCCTTTTACGGTATTGCGTTTATTCTGTTACACGTTTTATAGTCTAAAATTCGTAAGAATTTAATTTTCATAGAAAATAATTTAATAGACTAGTCAGGTCACAAAGTAGTTATAAGATAAACTTCGTCGAATGAAACGGCGTGATGCAATTTTTAGTTTACAAGAGTTTGCAAACGGTAAAAAGCTGTGTATGCATTTAATTTGTATTTCATCTAAAGTGATTTTAAAAGTAAGAATGTTTTTTTTTAATGCTGTATGGACATTTCGTTACGAATCTATAGTTTAAGTTTATGGTGTAACCAATAAATGCTTATTAACTGTAAAATGAAAAGATAACAGTTTGAATCAGAGGTTAGCTACCAGGGTTGGAATGATTTAAAATAAAATAAAACCTGATGTGATTATACCCAAGTTAGCAAAAAAAAAATTATCATTTTATGTACTAACTCATATGATAAAATGTAATCCCAATGTTTGCCTCGCCTTAGCCGATATTTAATACAAGATAAGCAGTATTTCTACTATCCAGTATTTAGCAATGTCGGTTCTACAATTTACCCAATGAAGAAGGGGGCATAAATGCTCATAGTAAATAAACTCTGTTAATTAATTTAAAACTACCCAACTGCCAATATGATAAATATTTTAAGCGATCTTTCCACTAAAAATATCCGCAAACATTTAATTAGTTTTCATTCTAGTCCGTTATACAGGAATAAATGGCAGGGTTGTCAAAAGGCAATGTGTCAATGTGCTCGTTCAAGTTCTTTTAAATAACTAAATTCTTCTGTAACTAATATTTTCATGTAATGAATAAGTAGTTTTAAAGACCAACTATGTTAGTGCATTTATTGCAATGCCATTGGGTTAGTTTAAGGCTGGTTTCAGATCTGTTCAGGAGACCCGTACGGGCCGTCCGTACACGGGAGACCCATACGGGTACCCGTATGGGTATATATGGTTGCTAGCGGGAGACAAACTCTTAAAAAATGAATTCAGACACATAAAAAATGAATTTGAACGTTTCTTCCTTTTAATCTACTTGTCTCGACTGTACTCCGCGGAGCACGGGCGTTCCGTGTCGCTATGAAACGAATGAGCAGCGATGCGCTCGCGGCAGCATACGGGCGGGTTCGGGCGCTGGACGCGGTTGGTGTTATGCGGGCTCTTCCCGGAGCGGGTCGCGTACGGACCAATCCGCGTCGCTGTGAACCGATGTTCTAGCGCCTCACATGTGTCTCCGTTCCGGGAGCCCGTTCTGGCCGTTCTTATAATTAATTATTATTATATGCTGTTACAACTTCTTTATTTTCTAAAATAATATAATAATATTTGTATGTAGGTACTAGTTTTAAGGAAGGCAGTTAATACAGATGTTAGTAGCATGATGCTACCCATATTGGGCTATGCTTTGGGCAAATTGTCTTGGACAGACAAAGTATCTTTACGACAGCCACGGTTTTTTAATTGATAATTTGAAGTTGAGATCTTTCAAACTTTCAACTAGAGTTTGACAAGTTGTTAACTTTAAATGCTCAATTCAGAAACGGGGGGTTGCTTAGTTGACGCAAATGTTAGTCCAATGTAACGTTAGTTTAGAATGTATTTTGTGATAGTTACACGCTTCATTATAAACTGTATTAACAAATATTGGCTGTTATGAGAGTGAGTGATTTTCGTACAATGGTAATTAGTGCAAGATAAGTGTATATTTGCTCTTTAGATGTAAGCCAAAGAACAAGATGTTATACTAATAAAAATGTATATTGATGAGCCTTTGGATTTTTTAAAAACGTGAATAAAATATATTTTTTCGTCATAACTTGTTTTTTTTTTGTTTACTAAGATCGGAGGCATAAATATTTAGTTATACCTCAGAGGTGAGACAGCTGGCCGGGATACAATCCAATCCAAGAAGTGTGCATGTGCAAAATGCGTCCAGGGCGGGAAGGTTACCGACCGAATCCGATCGTTAAGTCTTCCAGACCATGGATTTAACCAGGGCTTAACGCGAGAGGTCACCGCCGCTGATCGGCTTGACGAGGACACTGTGGTGCTCAGCTCCGGGCAATCCTCACAGTGTTGACACCCGGATGTGTCCTCCCGCTGAATCCGAAACAGGTACCTCCCGAAACAGCCGTGTCCGATGAGTACTTGCATCAGGCGGCAGGTAAGGACGCCGTGGCGCCTCTCCAGCCACTCCCCAAAGAGTGGCCTTACCGCCGCAATTGTGGCGAGCCCAGCGCTGGGTTGCAATAGTCGCCGTCTCCATACCGCCATGGTATCCTGCCGGAGCTCCGTCCGCCGCGCTGCAATTTGCCGCGGCAGCGGAGTTTCGCCCCGGCGAAGCGCCTCCACGCGCCACGCGTAACGTGCGCGAGGGCTCTCGCCTCCAGATCCCATGGCGGTAATCCGGCAAGGAGGCCCGCCACCTCGCCGGAGACCGTGCGGTATCCCCGGGCCAGCCGGATGGCAATGACCCTTTGGGACGCGTTGAGCTGGCAGGCAGGTCACCCCTTCCACGTAAGCACCCATACCGGGGCCTTTACGGGCCTAGCCTGTCACAGAGTATTCACAGAGTGACAGGCTACCTTACAAGCACGATCTTGCTATCCTAGTTTGAAAAACTAGCCTCATTATCCGGGCAATAATGCCCTAGCTGCAGGAATATTCGAATCACATAAAAGCTAGAGGGCTACTTCACCTACCTAGTCGAAGGTAAATACACAGCATTTGTATTGTGTTGTAACTGATTGAGTAATAAAGTTGATAAATTTCATGTTTTATTATTCAAAGTATTTTATTAAATTTGCAACCTTTTTCTTTTTCGGGATGGAAAATCATCAAATGACTCTTTCCGCTCTGGGCAGAGTGGAAAGGAATGTCGGACTCTTACTAATTAAAACCCATCCGTGTTCTTCCAAATTCCCTATGCGTGCGTTCTAAGGCCGCGATTACTCTTTCGAACAATTCCGCAACCTTGGTAGGCACAAATACGCACCCCTGGACGCAAGATGTTTTTTTTTAAGAAAATAATATTGTTGCTATATATCGTTAGAATACTTACGTATAGTTTACTTCGGTTCATAGCTCTAGATTGCGTAAAACTACGGCGTAAAACGTATTTCATAAATAGGATGAAAAGTCATTGTCAATTTGTCATCTTGTTGTCACTGTCAAGCTTTGGCAAACAAACTACGAAGTCAATACGAAGCGAAATTAGCGGAAATCAGGGAAATGTTTTCGTGTTAGCTATTTACAGTATTGTTTACACAACGATTTCATTGCTCCAGAATGGCAGAGCCAAAGGAAAAAGAGGAGAACCCTCTGGATATAGACGGGAGCAATTTCAACCCCGATATGTATTTAGACTGCTTGCTAAAATGTGCAACATTGAAGCAAGTCATGGATAAAGAGGCTGAAGTGGTCACCCAGAGCCAGTTCCTACAGTCGGAGATGCAAACTTTAGTCTACGAGAACTACAACAAGTTTATATCGGCGACAGAAACAGTGCGGAAGATGAGGACAGACTTCAAGATAATGCAGGAAGAAATGAACAAACTGAGCGAAAACATGAATAAAATCACAACATTTAGCGCTCAGATATCCGATTCCTTACGAGATAGTGGAAATAACGTTAGCAGATTATGTGGAACAAGACAACTGTTGGATAAACTTCAATTCTTATTCCTTTTGCCTTCTCAACTGAACAAAGCTATTGAAGAGGGCAGATATGCAGATGCAGTCCACGAGTTCACTCACGCACAGAGAGTACTACAAAAATACGGCAACCAGCCCTCTTTTCAAAGCATTCAAACTGAGTGTTCAGAAATAATCTATGGTTTGAAGAAAACTTTGCGGGAAAGATTGCTCAGTCCAGATACATCTGCATCTGAATTAGCTGAAAGCGTAGGCTTATTAAGACAACTGCAAGAAACAGACTCTTCTCTCCAGGATATCTTCCTAAGCTGCTCAGAAAGTCGACTTGACCAGCACCTACAAGCCCTGAGTGCTATGGTGGAAAGCACTGACATCTTAGAATGGGTTGAAAAATGCAACAATACTCTTTTAGCAGACCTTGGTATCATCATATCATGTTACCATGACATGTTTCAGGACAAAGAAAGTAATAACATTCCAGACTTTGCAGATAAAATCATGCTACAAGTATTCCATCTCTTTGAGGAAGTAGTCAAGAAACCAGACAATATCGGAACTGAAATTTTAATCAGAGGTCTTGACAAATTCTTTAGAAAGTTACAAGCAATGACTGAGATCATTTCAAGTGATACTATGTCCAATAAAGCTATTGATGTTGTGATACAATGCATTAATCATAAGGCTACAATACAGTATCAGTCAATCCAGTCTCAGTTCAAAGATAGTCTTACTAAAGTCAGGCAATCTTTGGCAAGCAAGGGAACAGACACCACTGATCTAAAGGACATACTGAATTCTCTCCAAGTATACTTGATGCAGAAAGTCCAAGCATCACTATTAGATCTCATGGCATTCTTACAGAACAATCTCTCTTTTGGACTTAAACCATGGTGCGCTAAGGCTGTTGCTGATACATGCTGGAAAGTAATTTCAGAGACCATGGTCAACCTTTCAGACATGGTCAAAAAGATGGCTTGCCTTCAAACATCAAACAATAACATTCCCTTTGAGTTACTGTTAATTCTAGCTAAGTTATGTTTAGAAATGCAAGAGAGTGGTGTTTCTACATTACACACCCACTTACTAAAGCTTTTGGAAGAGTCTGCTCCAGGTTTAACTGTAGAGAATAAGGATACTAACAGTGTGATGGTGCACCTCTCAACAGCTGCTCAAGCTGCCTTGGATTCTGAAGTGGTGTTTATAGGGCAGACCGCAGCACAGATGTTGAGGGTGTCAGTGCTAGCTAGGGATTGGTTGAGAGCCCCTGAACCGCGAGGACCTAGAGCCGTGTGCCGTAGGGTAGTGGAAACGCTAGCAAGTGCGGACAGCGCCGCATCACAATTGTTCCCTACAAGCATCAAACCATCAAGCGATTCCAGTCGACGTACGATTTGGTCTCGCGCGCCATCGTCATTCTCTCCCCTAAACAGAATATTTTCCGAAAGAATTGAAGTCTTCAGTCCAGCTGGGGCTGACAGAGCTGCTTTATCCAATGGAGCTTTGAAGGTGGCTCTGAAGGCGTTGGTGGAATGCGTAAGATTGCGCACGTTCGGTAAGCATGGCCTGCAGCAGTTGCAAGTAGATGTCCATTTCCTCCAACAAAGGTTGTCTTGTATGGGCAATGATGAGCGACTACTGAACGCACTGTTAGAAGATGCGCTTGCGTCGGCTCAGCTGAGATGCGTAGACCCACAGCTAATGGAACCTAGCATTGTAGATATTATTTGTGAACGAGGATAGAAATATAAGATAAATTATTTCCATTATTTACCAATTTATGTATATCTGATTGTAAAACTAAAAATAAAATACAGTAATCAATTTTAGACAATTTATTTATAACCCATTAATCAAAATTGCATCATCATATTAAAAATAATGATATCATCTACATTTATAAAATTTTATGTTAAATGCTTCTAAAACATAAATCTCACAATACATACTACTCTTATAAATTTTAGGTTTTTACATTTTACACTGTTAGTCACGAGAGTAGAATAAACATTATTTAAAATTAAAAACAACATAATATATTATTACCATTAGAAACAGAGAAAATTGATATATTTTGGTCCTAGTTCACTATAAATTTTGGGGAGTATCATTGTATGAATACTCGTAGACTAACAAGACACGATACGTGGGTTAAAAATCTGCGATAAACTTCGAATGCTAACATCAAGCAAGTAAACTTCAACTGTGATATATTTGAAGACTATTGAAACTAAACACCCAACATTAAACGACACTTGTATCACATTAACGGCTGAATAATTTATTTAAAGAAGTGCTAAGAATGTATTGTAGCTATGCTTAATGTATATGGTAAAACAATTGCAAATATCTCAACAACTTGGTAAGTGCGGTGGGGACTCCCCATAGCATGAAATGGCCGCATCAGCAACGTGAAGTAACACCTGCACGCAAAATACGCGCTTAGTCGTGGAGTTGCGGAAACCAGTCCGAGTTACATACATACAATACATAGGTACGTCAAGTAACAGTAGCGCCGCCGTGCGTTGAGCGCCTTCTATTATCTTTACCATTGAAAACTATAATTCTCTATACCTACCTCTTGGTTTGTATGGAAAGTGCTGATATTGCCGCTTCGTCGGCTGCCAAGTCGCCTCCATGCTCGGTACCAGAATTCGGAGATATTCCGAACAATTAAAATTTTCTACTACGGATACAGGCAACATTTGTGAAGTACCATCCATCCTGATTGGCACTCTCGAGACTAAGTTGCAACATTCGGAATATCCCTAATTCGAGATCCTCAACAGGGTTGTGGTATTGAACTACGTAACTTCATTTATGCATATTATATATAGCTAACCAACTCCGGAACTACTCTCGAAGTCTAAAAATTATCCGATTTGAGGTGCGGAGCTTATTCAATATTTCATTTATTTTATTAGAAAAATCTGGTATTCAAATTCCTATATAATAATGATGAACACATACTACGAAGCACTAAATAACCCAAACTCCGTGATCGGGAAGCTCAATAATTCATTCTTATAAGCATTGTGTAAAGACAATTCCATTCAAATCAATATTCAAAACAATTCAATAATAAGCTCATTTTAAACCCACCAGACATTACTTATAAACTTCATTAAGAACTCTTTTATTCTAATATAAATTTTACAACATAAGTTTGCACCTTCTTGCAATATATTTAGGCTTATCATTTCGAAAACCATCCGATAAATCATTGAATGGCGAACATTTACAGTTTAACTGAAAATTACAGCGTGCTAACAGATAATGCCAACGAAAAGTATTATCCCTATTTCTAATAAACATAAATATTTACTCTTATACATACATAATAATATCTAAACTCTAAAACAAATTGACAAAATATACTTATTATTTTAATTTCTCATTTACAAATAGACAAGATCAACGCTTAACTAACGACTCACGATAAAAATATTGTTTGTTGATGTAACAATTCATCAAACGTGTAAAAATATTTTTATTTAACAATGGTCCGTTTGTTACAATTGTGAGCCCTGTGATGCGCGATATTATCTAAACATACTAGCGGTCCCCTTACTAACAACTTCCGAAATCTAAGGGAACTCTCAGTCCAACTTTATAACGAGAACCAATCTTTATTATTAAAATATTTATTTATTATTTTTTTGCATAAGTTTCCTCATCTTCTCCGGTACGGGTACGCCGCGGTGCGCCGGCGTCCGTTTGGGTTTGACGCTAGATTTCGCCTGAGACTTTTCAGGTTTGGGTTTCCTCGTGGCGGCCGGAGTTTTTGTTTCTTTGTCAAGCGATTTTCTTGTAGGTTTAGCTTCACTTTTGTTCGCTTTTGTGTTGGTGGAGGTGCTACTATCGCTCCGCGCGCTCGACTTTCTTTTAGCCGGAGCTTGCTTGGTTTTTTCGGCGATGTTGGAGTTGCGCGGCTTGGGCTTAATAATGTCGGGCTTGTGGTCGGGCGGCGGCGAGCGGCGGCGCCGTATCCGCGGCGGCGTGTGCGCCAGCGTGGTGTGGCGCGCCAGCAGCGCCGCGCTGCTGAACAGCTGCCCGCAGTCGCACCGGTGCTCCACCTCCAACGTTCCTGCGGAAATTCACACAAATGTTATAACACGGAACATTTGTATTCCTATAAAATGGATGTCAAATAATATTTGAGGAAAAAGATAAATAAATATACTGTAACACTTACTTCGCTTGATCTGCTTCATGGGCGATGGTTTGTGCCTGGCGATAGCTGCTTTCCCCAAAGATTTTCTCTTCGCGATGCCACTCAGAGACTTTCTCTTATCAGCTAACGTTTGCTTTTGAGTTTTCTTTTCTACAGTTTTAGGTGTGCGTTCTTGTGCGGGTTTCGTTGCTTTTTCAGGAATGGTTTTTGGGAAAGAGTATTTAACAGTTTCGCTGTCGTCAGAGTCCGTTGAAGGTATTGGTTCTAGTTTAGGGGCCTTAGCTACTTGTTTAACAGCTACCGGGTTCGGTTCGACGGCCTTCGGCTTCAGGCGCGGTATTTTGGGCGGGTGCTGTAACGACGTTCTTCTCTTCACTAAGTCTTTGGAGTTCGGCCGCTCTATTTGGAGAGAGCTGCGCTTGTTTGCCCTCACTTTCATGAACACTTTCTCTTCGGCTGGCTCCTCCACTTTGAAGTTCGGGTTAAGCATGTATCTGACTTCGTCATCATCGCTCGATTCCACCGCTGGTTTAGGGTCTTCGGGAACGGCGACAGGAGCTGTAGTCTTAAGACGTTTGCTAGCACTACCCGTAGATTTCTCTTTGTTGGAAATTTTCTTCTTAGGTGTTTCATGAACTTTAATGGGATCTTTAATTTCAACCTTCTTTATTTTTTCTGGGGTTTCCGGGATGACTTGTGTTTCGAGGACCACCGTTTCTGAGAAATTTCTCTTTGCAGGAGTAACAGGTGGCTCGACAGGTTTAATTTCTACTTTTTGTGAAACAGGTTCTATTTCCTTTTCTATCACTTTGATAACTTCTACAGGTTTTTCCTCAGCCGCTTTAGGTATCTCTTGAGGCAATTCTATATTTTCAACAACCTTAGTATTGTGCTCGTCTTCCTTTATATCTTCAATAATAACTAATTTAGGAGAATCAATATCGTCCTGTTCTTCTGCAATCTTCGGACTCTCACTCGCATCTTGAACTAATTCAGCTGTTACCTCAGATTCTTCGACAGGCTTGGCTTGCTTGGACTGCCGTTTCTTGCGTTGACAGATGAACGTGTGTTTGTTTAAAGAGTGCTCGTTAGGGAACACCATGTAGCAAAGTGAACACTCATGTATTATGTCTCTGGTTGATAAGGAGCTCTTGACACTCTTGTCGTCAGACTTTTCTGAGCTGGTCTCAACATGTTGTTCCTTGTGTTCGATCAAGTGATGTAGTTTCCTGAACGTTTTCTTGCAAACCTCGCACTGATGCAAAGTCACAGGCTTCTCAACTTTCTCGACGTTATTTGGTACCACTGTTGGCGTCGTCTTCTGTCTGTTTATACCATCGTGGGTTTCCCTGTGCTCCACTAAATGGTGCAGTTTTCTAAATGACTTGTCGCATGGCTCGCAGCGGAAACCAGCGCTCGGGTCTTCGCTTAGTTTAGAAGTACCCGGTTCTTTTTCAATCTTAGTGTCTGATTGCTCTGAAGAACTCTTACGTAGAGTCCTCACGGGTGCTGTGCTAGGGTTATGAATAATCCGATGCTGGACTAGATGGTGTAGCTTCCTGAACTCTTTCTTGCACACCTCGCAGCTGTACACCGACTTGTTAATGACTGGAGCTTCCTTTTCAACTTTCTTTGGCTCATCTTTCTTGTGCTGTAATTTGTGGCTGACCAAATAGGATAACTGCCTGAATGTCTTGCCGCAGAACTCGCAAACCAGATCATTAGTTTTAGGGAATATTTTGGCTCTTGGCTTTCTAGATTCGTGAATTTTCCTTTCATCAACCTCTTTTTCTTTCTTTTCAACCTTTTCTTTGACTGGCGGTGTATCTTCAATGACGATGATATCGTCTTTATCTTCCGATTTTGAAACAGAATCTTTGGATTTACGCTTCTTAGGAGTTTCCTTCCTAACAACCAGTGGCTTGTCATCGTCAAGGTCCATATCATCAGATTTACTACCTTGTGACTTAGAATCTGATTCTTGCGATGGTCTCATTCTTCTGGGGCTCCTCTTGTCCGAACCAGAACGACTTGGCGAAGGGCCCGTGCAATGTTTGACGTGTTTAAACACAACGTTTTCAGTTCTGAATAGTTTGTTACAGATCGGACAAACTATGTTTTCATTAATTTTTCCCATCGTCCAATTTTCTTTGATGATCTGATCATCGCTATCCTCATCATCATCTTCATCGGTAGTTGTAACGGGATCACGTTTTGGGACTTTGGCATCTATTAACCGTGGCTTCTTTTGCGGACTTGCCACTTTGTTCTTATCAACAGCTCCTCCTTCAGGAAGAGGATATTTTCTCGGACGACCTCTTCCTCTCTTAACAGGAGTACTCTGCTGACTATCAGGAGTTGGAGAATCGATAATATTCATGTTTTCTGAGTGTTCAAGTAACTCAGCAGCTTTCACCAAACTGTCAATAGCTGAGACAGCATTCTTGTGAGCTACGCCATTGTCGTTTCGATTCACCGTCTCTTTGAGTGGATTTTTAATTACTTCTGTTGTATGTGTATATTTATCCTCCGCTGCTGTGTTTGAGCCAAGAATATAATACTTCTTTCGCATAGGATACTTAAGGTTTTTATCTGTTTTATCATCATCGATTTTCCTTTTCTTTTTAGGTGACACTTCAAGGCCTAAATCTTTTGGTTCAATCAGTTCTAGTTCAGGTTCGTCAACAGGAGTTAGAACTTGTTTTCTCTGATGCTTAGTTTTTATTTTAACTTCTTCCTGAGACTTCGCATCATCAGTAGTATCCAAGACGTCAGAATCTAAAGAATCAAGAGTGCTAAGAGTGAAGCTGTCTGGTTCGGTGACTACTTTCTTGACAGGTGAAAGTTGTTGGCCCTGGATATTTAATGAGCTGGGGACAAACTCCATGTTGTCCATAAATACTACTTTTACAGGTTTATCTTCAATGATAGTAATAGGACATTCTTTCTGGCGTTTGGCTGATAAAGCCGATTGATAAGCCTTTTGTAACTTCGATTGATTTCTGCCAGATGAATCATCAGTAGCGGCCAATTTGTTTATAGCCTGTACGTTAACCGGTTGGACAGGTTGACGCACGTTTTGATACTTAAAAGGCATCTTTTTATGATCTACCCTTGCAACATCATTTCTGGAGTAAGTCTTTGGATACGGATCTTTTTCCGCAACCGGTTGGACCACATTGCGTGGCTCTTTACTATCAAAGTTCATGGTGAGACAATTTTCATACGTTATAGAATTTCGTCTCGCAAATTTGTCGAAATCTTTCTCTGTGATAATAGATTCTTTTTTAGCAGCATCAGAATTAGATTTGTCCGAGTTGGTATACGACAGCGCCTTTTCCTTAGGCGGTAGCTTGGCTGCTACAGTCTTCTTATTTATATCAATATCTCCAGTAATAGGCTCATGCTCGATTATTTCATCTTCAGAGTCAACCTCTATAACATTATCCTTGGTACTCTTTTTTTGAGGTTTATTTGCGAATGGTAAGAGATTAGGAATTTTAGTAGTTTTTATAGGAGCAGGCTTTTCTTTTTCAGTTTTAGCAAAGGATTTAGTTTTAGGTTCAGATAAAGGAACAACGGGTAATTCATGGGGAGGTCTTTCAATGAATGGAATACCGTGTAATTCATTCATTTTCATTTCTATTTCATCGAGCGTGGCTTGATCAGTTGGTTGGTAGTTTGCTGGGAATTTACCCGTTGGTGGAGCATTCGAATCTTTTGCTGAGTTTTGGTTGGGTTCATCTTGACCCGGTTTTGAAGGCCCTACTGTTCTATGTATCATATCTTCAATGGTTTTATCAATCAAATCTTGATAATTTATATCCGTTATTTGCGCTTCTTTCTTTGAGTTAGTAGTAGTAGCTGCTTGTGACACGTCTTTATTTTGAATATCGTTTGGTACATCTTGCTTTACGACAACGTTTTCAGCCTCAGCTTCAGATGTTTCTTTAGCTGTCTCAACCTTAGAAGGAAGATCACATTCTTCAGTATTATTATCTTTAATTTGACTAATGCTAGTTTTGCTGACAAACGCAGCTTCGTTCTTAATAGCTTTGTTGCCTTCTTGTGTTTTCGCTAAAGCAGCTGCATTGCTAGATTGCTGCCTTTGGCTGTCAATTTTTTGTAGAACATCTCTTCTGTTGAGATCGTTGGAGTTTTTGAGCTGATTGGTACTGGTAGAAGGAACAGCGGGAGTGACGACCGTGTTCCTATTCTTTATTTTGTTTAAGAACTCTTTTCTGTTGGTAGCTGTCCATTTCCCAAAAGGTACTGCTTTTTTACTTCCGCCTGGCTTAGGTTCCTCCGAATCATCTTCTCCTTCATTCCGACTTTCATTCGGACTGTCTGTTGACGTACTGCTGACATCTTGAGTGCCTGAGCAACTAGGCTGTTCTTCTTTTGGCACTTGAATTACTTTTACATCCTTGACATTCACTTCTTCATTAGTACTTGCTTTAGGTGTAATCTTTATTTCCTGCTTTTCATCCTCTTTCGTGTTCACTAGAGATTTAACTTCAGAAGAGGATGCAGAAACTTCCGGTTTTTGTTCCTTTGCATTCTTGCTAGGTGCTTTGCCACTGATAGGAGAACATTTTCCAGAAGCTTCTACTCTGACATTGGTGGTACTGTCAACTTCCATGGGTACTGCATTAGACTGAGATTCAGCGATTGGAATAGACTTTTTATCTTCCTTTTTAGGAGATTTTACAAACACATTATTTTCTTTCTTGGGTACTGCTGTTTCTGTTTTAGTAATTAGGGAAGAAATATGAACCGGTGTTTTATTAAGTGCTAAAGGCACAACTTCTGGTTTAGGCGGATTTTTGTGCGTATTTACTGGTTTTTGGACTTCTGGAGTGCTAGTTGGTTTTGGTAGCTCCTTATTCAGTACGACATCTTTAGCAACTTGTTTCGAAGCAGTACCTGCTGCTCTAGAGGATTCGGATTTCAAATTAAGTTTTCCATCTTTGCCTGTTTCTTTAGAAGGTTCAGGTTTCAATGCAACTTTTCCTACTTTTAAATCAACAGGTGTAGAAGTAGAAGACTTCAGTACGGGAATTTCATTGCTAGAAGTAGTTGAAGGTTTAGGTAATTCTTTTTTCGCTTCTAATTTTGCAATTGGTATTTTTGATTGATTATTTTTCACCATTTCGACAATGGGAGGTGTCTCAGGTTGTTTAATTTGTTCTTTGTGCGTATCAAGAATTACTACAGAAGTTGAATCGGCTTGAATATCTTCAGTATCTTTTTTATTAGTCTCCTGAATATCCTCTTTTATTTTTCGTTCGCCGTCATTCTTTTTTGAAATATTTGTTTCAACTGTTTCTTTTCCTTGATCATTGTTTTTAATATTTTCTTCTTTATCAGTTGCTAAGGTAGTTTCTGCAATTTTGGTTTCTTCTAATTCACTATCATCAATAATAATAATATCATCATTATCTTGTTCTGTTATATCGTAAATAATTTCTTCAACTTTGGTCTCATCTTGACTATCACATTGAGTATTGTCTTTAACTATTGCCTTATCGTTATCTTCAGTAACATCTTTATTAATAACTTGAACAGGCTCAGAAGTCTTAACTTCGGTTTGACTTATTTGAATATCTTCATTCATCTTTGCCTTGTTGTCGTTGTTGGCTTCAACAAGGTTTTCAGTTTTTGCTACACTTTTTTCGGCTGTAACAAAATCTTCAGATATGGCTCTACTTTTATTGGCTTTAATAAGCTGTTCAGTGTTTGCCTCACCTTTATCGGCTTTATTAAGCTCCTCAACTTTAGCCTCACCTTTACCAGCTATAATCAGCTCATCCGTTTTTCCTTCAACTTTATCGGCTTTAATGATCTCATCAGGTTCTGCCTCACTTTTATCAACTTCAGTTTCGACATCTGTTTCCACAATAACAAGGTCTTCGTCCATACTTTCTTCAATATCTTCGTTTACAATTGCATTTTGTAATTTTTCAGTAACTATTGCATTTTCTTTTTTTAAATCTTTTTCAGTCGAATCAATAAGATTCTCTTGTTCAATTGGAAGTGTAGTGTCGTTGAGAACCGGTTTCTCTTTCAACACTTCATCATTACTTGGTTCCAATAATTTTGGTTTATCATTTTCAATGTTCTTTACTTCAGCTACAGTAACTTTTTCAACAGATTCATCAATCGCCAACTCAGTTTCTTCAGCTACAGCAACTTTTTCAACTGATTCATCAATCGCCAACTCAGTTTCTTCAGCTACAGCAACTTTTCCAACTGATTCATCAATCGCCAACTCAGTTTCTTCAGCTACAGCAACTTTTTCAACTGATTCATTAACCACCAACACTTTCTCAGGGCTTGGCATCTCATTAGTTTTATTGTCATCACCATCTTTATTTTTAGTTGGTGTTTCAGGTACTCTTTGCTTACCACTATCAGTATGTACTTCTATTGTTTTCTTGACATTATCTGAATGCCTGTTTGGATGCAGCTGTTGGTCAACCATGGTTTTAGTTAATGGTCTAGGCTCTTTATTAGGTGTTGAGTGGTATGTCATGGGTGTGAAACTGCCTATAACTGGAGATTTCCGTGATTCACTGAATTTCATCATTTTTCCATTTATATTGACTTCAGATTTGACATCAGGTGATGTTTCTTTATTTACTTCAAGTTCAAATTCAGTCATTTTAGTTGTTATAATTGGTTCTTTTCTTGGTGGCTTAATTTTTCTTTCAGCAACTTTGTTGCAAGCAGACTCACTTATGACTTTATTGATATCCTTTATAGGCACATGTGATGATATTTTCTTCTCAGCCATCTTCCCTTCTTTTGCAGGCTGTAAAAAAGAACAAATTATAAATACCACTGGCAGATTGAGATACTTCTTTTTTACAATTTAAAATAAATAATTAATCATCTTAGAACAATTCCTTACCACTTCTTTAGGTACTTCTATCTCTATTTCTTCATAAACTTCTAAATTACCCTCTGCATTTTCACTGAAATACATAAATCAATATTATTCTAGACTACCAAACCATTGAAAATGAACAGCATGATGAATCATCAGATAGCAGAAACATTACATAAAAAAGTACTAGTTTGGTCAACAAATTAACACCTTGGTTAAGGCAAAGTCTAGCTGCAATAGGAATGCTAACTTGAGCTTCACCTAATAAAATTATTATCTCATCAAATCACTTTTCCTGGTAAATAGGGTTCCCTTATTTAGAAATCAGGAATTTGACCCCTTTTTTAATTGATTATGATAGTTTTAGCACATTGGAGAATGTGTTTTACTGCCGGGTTGAATACCAAGCCAGGCAGAGTTCTGCCAGGGTTGCGGAATTTGTTCGAAAGAGTCACCGCGGCCCTGGAACGCAAAGGGCTTTAGAAGGAACACGGATGGGTTTTAGTCAGTAAGAGTCTGACACGCCCTTCCGCTCCGCCCAGAGCGGAAGAAGTCATTTGATGATTTCCCATCCCTAAAAAAAAAAAAAAAAAGGCAGTGTTTTTATTTTTTGGATTTGGTATTTGCCCAATCCATAATCTCAACAAACCGAAATTTTGTGTACTATCCATCTCTGACTACAACTTATGGAATAAAAATGCAACATGCTACTAAGGGTGAAAATAAAAAAAAACTATAGGAAAATATTTTTTTATTTTCAATGTTGGTACTATTTATTTGGTGTTCTGTTAATTAATACTGTGTACAAAAACCTATTTGCAATCTTATGTGCAATATGGAGTTATCGACTTCATGTACCACTTGCATATATGAATGATTATAACTATTTTAACACCCCAATACATTATTTCTACTACTAAAAGGTTTATTATTGTTTCAATTTTCGGCGGAATTATGTAGAAGCTTCAAATCTGAATTGAAAAATAGGCAGCTTGGATATGTGACCAAATAAATGCAAAAGCCATAATATTGTACAATATCACGCGATATTGTTAACAATTTTTTCTTAATAAGACACGGATATATTGGAAACTATTGAATTTGGATGGGACTAATTGTATACCTACAAAACGATTTTTTTGTAATATATTGAGAGAGAGATTTTAGTCTAATAAAGATTTACTACAATCTTGCGGAGCATGCAATTTTCCATGAACAGATATAATTCTATCTCAATCATAGTATTATTATATTTAACTGTCCTACTAAAAACAGCTTAGCAGATTATTTTGTAATGAAAGCCTTATAGTAGGTATTTGGGATTATATTTATTACAAAACTTATCACTTTAAACAAACATATAGTTAGTATAAAAAGTTCTACTTGAATTCAAAAGACAATTACTTATCAAGTTTAAAATCATCTGTTAATAAGGGAAACCACAAGATTTTATTTTTTATTTTTCCAATAATTTATTCTGAAAACCTGTTCAAGATTGTTTGTTTTTAAGTCCCAAGTCAAGCAAGTGTGATTTGTTTACCTGTTGATATTTAGGTTGACCCACCCATCTTACAACAGAAAATGTGATAATATTGAAAACAGACTTCCTGATCGCAAGACTTGAATGGTATGAAATAAATCTTTTAAAAAAAATGAGGTTCTTTCATCAACATATGCATCACAAGTTGTCAAGTTTGTTCAGATTTTTTATTCTCTAGGAAATGCTCAGTGGTAAAAAGTTATTGTTCATAAAGGTCTATTCTTTTTAAGGTCCGAACTCTCAGTAGATTGTTATCTACAGATAAAATGCACATACTATTTTGGAATCAGTATCAGTATTAAAAATGCTGCTACAAAAAGATGCCAGCGTTTATAAGAGTAAAATCTAAGAAACATCTTAGTTCTAATTAGGTCAACCCATGTTTATGTTTAGTTACACCTACAACAGTTTATTTATAGAAGAAAAAAATTCACTAAGAAGTATTCTGCTTAATTGAAGGTGAGTTTTGATGTAAAAACAAGCACTGAGTCTTAATCATAACAAAGCCAGAAGTATTTATAGACTAATGGCTGTTCTTCTGGTCTCCTGATAAGTTACAGTTGACGTAAGTGATAGATCATTTCTGACCAATAATTCAGGTTTTTTTTTTAATGTAATTGGTATATAATAACAAGCCGCATATTATGAAACAATTGATTGTGGTCAGAGGTTGACATTAGGGAAGCATTGATAAAACATAGGGGTTAGTGACATTTAGAATTTATAAATAGCCATTGCAAGTTGAAGGTTCACAAATAAATAAGAAATAAACTCACCGTACTTTCAGGAACTTGAAGCTAGTCTGCTGCTGATCATCTTCAATTATCTGAACAGCGGCCAGCTCCTCCTGACCTTCCTTCCTATACAAGTACAATCCATTACCAATATCTATTGCATCTACATTTTTACCATCAATCTGTAGCACCACTTCTGTATCTTTACTAGCTATGTCCATCTCTTCATTTATCAAAGTAGACTCTATCATATTTTCATCAGACTTAAACTCCATCTCTTCTGGCTGCTTCAGTTCTGAATTAGACTTATCATCCACATTGTCATCAATCACCAGCTCATCGCCATCATAAGAATTGTCATCATTATCATCAAATATGTCAACACCGCCTGATAATATGTTTGCTGCTGAAATCTGTTTACCAATTTTGTAGCTATCTAGCATATCACTTTTCTTTCCAATTGGTGATAGATTCGATATAAGTTCATCGGCGTTGGTCATGGTCCCTTCGGAGTCAGTGGTAGTACTGGCCAGCGACACATCTTTTATAGAAGAAATGTCGAATGTTGAATCAACAGAGTCAACTTCTGACAGAGAAAAGTACTTGGACGAGCTCTCGTTGGCTGTCATGAAGGACTCGCTCGGCGGGGACGTGGTGTCGAGCGTGGAGTCCCGCGAGCCCCCCGCTTCTCCTCGCAAGTGGCTCAACCTATCCATTTGCACACTTCATCTGCTGCGACAACAGGAAAACGACAATTTAGTAACAATGCACGATATAATCACAGCGCGAATTCACTTCATCGATTATAAGAAAGCTAATGAAAACATTTGAAGGTTGGTCGATTAATTAGCACCTAGGTCAATAGCAAAGAACAGTGAAACTTTTAGAACAAACGATAATGATACTGTGACACTTTCGATAAAATTTTAATAAATCACATCATACCAGGTTATTATTTTACGATAAAGGTCTCAGACAAAACTCTTAAATACAATTTGTGCATTAAATTAATTGTAGAAGTTATAATAACAATTTTATTACAATTTTGTTAAAATAACACAACACATCAAAAGATTAAAGATGGACGCCAAATAGCAATGTTGCCGTTATTTTGCATGTCATTATGTTGATAAAAAATGGCAAAATAAAATTCCTGTCATTAATTATTTCATGTTTTCAGAATTAAATCCTAAGGAGATACGCAACCGTCTTCTTAGAATTAGATACACAACCTGTTTAACCCTTATTTTGCTTTATATACTTCATTTTTCGTGGTTTTAACATAGCATTTTTTAAGTTGGCAATATAATATCCAGTAATGGATGCTGCTGATAATGCAAAATACCTATCGCTTGGCAATGTCAATGACCGCCGCGGTTATGAAAGTATTTCATTTCATATTTTATCGTAAAATGCGAAACATTACGCGGTGTAAACAATTTATTCGATAAAGAGGTTCATACTTTCGTTAAGAATAGCAAGATTTGGTTTTGTAGACCCATTTGCACTATAAGACGGAAATTAAATTTCCCGCTTTATTACCTTATCAAAGAACAATAATTATTATTTTTACCGGACAGAAACAAGTTTTGTTTGAAACAATTTGTCAGTCTTGTTTGTCCTAATACTTTCATTGAATTCAATATGAATGCCGAAAATAAAATAAACAAGGAACCAACATACGTGGAAAAACCAACCCATCACTAGGCTTTGAAAAACAAAAATGCTACTGCATTAAAAAAAATCCAAACGATTAACTATTGGCTATGTTTTTCATCGTCAGGGACTATTATTTAGGTACATCTATCATATCATATCATGAATCTATAATTTTGACAGATACTGCGTATTTATCAATAAAAATATTTTATTAGTACAATCCAATCGGTACAAACGTTGTTTCATTTTATTACAAAAGTTGAAAAAATAATAATATTTACTGAATTACTTTCTAAATGCACAAATTCTATTTTTATCTGACGGTAAAGCCGAATTTGTACTCTATGGTACAAATTCGGTAACGTCTTGTCAAGTCAACTGTCAAAATGTCAAATTAAAAACGTTATTTTTGAAAGTTAGTTGTTGATCTTGGCTTTTAGCTGTATTTTATGTTTATTCGTTTTTCTGCTGCTAAAAAGTTTCCAAAAAGTGAATAATGGCGCCCAGAGAAACTCCAAAGCCGATGACAAAGGTGCAACGCACTGTAAAAGATATGCCAACCAAAGGCAGGGCGTCACCAGTAGGGGCGATAAAAAAGACCATTCTGATCAAGAAGACTGTGGATAAAACTCCCCTTAAAAGTGAGTAAAATCTACCTCTTGCTTTCTATCTCTCATATTTCTCCTGGTCAGAGGTTGGTGTCTGTATATTTTATTCATGAACCGATTTTGTTAATTTGATAGTTAGCCAGTCGTTTTGACGCCATCGTTGCATATTCGGTAGTCTATAGTAGGAAGCGTTAGAAATTTCAAACGACTGACATAACGGCATCACAGCCCCATTTGGTTCAAATTATTTATCCAAGCTTTTAAGAATTGATCAACTCTTGTAAGCTCTTCTTTGGAACACTTAAATGGTTTAACAACTTAGAATTGTAACCTTTTAGTCTGGTATTCCTCTTTTATTTATAAATACTTACTTTCTTTTCAGTCAACAAACCCACCGAAACAAGAACAACAAGACAGCGTACCAGCACAGTCCCAACAGTTGCTACGCCAAAACCGAAAGACAACAAATCAGTTCCTGTTCCCAGCAGTGTGACCAAGAGCGGTAAGAAGCCTTCCTGGAAGCGACGCCCGAAGCCTGCACACTCTGGAGTACCAATCCCGGAGAAGATGAGAAAGTTAATGGAGAAACAATTTCTGGATTCAGAATTTGCCCTATAACCTGCCATATTTTGTCTAATTTTATGATAATGTACAGATGCCAGGACATCAAGCTACAACAATCTGTCAAATTTTTTAATAGATTGTCAACTTTATAGCAAAAGTGTTAGGTTCAAGATTGATTGGGAAAATTTGACAGTTTCGGGTAGCTTAATGTGCTGGTGTCTGTACTTTACAGTTTTACTTGTTTGCTGAAAAATTTTGCACCTACTCATATAAAAGTAAGGGACTGAAGTTTTAAACATAATATCTGAACTGCTTCGCATCTGTTGTGCTGCATCTTATTTCAAATTAGAGAATTATGCTGGTGAACTGATTAAAAAATGTTCAAGATTTTTATAAATAAGACTGAGGTGGTATAGTAGGCGCCAGATAATCGTGGAATAACGGTCATTGACCCACCCACCTACAATTATTGACATTTTTAATTTGAAAAACGGAATTAATGACACAAAGCTGTCCCGAATCATCATCTCTCGTGATCCTTAACATTGTCTAATAATGAAAAACGATTCATATTTAATTGTTCAGGTACCTATGAACAGTTATTAGGGAAAGGTCAATATACTTTATTCCACATTTATCTGGCGCCTACTATAGTAATTAGTTATGGTGTGCAAAGTGGAGTGGCTTATGTTAAGCAGTGAAGCACAGACATTGGCTTAAGACAACCTGAACAAACTTGCAATTTTTTATGTGTAGCTGGAAATATGATTGTGTTTTAACAAAGACAATATTTCTTTTAGAGTACTTAGATTATATTAGTTTTTAGTAACATTTTGATGTTTTGTTTAACCTTTTAGATTGTGTCTTCATAATCAATCTATGTGACTCCAAGCAGAAAGACGTGGACTTTTCAGTATTGAAAAAGTTACTAGCTATTTTTAATTATTTTATGTGACATTATAGAACTAATATCCCATTAAGTACAGAAGATATTTTGAAAGTTAAAATTACATGTAGATTTTTCACAAATGAGTTTTTATGCTAACTGTGCCATTCTGACGGCTTAAATTAAAAAAAAAAAACAAACTTGAAGACATTGTATACCATAATATACATTTTAATAGAATTCAAGTATTTGGTTTGAAATTAGTATCTTGCAATTTTTAGGATATAAAAATAGCTGTTACTATAAACTGTTTGCAGTTTGTTTCTTATTAATAATGTATTATTATTATATTAAGAGGCGATGTGGATAGGCTGTAAAATTATTAAGACTTGACCTAGCAACTAAGTCTTCCATACTAATATTATAAATGCGAAAATGTGTCTGTCTGCTACCTCTTCATGCTTAAACCACTGAACCGATTTAGATGAAATTTGGTATCGAGATAGTTTGAGTCCCGGGAAAGGACATAGGATGGTTTTTATCTCAGAAATCATCCTATAAGGGGGTGAAAAAGTTTATACAACTTCCACACTCTTTTTCACCCCCTCCCTTTTCACGCACTCCGTCACCATGAACCTTTGTATTTGGGCAGTTATAAATATATATTATGTATATATTTTCAAGCAGTTTTGATCAATTAATATCTTAATAATAAAAATGTATGCCCAAAGTAACTATTCCATGCGGACGAAGTCGCCGGCAAAAGCTATTTCTGAATAAAATACACTTGGTCCTAGTCTATATTACGATAAGTTCAAAGTTTGTGCCAAAATAAAATTTGACTATAGGCTCAGAGCAATAAATAAAAGGCAGGCTTCTTCTGGGTAAGCTCGCTCCATCGTCGACTTTGTCTCTGTCATCTATGACCTAGACTAGAGTCAAGAGCAAACCCATATTAAATTTAAAAAAAAAAAACATTCATTTGCAACACAAGTTTTGGTAAGTAGTTACAATATGTTATTGAAGCCTCCTTTTAAGCAAGAAATGCTTGTCTTAGGAGACTCCGCTCTTCCATAACAAGTCGTGCGCAATTACAATCCGTTAATGCAAACATAACTTAATCTAGGGTGACCAATATTAAGGGCCAATTTCACCACCGACGCCTAAGTTCCCGTTGACTTACCTGGCAGATAATTTCATGCAAATTCTGTTTCATTTTCGAATTTATCCGGATTTCTGATAGAATTGCAAATTAATCCATCTAGGTACGCGACTGCAACAACGCGGGCGCGCCCTTTATTCCAAATTTAATTGCTCTGTGGCTGTAACTTAAAATAAAAAGGTAAATATTTTTAGATTTTTATAAAATAAGGTTGTTCGTACATAACTTAGTATTTGATTACTCAAAAATTGAGAGAGTTGCTTTCTTCTTAAGAATTAATTACTTATCCCACTGATATATGTGTATCCCACTGAATAAGTTGCTATCATTGGTACCTGGCTATTATATAACGGATTTATTATTACTTATTAAAGTTATGTACAATTATTGCTAGTTATTGGTATCGTATAGTGTAAGACTTTATGATAATAAATGTTTATCATAAATTCACGCATTTTTGTGTTGTCAATGGTCATCATCATCTCCTGCCTTATTCCTAATATAAAAGTACCTACCGTAAAACGGGGTGGATAGAAATGCAGGGGTGAATAAAAACGAAACTTTTATTGGCATTTTCACTTAATTGCCAAATTAATTGTTTCTCACAAAGCGTCCATTTAAATATAAAATAATTGTTAATAACTTGGAGTTCTTCATTGCTGCAAACAATATTTAAATAATGTGAAAATTCCAATCAAAGTTTCGTTTTTATTCACCCCGTCATTTCTATTCACCCCGTTTTACCCGGTACATACCTATCGTAGAATTGGGCGTCTTCATGTCGCCGCAGCATGTGTTTGTTCACACGCTTTTTATTACCTATAGACTCGCGTATCACCACGTGTCTCGGCTGATGGTAAGCTATGATGTGGTCGACGATGGAGCACGCTTGCCTAGAAGTATCCTAAATTAGTCGTCAGTTTTTTGGTCCGATATCAGAAATCATTTGCTGAAATACCAGGTCAGTAAATAGCTTTTTTTGAATATAGTGGCAGACTGTCAGGAATGAAGCTGAAAAAACACCATTCGTTACTGAATGGAATCGAATGGTAGTGGTTCTGTAAAATTTGTTTAGGTAAAATGCTCGCTACATAGGTACAAAATAATCGCTAAATAAAACTGTAAGGCAACTGTTCGAAGTAAAACAATATTTCTATTTTAATTGATTACTCACCATAGAAATTACCATTTTGTAGCATTCGGCCGGCACGATCCTAAAAGAAACACAACCATTTGTTTCTGGATTGGATCGAATGGTTGTGAATAGCTTATGAATAATTCAATTGATTGAAGTATTTATAGGGTAAAATACTTCAATCAATTGAATCTGTGTAATGAAACTAGATTGATGCACTTATCCATTAACCCGCACGCGGCCCGCGTTGTGGAATTACAGACTACTCTTCTCCCTCAGAGACGAGTTCTGTCTTGGTAGTAACATCTTTGTAGGAGGCTGTTCGTGCATGCACTTAGTAGACTAATTTTGCATGGTGTACTTAATTAAGAAAAGTCTATCTATCTAGCTTTGCAGTACTGGTTTTAAAAGTGCCGCAATCTTGCGTCGGCGCATCACGATTGTTCTCCTATGAATGAACAGATGGCGTAACCGTCGCTCACCTACTATTAATTGAAGCACTACTACTGTACTATGTTCTGTTACTGTGTGGCCTAAGATCACGCTTGCAGACTCCAAACGGGTAAGCAGGGTGCATCGTGCGCCAAAATTTTTTTTTCTTTTTTTTTTTAAACGTTGCTTCGTACTAGGAATTTCTCCTGTATCGTGGGTGCGTTTACAAACATAGAAACTCACATATACAAACAGCCAGATCAGGAACAATTATCTGTATGCAATAATACTTGTTCCGTGCGGGAATCGAACCCGCGACACGCAGCGCAACAGCTAATCGCTCAACCACTGCGCCAACCGTGTCGTCAATCATATTTGTAGTTTTGAACCTACCGTGTTGTTGAAATTTACCGATCATCTGCATTCTCTCCGGGCTAATTCTGGTAACTTCCTAAGCTCCATTTTTGGGGTTCCATTGTCAACAAGGAACCCTTATAGATTCGCCATATTTGTCTGTCTGCGGTTTAGTTCAGCTACGCTAAGTACTGGAAAGTAGAAATTTGGTAGGGTATACATATTAATCACGCTGACAAAGTGGTAAAATAAAATTCATGATAGAAGCATTATTATAACGAATTTAAAAAAGGAAAACTATCACAGCTAATTAGTTAACGAGTTAGTCGACCAACTTATAAAATGTAACTGATTATAGCATAGATATAATAAACAACTGTTTTTTTTTATATTTCTATGGATTATAGGTAACAATTTCGTAGTAACCCCATAGAAAATGACTTAAAACCAAGTGTACCTACTTGTAACTTTGTTATGTTAAAGTAAAATTTGTTAATTTTTGTCATGGCTTACGGAACCCTACACTGTGCGTGGCCCGACATGCACTTGGCCGGTTTTTTATTAAGAGACACAATCTCCCCTCATAGAAAGTGATGATGTGGTCGACGATGAAGCTGAGGATATTCACTCTTTACATACTTTAAAGACCCCCAGGTTGGAGCTATCAGAAAACAGATTCCGGCCGGGAATTCCACTCTTAGCTGTACGCAAAATAAAAGTACCTATTCCTAAGACGTGCTTTACGTATGGGTAGGATATCTAATGAAAAAGGTCTTTTCCGGATCGAATCTAGGTTCCAGAAGAATCGTTAGGTAGATACCTACTCGTACTAGTGAAATAGCATCAAAGTAGTAAATAAACATTCTCCGTTGATACCTTTAAATAAATGATGTGAACTTACACGTGTCTGTAGATGACCTTCAATTCGATCGATAGATGCATTGCAGGGGAAGTTTAGCCCTGAACTGAACACGATACAAGAAAGTAAGGTAGGTACAAGCTGTCGATAGATAGGTTACTAAGTATTATTGCTTAGGTACTACTCAACTTCTTTCTTTTTTTAAATTATGTTTTTTTCTTATACAAGTACGTGCGCCTTGTAATGCCTAGTTTTTGCAATATTAAAATAATAAAAAACATGAAATAATTTATGAAAAAAAAATCCTGGCCTTGCCTTCTTAACCAAATTCAGTATTCATTTGAGTTCCAAATTATCGTTTTGAACGATTCCTCATAAAATAACTGGCCAAGCGAGAGTCGGCCTCGCGAGCAAAGGGTTCCGAAAGAATAAACTTTGCAGTTGCAGGTGTAGGTACCAGTAGATATTTCACATAAAGCGCCTGCCACTCTGCTAATGTTTGCTCTGTAATGCTTGCCTATGATAGATGGATACCCCTTGGCGAGACTGTACCTACGACGGCCGGGTGTAAATTACCTATACCTACACACAAACCTTCCCTCATTAACGTCTTTCTATTTGTGAAATCGATCAAAATTAATTGCGTGGTTTAGAAGAAGTAAATGGAGAAACAGATAGACTTTGTTAAAACTATTTAGAAATTAGAGAAGGAATACATTTGGGGAGAAGATAAACTAATACCTAGTGCATTGCATTACTTAGGTACCTACTCTCGACGACAGTGTGGGCGAACTTTTTCCAAAAGGCAGGTAGGTAAGTTGTTGCACCTGCAAAAGGAAGTTGCGCCAGTTTTTGTGTGCTGAGAGCTGATCTGCTTGTGAGAACTTGCCTGACCCGGCATTGAACCCAGGACCTCATGCTCAGCAGTATAGCGTTTACTACCACTAGACGTACGAGCAGTTACAACAAAAGATCACGCTATTATAGCCCTATTTTCCATACGCCTAGTGCTCATAATTGCGAATAGTGCAACACGTTTTAATGGCACCTCGTAACGTTTTCCACCAAGTAAATGATCGATGTAATTTGACGTCATCCGTCGAAAGATGTCGCCTATAAATTGTGTAGGGAAGATTGATGGACTTCCCTTAAACTCTGATTGTGCTTGTACGACTTAATGTTAGACAATACGATCATCTAAAACTAATCAAGCTTAAGGGGATGTCTTACAAAATGCGACATCGCTGTCGGTTAGTGGCTGTTAAGTTGACAATTCAGTTAAAATTAATCTTTTCCCGTATGGGCTGAGAAAAGCTTTTACCTTATCGTTGAACAATATGGGATACCTTGATAGCCCAATGTTTAAAGTAAAACGTTCTAGGGAAACTACATAAATACATTGCTAAACTACAAACAGTTGTTATGATCTGATTCAAATAAATGTAGGTATGTACTTAGGTAGGTATTAATTTCCTACCGACCAAGCTCCTCCTATTTAAATGACAGAAAGGCCATAGGAAAGTATTTATAGATACTGCAAAGGTTAATAAGGATTGTTGCGGGAATTCGACCATCACATCACCATCTTATCACCACATACCAATAACTCACCACGCTAAGTTTTCTAACTCACCACCCACTCTTGGTGGGCTATTGCAGCCTGCATTATTCAAACACCAAGCCTTTTCGTCTTCCATCTCTTAAACACACTATTTACTTGCATTCTACAATGGTATAGAGTCTATAATTAATAAATGATGGCGCCAACACATACCAAATCGATTTACAGATTGCTATCTAATATTCGCCTTAACGAAAAAAACATTTAGGATGCGCTGCGCGAGCGCTTTATTCGAATATTGTCTGGCGCCTGTACGTGCAAACCATTCTCAATTTGTCTCCTAGTATTTTAGTTAGTTTATTACTCAATGCAGGTAATAGATTATTCCTAGGCTTTGTAAAGATGCCTGTGCGTCTAGATGTCTTATCGGAGTTATTCCGGTTACTAGTGTGACCTTTTATGGGCGTCTTTTGTGGTGTTTTTGTGTTAAGTCTATGGTTTTTTTTTTTGTCTGAGTGTAGATACTGGTTTCGCCAACACAATTCAGGCAGTGTGATTGAGTTTTCTATAATGATTTTTGAAGTAGGTGCGTGAAGTCTAGATTTGCGTTTAGCTCGTGGCAATAAAGCCTCGCGAAGTGTGGTCTCATGGACAAGGCAGATTGCTGCACCTCTACCCATTCTTTCAGAAGATGTGATGTTTTATTGTTTTTTTTTGTGTTGTCGTGTCAGTTAACATCTACTAGGATGCCTGTACAATAGGTACCTACTAAGTTTGTTTGTAATCCAATTTTTCATTATTATTATCTTCATTACAGCAGAAATATGTCCACTGTTGGATTTAGATACCTAGGCTAGGCTACATCGACCGGTTCTGTGCGTGTCGCATTTGACGGATTCCCGCGGCCTTCACTAGGCAATCGGCGTTTTTATACGTGGTCGCCACTCCAGAACCTTTCGGCCCCATCGACCTTCTGTTCTGCAAGCAATGTGCCCTGCCCACTGCCACTTAAGTTTGTGTTTCGGGCGATGTCGGTAACCATGGATTTCTTGCAGAGATGTCTCGTTTCTAATTCGATCACGCAAGGAAATGCCGAGTAAAGCCCTTTCTTTTGCCCTTTGGATGAATATAAGCCTTCTGACGAGGCACATTGTGAATCTTATCTAAAGATACAGAGATATAGGTGCCTACCTATGTATGTGTACGATTTGAATTGCAGACTCCGTAAGGGTGCTACCACACCAATCGATCGATCGTCGATCGATGGTAGAATTGATTAGTCGACGTCGATCTATAGCTTCTACTACACCCATCGATCGATAGCTTCTACTACACCCATCGATCGATAGCTTCTACTACACCCATCGATCGATAGCTTCTACTACACCCATTGATCGATAGCTTCTACTACACCCATCGATCGATAGCTTCTACTACACCCATCGATCGATGGTAGTATGAAATAATCGACGTCAATCGATAGCTACTACTTCTACCACACCAATTGATCAACGTCGATCGATGCCATCTATCGACGTTGATCAATTGGTATGGTTTCAATTGTTTATCGCCCGATATCCACGATCAGCCAAAGTTACCACACCACTCGATCGATGGCATCGATCGACGATCGATAGATTGTTATGGTAATACCCTAAAGTAACTCGATATAACTTCTTCACGATCTTATTGCATTAGCACATCATAGTTAGTTAAGTAGGTATGTCATATTTTTTATTAGATTGTATTTAAATTGAAAACATACTGGATTGGCCGAGACCTTGGTAACTTTATACCCATTGAATGAACACTTTGTTTTACAGAAATAGTTTAGTCAATCAATCTGAAGTAGTTTTGTCTGTCTGGGATTCATTCACAGGATGAGATAATCCAATATTTTTGGAATATATAGTCGTCCTGACCGATTTCAGCCATGGCGGCCATTCTCTCCCGCGGAGACAAGCCATCGGCGCAGAACATATTATAGTAATCAAGTGTGTGTGTAAACACATGCTTTCCCTCGTCCATTACTCTCATAACTCGATGGGATGGCAATCCAACACGACCAGAGAGAGAGATCTGGTGAAGGACCAACGGCTTAACGTGCTTTCCGAGGCATGGGTTACACCACCAACTTCCAAACTCCGGGCTATCACAGAGAAATGCTTTATGGGAAAATACAATGACACTTTTTGCTCGACTTGGGAGTTGAACCTAGGGCCTTACGCTCACTGCGAGACCAACGATAGTACACATACATACCTGTGTAACCTACTTTTTATTTGCACCAAGTCAGAAACTCCTGAATTCAAAAATCAACAGTGACGGCCACCGTGAAAAAGCACGACGAGGCGCGAAAAATAATTAAATTGTCTTGAAAAACGAAACCGAAGCCGATATTCATCAGAATCAGGAAAAAACAGGGAAGGAGTCAGAAAAACTCTGAACTTCCTCCAGTTAATAGAAAATTTATGTAGTTATAGATTACACTGTAGGTACTAACATACAGTTTCTGAAAAGTTATAAATATTACACAAGAATAAGCTAGCACACTATCTCACTTAGCTAACGTA
This sequence comes from Mamestra brassicae, assembly GCA_905163435.1. Taxonomy (NCBI): domain Eukaryota; kingdom Metazoa; phylum Arthropoda; class Insecta; order Lepidoptera; family Noctuidae; genus Mamestra; species Mamestra brassicae. Next base: position 17,860,124 of record LR990991.1, read on the forward strand.
GGAACGTCAAGAGTTTTACAGTAAACCAACAGCAGTAGGTAAGGGTCTTTTGAGCCTCCGAGTAAGTAACTGAATCAGAAAATGATTTAAGTTTATGATGAAGTTGATTAGCTATAACCATTCCCTTAAAAGTCGTTGATTAATTGAACCATGTTCAATGGACACATTAAGCTCGTTTTAGAATTTAAATTGCTTCATTTTCATTGATTGATGACACTGTGCAAATTATTTTCGGCATCTAATCCGATAGATTACCTACCGCAAATCGTATTCACATAAACATAATGGACTAGCTTATTACCATGCTTCGGCTCTCGTGGCTTATCCCGCAGAAAACGCAGGTACATTATTCCGTAGTCAAAATCCTGTACACTCTATTAGTTTTTACCAGTGAAAGCATTTCTGCAATCAGAGAGCCTAGCAGGAATGTTTTGACATAAAGTAACGTAAAACGTTTGTACACTGACAGCCCTAAATCTATCTCCCTTCGTTCAATCCATCCAAAGGTTGTCTGGAAGAGATTGCCTTGTGCGATAAGACCGCCCATTGTGCACTTATTTTATGTATGACTATCCTGTTCTTATTATGAGGTGTACAATAAAGTATATAATAAATAAATAAATAAATAACACAGGTCGATTGTGTAAACATGTCGAAGTGAAGGCTTGGGTGAAGTGATCACAAGGTGAGCTGTCAATCCATATAATCAAGATGGAATGACAGCTCCTTCGTAATCACTTCACCAAGCCTTCACCGATTCTGTAAACATGTCGAAATGAAGGCTTGGGTGAAGTGATCACAAGGTGAGCTTTCAATCCATACAATCAAGATGTAACGTGATCACGGAGTGAGCTATCATTCCATCTTGATTATATGGATTGACAGCTCACCTCGTGATCACTTCACCCAAGCCTTCACTTCGACATGACACAAAACATTCGTGCCAGCTTACAAATAGTGTTTCATTAGCTTATATCTTTTTGTCTCTGATTGGAAAAGAGGCCTCTCCTTTCTTCCTCCAAAATTCTACAATATTGCGCGATCTCTCGCCAAGTTTGACCCGCTAACGTGATCAGAACTTCACCCTATCATAGCCGCACAAATAAATAATAAAACATAGAAATAACAAATTTGACCTCTTTGTATCATAAGGTAGACTAAGAATAGATCAATTTATCCTCTTATGTCATCGATCCACCCATCCATCATAAAAAAGTTTTTAATAACCAAACCCCGCCCACCGATAGGAATCTTCGCGCCATGCGCCATATAGGCTGCGTCTACACCGAACATAAATAAATTAGTATTCGTCTCTCGTCTATGGATACCATTAACAATTAAGTTTAGCAGTGAGCATGATTTATAGGCGGCTAGACTCCGCCTGTCCGGTGTGATAGACGCCGATTCTATTCGACGGGCGATGAATTTTTAGTGGGATTTTGGTGTGCTGCAAGGGATGAGGTGGAGCTGTTGCTTTACTTTGATATCATAGACGAATAGTCTTCTTTTTCAACATTATTCCACAAGCACAGTGCAGTTCCGTTTCGTTACATCTGGAGTCGGGGCCCACCGGCTCTACCAAACGGATTTCTGAAAACAGGTGCAGGTCGAATTATATTTTTTTTTTTTTTTTTTTTTAATATGGGTTTGCTCTTGACTCTAGTCTAGGTCATAGAAGACAGAGACAAAGTCAACGATGGAGCGAGCTTACCCAGAAGAAGCCTGTTCACTCTAATTTTGAAGAGATTAGGGTTGTAATTAATTAATAATTATAATTTTTAAACATGTTACTTTAAAACCATAGGCGGCCAACAAATTCGCTGATTGCTGACAGACAAACAGACTTAAGAGTGATTCTATTGGGTTCCGTTATTTTATTGAATGTTCGTAACCCTAACTAGCTCATGTTGAAGGTAATGGGCCGTTGTCCAATTTTTACAGCGGATCGCTGCCCGCCGCTCAGTGTTCTTCAGATTACTGGGAATGTATGGTTCATTAGCCTATTGGCTGTTAACATGACACCCATTACGCACCGGCGCGAAACCCTGTGAAGAAACAGTCACTAACAAGCGGTCTCAATGTGTGGATAGGCTTTCAAACTATATTCGATAAAATTATTTCAAGGAGCAACAACTCTGATAATTTTGTATAGGTATTTATAGGAATATTGATGTCCTGAAAAAGTTGTGTAGATTCTTTTTATGTGATTTTACATATCTAGTGCACCTGTCAAAGGTAGATTACACGCGTAATAAAACATGGGCGCAAAGTTCTTAACTTGCACCACACCCTAAACAGTGTATTTATTGACATCATTGTATGAAAATGACGACGCGTCTTATTTTAAACACGATTTAATCGCACTAATAGTATTTTCATGATTTGATCTTATCAATAAAATTATTCTGCACTTATAAATTTACCGCTAAAACGCAAAAATTACCAGTAGCAAGAAGGGTTTTTGTGTTCTAACAATATACAAAAAATTTGGCCTAAAACTATTGTTTTAGGCCAAATTTTTTGGGTCATTTATTTTTTACCCAAAAAAATACAACTGCTGTTGCTGTTTAAAATCCAGCCAAGTGCGAGTGGAACTCGTCCACGAAGGGTTCTGTGGAGAAACGAACAATTTCTTCCCAAAATATTGATAACTTACGGCAATGTTTCGCGTAGACTCGTTTGAAATTGGCTACGGGGGATGCTACACGGCGCATCGGGTCTGTGGGGAAGCTACGAGGTCTACGGGGATGCTACGTGGCCTACGACATAGAGCGTAGCCCTTTATAAAATGAATTCTAAATCTAACAGTAGTGTTTTTTAAAGCAATTAAGTATGTTGGTACTGGGTAACCAGTAGATACCTAGGGTTAGGGCTGCCATCCGTTCCGGTTTCCCCGGATTTGTCCTAGATTGGAGGGCGTCCGGGGAGAGACCGGCCTGCGTTTTTAAAAAGGGTCCCGGGAATCTCAATTGACTATAATGTAGCAATAAATTAAAACAAATCTTAGTTAAAAATAATTCGTAATTGTAAGACGCATAGAAACCTAACTAGGACTTTTTCGTCCCTCACACTAAGACACTTGGTAACACTAGTTGGCAAGCACTATAGTAGGCGCCAGATAATCGTGGAATAACGGTCATTGACCCACCTACAATTATTGACATTTTTAATTTGAAAAACGGAATTCATGACACAAAGCTGTCCCGAATCATCATCTCTCGTGATCCTTAACATTGTCTAATAATGAAAAACGATTCATATTTAATTGTTCAGGTACCTATGAGCAGTTATTAGGGAAAGGTCAATATACTTTATTCCACATTTATCTGGCGCCTACTATAGTAGTGTTCGAGCTTGCTACTTTATAATATCTAAAAATAGGTGTAACTGGAAAAAATGCTTTGGGTAGATTAGATTTTTTTCCCTGTCAACATTTTCGATCCGCTCGCTCTTACATCATTCTTTCTCAGTTTCTTGACATAAGTTTTTATTTAAAAGGCTGTTGTTTTCTTTTTTTCATTGCATCCAGGGAAAAATCCCAATTTCACTAAAATGTTCGAAGTTTTTAAAGTTTTTATCCGGCGTCGGCAAATAAGTTGATGGCAGCCCTACCTAGGGTGTTTTCTTTGAGCTCCTTTATCTTATGTTTGATTTTGTATATTGAATTTATCAATAAATACCTGACTATGGAACAATAATAACTTGATGCAGTTGTTACGGACGAATGAGTGATGAGATGATGAGACCCATGGGATAATTATTGAAACTAAACTATTGATTAAAAATACGTTAAATTTTTAAATCATTTGTACAGGGCGTCCCAAGACTGCCACATGGAGGGAAAGTACTATAATACTGAATGAAGACTTCATTTTTATATTAAGTTTTGGGATACCCCGTATACACAAAGGCTGACTAATAAGACAATTGGGAAAAAAGGCATCCAAATACAAAAATGCCGTATAAGGCGATGCTCTGAAATTACATTTTCCTATCAAATGTGTCGTCATAATATAATAACTAGCTCTACGGAGTACCCAAATGACTAAATACGGTCACTTCTTTCCCATATATAAAATATCCTACTAATATTATAAACGCGAAAAATTGCAAGTATGGATAGATGGATGGATGTTTGTGACTCTTTCACGCAAAAACGACTGAATGGATTTTAATAAAATTTGGCACAGTGGTAGATTATAGTCTGGAATAACACATAGGATACTTTTTATCCCGGGAATATAATAATAATAATAATCATTTTATTATCAGGCTGCTGAGGCCCATAGACATAATACACAAAATAATCTTAAACAATAATAAACTAATACATATTAATAAACCTTATTTAAAAAATATAATATGTTCCCTTGGGATAATTTTCGACAATCACGCAGGTGGAGCCGCGGGTGGCAACTAGTATATAATAAATACGTAATAGGAGACAGTTGTCCGCGGTTAAGGTGGGTATTGGGCTTCCAGTGCTCCCACTGATTTTTCCTTGGCAATAGTATTATAACAACACCACTCAGGTAGTACTTAGGTATTGTGGTATTAATAGTTACAATGTTAATTTTGGATTGCGGGATTAATGAATGGAAAGGAATGATAGGTTTTCGTTTTAATTCGATTTGAAACGGGAGCATGTTGCTTTTTTGCTTCTCAATCCGTTTGAATCACTCGTGACGTATTAGAAAAGAACTCGGTCCATTGACTGACGAAATTCAATGCTGAATTTCCTATTACGTAGGGATGCAATACAATGTCACCACATAGTTATCGCTAAGGAATTTTTCCCTATTATTGAATTAATTAATATAAAGTGAATCAGTAATACATTTATAATTAAAAGGAGGAGTACCATATATATGGAATAAGTGAAATCTTTCACCCCAAGTTTTAGCCACTACCACTCGGGCCTGCGCCCTCACACGTGTTTCCCAATTTAGATTTACCATTACCACATTGTGAAGGTTTAGATACTTTTTAGTGAACCCTTAGGTATAGGATCACTCGGGTATCTGTCTGTCCATCTGTCACAGCCAGTTTTCTCCGAATCTACTAGACCGATTCTGTTGAAATTTGGTACACAACTATACATATGAACTTCTGTGACCCAGACACGGACGCTTTACGTAAATAAATAAATTTTGAGTAGGTACATTTTGGGGGAAAACTAGAAGTAAAAGTTTTTCAATTTGGAACATATCAAATTAAAGCGCTTATTGTGACTATTGTGAGGGAAGTAAGAAGTCTATAGTATAAAAATAACATGTTACAAAAATGAGATTTGACGACACGGTTGGCGCAGTGGTTGAGCGGTCAACTGCTGCGCTGCGTGTCGCGGGTTCGATTCCCGCACGGAACAAATATTTGTATAGCCTACAGATAGTTGTTCCGGGTCTGGCTGTTTGTGTATCTGAGTTTGTATGTTTGTAAACGCAGCCACGATAGAGGAGAAATTCCTAGTGTGGGGCAACGTCTCACAAAAAAAAAAAAAGATTCATTCGGAACCCTTCGCACTCGAGACAGACTCGTAGTTGACCAGTTTTGTTTATTCTAATCGTCTGTATACTGCAGCTCCCAAAGCCCATCATACTTCCCAGAACTATTGCATTAAGTTTTTTTTTGTGAGTGGCGTCTCGCAGTACAACCTATAAGGTTATTGACTGCTTAACTGGGCTTGCCTGTGGTGGCCTTAATATAATATTAAAGCCTCCAGCCAGGGCTTATAAAAAAACTTACAAACTAAGCGACTATACGTTAAGGGCACCCCCTGTGGGGTACGGGCCTCGGCTTAAGGCGGCGCTGGGGGAGGACAGCTAGGGACGGGCCGGATCGAACTAGTTGCATTAAGATTGTCATGTCTCATGACCATGCCCTATTGTATGACACCTTTTTTTTAATGGTGGGAAATCATCAAATGACTTCTTCCCCTCTGGGTGGAGCGGAAGGGCGTGTCAGACTCTTACTGACTAAAACCCATCCGAGTTCCTTCTAAAGCCCTTTGCTTTCCAGGACCGCGGTGACTCTTTCGAACAAATTCCGCAAAATCGTATGACACCTTAGTAATAGAAAAGGGTATAGACACCTCACTGACTACGTTGATTTTCCTGTTACGCGATTGAAACGTCACATTTCGTCATAACTGGCGCCACGGATCGGTTTAGATGTACCTATTCCCCAATAAGTATTAAATTAATTAATGATTGACTCATAATATTACGCAGGATAGGAAGTTGAAGCTAGTTCTGCAAATCAGGGAAGTACCTACCCTAAATATTGCTGCTACAAACCACCAATTTGTATTTACTTAAAGCAACAATTCTATTAGAAAGAAAAACTGCATTAAAACCTACGATTTTCTTTAAGTCGCTTGCCTGTATCACCTGTTTCAAAAATCGAACGTACTCAAATTAGCTCAATTCATCATCTGTACGAAAAAGATCTCCAGTATTTTATTGACACCATTCTAAAAGAGGACTCGTATACATAAAATAAGACGACACGATTGGCGCAGTGGTTGAGCGATTGACTGCTGCGCTGCGTCTCGCGGGTTCGTTTCCCGCACGGAAAAAAATATTTGTATGGCCTACAGATAGTTGTTCTGGGTCTGGCTGTTTCTGTATGTGAGTATATCACACTAATATTACAAAGGCGAAAGTTTGTGAGTTTGTGTGTGTATGTTTGTTACTTCTTCACGGCAAAAGCGACGACCAATTTTGATAAAATTTGGTATGCAGGAAGCTGACACCCTTATATATAACACGTCTTAGTGTATCTAATAAATCGCAGGTAACACCGCGAGGCGCAGTTAGTATGATTATAAACGCACCCACGATACAAGAGAAATTCCGAGTGTGGGGCAAAGTTTTAATTTAAAAAAAAAACGAATAAGCCTGTACATTAAATAAATAAATAAACGAATGAAATTCGTTTTTAATTACAAAAAGTATCAATCATAAATTCACCTTATGTAGGAAAGTACATAACCCATTGATTTGCATGGAATTTCCTCCTCCGTCGACCGTCATCATTGTCACCTTGCCTATCTTCCGTACCGAATACTGAATGGATAACCTGACTCATTAAATACGTAATAAGTATTCTCAAGCATCAAATTAATCTGCCAGGGTTGCGGAATTTGTTCGAAAGAGTCACCGCCGCCCCGGAACGCAAAGGGCTTTAGAAGGAACACGGATGGGTTTTAGTCAGTAAGAGTCTGACAAGCCCTCCCGCGCCACCCAGAGCGGAAGAAGTCATTTGATGATTTCCCATCCTTAAAAAAAAAACCATCAAATTAATGAAATCACTCTTTTTCATGACGTTCCTTTGCTGCTACTCCTTACTAAGTTCATTCTGGAATCCCCTCAGAAGTTTCGCCTGGTGATTCTTCCCATTTGGATTCTTCTTCAAGTCTAAGGATGGCCTTACTAGCTTCTTTCCCAGTGAGACTCTAGTTGTCGACATAGTTGGTGCAGTGGTTGAGCGATTGGCTGCTGCGCTGCGTGTCACGGGTTCGATTAACGCACGAAAACAAATTTTGTGTATGGTCTAAGGCCCTATTATGAAGTCTTAACGATCACGATTCCGCTCTAAGAGGGAGACGGAGCTATACATAGCGAATAGCTCTATCCCGTTTACATCATCGGAATTGGATGGCATTAGCACGTCATAGTAGGGCTGCTGTTTGTGTATGTGAGTTTTTTTACACGACTGCCCAATAAAGGGGTGTTTTATGTTTGTAAACGCACCCACGATACAGGAGAAATTCCTAGTGTGGAGCAAAGTTATAACTCTGCAAGGGTTGCGGAATTTGTTCGAAAGAGTCACCGCGGCCCTGGAACGCAAAGGGCTTTAGAAGGAACACGGATGGGTTTTAGTCAGTAAGAGTCTGACACGCCCTTCCGCTCCACCCAGAGCGGAAGTCATTTTTATCATTTATAAAATTCAAATGTTATTATTATATTGTAATTATACTGTATTGTGTATTTTTATGTGTAAATTCAGATACAAAATTACTTGTTTATGAATGAAAATGACTATGACTATGACTATTAAGGATAGGAAATCTCCCATCCTTAAAAAAAAGAGGCAAAGTTAATTCATAAAAAAATAAACAGTGAAATAATGACGTTTTGCTTCGCCACGTTTTGCGACACCACGTTCGTCACGGATTCCCCTCAGAAGTTTAGCCTGGTGAATCAGATTGTTATTCTTTAGATTCTTTCGTCATATTCTAAGGACGGATATGTGGTTTACTTAGAACTTTTATTTTTTTATTGAGGATGGGAAATCAACAAATGACTTCTTCCGCTCTGGGTGGAGCGGAAGGGCGTGTCAGACTCTTACTCACTAAAACCCATCCGTGTTTCTTCTAAAGCCCTTTGCGTTCCAGGGCCGCGGTGACTCTTTCGAACAAATTCCGCAACCCTGGCAGGGTTTGCTTAGACCTACCTTTTCCAGATTCAAGGGCGGATCATGGGCGGGAGCACGTGACCTGCGAAGTCCATAAGTACTCAAAATGTATTTAGTGACGTTACGCGTTCGTATTTGGGTTACATTAGTTCATATTTTTGTGCAAAATTTCAACTGAATCGGTTTAAATTGGCTGTGATAGACGGACAGACAGAAATAGACACACGAGTGATACTATATACGGCTTACGTTTTTAATTCGGATGTTCGAAACCCTAAAAATGATCTCGAGGGTCGATCTCAAATTCTCAAATCTGCAATACGATTCCTCTTGATCTTATGTCGGCCTTTGCAGTGCGAACATAAGTTATCAATATTAGTTATTAGTAATAAGTGTATCAAGAATGTATATATATCTACACAATATTTTTAGGGATCCGTACCTCGAAAGGAAAAAACGGAGCCCTTATTTCACTTAGACCACATCGTTGTCCGTCTGTCTGTCCTCCACGAGTTTCTGAGAAAAACAGACAGTATGTCACGACCTTTTTTCTCAGGTACTCGTGGAGGTATCATGTTGGAATTATTATTAAATACGTAGGTCGATGGTGCCTTGGAGCTCTAAATATATCAAGCTTGTATGTCAACGCAATTAAGGAGATTCAAACGGCTATTTATGCATAATTTTCGCGACATATTTTGGTACTCACTACTAAATCAAAACCCATGGGGTAGATAAGTATCTACCGACCGAGAATCATGGAATTTGGCAAGAAGCAAAGTCTTACAGCACAATTAGTGGAAGAAGTCTGAAAATTGACATTTAGAATACTTTTTTACACATCAAAATTTGACAGTCAATAAATCGAAGTCATTCCGAGAAATTGTGGACTGACCTAACATAGTCACCAATCAGAGCACAACTCTACAATTTATCCGTTTACGTGTGGTAGTAAACCTGGAAACAATGCTCTCATTGGTCTATTCAGAGAAAACAAAGACCAATGAGGGGCCAAATTTCCAATTTAACTATCACACCAAAACAGATCAATTGTAGACCAGAGAGCTGATTGGTCGCCAGGATAGTTCAGTCCACAATTTCTCGGAACGCAGGGAAATATTATAGCATACAAGATTTAAATTTGTATGATAGCAGAACAAATGTTCATTTGCCAATTTATCGAGAGATTGTAAACTCTCGATAAATTGGCAAATAAACATGGATTATATATTATATTTTGTAATCTTACGTAGTTTGCAATTATCCGGTGACATCTACATACGAGTTTGTACGGAACCCTCGGTGCGCGAGTCATACTGGCACTTGTCCGGTGTTTTTAAATAATGTAGTTTCCATATTTTAACTCGTCATTATTCTATGCTGATTTCATGTCTAAATCACCATGAAAGATTACTTACCACAGCAATATAAGTTGTAAGACTTCATAAAAATGTAGAGAATAGAAAAATAACTTCATGCAGACGTGGAGTTATTGGATCCACTCAAGCAATGGAACCGTAGGCTGGGTTGCTTGACGTGGGGATAACACAGTAACACACACTCAAATATTATTTGAATTGTATGTCCCTATGTACTTTATGGGAGGTCAGCTCGAAAGTTGGCCAACTAGTCTTGCCAATGCTTGACTTTTTGCCTTGAATTTTAGATGTTTTAGGAAAAAAATGTCATACCAATTACTACTTAAAAAGTATGATCTTCTTACCTTAAAGTCAAGACGGAAACTTCTGGAAGTTATGACTCTATTCAATGTGTGCCGTAATCATTTTGATTGTCCGGACTTAGTTAGGAGTCTGTGTTACCTGGTTCCTCGAACAGTTCATGTACGTGAGGTACGCACTCGACGTCTATTTGCTACTAGCCTCTGTAAATCTAACGCTGGCTCGCGTTCACCACTTCATCGTTTGGTTGAGACATATAATAATGAGTTTAATTCAATCGACATTCTTTTTCTTAGTAAAAATGCATTCAAGAAGCAAATCCAAGCAACTCTAAGAGATCAGCAAAATGCTATACAACGTGGGTAATGATTAATAATGTACGCACACAAACATACCTTAAATTTATTTTTTCCTTTATATATAAATTTAAATTAAAATCCAGAATGACCGTTTTATAGGTACTGTATCTGTGTCTAAGCTAGTTTTTAAATACTTTTTATTGTAATCTGTGGAGAACGTAGTGGGTAGCATAATTGTTTATAATGTAATATTTAAGATATTATGACTAGTTGTTATTGTGCTACTGTTTGTTTTTCCTTAAATAAATAAAATAAAATAAAAAATAAAAAAACTAGTCTTGCCAAAGGGTATCGTGTTAAGCACTCAGTTACTGGGTTGTGTTTGTGTAGGTCAGCAGGCAGTCGCTTCTTATAAATTACTGGTTCAGTTACTTTCGGTTCCCTCCCCGACTTTTGCTTAACGAGCCAGCCCGTGCCGCTAACCCATAAGCTTTAAATCCCCTAAATTATAATAATTGTACCCAGCCTGTCTCTTGCTGCCCCCCTCCGAAAAGACACCGCTAAGCCGATCCTGTCCATATCCTACAGGGGGGTGCCCTTAGCGAGCGGTCATTTAGCTTGTAAGTACTTTTTAGCCCTGGCTGGGGGCCTTAAATTCATTTGAGGTCACCACAGGATAGTCCGGTTAAGCAGTAACCAACTCTAGCGTGTTGAACTGCGAGAGGGCACGACAAAAAAAAAACAACGGGTTGCACTCCGGGAGTGCCGGCAGAATTGAAAAAGAGAGGGGGATATTATTTCCTCTCCTACGCCGCACCGGCGGTCTACTCTCCCTCCGTCTTACGATTTTCGATCAGGTCACGTGTCCTGACGCGAGTTTTACATTTTTTACCAATCCCAAAAAGTGCACAACGCCGCTAAAGAAGTTTTCACTTCAAAAACTTTTGGTATGAGAATAATTTTCCAAATTATTGGAAAAAAGCTAGCCCAATGAAGACCTTAGCCACATTATGTCAGACACGAATCGTTGAGAATCACATAAAGATACAGGGTTGGTAAGAAGCACAGTCAGTAACAAAGAACAAGTGATGACTGGGAAGAGGGACTCTGACAGATGTAAATAATTGCATGTGAATATTTTGGTTAACGACGATTGAATATCGATTGTCCAAAAACAATGAACGGATGACATAAGAGTTTATAAATACTATAACATACAATGATGTTTAGTGTCGGGACAATGATTTACATGGTACTTAGGTACAAGTTAAGTTATACTTAGCGTATATGTCACCGGAAAATGGCAACCGCCGTAAGATTGTAAAATATCGCGTGAAATTGTAAACATTTTTTTCTAAATAAGATACGGATATATTGGAAAGAATTGAATTTGGATGAGATTCAAGAGTTCAAAACTATTTTTTCATAAAATATCGAGAAATTATAGTCTAATCAAGATTTGTTACAATCTCACGGAGTTTGTAATTTTCCGGTGACATATATAACAACTTTTCAACCACCCATACGTTGTTGTGCGTATAGTAAGAAATATAACTTAAAATAAGCATAATTGCAATTCCAAATAAATAGACTGCCGTCTATTTATTTGGAATTGAGCTAAAATGATGGATTTGACAGCTGCGATAAAAAAACGTACAATGAAGGGTTTATTAGCGCGCCCGCATAATATCTTAGGTTTTGCATAGATACTTTGTTGATCAGCTCAGCTGCGAATAACTTATCATTACAAATCATTAACTAAAAACTGGATTAATTTTTACATTGCACTGCTGCATATACACAACACAGTAATGTATAGGTAATTTTAAAGTATAATTTATACAGGTAATAAAAAAGATAAACAACAGAAAAAAAATAAACCAGCCTTTTCTTTTCTTTATCGAATAATTAGATAGATATGAAACTTCTTATAAGTCAAAAAAATTAGTCTACACGTGCCGAAATAAAATTGAAAAAGTAAGCACAAGGAAAATAATTACAAGTGTATAAATTTAATACTGTGTAGGTTATTTTTTTAAACAAGTACTGGTACCTATCATGTAGGTACCTAAGCAACCTAGAACCTAGTGCAAATATGCAATTATTTTTCTTAGAGTTCCGTAGCTATTAGACGAAGTAATAAATATTCATTCCCCATTTGCGTAACTCATAAAATCGCATAGTAACATCCTTTCACAATCGAAAGGAACTCCAGATTCATTGCTTCATATGTTTAAAAAATTCGTCTGCTCGACAACGTGAAACATGCAATAAATACGGTCAACATGAACGCATAATATGCAGCCTGGAACTGGGCAGGCAAATTCTTCAGGATTTTCAACAGACTGAGAAAAGTGGAAAGACTGACGGGAGGCCTCTGCCATGGAGTACCCACCATAGACTAATATAAAGCTCGTTTTAAGTAGGAAGATTAAAAAAAGAGTCGGTAGATAAATGCTGTGGTGCAGAACCAACACTCGACGAGCAATACAAGTCCCACTTGACCAGTCATTTTAAAAATGAAGCTACGTAATGAAGAACGTAAACAAGTCTTCAATTGTTATCTTTTAAATTGCTTTCGAAGTTAGTGGTCTAAATAAATAAATTTTCAAAATGATAGTTACTGTTTTTTAGTAATGTTGTGTGCAGGTAAATTATGTATCAATCTACTAAAAAAGTTAATTGATCATGTTTCTCGTTAATTATATTTTTACCACTAAAATAGGTTTTTAACACTTCAATGCTTGAAGGCTGTTCCTAAAATTAGGGCATGGCTAAGATTGACGCTCATAATAGGGTATTTTTCTGAAAAATCTGACGATTTCCAAAAAAATTTAAACACGTATTTTTTCTTTTGTCATGTTAACAAAAAATGAAGGCGATACCTACAGTGCGTTGAAAACTCGCGTGACGTCACGTTCTGGTATACTTTTTACTAAAACGTGACGTCACTAGACCCCACTCTTGAACTTTGATGCGCTTCATTTGCAATGGCAAAAAGTACGTGTCCATTATTTTATGAAAATCTAACGGACGGCTTTAATAGAATTATTATTTAAATTACCCATCCCCATTATGATACTATAAAAACTTCACAAATTACGGACGGGAGAAAATCTCCGAGTCAAGTGCCAATAATTAATGAAACTATGCTGCTGTCGCTGCTGATCTGGATGCGGAGGGCCGAGGACCGGATGATGTGGCGAGGTTTGGGAGAAGTCTATGTCCAGGTGGACTGTTATAGGCAGGGATGACCAATCAATAACCTTATGAGAAAATTAATAAGATTTTTTTTGGGAGGAAACCTTCTAAAGGCTCCTGGATTTTTAGGGAAAAGACCATCACGTCAGTGATAACCATCAGCACATAGAAGGAGTCACTTGACCCCTTAAATGACCACACCGAAACCGCCTCCTTTTACGGCACATCCCTAGGAGATTGTAAAGGGGGAGTTGATTGACCTAGGTCCGAGACTTACCGACCTACCGATACAAATGAACAATATATTGCTTTTAATTAGAAACCCTTCCTGGGGGTCTTAAATTCGTTGGAGGCCACCACAGGATAGTCCGGTTAATAAGTAACCAGCCTTAGTGTGCTGAAGTGCGAGTGGTCATCGTCCAAAAAAAAAAGATTTATTTTGACTTTAAATAAATGATGGGTTTTTAAGGATGGAAAATCATCAAATGACTCCTTCCGCTCTTGGCGGAAGGGAGTGTCAGACTCTTACTGACTAAAACCCATCCGTGTTCCTCCAAATACATTTTGCACTCCAGGGCCGCGGTGACACTATCGAACAAATTTCGCAACGTTAAGGCACATCCCTAGGAAACTGTAAAGGGGAAGTTACAAAAGGACACGATACAGTGGGACAATAGATTTTAAACCAAGTACGGGTGGTGACGATAGTTTATTCTATCAAACAATGACATCTCATCTCTATTATTTAAACTGTCAGTTACTTTAAAGTTACACTGTGTTACAATATTTATATAACAGCCTGCCCTCTTACAAATATGTTTTGTATTGTCCCTCGTGTTATGAACATAAGCCCTATTGTAACGATCGAAAAGGTACTAACTGAGGGTTGTGGCTACTAAGACCAACGGTTCACAGGCTATGGACAGGGGAAACCTAAGCGCGAATGGTATTAATGACGTCTGGGAAGGAAGGATAAGAAGACATGTTGCGTCCCATATGAATTGAGTAAAGGGCAAGAGGATGATGATATGGGAGCCAACAACCTTGGTTCCTGTTAGCTTTTACTCCTTTCGTCCACCATTGTCAGGGGCAAAGCTGTTGTATGAATGATACGGCCCCAGTGCTACAGTGGCCCCGACAAGTATAAGCAAAAATTTGTATAATGTTATTCATAATGGGTCCAGTGGCGTAGAAGCCCTACTTCCTTTCCCTGACAAATTTTGATGCAGGGCCCGTCAAGGGTACGCTACGCTAGTAATTATAAGTACACTGAGGACAATTTCAGGAGGAAGAATAATATAGCTTGTCAATGGTAAAAGACCAGCACACGAACTACACTAGGAGGTTCAACTGTTCAAGCGGTTATGAAAATGTAGAAGAATTGAGTTAGAGGAAACTGCAGTCTGCTTGAGGGTTACTTAAAAAATAAGTATGTACGAAGTTCCACATCAATATAAAGGGAGTCGCGTTCTTAAAGGACACTATGAAAGAATAGGTTGCTGTATCAAATTGATATTGGCAGCACCTTTATGTCGTACAACTGTTTCCACTGAAATGAGGTTAACCTACAAGCAGTCAGAACCTGAAGCAAAATCGATCCATTTCAACACAACTCCTTGAAAATTTTTGGGTTGCGCAAAGCGCAGGCTAGCTCTAGGAGTCGAGAAACAATAAGTAGCCCCATTTATACATCAAAACTGAACAATCCTTGTCATTTTCATTTGAATGGAGTGAAAGGACAATAGACGGACAATAAGTCGGTCGGAACTAAAGATCTAAGTCTGACCCAATCGTGACACCTCAGACTTTGTCATCTGTATTCTGTAGCAGTTAGGTTATGGGGGTTATGACCAATGCGTACCTCTAATGCATACGATCCTAGAAAAATTTTAAGGGCGCTATCCTAACTAATTTTATAAATGCGAAAGTAAGTTTGATTGTTACGCTTTCTCGCCTAAATCGCTGAACCGATTTTGATTAATTTTAGTACAGAGATAGATCAGACTCTGGAGATTTTGATTCGTTTAACTGCCTTTTAGCTTTTCCTGTTGGTAATACCTAAAGGTGTAAATATCTGTCAATTAATTTTAATTTTACTACGATTTTAATTATTTTTTGTGCTCAATAATTACAATTTAAAAACCGAAGTGTTATAGAACTGTTGTTTGCTGACTGTATTACAAAAACAAAAATCGTTTATCGTTTAAATATGGGATGAATTTTTCAAATGTGTTTTAGTGGTAAACCCGAATATCATATAATAGCTTAGGAGTCGGCCGTCCATGCAAATGTTTGAAAAATACCCTGTAAAGTACAGTCAGCAAAAAAGATTAAGTAAAATATTTAATGAAACTTGGAAAATAAGCAAAAGCAATAAACTCTTCGCTATCCTATGAAAGAAGCAGTTAATCAAATACTATAGCACAGACTGGATTGCACTACGTACCTATCCCATGTCGTTGTATAACATAAGTATGACGGTGTACTCTGATTTACTACTTGTCATCCGACGCGCGACAGCAAAGACACGATTAAGTTTTTGATAACATGATTAGATACAAGTTACAGTAGAGACCGTAGTCAAACACATGGGCACCGGCAGGATTAGTTTCAGGGGGTGCAATGGTGCATCTTCAGCATGGGCGTATAAGGGGGGTTTAGGGGTCTGGATGAAAATAAAAATCTTGATAGAACCACACGCCGCTCGGTCTATTTTGTCAAACCATATTTCGTCGCTACTTGGCTCAATAAAATAAGTATCAACCCATCCTTTTCGGACTTTTTTTTGCAAAAAATTGGAGACTGAACCCTTTCGCACATTTTTAAACCCTCAGCCATGTAAAAGCACAGCTACGCCCGTGACTTTCGCAACCTTTGCGGGGTGCAAAGGATTGACAGGTTTTCATATACAAAGTTAGAATCAACTTGACCCATCTATGCAGAAGATTTTGAGAACCTTAGAAAATTAACATCTCGCCCCGTTTCTCTCAGGTTCTTTTATATTAATGCTTTTGTTTGCTTTATTGAAAGCCAGGGGTGTGCAAGTGCACCCCTTTTACCTCCCTCCCTGGCCCATGGCCAAATCTAATAGGTAGATAGATATCTTACTTAGGTATGAATAATTTCGCATCCAAATAGTGGTAGAATATATAACCTACAGGACGCTATATAAAACTGCTACAGAAAATAGTCTAGCTTTGGATGTTAACCTCACATAAACGTGGTAAATTGCCCTGAGGCTAATTGAAAGATGTTTGGTTGTACAAGTTATAAGAGAAATAACTGTTAAGGGTACATCCTACACTTTGACGATAGGACAAATTCTAGAAACCGTGAAAAAAACATCAGTAGAATACTACATTCATGTATATAACGACTTAAAGTGCAGAAGAGCAAAGTTTTTGTTCTCTCGACAACAGGTTTATTCTCGCAAGAGGTTTATCAATATTTCAATTACTTGCAGGTACCCATGATTACGTGGGCTTTGAGCCAGCTAGCAGCTAGCAGTCAATAACTCTTGTAGCTGGCAGAAAATCCCTACTTCACCGCGAGTGGCTAGTGGCTGGCCCTTTGGTTAGCACCCGCTTGTACCCCATAATTAAACTAAATATTATTAGTTGTTTACACACTCTGTGAAAATCCCAACTGTCTACCTGTTACAATTCATGAGGGTTCTTATCGATATCTTTTGGGTACGGAACCCTAAGAATGATAGCAAATAGACGCCGAATTCACGCCAAATGGAAAAGCTCTCTTTTGAAGTCGGTGAAAAATAACCATCTCAACCAGGGTTAGATGGTTATTTTTCACCGAGGTTGTGGTGGTTATTTTTTAGCGTGCAGATTTATTAACTTATTCCTCCAGATGACTATAAACTAACCGCTTTGATTACTACGACGATCGAAATGAAGGCCCGAATGAATACACCCGATCCCAATCACGATGGGACACAGGCTTCAACGGAAAGCCTATACCTATCCCATCTTGTACCGGCAAGAAAACTGAGAGCGGGTTTCTTATTACTATTTAAATGCGAAAGTTCGGGTGGATGGATGTTGGTTACTCAATCACCCAGAACGGCTGAACAGATGATTCGTTTAACACAGAGATAGATTATAGTCTAGAATACTTTTACTCCCGTGAATAATTTCCGAAATACACGCGGGCGAAGCTGTTGGCAGAAGCGAGTCCCAAATAATCCACCGAGGAAAAGTAAGTGCGCTAATCCAGACGAAAGCCGTCTTTTCCAACGTAGTTTGAACGTTGAAACAAAATACGAGGAGATCAATAATTGAAATGAATTCGTAAATCTAGGAGAAGCCTAACCACGGGTATCTTGAAAAAAAAATATCGACTTTTCGCAAATTGAACTCAAGTAAAGCAAAGCGATTGAAATGTTGAAAACTTATTCAGCCAATCACAGCTAGACAACGCGCGATTTGACAATGTTTTACAATGATTTTCGTTCGAGAAACTAAAGGACTGTCTGCAGCAGTTACCCGAGTGGTCACCTGTGCAATCAGCCACCGAATGACACTCATTTGTTCAATATATAGATAACATCTTAAGTTAGATTTATTTCTATAATATTTTCGTTCTAATCAATGGAAGTATTATGACAACCAGCCTAATAATTGACATCATCTTTTCGTTATGTTATCATCTATTGTTCAATACATTCGCTTGGTTTGGCAGCGTTCGCTTAACCCTTTCAATGATAATGCTTTTACTCTTCATGAAAAGTGAATGAGGGGTAAAATATACCCCGAGAACGAAATGTATGTTAGGAGAGGTCATAATGGATGGAACCAATTTATTTGCGGCAAAGTTTAAATGTTGTTGTTTTTAAAAATAAATAAGTATTGTATGCGAGCTGAATTCCTTAAAGAATCCTAAAATAAAAATCCATACACCTAAAAGCGATAAATGTATGCATTTGTGCTGTCCCGCACATATTAAATGTTGTTTACAAAGCCGAAAATTAGGCGATATGCACCCTTCAGGGGTCTTGTCCATTCAAAAAGAATAAATACGGCAGGTTGCTTAACAATCCAAAACAACGGCGTTCGTCAAACCCTATTGAATGCAGATATTTTATGCTTTGAATACTGATAGCGCAATATTATGCAGTCACTAAATATGCGATTAGTATCCTGAATTCTATTAAAAATACTAATTAGGCGGAAGACTTTTGTCATGTCTTGACATTGCTTAGTTGTTCTAATACACATAAATCTTTTCATAACTTTGAAGCTACATTTCAGGACAACATTAAATGAGTTTCATGTTTGGAGAAATTTTTCATGCTTACCAGTTTAACATTGAAACGGCGAGGTCGAATAAATTGCATCGGTATTACTAGTATCAACCGTGAAAACGTAATAAAATAATACTTTTATGTATTAAAATCAATTACATATCTACCATTTCCCTGCACCACGCTTTGTGGATCAAATCGTAGTTATTAGATTTTTATTGCCTCAATTTGAAATAATCTATATGACGTTTGTCAAAATATTCAGATATAGAAGTTAAATATCAGGATAAATTTTCGTTAAAGTCCAGAGGAAAATACGCTCCGTACTGAAACCAAATGTGTCACTATTGGAGGGTTGATTCTCACGTCGATGACGCGTTAGGCCATTGAAAACGCAGTGCTCAAGAAGTGGATGTGTAGTATATAAACTGCGGGCAGCGAGGCAGGAAGCATCGAAGTGTCCACCACTAATCATCTCATCTTTTATATTATCAAATAATAAAAAGTGAAACATGAGATCCGCTGTGCTTACTACTGTCTTCGCCATTTTGGCGGTAAACGGTAAGTTAAAAAAATATAAAAATATTAATAAGTGATATTTCAAAGTAAATTAAATCAGTATTTATTTATCAATTAAAATTATAAAGTGTTGATAAGAAATAATAATCTACTATACTGTCTTTATTAAAATATAAAGTGCAAATATAAAAAAATATAAAAATAATTGAGTTTCACATCGAATCAAAAATCTTGATGGAAATAGTCAATTGATTATAAAAATAATATTTTTGTGCAACAGAAAACCATCATTTGAGTAAGTGCAAGAGGATAAAAAAGGAAAAAAATCGGGATAATTTAGTACTTATTACAAATCACCAATTTATCGGCCAATCATTGGCTGTTTTAATTGTAAGATCGAATCATAATTTTAAAATATATAGCTAAAGTAGAGTGAGGCCGAATAATTATAG
Source organism: Mamestra brassicae (assembly GCA_905163435.1). NCBI lineage: Eukaryota > Metazoa > Arthropoda > Insecta > Lepidoptera > Noctuidae > Mamestra > Mamestra brassicae. The sequence continues at coordinate 17,879,949 of LR990991.1, forward strand.
GCTATCATAAAACATAGGTACAACACGTAAAGTTAATCATCAGCTAGGTAATTGAAACATGCGAAAAACGCAGTATCTTCCTCTGGTGCGCCGGATCGCACAAACATCCGACAATCGGAGCAAACATTGTCTTAGCGAATACAAAACTCAAATAATTCGCTCTGCATTCTATCTCGGCCACGTACTCTAAACAATTCGAAACTTAGATAGTGTTAATTACCAATATGTCTGCAATTGCCAATTTGATAACGATTTGAACTACATTTTCTTTTATATGTTTAAAGCATCCGGCAGTTTTCCGTCCTTAAAAAACGATGACATTGCTATCGACTATTAAATACATTGATTCCTAATAATTATCCGTTTTCTGGCGTTACATTTTCACGGTTTAGTTGCAAATATGTTATTTTTCATAACGTTAAATTAATACATTAAGCAGCTATAAATGCAAAAGGACATCATTTTATCGCGAAATATTTTTTTTCGAAAATATTCATGACACTTGTATACCGCGGAAAATAAAAACAGCAATTGGAATGAGCAAACCAAAACATCTACTACATCTCCAATGTGAAAACAAGCCACTAAAGATCGCTTCACAAACCGAACCAAGAAAGATAAGTCTTTTTCGCATGAGCTGGAAATAACAATAGAACACGGGAAAATACCACAGCCCTTAACTTTGTTAGAACAGCCGCATTTACTTGTTTTAAACACGAGAACCTAGGGTAGGTGCCTGGTCAACAGTCTGGAATAGATTGCCGATCCCATGTTATGGCACTTTAGCACGCAACAGCCTAAATAATTAGAGCTACCGGTAACGATCTAAGCTGAAGGACGTTTTTGCTAATGGTAAATATAACTTGGGACATCGTGTAAGAATTCAATATTTAAAACAGAATTCTATTCACGAAAAAATACATTCTCTTAGAAATTGAACCTTACAGACCCAAGTGATAGGGCTAAAGCGTATTACAAAATCAATAGTTACTTTCAGGACTACGGGAATCGGTTTTCCGCTTGGTAGATTTAGCGAGCGCGATTCGCAAGCGTAGAATCATTTGACGAACATATCGTGTCTAAAATCACCACCAAAGTCCAAAAAAAGAACTAAATAAGAAGAAATGCACACGACACGTGATATTGTACGGCCTTTATCATAATCGATCGCACTCAAAATTGCAACACCTCCACATGTGCAAACTTAATCGGCATACTTGACCTCAAAATCTAAGTTATTCTAATCTAACTGAGGTCAGGTTTTATTTGTCAAATACATTTTCTCTTAAATGCTTCTATAGTAAATCGATAAAAACATGTGATGTTATGAATTTACAAAGGAATTCGGCCCACCAGTCACGAATTTATCTAGCAAGAGATAAGTTTTTGCAACGGGCAAGGATATTTTAATAAATAGACTGATCTAGGCATTTTTTATCTAAAGTCAACATGCTAGATTATAATAATGCGACAAAAACTAGACTGTATTCGTCGTCAATATAATATGAAATGTACTAGACAAAAATTACTAAGAAGACAAAATTATTAAGAATCTTCTTCCTCCTTTAGGTAACCCACCATCAACAAGAAACGGTAATTGTATTTAGTTATTGCATGCTAGATTTAAATTCTTCCCTTTTCATTAAATATAATATTTTAATCGCATTGAAAAGCATGACGCATTGAAAGTGTTGACAAAATTAATTATACTTTTTATTCTGAAAATGATTTATCTTCGCAAAATTATAGCATTTCTCGAGCTTCTTTTTATTATTGCTTGTAATAATTTCATCACCTAATTATGAACAAAGCTCGGCCCTGTTGCCTGCTTCTGATATTGTATAATTGCATGCAAATTGTTACCGATACGACTGACATATTTTTCGGTCAATAACGACATTTTTTGTTTTGTAATATCATGTTGCGTATACATGCTTCAGTACCATGTACTAAAAAACCGCTCTATTTCTAGACCATATTTTAATTCGCCATTTGATTGACAGTGGAATAAATCTACATGTTCATAGCTAAATCGCAAGTGAATTACGATATAATAAATTCCCATTCATTAGATTATGCATGACCTGTTTAGCATAATTCGACATTCTTGTAGTACAAAAAATTTACGATTGTCACAGCCAAAAAGGATACTCCCGATCGCAGATAGAATAACTAATAAGGCGCCTTTGGATTTAAAATTTATTGACGACTTTTTATTCATAATCTGGTAATTTGTAATCTCTTTGCGTTTGCTTTAATGGCCTCTAACGATGGATGTATGTTTGGGTTAAATGACCATTAGCCGGGACTTTAAAAAACGAAAGCCCTACTTCTTACAATAGGGTGCTTCTATTGGATTAGCGCATTCAACATCGTGAGCTATTTTCCAATCACTCAATTCATCATACGCTTTTCAATCAATAGATACCAAACAATTAACAGAACTTGAAATTTATGAATCATTTGATAGTCACAATGCAGGTATGGGGACTGTATTAAAAATATTGTTGATAACAATACTGATTTATTTGTATTGTTTATTAAATCACCTTCCAGAGGCGTACCAATGTCCCTGTGTTATCAAAACATCATGAGATAATTCAATAATTATTATATGATCTTAAATGTTTTGATAACATGCTGCGCCTGTATGGAAACAATACTCTGGGAAAATTTACAGCGTGTCATTTAACTTCAAATAAACATTTCATTTCCACGGAACGAATATATTGATTTGGGTATTATAACACCCAACAGTGTCTGGCTAACATAATACAATGCCAAACTGTCATCGAAGAATGGTACGGTCAGCAACGAAAATCGGTTTACGATGTTACTTTTACTTACAATCTACATCCAACAATTTTCTAAATCTACTCACCAGGACGTCATATCTTCGCTGCAATCCTCGGGTACAAAAATCATCAACAGTCACTTCTCTTTCCACAGTACCTTCAGTCTTCGGCTGGGGATACAGGGCCTCCGACCAGAGGCGCTGGGCTGTCCTCCACCCCGCTTGTGGAGGCCGCCAACAGTCCCCTATCGCCATTGCCGCTCGCCAAGCTATCCCCATCTCGATCCCCGCTATGGAACTCATCGGCTACCAGAACCCTCTGCCTGGTCCTCTCACGATCACCAATAACGGACATTCAGGTAAGGGTTTGCAAAAGTGTTCACTATAATCATTTTCCTACACTTATCCCTATGTTGGGGTCGCCTTCTTATGACTCTTATGACATTTACAACTTCATCACACCGTTTATTGATATAGAAAGTTCCCCCTAATCCGGGCACATACAAAAACTGTTTTCTATTCTTCCAGTGGCCCTCACCATCCCCAAATACAGTTCCGAAGAAGAAAAGAAAGGCTTCCGTTTGCCCTACATCTTCGGAGGACCCCTGGACAATGAGTACGAGATCGAAGGCCTCCACTTCCACTGGGGAGACAAGAACAACCGCGGTTCCGAACATACTCTTAACGATATGCGCCTGCCCCTGGAAATGCATATCATCCACAGGAACAAGAAGTACAGGAATCTCGCTGAAGCTCTGCAGCATCCCGATGGTCTTTGCGTGCTTGCTTTCTTCTACCAGGTAAGGGTACTTTTATAAAGGGTCATCACCAAATACACACCTTTTTTCAATAAGAAAACATCTATTGGGAAGTCCAGTAGCAATTGAGAAGAAGAAAAACCCCTTCTGTCAATAAATCCACAACAGAAAGCTTTAGAAAACCATGGCAACAATTTAAAACGGCCTCATCTATCAATTCTCTACAGTTATTACCAGAATACGCCACCAGAACCGCCAAAAACTTCTTAACCAACCACCATCTTGTTCCAGGTCGTAGAATTCGACGCCAAGCTCCTCACCCCCATCGTCAAGAACTTATCTGCCATCGAGAACTACAACACCTCCATGCAGCTGCCCCACACCTTCTCTCTGTCTTCCATCCTGTCCGGTCTTGACACCGAGAGGTTCTACACCTACAAGGGATCCCTGACCACCCCTCCTTGCGCTGAGGCCGTCACATGGGTCGTGTTCTCTGACTACCTCCCCATCTCCGTGTTCCAGGTAAGAAGGAATATTGAGCTGTTATTGATATTAATAAGGAGCTGAAATCACTTCAATGAACGATGTATGACGTCTATTAATTAGCCAATACTCCATTTAAGTGGGTCTGCAATACATGCCCGATGGTTGAAAGATATCACAACACAATAACAATCACTTGAAGATAAGGTATCTTCAATCTCCAGCATTTACTTAAGACCTTTACTCCTCTACAGATGGACAACTTCCGTGGACTCCTCTCCAACCTGAACCTGCCTCTCGTGGACAACTTCAGACAATTGCAGCCACTCTTCGGAAGACGCATCTTCGTCCGCATAACATCTAAGAACCCCAAGTTCAAGAAGACCAAGCTCCACTACTCCAAGTGGGACTGGGTTGGCCACAAGAAGGCCGAAAATGACGTTACTGAGTTCGATGAATAAATTAATAACCAAATATCGAGATCGCCTATCCCAACTCTACTAATCATCACGACGTTTCCAATACGGGTATATAAGTAGCTTATTTTTAAATGATACCAAATAGGTATTTGTTACCATTTTTGTTTTTTTTTATTTTAATATAAATATGGTTGTGTGCACTGTATAATGTATATTTGTGTGAAAAGAAGTATTATAGTGTTAATAAGTTTGTTAATAATCTTTTAAATAAAAATTAATTACAAAAATTCTTTGGTTTTATTAGAAGAATATTCTTGATACATAAAGATAAATAAGTGAAGAGGCCAATTGTTACAATATTTCTTTAAATAATTTATTTATGTCGCGTAGTTATCTTGTCCAAACATTGACTGTAAAAAAAGAACATATTTATTCATTTTCAGCACAAATTCAAATAAACAAAATATTAACAACGCAATACTCACTCAGATTTTCACAAAACACACTGAACAACTCAAAAAGTAACCATTAGTACAACAACAGTATAAAACACTGGGTATAGACAATGATCAATCCACATTTTTTTTTCATATAAACACAGGACTATGGTACAATTCCCTTTGGACAACAGCGCAGCACTATTCTATGTTCCTGAAGCCGAAATACACGCATAATGCCAAGAATCACAGAAAAACCACACTTTCGCATATTCTGAACATGCTTCTGTTAAAGTAATGGAATGGATGGAATACCTAGGTATCTACTGCTTGCATAACAATGAAATAAATAGCAGGCCAAAATTTTGTTCCTCAAACAACAGTACCAAAGCTAAATGGCAGTAGGTACCTACATAAGTGCCCTCTTCGGATATACCAAACCCTGGTATACGTATGTATAAGTCATACTCATGATTTATGTATTAGTGACGCTTCGTGAGTTGCTGATCGTACGTTAGCAACTCAAGTTGAATAAAAGTAACACTTACATATCATAAATAATATTCATCAGCAGTAAATAATTTAGCATTTTTGTACTTTTAGTTATAGTTTTTAATATTTTAAACTGAACGTTTTTGCCAACTGTATCTGTATAGAATCAAGACTCCGCAATTTCGAAAGAATCATTGGTTTAAATAACTAATAATCCCGGACTCGTGCCATAACTACTCAAAACTGCACTCTAAATTGACTTCGGTCGATAGTTCTCCCATTTAAAATGCAATGCGTGATAAAGGTTCGAATATAGTGTCGGGTCGCAACGGGTCGGTGCTTTCAGTATATTATAATGTACTCTGTGGTCGGGACGCAGCGCAAAAATCCGCTCGAATTGCTTACCTATATGTATTTTACGCTATGACCGAAGCGCAGCGGGTCGGATTTTTGTGCGGCCCGCCCCGACCCGTTTCGGCCCGACACAGTTTGCTCGTACCTTAAGCCTGGAATGCCGGTCGCATCCTTCCGCTTTCGATTCAACATTGTGAATGCCAGGTATAAAGATCGATCAGTAGCGAAAAAATGAGATAGTTGCCATGCCATAGGTAGTATTGAAGACTCGTATCTTGAAACCCACTCTAGTTTTAATACAACACGAGTTGCCTATACCTAGTACAATTGTATTTTGAATTATACTTATTCCGATTACCTTATAATTCTTAATACAAAAACTGTTTTTAGATCCCCGCATCTAAATTGCCGATTTTGTTTTAAGAACCTTACTTCCTTCGGAATAAAGTTCAAAATAAACTTTATTTTGAACTTTATTCCGAAGGAAGTAGTGTATTAATGTTACTTTAAGTACTGTATATACTTAAAGTAACATTAATACAGTAACTGGCTTTAAGGTTTGGGACCCAAGTTAATTCGCTTTGTAATGAGACGTTTAGAGTCAATCCAATGTAATTGTACCTATTATAAACTAAATGTACAATCAATTTTCATTGATAGATAAATGATAAATTAAATCATCGAATCAATAGAGTTGAAAATAGCATAGCGCACACACACACACCACAGGGAATTTTCTTGCATGCTACTTTCGACTCTATTTCAATGGTATATCAATGAAAATTGCTTGATCATTTTGCTTATTGGTGCTTCTTATTTACTTAGTGACTAAAATATTTGTCTTACATAACTGTTCCTATTTTTAAATTATCACTATTTATTTCATTGTTAGTTAAGCAGCAAACAGTCACTCAAAAACTGAAAACCAAAAAATAAAACAACAAACTGGTATTTTATATTCTATAATACAAGTTCAACAAATCTATACAATATGAATGATTAATACTCTGTAAATTTAGGCTGGAAACACACTAAAGTCGCATTGGAATAAATAAATATTTAGTGCCTATGATAATATTTATTAAAACGGATAATTTTATGACACAAAATATTTTGAGAATGGCTTTAGCCACTTTACTGAACTTCCAACCTTACATATTTGAATAATTTTATCACATTAAATAACGGCTTCATTCTTTTTAACAGTTAAAATAAATGTTTCTGGGAAGTGGAATGTATTAGTTAACTGATTTAGTTTGAAAAATAAAATTGCACACAGAAAACTGTAAGGCCAGATATTCACTTGACACCTATTGACGCTCAGTAAGTGACGATCAGCATTTTGAACAAAAGCGACTTGGCGCTTTTACATGTTTATAATCATCACGTAATCCGTTCAATATGTCAGCGGTTTTATCCTTAATTTTAAGGACTAGAATTAACAAAATCCACCGCTGTCGGTAAATATTGAGCGTCAAATGTTGCCAAGTGAAGAAACGGCAAATGTGAATGTGTGGATGGTCACATTAGTGGTTAGTTTTGTAACGTTGGTACACAGCTGGCTTATATACACGTGCCGTCTGATGCACAGACAACGATATCATGCAATAAATTAGTTTTAGCGTACCAAGTCTTCGGGGTTGAACATGCCCTGGAACAAAGAAAGAATAAATTAGATTCTAGAATTATTTAAAAGCACTTAAGAAACGTCTGGAGTCGGCCATTTAGTCAGAAAGTTGCAGTCGGATTGGACAATTGGATATTTCTTAAAATCAAGTTGTTAAGAAATACCGGTTGCATTATTCTTGTTGCTTCATTTAAATATTAGTGTAGGAAATATTCGATAACTTGGTATGGGGTGTTTTTTTGGGCAAAAACCATTGATATTCGATAGTGGCTTGCGTAACGGTTGAAACGATATTACATTGGCTGACCGATTGGATGCAGACATCGCTGTGTGTCCCACGCGAAACTAACATTTTAGGATGGGAAGTCATTAAATTACTCCCCTCTACCGTTCTGGGCGGAGCGGAAGGGAGTGTCAGATTCCTACTGACTAAAACCCATCCTGTTCCTCCTAATGCCCTTTGCGTTCCAGGGCCGCGATAAGTCTTTCGAACAAATTCCGCAACCATGGCAAACATTTTAGCCTACAGATAATATCTCGTCCGAGTCTGTTTGTATAAGATTTGTTAACGTTCCCAGGACAGAGACACAAGGAAGGAATTCCTAGTGTAAAATCTACAAATATCATTTGAAGATACAGCAGCCCTTACGATTCTCAGTGAGAGTTACTCGTATTCCTAACTTCTTTTTTGTTTTTTTTGGACGGGGACCACTCGCAGTTCAGCACACTAAGGCTGGTTACTGCTTAACCGGACTATCCTGTGGTGGCCTCAAATGAATTTAAGGCCCCCCAGCCAGAGCTTACAAACTAGCTAAATTATACTAAATATTCCTACCTTCTTTATCGTTGAAGCTTATATTGATGTTTAAGCCGCGCGTATTTTAGCAATAAACCAAAAAGACCACTGCTTTTTTTAAGCTACTGCTGGATATTTGCCGAAAAAACTATGAGTATATGGCAGGGACTGCATGGAACCCGTCATTCCTAGGTATAGATAAATTGAGTCAAACAATGGTTCTTTTTTTAACAGGTTCACGTATGATCTTTTTTTTATTTTATGTCCAAATTTGGTTTTCCACTTTCTTATTTATAGTAAATACTAAAATTCACCCAATGATGCATAGGCCTCAATTTTCATGTGCCAAACCCCACATTCCTGTGCCAGCATCATCTAGGTTCTAGATTCTACCCACGAAGGCTACAATGTTGTCTGCCCCAGGAAATACACATTATCAGAGATACATTTTCTATACAAAAGGATTGGAGGATTTTGGATGGATGTTTCTTACTCAATCACGCCAGAACGGCTGAATTTGTGTGAATGAAATTTGACACAGATCTTCTTCTTAGCGTGTCGGTGGCAAATACACTTATCAAATTTTGTGTTTGGCCTAGTACTCAGCAACGGCAACACCGTTCGCTGACGCAGCCATAAGGTCCTCACATGTACAGGTGACAGGGCATGCGGCGCAAGACAAGAGGTGGGCCATGGACTGCGGAGCGACGCCACACAAACACTGAAGATCGGAGCCATCCGGGAACCTCAACTTGAGGAGGTTATCTTTAGTGCGACTGACCTGGGTGCGGAGTCTATTTAGGTTTTCTCAGGTCGGCCACGGCAGTGCAATCCCAGGTGGGAGGTTCTCCGAGGGCCCGATTATAGTCTGGAAGTGTTTTATCCCGGGAGTATGTTCCCTTAGGATAATTTCCGACATCCCGCGGGCGAATTCAGTGGCAGAAGCTATAGTAAATAAATATTTACCTTAGCACGACGGAGGATGGAGTCCTTGCTAGCATCATAGGGGTGGTCCTTAGAGGGGATCTCGAGCACGGCAGGCACGGGCACGATGTGGCTGTCGATGGCGTGCCGGATGAGCTCTGCCACGTTTTGGTTGATCAGGATGATGTCGATGTCATCGCGCTTGACGAAACGCCTGAAGCATTCTTCGATTTCGCTGACTGGTGTGTCTGGAAAGTGGTGATGGGGGAATTAGTTACATTAGTGGGAGGGAGTGCTAAACTCTTCCTGACTAAAACCCATCTATGTTCCTTCTATTTCCCTTTGTGATCCAGGGCTGCGGTAACTTTTATGAACAATCCCGCAACCCTGGACAACACACACAAACCTGCATTGAAGAGGGTGGATCCTCCAACCAAACGGGTGTTCGTTTTGGTGGACAACTGTCCGGTGGTTGTTGTCGGGCTTGACATGTTCAAATCGCGGAGAAATTTGATGTCGCCATGTAGCATTTGTGTGACATCAGATCTTTAGTAGCTCATACGTAGCGGCATAGATGCCGCTAGATAATTACAGGTATGCTCATAGGATAGCCAAATTTCACTTTTATTTGAATACTAATAATTGTAAAAGTTTACGGCCACGATTTTAAACTCGTAGTTTGGTGCACCAAGTTAAAATTCAGTGTGCAGAAATAAGATTAGATATTTGTCTTGTACAAAAGACCATGCCGGTCAGAAGGTTCACGCATCAATTGCTAAACGAATTTGCATTGAAAAGGACGATGCCAGGGTTTGTATGAACTGTGGTCTCACCCTCCAATAGCTACGTGGAATACATCGTTGGATAGGTATTTTTGAGCTGAACCAAAGTTCATATGACGCCAAGTTCAAGTGGCATCCTCCTTTTTACTCAAGCGTCACTGGCTAAACCTAGTAATTTTATAAACAACCCATAACATAACATCCGTGTTAGGACACAGGTCTCTCTGTGAGAGGGAGCCAGCATCCTATCCACAGGCCAAGTGTGTTGTGTTATAATAATAATAATATAAAAAAAAATCGTATATTCTAATAATCTGGAAAATTTAAGATTACATTTGCAAAAAAAAATATTTTGAAGGTATTGTAAGTGCATTGCTAGGTTTATTTAAACCTGTGTTTCAGGCCATCTCTCTACAATGGTACTTTTCAAATAGGAAAGTCAATTAATTAAATTAACATAATGAAGTCCTTCACAACTTTCCAATAATTTTGGGTTTGAATCCACAACCTAAAGAGACATAAATCGAGGTTTTTACTACTGGACCATCCCAGCTCATTAAATGAGACTGAAATTGGCAGCCAAATTGTAGCAGCCAAGCACATATTCACAGGGATGAGAAATATCATAGTTGTATCTTATGTTCCCTACTAAATCATGCTCAGTTTGTTACTAGGCATCTACTAGAAAGTCTCAGCCAATTTACAGATATTTCCATCGATGTGCGATAGTTTTCAGCTTCATGTTCTTATTATCATCTGGTTTCGTATTTTCATTTTCGGTTACCCACCCTGTAATATATCACATATGCTTTCTATCGCGTTACTTGTCTTTTTCGGAGCCCGGGGTTCCACTATTTGTAGTCTTGTCCATGCAAATATATGTTTGGCTACGAATTTCAGCCTTATAATAAATTATATTTTAAATTTTATTTTTATTTGTTGTAAACCTACCACAGTGTAGTCTTTTTAAACCCAATGGTTGACTGGTAGAGAATGCCTTGATGTATTTAGTCCGCCCATGTACCACTATTGTACATTAAGTTTAAATAAATAAATAAAATAAATTATACTAATTAATTATTATTAAATTTAAGCCACATGTAATAGCCAAGTCAAGTCAACAAGTAATCAAATGGTGATTCATAAAATCAGAGAAATAACTGTTTAAGAAAAAAATTATAAAACTCAATAATTGCACACAAATATGGAAAAAAAGACTGCCAGGCTAAAATGGGATTGGACGGGTCTTGTCATCTTCATGCAAAAGCTGGGAAAATGACTAAAAAAATTGCCTATACTACCCCACTGTTGGGCAAAGGCTCAAGACTCCATGCTCAGCTCAGCTATTCCTCCCAGCCAATTATATGATGATGAAATGAAATCTTTCATACATATTGATACCAGAAATATCAATAAACCTAAGGGACATTGAGCGTAAATGCACCTTACGTTAATTGTTGTAGGGTCAATTTGGGATTTTGGTATTTATATACCAAAAACAAAGAAACAGATCTTATCTAAGGTAAACTAATTTCAGCAACAATTCATCACTATTATCAGAGATAACATGCAAAGACATTGACATTGCTAAGGCAAATAATAACATTGGACTGAATTTTTACAATAGTATAAAATAAACTGGATCTTTTACTTTGTTTTGCTGCTTTAAAAAGTAGAATGATTTGACACTATAACCTTGGATGCTAATAAATCATTTCTTATCAAAATAAGATGACATCTCCGTTTTACAATGCCAATTATCACATCAGACACCATATTATTAAGACATATAAGGAGTTAATGATGTAATGGGGTGTTAATAAAAATGGTAAAGGAAAAATGGTCATGGTATATTAATATTTTATACAAAAGAAATAGTTAGCTACATTTTTTTTCATTTTGGCTTTCTAAGATCAGTAGTTTCGGCTGTGCGTTATTTGTCAGTCAGTCACTCAGTTCTAGAAGAGCTTTATATTATATGTCACTGGAAAATTGCAGACTCAGTAAGATTGTAAGAAATTATTATCTTCAGTAGATTATAATTAATTGCTGCATGTATTAAGAAAAAATTGTTTTGTACACAATAAATGCCATCCAAATTCAATAGTTTCCAATATGTATTAAGAAAAAATAGTTTATAATGTCAAGCGATATTTTACAATCTTACGGCGTTTGTAATTTTCCAGTGATAGATATATATATATATATTGATTTAAACATTGAAACCTATGGAAATGTACCTCTTTGTACAGTCATTGGTTCCAATTTTCCAGTTCAGATAAACCTAGAATCAATACTCTTTACAGGGGTTTTAAATAACCGAAATATACACCCTACTAATAGGAACACAAATAAACTTTTCATTCTGATAGTAAGAAACCAAGACTTACTTTTGTCGACGACCATGAAGTTAGGGTGTCTGTTTTTGTTAATTTCACCGATTCCGCCCAGCAGGAATCCAACGCAGGTATCCTGGAATCAAATAAACATATCTAGGGTAACTTACGAACTGAATGCATGAAAACTTACAGAATGATTTTGTTTATTTGTAACACAACGACATGGCTTACAAATTTGGTTGAACGGTTTTCTTACCTCGTCACCGATGACGCTGATTAGTTTTCCCTTGTTTGCTAGCGCGTGCATGGACATGTTTAGTGTTTTCTTGATTTTTATTAAATATGAGAAATAACGTGAACTGTCACAAGGGCTGGTCACCTGACTTGAATAGATTTTTTCGGCGTTCGGTTGGCTCTGCCGTAGTACAGATAATGTCTTGAAGCTTGAACGTATGTTATCAAAACATGGAAAAAAAACAGGCAGTCTTGCCGATGAAAATTTGTTTATACCGGTTTTACATTTGGAAATGATTTTCAAAAATCGATTTTCTAGTTACATAAATACTAATTTAAACAGACATAAAATCATGAGTATATCTATGCATTGATTGAACCTTGAACGCTGTGCAATACTCTTCTAAATTGAGTAATTGTTATTGTTCGTTTTTAGTTTCAAGAAATATTGAATATATTGACAAGGCAATAAAAAATAAAAAAATCCCGTGTTTTAGGTTTTAGATCGCCGCGCTTTAGTGATAGTTTCCGAATGAAAAAGTTGCTGTCAAATGGTACGTTTCCACAGGAGATAAATGCGAAGATGCGTAGCTAGGGATGTGTTTGTGAGAACCAATAGAATCGCTTCATTTACCTACATTACATTAGGAGACTGCGTTCCGATCATAATATTTACAGAACAATAGCATGAAAATCGTGCCTCTTTGTTTCACCTGTTCAATGCGGATATTGTTTCACTTTCTCTATGACACTTATAAATATGTACTTTGAAGACGTTTCGTATACCTCTATCGTACTTCAAAACTTTGTTTTAATCGCATATTGTTTTGTTATAAACCAATTATTATAGTTAAATAGAATTAAGTAAATTAGACGCTCAAAACAATGCTGAATATACAAAACTACGGCAGTAGTTCCGAGGAGGAAGAAGACAATGAAACTGAGACTATCAAAGGAGAGAGCAATGAAAAGTTATTAGCGCATTTAAAACCAGTTGATTCTAACTTTTCCGTAGCTAAATCAATGCAAATATGCGCTGCTCCTGTGGTTATGCCTACAGTAAGTATCATTTGTTCATTGAAGCTACTTACTTTGAATTTTTGTGTGAAAAATATCTCAGAGCAATTTATGTTATTTCCCTTATGATTGTACTGTTTCAAGCTTTAAAACTCATCACATTGAATATTTATAGATGTTTTCTTGTTTAGAAGCAATGATACTTCTAATTCGAAGCTATGGAATGGTATGGTTTCAATAATGGTATCAATGTTTACAATCATAAAATAATATAGGTTATTTTGTGAGTAATAACAATCACTAGGTGGCCTATTAATTGCGCAATATTGGTCTAATCCCATTTTGTTTTCATCTTTATATTTTATCATACTAATTTACAGTTACAAATTCAGGATATTTTCAAAGACTTATTATTTGGTAAATGAGGAAACTACCTAAATTTAAAGGCCTTCTGATATCTGAATATTTTAGACGTAGAGACTATAGAATGACCTGCACTTTCCCAACATATGAATGAATGAAGTGAATATGGACAAAACAAAAGTGAGCAGAATAATGCAATCTTACCAATCACTCACAATTCTTCATTCCCTCTCACTGTCAGAAGGGCTATGTCCAAGGCTGTCTTAACCCATGTGGGGGCTCCTGGTAACATTTGAGTCAAGGCCCTATTGAAAAACTGAAAATAGGCCAAGAAAGTATGAGAGCACAGGTAGTTGAGTTTGGTAGGTATGACCACGTAACTTTCCTACCCAGTGGCGTATTTAAATATCTTCACAATCAACAAAAATAAAATAAAAACAACTTGCTGTCGTTATGTAATGGTAATTTTCCAGAAAGACAAAGTATGATAGAGCAAGCGAAGCAAGCTCAAACATTTTTACACCTCGGATATTGAATTATGTTCAGTTATAGTTAGTGACATGATTCTTAACACCTTCACTGGTTTTCGTGGTCTTTCATAATTTGGGGGCCTGTGCAAGTGCCCCTTGTATTTAATTAATTGAATAAGCATTTCCACACACTAGGTATAACAGACAGTCCTCTGTGCAGAGCATGCATGGAGGAGGAGGAAACGGTGTCGCACGTGCTCCTTGAGTGCACAGGCGTCGCCGATATACGTAGACAAACGATAGGAACACCAAATTCACTCACAGACACCCTGAACTCTTTAGGAGGACTGATCTGCTTCTGGAGGGAGGTCGGCTGGTTGGAATGACGGCCGCCATGGCCCACGCACAATGGTCCAACATCAGGACTAAGTGCGGAAACCATACCCCAATAGATAGATAGAAGTGCCCCTTGTAGCGAGAGAACTGTCTATGTCCCAGCTGTGGGAATTTTAAAAGGCTTATTATGCTATGCTTATGCTTTCTTGGATGCAATATTCAGACAAAGTAATACAGATGGACGGACTCAATATTGAAAAAGTAATGTTGAGTTAACATGGCTTACCTTACCTGGCATTTCAATAATGTCAATGCTTTTTTTTCTATTCCAGAACAGTGATGACACTAGAGTACTATTACCAAACAGTCAAGAATTAATGCATAATCCTAAGTATGAAGAACTCTTCGCCCCGACATTCGGACCAGAGAATCCGTTTCAAACGCAACAAATGAGGGCCAATAGAAACATGTTATCTGGTTATGTAGAAAAGGCGCATATTAGTGACTTCCAATTTGAAAATCAGAGGAGAACCTTTACAAGTTACGGGCACGCTGTTGATCCATCTACGGATGGTGATACGGGGAGTGGAGATGGTATAATAGGTAAGTAGAGAATGGGATACTGATACCCTATTAAGCAACCTCCTACTATAGTAGGCGCCAGATAATCGTGGAATAACGGTCATTGACCCACCTACAATTATTGACATTTTTAATTTGAAAAACGGAATGAATGACACAAAGCTGTCCCGAATCATCATCTCTCGTGATCCTTAACATTGTCTAATAATGAAAAACGATTCATATTTAATTTTTCAGGTATCTATGAACAGTTATTAGGGAAAGGTCAATGTACTTTATTCCACATTTATCTGGCGCCTACTATAGCCATAATATCTACTTTACTTTGGAGTTCCAAATAATGTGATAAGCAATGGATTGCCAATAGAGAGATACATGAAAAATGTGAAATCCTACAGGAAAGGTTAAGATTGTTCACAAATTAGATTGATTTTGATATTTTTATTTTTTTATGAATATACAACATATGTATATTTGAAACTAGACTCATTTTATTGTCAAAAATTGATTTTGTGTTTTATATAAGCCTGGTAGTGCCACAAGAGGTAAACTGGCTTGTTTGAAAGAGTTCATCTCTGGTCGTATTGATAGACAGCTAAACAATGACCAAGTAAATAGTATACTTCTGTAAACAAAGTCATGGAAGGTAGTGCTCAACAAATTACCTTACATTTACAGTATCAGCAATGGTGGCGCCACCTGAGGAAGCAGTAGGCAAGTCAGTGTTTGAGACCATAAAGAAGAGACCCCTGGACAAAAAGAAGAGGACTAAGAATGACAATCCTGAGGATATCACCGGCTTCCTAGGACCTTGGGGAGGATATGTGGGTGAACAGAGGTAGGCAGCTTGTGCTGTAACTTATTGGTCAAGGGGTAACCGTTGTACAAATGAAACTTTAATCATTATTCCCATCAACCTGCTAAAATCACCACATGCATGCAGCATGTGGTGATTTTAGCAGGTTGATTTTGAAGTGGAAACTTCTTTAGCACTTTTTGAGTGAACAAAACTCACGGAACTCGCGTTATTGTCATCGAACGCTTTCTATTAGCTATATGTATACTGTGTATACATGTGTGCTTTTTGGGTGAACAAAAATCATGGAACTCGCGTCATCGTCACCGAACGCTTTCCAAATTAAAAAATAATAACCTAATAGCTCGACGATACAATTCACAAGTTACTTAGTTTTCACTTCTATCGGCAGTCCCCAAAGACTGCCCCGCATGTTTTTTTTGTGACCATACTTCATATACTACCCTTAGAGAATACTAAAAATCAGTGGCGATCAAAGATTTCTGCAAATGCAAGTTTAATATTAGGAAATTGGTGATAATTGAAACGATTTATTTCTGTAAATTACAATGTTTATTTTGTTATTTTTAATTAAAAACAAAGCATATGTATGTCCAACTTAGTAACTTCAAACATAACGGGCAGAGAGGCACAGACAAGGTCGGACCACAGATATTGTATGTATGTATGTATGTAACTCGGGCTGGTTTCCGCAACTCCACGACTAAGCGCGTATTTTGCGTGCAGGTGGGACAAATGTGTCATTCGATCCACCCCAGCTCCCCAAGGAAGGCCAGCAACGCCTTGGTGTTACTAACTATCTCACAAAGGGTACCTGGGTTACCGAAGTACTTAGCCCTGTAATCAGCGACTACCGGGCAGCTTAGTAGCAGGTGTGCTGCTGTCTCGTCCTCCTCCATGCAGGCTCTGCAAAGTGGGCTGTCGGTGACTCCTATGACATAGAGGTGTTTATTAAAAGACCCATGGCCAGTTGTGACGGCTGTGACTGTACGCAACTGCTGTTTAGTAAGTCTTAGGGCTTTTTTCGTGAAACGGCCATCAATAGAGGGAAGTGCCTCTTTGGCCTGCCTGCACTCACTATGGTCAACCCATAGCTTGTGATGTTTATCATTAGTGCGTTTTCTTACCAGATTGCGTAGGTGACCGAAGGGGAGTGGTACAATAGGTTCAGGTCCTATCGTTGTCATACTCGACCCCCTTCTGGCGAGTTCGTCCGCTGCATCGTTGCCTCGGGATTCGCTGTGTCCTTTGATCCATTGAATGGTTACCTTGTTGTATCTACCAACCTGGTTGAGACGTTGGTGGCACTCGAGAATCAGACCAGAGTTAACTGTGTGACTGTTCAGAGCTTGCAGGACGGCCATGCTGTCCGAGAGTATGCGTATTGAGTGGTCCTTAACTTCCCTGTTTATGATGGCTGAAGTCGCCAGGGAAATGCCCATGCACTCAGCTCGACCACAGATATTAAATTAAGGCTGACATTCTAGGAGAAGCGATTGTTTACATTATTATATTTTAAACCAGAATAAATTTTTGCTTTGTAAATAAACGGGTTTAAACCCATTATTTTCACCTACGAGCGGTGCATGTTTTTTGTGTGCTGTCATGGCTTCACCTTGTGGGTTGCCGTGCTACGTCTTACCGTACGCGGTCTACACACCAGAACTTCGCGGCCCTGTCCACAATCTGTTCTATATGCACTTGAAAATTATGAAACTCATCAACACATAAATCTTTCGGAATCAATGTTAGCGGAAACCGTATCGAAATCTGTTGCGTTATTTGTAAAAACAATACAGTCACGAAAAACAGTACGAAAAAATACTATGCAGAATTTAGTTTGGAAGTTTATTCCCTCCTTTTGACCCTCCTAGTGTATCGGTATTTTTAATCATATTTCCATGATGATTTCAGGATAATGAGGCCAGAAGGCGAGGAGGCTAAAGAGCTACAAGAGATCGTAGCCAAAAGACAGAAGAAAGGCAAAGTGGACGACGACAAACCTTTGGAGGAGAAATCTATATTCCATAGTGAGTACATGTCGTGAACATTCATTTTGATGTTAACTTACAGTCTTAAAGCGCTAGAAACTAACGGAAGTATTATAAAATCAGATAAGAGGCAATTGTGATAAAAAAAAGAATGTAGAACTTTTTTTCCGCAGACTTGGTACTATTTCCAATATTTTAAAGGAATCTCAGCAAGTTTTAAAACAAAGTACATTACGAAACCAGCGAATGGGCAGCAGCATTCTCTGTGCACTGAACAGCTACACTACGATCGTCAACCCGCCTGCTAAGCGTGACGATTATTTCACCCCCCCCCCCCCTCCCCATTGGGGGGGGAGACCTATGTCCAGCAGGAAAAAAACCCCTCTGAACCGTATTTGTCGTGTATTCCAGTCGACGACGCGACGGACTACCAGGGCCGCTCGTGGATCAGTCCGCCGCGCAGTGAGACGCAGCTGCGCAGCGACACGCCGCCCGACAAGTGCTTCCTGCCTAAGGTAATGTCACGCTACAGATCAGGAATAAAAAGTGTGTGTGTCAGCTCCGACTCACGACTGGACTTTACTCCTTAAGAACTATTATTGTGTAGATTATGTAAAAAGAGGGTAAATGAAAGCATCTAAAATAAGCTGAGTTTACTTTGTATACACACAAATAATCTCGAAGTGAAAGGTGCGCAAAGGAACGTAACGCCTCACTTTTAGTTAACGCTCGATTTTACTGAAGAAGTAAACTCCAAAATTGAACGGTAAATGGGTTGGTAATGGTGTTACATACATTGCGGGCTACGATGTAGAATGTGGTCAATCGTTCAATCGTATCCCGTAATGTAATTAAACTTGCACGCAAGGTGCTTGAAGGTGGAAACGCGGCTTTATGATTTGTTCCTGTCTGCTGTTTTATCATAAGCGAATTTAATTAAAATCGAGAACCCGAAATTCCGAACCTTATACGATGTTTCGGGTATAATTAGATCAGTCGTGGTAAGTGTTTGGGTACAGGTAGAATCAAAACTAAAAGCAGCTCTGAATAAAATACTTCCTGCCCTATAATACCGGCCTGGGCAACGAGCTTCACACGAGGAGGAGCGCTGGGGAAGGCCGACACGTATCGGCCGCGAGATGCGACACTTGAGGGAGGCCTGTGTACAGCAGTGGACGACTTTCAGCTGAAATGATGATGATGATTCCATTGATTGTTCCCATAGAATTAAGTTTGTGTAAAAGTACAATAAAGTATATTCTATCTATGATGACAAACTAAATTGGGTATATTATACCTTGCAGGCCCACATCTACACGTGGAAGGGGCACACGAAGGGCGTGGCGACCGTGCGCTGGTTCCCTGGGACTGCGCATCTCATGCTGTCTGCTGGCATGGACTGCAGGGTCAAGGTAATCTAATAAAAACTTGTTGCTGCGAACCGAGTGTCAAAGAACACAATGCTTTAAAGTTTTCGAAGAACGTAAAACCTTCCCCACTCAAATGTTTTATAGTATCGAAAATTAATAGCACAAATCATATAGCCAGACGTAGAACAAGTATACCATACGAATATTTTTCAGAGTAAGAAACATATTAGCGAATCATGGCACAGTTGCCTATCATGGCTGATAATGGCATCAATCAAGACCGTTTTTCAGTGTGCCTTGTCTATAGATGTAAGGCCGGTTTAAAACCAATTATACCAATCCGTTTAAAACGAAAAAAAACGTTTTTGTAACGGTTGGTGTTGATGACTATGTTTTTCTTAAGTATAACTACATTTTCTTGATTTTATCGAGGTAGGGATATAACGAAGTACCAAACTGTGTAAAGATTTTATAAATGTGTGATATACTGATATTGATATACTTAGCGGGTTTAGTTCTAGTTGGTCCGTCCGACCAAGCGGTGTATTACTTACCTAAGTTATAAAAACTCTATGGATAAGTTAAAAACTCTGTGTTGGTAAATATACATTTTTTTTGTTGTTTTCAAAGGATATAAACAATCAATTTGATCGGTTTAAAATCACACTCACACTCTCGCACTCTTGTTGACGTCGTCACTCGTGACTCGACGCAACGTCGCCTACCCTACACACACATGCACATACACAGTTTCTTTTATATTTTTAGGCGTGTTTGAAACCATTTAAAACTATTTATTTGAGGTTTAAATCGGCAACATTTTGATTTTGGTTTGAACCGTTTTAAATCGGTTGTTTTACATCTATAGTATTGTCAACCTTCCTACTTGTTTCTATAAAAAAAGTGCTCCGTGGCGAAATCTATCCCGCGACACTCAGCGCAGCAGCCAATCGTGTAGCCACTGCACCAACCGTGCTATGACACAAACACATGATACTATTTAGGGTTCCGTATCCGAAGGGTAACCAACGGAACTCTATTACTAAGCCTCCGCTGTCCGTCCGTCCGTTCGTCTGTCTGTCAGCGGGCTGTATCTCAAGAACCGTAATAGGTACTGACAGCTGAAATTTTCACAGAATGTGTATCTCTAGTGCCACTATAACAACAAATAATAACAATTTAATTTAATTAAAAATTTTAGGGTGCTTCCATACAAGAAACGAGTTTTGTTTCGGTTTTGATTCGGAACCCTTCCTGTGAGAGTCCGACTCGCACTGCCAAGTGCGAGGAGAGAGAACCGATCAAGTTTTTAGGATGCACGTCATAAATATCCACAAAACGCACTATCCACGCATCGCGCGTAAGTATGGCCCTAAAATCTCCTGCCCCTGAATTGACCGTAAATTCTGGTAACTCTGTTTAATGATTTGTTGTCACTCCGCTAAAGTCGGCTAAAGGAACAGCTCTCTATTTCAGATATGGGAGGTGTACGGCGATCGTCGCTGCATACGAACGTACTTCGGCCATAGACAAGCTGTCAGAGATGTCAACTTCAATAATACTGGAGATAAATTCTTATCAGCTGGTTAGTATCTGTGGTTTTTGTTTCTTAAAATCTGTTGTGATACGCATGATAGGTATTTTTGGGTTGGTTTTCTGTTTCTGTTTTCAAAACTGACACCATAAGCTAATATGAGAAATTGCTGGCCTAGGATGTTTTTTTTCGTTCGTTTCGTGGCTAAATAATAAACTCCGCACGGGTCGATATTCAAGGTTAAGCAACGCTTGCCTAGGTTGGTCTGTGGATGGGTGACCATCTTAACATACCGAGACTCCTCCGTGCCTCGGAAAGCACGTTAAGCCGTTGGTCCCGGCTGTTATTTGTAGATGTTTGGCAGTCGTTACGGATAGTCGGAAGCCAGAAAATCTGACACCAGTCTTACCAAGGAGTACCGTGTTACCCAGTTAATGGGTTGTGGAGGTCTGGTAGGCAGCCGCTCCACGTAAAATACTGGTATACCGCTGAATCCGGTTTGACTGGAAGCCGACCCCAATATAATTAGGAATAGGCTAGGCAGATGATGAAGCCCGCCACACATTCCCAACCACTGCAACTCCTGAACGCCAGAATCAACAGTGGCGACCACCAGAAGTCATGAAACTCGACGCGTCCCGTAGAAACGATTTAACTGTCTTGGATTCCGCAACGAAATTAATCAGAAAAGCAAAGCAAGATGTTTATTGGTCAGCCCAAAAAAAACAAAAACATAAGTGATGTAGGTACTGTGAGGTAGTATGGAGGGTTACGGAAACAAGTGTAAAGTCCCGCAAATCTCCATTGAAAAGGGAGGATCCTCTTGCCAGACGGTTGTTATGTCTGGTGGGCAACTGCCCGATAGTTGATATTCGATCTGTTGTATATGTTCAAATCACACGGAGAACTTTGCTTGCGCGATGCAGGATTTCGTTGGTAGTTCGTCGCTGACAGGAAAGATGGCGTTGCGGTTCTTTTTGTTGCCGTACAAATTTCGCTTCTTAGTATTCCATGTGGCGGCACTGATGCCGCTACAGTAGATTAGCCTCTTCAGGATCAAATTCTAGTAATTTTCCTTTAAACAATAGCTTTTAGATTATATACAAATCCTTGTCTTTCACCCTTGAGCTTATGACTGTTTCAATAAAGTAATCTCTTCGATTGAGTGTCCAAATCTACCCAGACCTAGGTTTCTGCCAACCTTAACTTAACCTATTTAAAAGGTAATTTTTACATTTTCACTGACTTATCTTGCTACGTTCACAAGCATTAGTTGCAGTTATCCAATGCTCGCGAACGAATACTCAGGTGTCATCCTAAAAATGCGATCATCCCACGAATACGCGATCGTTGCGTTCATTTGTTCGGGTGCGACGACGCGATCGGGTTTGCCGAACTAATGGTGACGTGCGGGCGAGGATTGCTTTGTGTTAGATCGACGCCGCATGGTGTGGACCACCCGTAAACGTCTAATCTGTAGTGCTAATGTAACCTGACTGCTCTTCCAGCCTACGACCGCTACATAAAGCTATGGGACACAGAGACAGGCGAGTGCATTTCGCGCTTCACATCCCGCAAGGTGCCGTACTGCGCCAAGTTCAACCCCGACGAGGACAAGCAGAACCTCTTCGTGGCCGGCACCTCGGACAAGAAGATTATTTGTGTGAGTACATAACATAATAGGATATTTTGATTTTCCTAGATAGTTCTAGTCCGTCCGTTAGATTCCCAAAAAATATTGGACACGTGTTTTTTGCCATTTCAAATAATTAAAAAATTATAAAAAAAAATCGCATCAAAGTTCAAGAGTTTTAGTAAAAGTGTACGAAAATGTGACGTCACGCGAGTTTTCAATGCACCATGTGAAAAATGAAAATATACGTATCCAATATTTTCTCTAAATCTATCAGACGGACTAATTACATTTTTTCAGGAAAATACTCTATTTATGCTTACCCTACCTAGCCTGCTGTCCCGCTGCAGGACAAAGTCCGCCCTCCCCTCTCTCCAGTCCCCCATTGTCAGCTAGTTGGGCCAGTCCTTAGAGACGCCATCTTTTTTTGGGCCCGCCGCTGTGTCGTTTCCTTGTGTTTGGGATCCACAGAACATAAAAATGGTGCAAAATTTGAAAAGGGCTTTTCCTTCTTACACGGAGCTTTCTTTTGATACCCCACATGATAGTGTCACAAAGAAAAAACGACTGTACTTAATAGCGACCGCCATTTTGTTTATTTTTTTATATTCACACGGCAGTATACAGGGTGAATTTTTAAAGTGTGCGTGGCTGGCCAAATTCGATACCTACTATGACAAATATCGAAAAACACTGAAAGGAGTGTCGAGCGCGATTTTTATGAAAAATAAAACTGCATTATTGTTTTTTTTTTAATCAGTGATCCTAACCAGGAATCGAACCGGTTGATCTAAAACAAAAATACACCCTGTATTATTATGCCATCCGAAAGTGTTGCTATTATGGATCAAATTCTGGGAAGCAATAACGGCAAATATATGGCAAACTAAAGGAAAGTGCTCATTTTTAATAACAAAATAAGTTGACATGATGATATGTATTGTACTGTGTAAGAAGGCGTAAATGAAAAAGTCTCAGCTAGTAAATAACTTAAACTTCGGAAGTCGGTGTTAAAATACGAAGAAACAACCAAAAACACTGACTTCCGAAATTAAAGTTACTTTATATTTTGTAGTGTTTTTTTTTATTTGGAAGTCGGTTCGTTAAAAAGTTTTTTATTTTACACTTTTTAGTGGTACACACCCACACCTAACACGACCACAGGAAGGTCACAGGAAAGCAAAAATGTCGTTTACTTGGATGATATATTTTCTATTTCTTCCAGCTATTTTGATTTAAAAACCACTACTGACCGACTTCAATAAAATTTCAATGGGTGGTCCCATTGAAATTTTCCCATTGATTTGTTGTCCCATTGGAACGTATATCCTTTTTTTTAGATTTGTGGTTTTTCATCTGTGAAAAGTGGTAATTCAGTTATGTTCTCAGACAGTATAGGAGGAGGTTTAGGTAAATTAGTTGGTAACAACCTTAAGTTATTCTACACAAAATTATTGTATGCCAGGTTCGACTTACAAGCATATTATGGCATTATTAACAAACAATAATAATATTATAGTTCTAACACCAACATTACTGTATTTATAGGAAATAGTTTAAAAGTAAAAAAGCAGAAATTACAGACTATATAACTGAGATGCTAAAGTTAAATTGTAATAAAATAATATTGTGTGCTTTTCCATATTTTGAACAATTGTCATTTAGACAAAATAATTATATACATAGGTTAAATAAACACATACACTTCCTAGTAAGTCATTATAGTGACAAGTTTATGTTTTTTGACACAAATATTTTTGTGGATCATTTAAAATCGACCAGGGATACTGCCAATTAGTTTTAGACACACAATAGCTAGGCTTTTAGCTTATTATATTAACTCAGACATAAGTAGTGTGTCGAAGTCCTGTGTAATTAAATCCACAACGTTTAGTAATATTACTAAGAATCAGGTGGTGAGCCAAAATAACTGTAGCACTATAGCTATAAATTCTTTTAAAAATTGTACGAAGGAGGTTCCATGTATCACTAAGGAAAAATCATTTGTTAATGTGGAGGCCACATGTTGTTCCATCTCACTGCCAAATGATGAGCAAAGTCTTAGGGCAAACTCCTGATATTAATTTAAACTATGTAGTTTATAAGACAACAGAAGTTACCAATAACAGATTAGTTATACCTATATCTTCTTGCTCTCAGTTAGATAAATGTCAAAAAGGGGGTCAGCAGCATACCTTGAAATTATTTCATCAAAACATTCAGGGTATCTCTTCCAAAATATTAGAAATTGAAATGTTTTTAGAGAAAACAATGTTTGACATTGTATGTTTTGGTGAACATTGGTTGAAAGATTACCAGATGCTAATTAGTTATGAAAATTATAGTGTGGGCAGTTGTTTCAACCGCAAATCTATGTTGCGCGGTGGTTCCCTCATCTTAGTGAAAAAATGCTTAAAATTTAAGCAACGTAATGACATTGTCAGCTTGTCAGTGGAACA
The DNA here is from genome assembly GCA_905163435.1 of Mamestra brassicae. Classification (NCBI taxonomy): domain Eukaryota; kingdom Metazoa; phylum Arthropoda; class Insecta; order Lepidoptera; family Noctuidae; genus Mamestra; species Mamestra brassicae. Next base: position 17,904,960 of record LR990991.1, read on the forward strand.
TTGTATTGAACTGTCCTGTGTTGAGCTGGATAAGCATGTTATAGTGTGCGTGTACAGACCCCCAAACCCTCAAAACTTTACTTTATTTGAGTCAACTATGGAAGATATCCTTGCGATACTTGCAGCAGGTAACAAATCCGCGATTACATGTGGAGATTTTAATATTAATATTTTAGAAAATAATTTAAATAGCAGCAGATTTTTAAGCCTTTTTAAATCGTTTAATTTATCTAATGTTTTTACTGAACCTACTAGGCTAACACCAACTACTTCAACCTGTATCGATAATGTATTCTGCGATAGTGATTATTTAGATAAAGCCATAGTTAATTACCTTCGTCGGATCATAGCGGACAATTGGTAACATTTAAGTTTAAAGCAGCCTTGCAAAAAATTCAAATACAATATAGGCCAATTACAACAGGCAAACTAGCTAAATTCAATGAAACCTTACAAAATAAGTTGAATGTTCTAGGCCATAATATTGAGGATGCAAATAAGTTTTATGATAATTTCTTTTCAGTAGTACTAAAGTAATTCAATACAACTTTTGAAAAGACTCAAAATGCAAAAACTTAATTATCATCATCATAAACTCGTTATGTCCCACTGCAAGGCAAAGGGCTCATTTCCTCCTTTCCATTTTAGTATATCTTGTGTAATATGAGTGAGCCCAATCCTTTAGGTAGGAGTCCAGCTCGTCTCGCCATCTTCTTTTGGGTCTACCGCGTCGCCGGTTCCTGGTACTTAGGATTCAATCTGTGGCTACCTTTGTCGGTTCTTGTGTAGCATGTGGCAGATACGACCTGCCCAGTTCTATTTTAATTTGCCAGCTGTGTTGCCTGTTCTGTTTACGGTACAGGCCGAGATCCGACCTCGAGGATACTTCGTTCTATTGCTCGCTGGCAGACCCCGAAAAACGCGGTCACTAAAGCAAACGTCAAAAGTCCGCACGACTTTTGACGTTGCTATAATGATCGCGTTTCTGGCCCGTAGCTAACCATCCTATAATACTAATGTTAATTCTGTTTGCCCAACAGTGGGACATCCGCAGCGGCGAGATAGTGCAGGAGTACGACCGGCACTTGGGAGCCGTCAACACCATCACCTTCGTGGATGAGAACAGAAGATTTGTGACCACGTCTGATGACAAGAGTTTGAGGGTATGGGAGTGGTGAGTAAAACTATTTTGTACTGGATTTCTCGTTATTGTGAGGTTAAAAATACCATAGGGTGACACAATAGGCGACGATAAGGCAGATATCTGATGGATGATGTTTATAAGGTCACCAATGCCTGTGGAAAACACAAGGTACTTCACGCCGGAACAGCGGCTCAAACTTAATCAAACGCAAGTTCCATGGTATATGGAGTACTGCTCTCATCTTTGGGACGGATCTGCCAGATACCAGCTTGATGCCCTTGAGTCAATTGAGAAACGAGCCAAGAGGATCATCGACAATGATAGGCTCGTCGAGTCGAAGCTACAAAGTCTTGAGCATCGACGCCTAGTTGCTAGCCTGTCGGTTTTCTATCGGTTGCATTTTAGGCAGTGTGCATAGGAATTGCATAGTTTAAATCCGCCAAGCCCGTTCCATCATCAGACCACAAGGCGTACGGTGATGCACCTCCGGTACATGGTGGCGTACAGCTAAGGAGTGGAATTCCCTGCCAGGGTCCAGTTAGATAGTGGTCGAACGCGTGCCTATCAATGGTAAAAAAAAAACAAATCTGAAATATTTCAACAAGGTTAAGGCCGAGCTCACATCTTACGGTATGGGCCGATTTTTGGTAAAAATCAGGTAGCCTGGAGGCTAGAGTCCCATACAAAATGTTCTTATCGCCTCACACAGGCTGGGCCGAGGCGGTTAAAAACGCCCCACTGAAAAGCATCCGGGCTGCACTGGTGGCATTAGTGGTCGACGTAAATCGAACTTCTTTTAACTAAGAGCGCTTACGCACTACGTCCAACCCGAACTCGATCAGTATCCGTGAAAAGACGGTCCGGCGTAGTCGTAAAACAATTTATATGGTAGCTTTTTTTTTTCTTTTTTTTTTTAAGGATGGGAAATCATCAAATGAATTCTTCCGCTCTGGGTGGAGCGGAAGGGCGTGTCAGACTCTTACTGACTAAAACCCATCCGTGTTCCTTCTAAAGCCCTTTGCGTTCCAGGGCCGCGGTGACTCTTTCGAACAGATTCCGCAACCCTGGCAGTTGTATGGTAGCTTACGCACTACACCCGATTCCCGTCATCCGAGAATCTACATTTCGGAAAAGATTATTGACGGACCGAAGTGGCCATAGTATTATTTGTATGAACAGTTTCGCACTACGTCCGAACAGAATCCGAGCTGCGTCCGAGAAAAGAGGCAGAGGGGCGGGGTGGGGGGTAGACGTGACTCGACCCAGTTATTACTTAGTTGGATTTACTGCAAAAATCTTATAACAATTTATTTGGACAAGGATAAAGAATCATGGCTGGGATGGATGGCAATTTAAATTGTTCTTGAGACTATGAATTTCACCAAAGAAACTGAAGGCAGCCAGAACATCTAAACTCAAGAGCTGTCAGTGTCATCTGTCATTGTTGTAAAATTTTGATAGGTCTCTCTCTCTCTCACTCCCTCTCTCTCTCTTGTGCTGATCACGTTCGATTTCATTGGCGAAATTCGTTCTAAATTCATTCAGGAACTGGTTTTACAGAACAATTACAATTTTGAATTTTTCAACCAATTGTGGATGAGTAGTACCCTCTATTTCGCCAGAAATCGTACGATGGTACTTAATAATGTATGTTATACCTACTAGCGTGATATTACGTAAGGATCAAAACACCGCATTGCCGATACGAGTTTATCGAGTTTTTTTTTAACCTAACACACGCGACGAGCCATGTGCCATATTCTGTCGCATCATGATTACGATGTCTCTCTAAAATCACATGATTTTAATAATATTTAGAAAAACATTTTATATTTTTAAACGTAAAAACCTGCTGTGTCAGAGTGATCCAAGAATAATGTTTAATTTTTGCATTCTCATTCTCATTCAAAACAAAGTTTAGGTGCCTAATATTGTATTTAAATTAGTTGTATGCAAAAGTGAAGTAGTTAAAATGTTTCTAACAACAATACACAGTTATTTCTTAGGCAAACACATACAATGTTATCTTAATTAAGTTTGTTAAATATCTGCAACTGGTATTTTTACTAAACCCCGTTTTCTGAAAAAAAAACCTAAAAATTTTTAACGCAAATCAAAATATTATCAACTATTTTTATTAGTTGTAGTGACATTCATTTCAGGGTTTTTCATATTTTGAATTACGTTGAACCTTATGCCTAATTGTTATAATCCGTTAAATAATTATAAGTATTTCAGAACTATAAATTCTTAAATCCGATCATATGGGTCGAACAATAATTTGTTTCTTGTGCCCACGAGTCGCCGCTCTACATATAACGACGACTCGTGGGCACGAACAAATTATTGTTCGACCCATATGCTGAGTTCTGAGCACTGAAAGTGTTAAAAGAGTCTATGCATGAACAACCTCTCTCCTTCAACAGGGACATGCCAGTACAATATGTTAACAAATAAATTCACCATCTCCTTCGTTCCCCAGGGATATACCAGTAGACATGAAGTACATAGCGGACCCGTCCATGCACTCGCTGCCCGCGGTCACCGTGTCGCCCAACGGCAAGTGGCTCGCGTGCCAGTCCATGGACAACAAGGTCATCGTGTTCAGTGCGCTCAACCGGTTCAAGATGAACCGGAAAAAGACCTTCAGCGGGCACATGGTGGCCGGGTACGCGTGCTCCGTGGATTTCTCGCCGGATATGAGGTAAGGATTTTCTCTTTCTCTTCTCTTTCTAGTCTATTTTTTTTCACTGCTGGGCAACTCAAAAGGCCTCCAAACAACTCTGTCGTTTGCTAGTCTTATTGGTAGGAGTCGAACTCGTCGCCAACTTCGAGTGTATTCTGGCATTTAATGGGACCCACATGGAGCTTGAAGAAATTGCCTAAATTAGTGGCAGTAGATACCTATAGGTATATTACTCGCTAAATAGATGATCGAAAAGGTCGATGGGTTTTGGAATGGCTACCGCCCTTCATTGCCCGGGCTCGAGGCTTTAATATTATATTAAGGCCATCACAGGCAAGCCCGGTTAAGCAGTCGACAACCTTATAGGGTGAATTGCGAGACGCCACTCACAAAAAAAACCGCCCTTCACCCTTCTACCACCAACCCCTATTTTTTAAAAGCGATATTAAAACTTCAATTATTTTATACTCTCGGCGGTTGATAAATAAAATTGATCATTTACCACTCGATCAGTTATTCTTGACTATTTATTTGGTAGAACGCGCTAATCCCAGGATCTACTGGTTCGAATTGAAAAATCTTTTAGTGTTGGGAAGCCTATTTATTGAGGAAGGCTATATAACATTACGCTACGACCAAGAGGAGCCGAGTATTCTTGAAAAATGTGACGCAACACGTGGGTCAGCTAGGATAATGAGGATGGCCAAATGTGAAACTAAAAAATGTCAGTTGATATTTTTTTTTACGAATATTAAAAATGTATTTTGTTAAAAGCACTTGCTCTTAGTTTGCCAGTCTAAACAGTGGCTGTTTGAAAGGAAAACATGACGTTTCAGCTACTGTTGGTAGATAATTTGACAGTTAGTCAAAGGCCGTTAATTAGTTTGGGCTGAGCGTTGCTTCCTAGTAGTCAGTAATCTCAATAGATCAGTGAACGGATAATCAAATACGGAAATTCAAAACAAATGGAATACCTATAAAAAATTATGAGAGTTCACAACGAGTTCTAACTATATTTTGTATGCGGGCATTTTAGCAATCTCAGGAATTTCGAAAGATTCCGGGATTCGGGATTCTGAAAAGCATGTCCGTATTGTACTTTCGTGAGAATAAAAGTGAAGTTTAGGTATATTAGCGCCCGATTATCCGGGTTTATTAGCGGTATATTAGCGTCCGATTATATATTAACTGTTACCGGTTATAGTTAGCGTAGACTTCATTTTATTGAATCGTATCACGCACTTAACCGCAGCTTGACTAAGCTACAACTACTAACTGACATTTAAAATAAATAAAACGTTTAAGATACCTACTAGTCTGTGGAAAACCGCAAACCCATAAATCCGGGTAGAATAAACACATGTTATTTTTTTTACATGTTGAAGTTATATGTCTATTTCCCAAGTATTTCTTACGTCATACCATTTAGTAGAATTAAATTTATGTTAGTTACGAGAAACATAATTTAGTATTAAAATGTATACTGTCAGACGTAAAAGAATAGCACCATCCCATCACTTCCCGTAGGTGTCGTAAGAGGCGACTAAGAGACTCACCAGAGAATGGATAGCCCCCAACCTGCCTGCCAAGCGTGGCGATTATGGCAACCCCCGCCTCGCCCCCCTTTGAGGGATGTCCAGCAGTGGACGTCTTTCGGCTGATATGATGATGATAACTGAACCGGTCCCGAAAAATTTGATAAAAAGCCACATTTTTGCTAAGCCAGGGGAGCAAAACCGCGGGAAAAAACTTATTGACTGGCTTTTTCAGCGTCTATAGTAATTAAAAAAAACCGGCCAAGTGTGAGTCGCACTCGCGTGCAAAGGGTTCCGAACAGTTAAAACAGCTATAAGCTTTTATAGGTTTTCCTGAATTCATAGGTAAAGACTATTATTATCTGCATTTATTTTCAAAGCTTTACGTGAAGTAGTTTCGGATATAAGATGGTCATCAAATATTTGAATGACTACAAAATTGTTTATTTTAAAATAATGAAAAGAATATAGTTGGAACCTACCAAGTTACTACCAAATTGCCTGTGACAGATGGACACACAAGTGATCCTATAAGGGCACCGTTTTTCTATACGGACGTTCGGAACCCTAAAAAACAAATGGTCGTTTATCAAACAACTTTCATTCAAGTAAATGCGAATATTTAATTAACATTGCGGGAAAAAACCGCCAGTACATTTGACATAAAAGGTGTGAGTTAATTGTACCTTGTTTATTTCATTTCACGTGTATGTGAACAATTGTTAACTATAGTAGGCGCCAGATAATCGTGGAATAACGGTCATTAACCCACCTACAATTATTGACATTTTTAATTTGAAAAACGGAATTATTGACACAAAGCTGTCCCGAATCATCATCTCTCGTGATCCTTAACATTGTCTAATAATGAAAAACGATTCATATTTAATTGTTCAGGTACCTATGAACAGTTATTAGGGAAAGGTCAATATACTTTATTCCACATTTATCTGGCGCCTACTATAGCACCAACCCACATTGTTTAGATTCCAAGCAGTCAGAATTTAATTCAGAAAATATTATAAACACTTTTCTTCTAGAATGGATGAACGGCCTTCATTAATATTGTTTTACTTGGTTGCAAGGCAGTTTTATTGTCCCCCAACAGACATGACGTGGTATTGATTATTTTATTCATTGTATAGAATTTAATAATATTTAAACAGTTGTTCTTAGTGGGAGTGAATGGTTGTTTAAAGCCTTGTTCAGATGATGCGTCCCTCAAACAACACGGAAACGTAATTTTGGCCTATATTGCCTTTGGTCTGGACTGTCTACCTATTCCGGTCTCTGGTTATGGCTTAAAATAAAATGGAGTGAATAAATAATTGGTTGATAGAAGAAGAAAACGTCTATACTTTTGCAAAATGTTTTTTTTTTGTTTGAGACGTGTCTGCTCTTGACTCTAGTCTAGGTCAGAGGTGACAGAGACAAAGTCGACGATGGAGTGCTTACTCAGGAGAAGCCTGTTTACTCTTACTTTGAACAGATTAGGGTTGAATGTCAAATGTAGTGTCAATGAGAAAAGCACAGAAAAATGATGATGACGTTACTCGCACGTCAAGAAATGTCATGTCTCGTTCGTACCTATACAGTGGTGCTATTCTAATATATATAATTCTTCCGTTACTGACTGAGTGACTGACAGACAACGCACAGCCGAAACTACTGGTAGTAGAAAGCTGAAATTTGGCTTTTAGGTTCCTTGGGGAGTGTAGGGGAGCACTAAGAGAGGATATCTCAAAACTCCTACGCGAACGGGAATAAATATGCACGAACGAAGTCGCGGGCAAAAAGTCTCATGGTCAAAGTCTCTCTCTCAGTTAAAACTTACGTGGAAACTCAGCTGTCAAATGTCAATTCATTCATCGGGGAGGAATTATTCACTACATGCTCTCTGCTTCTAAGTTTGACTGTAATATTTTAACAGAATTGAGTGGCAGTTGAGTTTCTCTTGTCACGCAACAAACGCGTGTTTTCGCCGAATATTCAGCGAGTGACATTGTGTTGTGTCTATAGTTCGTTTGTATGTATGAACTTTGGATCGTTGCCGCCATTACACACCAATTTCCCGCGCTAACGTGTAAATAGACGAATATATTTGCCGCCAAAACGCTTCATCTGAACTCGGTGTAACGTTAAAAAATGTTTGTGTAAATGAGTACTTGCGTATATTTAAACATCTGTTTTTTTATTAAGTATTTTGGAACAAAGCAAACACTTTGTTCTCATTATCAATTATAATTAATTTACATAGTTTGTTGAGGTGACTACCTCATTAATAACATTGAACTTAATATGCATTGAAAGGAAGTCAAATATTCTGAGCAAGTGGAATATTTCCAAACCTCGAGCGTGTACTCTTTGGAATCCTAAACTTTATCCTCTTCCTGTTATACTGCCCATCCCTCTTTGAGGATGATGTCTTGAATTATGTGAAGGGAAACTAGCTAGAAATTAATATACCTTTGATCATTCAGTAATTTCTTTCTTGTGCCTGCCCAGATCCCATCTACCATGAGGCTGTCGTGAAATATTTTTTTCTTCCTTGACAACCTTTGTGTGTGTTTTTAACCGACTTCCAAAATACCCACCGAATTGAGAACCTCCTCCTGTTTTATAGAAAAAAAGAAGCATAGTCAGGTGGGAATATCAAAATAAAGGGCTCAAAGTGACGGTTAAAAAAAAATCACTAAAAAAAGAATTAAAAAATAAAAATATATCAAAAGCCCTCCATGTGTCCCTTTTCACTGCTATCCTCCTCTAGGCATGTCGGTAATGTGCGCGTAACTCGACAAAATGTACTGAACGGTTGATTTTTTTTTTGCGATTGCGTGGTTGGTCCCATTGTGAAAAGTGCTTCAAAATGATGATTACAGTGACCCCTTACGAGGTACTGCGTTTACTCTGTTACACTTTGTATATAGGTACGATGTAAGAGATATCGAGGCAGCCCGTTCCCAACCATGAATTCAGAATTATTCTGGACCCACAGCGTTGAAATTTTTTGATGCCTTTTTCCGTTAGACCAAATTACCTTTAGAACGATAGACGATACAAGCAATATTATGTAAAATATATATATCTATGTACCTTTTACAAGGTGTAACAGAAATAACGCAAAACCTGAAAAGGGCTCATTGTGCTTACTAAGAACAACTTTTACTATGGAACCAATCCTGAACTCATCTACAATGACCCCTTCTCAGGTTTTTGTTATTTCTTTTACACCCTATTATATTTTCGACTAGCTTTTGCCCGCGACATATCCCGTTTTTCCCGTTCCCGTAGGAATGTCTCGTTCCCGTATAGCATATAGCCTTCCTCATGAATGTGGCTATCATATACAAAAAGAATTTTCCAAATCCGACTGGTAGTTTCAGAGATTATCGCGTTCAAAAAAACAAACTCTTCAGGTTTATTATGTTACTACCTACCGCCCGCGGCCCCGCCTGCGTTAATGTCGTAAATTATCCCAAGGGAACTTTCTCCCGGGATAAAACTATGTCCTATGTCCTTTCCCGGGACTCGAACAATCTCTATACCAAATTTCATCTAAATCGGTCCAGCCGTTTGCGCGTGAAGAAGTAACAAACATACACACACACTCACAAACTTTCGCCTTTACAATATTAGTGTGATTATAGTATAGATAGATTATGTAGTACAACGTAACGTACAAACTCCAATCAGCTGATCCACAGATATATTTACACTTATCAACTATCACTACACACGCCACTGTCTCGTTATGTAACAGTAGTACATAATCATATCTGGCACTAAAATACTACAACATTTATTAATATCTGCTATTCGGAGATGCTATGCACTATGCAAGTATGTTATGCTCATAATGTTGGGCCGAATTATGTTGTTTAATGACCTTATGGTGACGCGATTCTCATGTGATCTTTGTAGGGTGGGTTTCCACTGAAAGAGTGATTAGCAGAGATCGGAATAGGTAGAGTATATTTACCTAAAGTTCGAGGAAGTAAGTAACAAAGAGTTCCTGCCAGGGTTGCGGAATTTGTTCGAAAGAGTCACCGCGGCACTGGAACGCAAAGGGCTTTAGAAGGAACACGGATGGGTTTTAGTCAGTAAGAGTCTGACATGCCTTTCCGCTCCACCCAGAGCGGAAGAAGTCATTTTGATGATTTCCCATCCTTAAACAAAGAGTTGATAATACCTCCTCTAAAATCCAGGAATAGTTAACATGACGTTAAAATCCCGGGATTTAAGAAATTGCAAATCACTTTTTGCGCTTTGAATACATTTGAACTAAATTATTACATTGAAAAATCTTAGTTTTTTGAGTTCGGTACTAAAGCTGTTCAACTAAAGAGCTTTGTTTTACATAAAAAATAAATTTTTGAAAGTTCTTCTGTTATTTACCTGATTAAGTATATGTTTTTATAATCCAGAGTTTTAACTGTCTTGTTTATGATTCTGGGATTTTAGAGGAGGTATTATCAACTCTCCTCTACTCTATGTTACTTACTTCGTCGAACTTTAGGTAAATATACTCTACCTATTCCGATCTTTGGTGATTACTTGATTAGTATGGGAGGATATAATAGAAATATACTTCATTATCACTACACATCCTGTCTCGTTATGTAACACTAACATACTACAACATATTAAATATCTGCTATTCGGAGATGCTACGCACCATGCAAGTATGTAACGCTCATAATGTTGGGTTGAATTATGTTGATGACCGTTCGGTGACGCGATGCTCATGTGATCTTTGTAAGTTGGGGTTCAAGTAAAAGAGAGTGAATCTTAAATAATATTATAAATACGATAGTGACTTTGTTTGTTACACTTTCACCGATTTTGATGGTGGTACAGGGATAGAGAAGTTTACAAGCTACTGTTTTTGAGAAAATCTGTATTAACACGAGAGAAGCCGCGTGCAAAACTTAGAAATTCATATTATCGTTACCAAATATTTGAGTAGGTAATTGCTATTTCCATGAGACTGAAAATGGCCCTCTATGCTTACCATACCATTCAAAAGACATCTAAAGCAAATCCGACAAACTGTGAGAAAAGTTAAAGCAGTAAAATGTGAAAGTATAACAATTGAAACAGTTTAATTTTACGTTTACTGCATTTATTTGCAGTTAAAAAATTATTTGAATCATAAAATTCAACCATTTTGTCGACTTTCTCTAAACGTCGTTTAGACTTTTATGAGCATTTCAGAATTAATATACTTACTAGAGTGCAAGTAGAGTAGTAGTATTGTAAATATTTTGTACTTACTAATAAATACATATCTTACAATCAAGATGCTCATGACCAGACTACCAGCGTCAAAAAATAATAAATACTTTCTTGTTTGATCTTAAATTAAAAACACATCTTCCTAATAGGTCATGAAATACAAAAACAGCTAAAAATGATGGACCCTTCCCTTAGATTTGCCGTAGTCGAAACAAGTTCCGTTTCCCTTGTAACATTCTACAGTATTCGATGAGAAATCAATTCTTGAAGGTGAACTTGCTAGTTAGTCGAATAGATTTAACCTACCCAGCGATTGTAAAGAAATCTTCGCTTAAAGCTTTGTCACCGCTGTCACTGCCACCATACCCTATTTCCTCGCAGTACTTTGCCTTGTATGTATGTTCTCATAACCGCACACAACTTTCTCCCCTCGACCTCGCTCAATGGAACCGAACCAAGTCGCTTTAGCCATACTGTGCATATGTATGTATGTATATTCAGAAGATCTCACATCCTGAAGTAGTTACCTACAGACGCCAGGTGGAAGGCACCTTGAGTTTTAGCCCACTTGCGAAGACGACATTGAGCTGTCTAATCAGAACCCCAATTCCTTCACAATCGAAGGAAAATCTAATTCCATTGTTTTATATGTTTAAAAAATCGTATGCTCGACAAGGTAAAACACGCAATGAATACTTTTGCAATGTCAAAATGAAAGCGTATGAGACCGATTGTAATACTTAATTAATTACGCAATGAAGCCGTAAGTTAACCTTTTGAACGCCAGAGCATAAACGCATCAGCGTGCCCCCGACGCCAAGCCATAAATTCGCCTTACTTTTTGTCACATATTTGTGTCGTTTGGCGTAGGGCATGCGCTTGCTTGTCATGATACGTGACAATGGCGTTCAATTGGTTAATCGCTTCCTAAATTCCATCAAAATCGTAGTTACGGTTATATATAGTCTTAAATAAAGAGAAGGTCGTCTTGGGATGCCATGTCGTTTAATAGAAGAAAACAATTGTGTGTGAAAAGTGAATTGTGATAAGACCAAGGGAGTGATGAACAATGACTACGGTATTCGTACCGAGACTAACGCAGAGTTCGGACTTGATAATAATTTTTAAAAATAATCGCTTTCATCCTCCTTTCCTTCGTAAGGGGAATTTGTTCGAAAGAGTCGCCACGACCCTGGAACGCAAATGGCATTAGGAGGAACACGGATGAGCTTTAGTGAGTTAGAATCTGACACTCTTCCGCTCCACCCAGAGTGAAAGAGTGATGATTTCCCATCTTTAAAAAAAATTGTGTAGTCTTTTTTGGTGACTCACTCAACTTAGTTTTGTTGCTTAATTGTTTAAAATTATTTAATAGCGTTCGGTTTTGTTGTTGTTTTGTGTTGTGTCGGATGTGTGAGCACATGTTGGTCATCACCTAGTTTTCTTTGTTTGCCTTTTTTGGTATTCTTTTGTGACCTAGCTTATGGGGAAAGTCGTCCTTTGCTCCAAATAATTGGTCCTTTAAGTCTACTGGCGCTTAATTAGCCGTAGAGGTACACATGTGGTCATAACTTCTACCAGTCAAGTACATGTAACTGTTAATAGAAGCATTTGATAAAATATCGAATTATATTTAGCACATGTGGCAGATTGCGATCTTGACCAATATCATAAGATGCCAGTGTCTGATGCAAAAAGCTACCATATTGAATAAAAAAAACAGTCCGTTTCTTAACATACTATGAATGTTTATTCAACCTCATTAGGGTTTTACATTCACATCGAAGTAGCTTTCAATGCACTTGAAAGCACGTAAACAAAAACAAGAGACTGGAAAGATGAATACTGCAATAATACTATTATATTGCGTACAGACAAGGCGTTGGCATATTGCCCAGGAGTTTAAAGAGACACTGCTCTTAAGAACGTATGTCTAACTGAGGAGTCACGGTCAGTTATATTTTGTTGTTTTCTCAGAGGAGTAGAAAACCATTAGGTGTGCTATTGCGGAATTTGTTCGAAAGAGTCACCGCGACCCTGGAACCCAAAGGGCTTTAGGAGGAAAACGGATGGGTTTTAGTCAGTAAGAGTCTGACACGCCCTTCTGCTCCACCCAGAGCGGAAGAAGTCATTTGATGATTTCCCATCCTGGTGTCTTTGAATAACACCGAGATTATCATCTTCGTCATCATTTTACTAGAAAGTTGTCCATTACTGGACAATCGCCTGCCCCAAGTATCGCCACATCGACTGTTCCTGTGCTTAGTTTTACCATTTCTTTCAAGATCAGTTCTTATATATTCTTACGTAATCTGGCGCTTGGTTGACGTCGATAACATTGGTTGGCATTTGGCACCGTGTTGTAGTATTTTCAAGATATTGCCGATAGGTGGCCTTACTTTACACTTAGTCCTCAAGGTGAATCATCACAAACAAGCATATTATTTGATGTGACCCTTAGCTCCTTAGATTGTTTTGGTGCCGGTAGGTGGCCACGTTAATTATAGCATCGGTGGCATTAATTAAGTCTCCGAAAGAGAAAATGTATGGGCACTTAGGGTACTCCAACATGTGGCTCATTTTCTGCACAGATATGTCTGTTTTTTTACATTTGTTATTCGACCCCAATAACTCTTAACGTAGGACCCTTACTAGATAAATTACGTCTTCTTCTTACCGATTAATTTTGTCCAATTGCTGCTGTTGTAGCTTGCCTCACGATCTCTCTACGTCTGGTTCTGTTAGATTGCAATCTGGTGTGTTCATTATCTGGGCCTGCAACCGCTGTTTTTCCAATTGGTTCACCTCAGGGGTCACCCAGCTGGTCATAAATCAATTCCCTATTTATTATTGTTGACGGTTTTATTAACGGGATTGTCGCTGATCTCGACTTAAATTGTGCCAAAGTGACAGACACAAATAAAAGTGCCGTTAGACTCCAAAACGAGTCATCAATCTCGGGAACAACACGTGAACACGAACACGTATGTAAAGTGTCTCACGAAAGCTATAACTGATACTAAACTGCACTGCAAGTACATCCAAAGACAAACCTCGGTTGGTGCAGGCAGGATTAGTGCAAATTATTCAGACAAAAGATGAGATTCAATGGGTTTCGGTCGTTTAGTTGATTCCCGTGTACTATGAAATAATAGAAGATAAGTTGCATTGTTATTAGTATTTTATCAACGCTCTAATAATTAATATTCCATCAACAATACTTAGTTAAGCATGTCGATTACGCAAAGGGAAAAAATCTTCCGCGACTGGATTGGTAACTCATTGTTCTTTTAATATTCATTAATATCAACTCAGGCTGTAACGATTGCAACGTTTGTTTTCCTTGCCTATTCCGTCCCAGTCCTGGGTAAAGAACCTTTCGAAAGCCCAAGCTTCCTTCTGTCTTGGTGAAATCGATCTAGGTCGTATCGATACTCCTTTGTGGTCTTTCGCGACTCCGTCGGACTATCTCAGGACACCAACCCTTTGCTACTTTGGCTCACAGTTTGACCGGCTGCCTAGTTTAAAATAGGCAACCTTCACCATACTTGAGGAAAATGCTATGAACATGGCGAAATCATGTCCTTGTTCAGTTCATAAATAAGTTACGAAATATTGTTCGCAGACGATCAATTAGCTACCTTATTGTTGCAATGTTAAACTAAATAATTTATGATAGTATGCAATTCTAGATCGTATCTTTAGCTTTTATATCCTGCGTTAAACACATTTAATATTACCTAATAGATTGCTCGACTTCTCGAGTGAGTCATGCTGCTATATGGCAAAGTTTACCCAGACTTGGCGGACGGAATGTTGATCGTAGTTTGTGATCACCAGACAGGAAGACATTAGTACTACTGCTATTTCTACAGCTTAAAGTAAATCCAGGAATTAGTGTTTTAATAAGTATTATCAAGGTTTTGTGTCATTGTTTCTTAGTATGGTGTCTTCTATAGTAGGCGCCAGATAAATGTGGAATAAAGTACATTGACCTTTCCCTAATAACTGTTCATAGGTACCTGAACAATTAAATATGAATCGTTTTTCATTATTAGACAATGTTAAGGATCACGAGAGATGATGATTCGGGACAGCTTTGTGTCATTAATTCCGTTTTTCAAATTAAAAATGTCAATAATTGTAGGTGGGTCAATGACCGTTATTCCACGATTATCTGGCGCTTACTATAGCTGGAGAGTTTATTGCGCCACTTCTTCTTCCCAGCTAAAACACTAGGGAGTGGTGACGGGTGGGTGTTTTGGGGGACTGTCTCTATGTAGAACTTTGACGTTCAAAAAGTGCTGGCACTCAGCCTAATTTGAATAAATGACTTTTGATTTTGATTTTTCATATCCTATAACTTGGGTAATTGTCGTTATTCATAAAGTTATAAGTATTGGGATATTTCCAAGGTAATTGGAAAACGAATCTGTAGAATCAAAGTTATCAAATGACACCTAAAATGTTTTAAACGGTTCGTCCTTACTGTTCTTTGCAGTACAAAAACATGAATACTTTAAGCAAAAAACATACGATCAATTTTTCAGAATCCTAAAGCGTCCTTACCTGCCTGTTTTTGCTTCGTGAGTGTAATGTTATGTGCATTTTTATCAGTGTCTGTTGTTTTCGTCTGCCTTCTCAGAATAAACATTGACGCTGTTAGACCATGCATTAAATTGATTGAGTGAGACTTCACTGACATGGAAGATATATGTCTTCTGTGGTGAGCTTAAAAGACGTGAATGTGGACTCGTGTCTTAAAAAAATACAAATCGAAATTCTGGACTTATTACTGCTATTTGTATCCGGCTCGAAGGACCAACAATAGTCAGATTCCATGACGTGCATTTCCTTCAAGTTCGTCACTGGTGACGACATTTGTTCACTGCCACTACTTTTTTTTTTTGGGTGGGAATTTTGGGAAGACTCGTTGCCAATTTTTGCCGGCAGGCTTACCTCTTTACTAGTTTACTAAGTTACGTTTACGAGGAGATAGTCTCTTATGCTAAAAAAAGAGAAAAAATGTCATTTAAGTACAGCTTCATTAATTTTGTTATGGGAGCTTTTTAGAACGAAGGCTAACTAACGAAGGCTTTTTATACCGGGAGGATTCCCGGTATAAAAAGTAGCCTTCGTGCTATTCCAGACTATAATCTATCGCTATGCCAAATTTCATCCATCACGGATGTTTCATCCATGATTGAGTGGTGATTAAGTAAAAAACATCCATCCATCCGTCCAAACTCTCGCATTTATAATAATAGTAAGATGAACTAGATAAACTAATATTATAGACGACTTTCAGCATGTACGTGACGCGTCTAATCCAACAACACGTAACTATCTAAAGTGCAGTTATTCAAGGCTGTCTGTGACTATAGCGTTATGACTTAGAGGCGTGACCAAGTGAGACGTGGGTCTGTGACTGTTGTATGTTTTGAGGGTTTTTGACTTACGACGTTTAACAACCGGTATCAGTGCAAGGTCCGATGACGTAGCTTGCTAGTGGTTCAAGGTTTTAGCATTTTGAGTAAGATTCAGTGACTGTTGCAGGTTTAGAGACATACCTTTTCATAAAATCGCTGAACCGTTTAGCTCCAGTTAAGCAGATTCTAAATTCAAGCTATCTTTAGTGAATTTTGCATAAGGAGTTAAGCAGTTCAGAGATTTTTTTTATTACTGATAGGACCGCTTTTGACCACAATCTCACCTAATGGACCAGGTTGTTGCTATGTATCAGGATTTTGTCAGATTTCTATAAAATTAAAACTTTTATCTCTGACTCATTAATTAGAATAAGGCTACTGGGCTCAGTAAAATGCTGTTTGATATTTAAATTTATAATAAACATACGACAAACACGATTGTGGAATTATGTTATCGTATTGAAATACCCATGATTCCGCGTTCGGGCCCTAGATATCCTCTTACAAGGTTTTATATTTGAGTGGTCAGATCTAATACTGATAAATTGCGTCAATATCAATTCCCTCACCTTTTTATATGAGTGGCCTCTCGCAGATCACTGTGAAGGTTGTCGTTTGCTTAACCAGACTGGCTTGTGGCGGCCTTTATAGTAGTAAAACCCTTCACCCAGGACTTATAAAAAAACTTGCGACTACACGCTAAGGGCACCTCCTGTGGCCCCTATGGGGTACGGACCTCGGCTTAGTGCTCGGCGTTGGCAACAGCATCTATATTACTAAATGTCATAATGAAACTTCAAAATAAATAGCTAAATTATCTAATCAGAAGATCTTTATTTATGTCAAAACACAAAGATGTCAAAACCGAATCTCAATCATTGTGATATTGCTATTTTCATAATAGAAGATACGGTCATCATGACTTGTTTAATAAAAATGCTGTTAAAGTGCCCTTAGGCATCAGATATAATTTATATATAAGTAGATATAATATAACAACATTTTGCAAAAAAATATAAATACTAATGCCCAATGCCCTTTGATAATTCTTTTATTCTTAGGAACTTTGGTTTAAATCCGGATCGAAAGACCACGTAACAGCTTTAGTTTCAAAATACTGATGAATTGATTATAATTTATAATACAAATATTTTCTTATAATTGGGTAGTTCAATCTATATTATTATAATGACACGGTAAATCGTAGGTTTTTAACGGCACTTACCATTAAATTAAATAATAAGTTAATCAAAGTTAAAACCATCGTAATGCACTGCACAATTGAATTGAAATGCCGACCGTGTAATATTTGGCAATAAAGATTAACTCAAGCATCATCCAACACGTTGAGGTTTTGTGTTCCGAGGCACATTATCGGTAACTCCAAGTCTATTTAAAACAATTACATTCTAAGGCCGCCGTGCGTGATAATCGGTAACTGAAACCAAATTAAAAGATAATGATTCAACACGCAATATTTAAAAACAGTTTAATTGGAGAAGTATGCTAAACTTGAATTACTTTGAGTGTTGTGGGATAGGTACAACACTTCATTGTAAAGACTAAGAATTACCGCGGCCCTGGAACGTAAAGACCAAAGGAATATGGGTGGGTTTTACTCAGTAAGTGTCTGAAACTCCCTATAGAAAGTTATTTGATGATTACCCACCCACAAAAAAAAAGTACTGTGTTAAAAAGTTCTTTGTCCTATAAAGGATTCCTACTTTTTATCCAGATTACGGTCTAATTTTGTATCAAATTTGATGCAAATCCGTTCAGCTGATTTGTTTCATTGATCTAGAAACATACACACAAAACTTTCGCATTTATAAACGGTAGAAAAAGGTTTTCGTCGCTAATAGGTATTAGGTAGGTACAGACGCCAGTACATCAAGCTACCTGAATCTGTAAAATTTTCCCAATCAACCTTGAACCTAACGCTTTAGTAATACAGTTGAATATCTATTAAAAATACTAAATACTAATTAATTGGCCCAATTAAGTTAATGCGTGACATAATTTCCCATAGGTATTTCTAATTTAGAAGCGTTTTTTTAATGGATATTATGTCAGTCTAAGATATTTACGGACTCATTGTACATCAGTGACATATAAACTATGCACTCTGAAATGGCAATATATAAAAAGTAATTACCGCGACCGTATCCCGCGCGCGTATACCTACATAGTCTTCTTCTTTTCAAGTCTATGGTTAAATCTTTATATTGTTTGAGCCCAATAGGTGGCGCCATAAATTGCAGCATATCCTCCGAAGTACAGGTAAATGGGCACTTGGGGTACTCTAACATGTGGCTCATGTTCTGTATGTCACTGGAAAATTGCAAACGCCGTAAGATTGTAAAATATCGCGTGTAATTACAAACATTTTTTTCTAAATAACACACGGATATATTGGAAACTATTGAATTTGGATGGGGTTAATTGTATACAAAACGATTTTTTCATAATATACCGAGAAATATATGAAAAAAATACCTCACGGAGTCTGCAATTTCCCGGTGATATATTATACATAGTACGTAGCTATCTTGCTATCATTGTTACTAGTACTGCTTGCACTGCTTTAAGAGGTGTGACGTTGGTGCTTGACGCGTCTATTCATAATACGTCATTGACATTGCATTTTCTATCACGTCTTCATTTAAACGCACGTTTCAGTTTCTCACATGGCGTGAAGCAGGAACATAACCTAAGCAGATTCCAGTCGATCTTGTTGAAAGATTAAACTGATCCGGAATTCACGTTTTTTTTTTTTATAATGATTTTAATGGTAATCTCGCGTTTGACCACAATGTCGCTTAATGGAAAGCAATTATGTAGACGGATAGGGACCGCTAGTTTCCTGACTTAAAGACCCCCAGGTTTTAGCCATCAGGAAACACAGACTCCGGCCGGAAATTCCACTCCTTATAGTAGGTACGCACAATTAAAGAATTCTCGAAACTTTTTATGCGTATGGGTGGTATATCTGTCGCAGCCAACTGACTTAATCAGCCGTTTAATCAGCGGCCTATATGACATCCAGCCAATGCGTCTAATACAACATTTGAGATTCTGATTTTATGTTTTAGCAATAAACAACCGAAGAAAAATGCTCAAATCTCTGTTTGTACTTTTCCGACAAGGCTGCTTTATGCATAACTAAGTCCATTTAATGAACGCGCTGTTAGATGCTTAGTCTTCTCATAGAATAGTGTGACGAATATCTATGAATGAATATCTATCTAATTTTGAAAATTCTTTATTCAAGTAAAATGCTTAAAATTCTTCGAAACGTAATAGCCATGTTGCAAAATAGGCCATTTCATGAAAAGGCTAGGCCGCTAATTGAACCGTTGATAAAGCCAGTTGGCTGCGACATGTCCACCATATACCGGTGGCGCATCACCGTACGTCTTGTAGTCTATAGGTATATTATCTATATGTAGGTTTTAGAAGAATGTGCCGAAACAGGACTTGCAACAACACTGTTAATACAACTATAAAAACTACGCAGTTTTGCGTAAAACTGGTTTAGTGCGGTATAAGTTTATTTAGCTACTCACAATTCACCGTGACTTAGCAATTTGTTTTATTTGTACACAAAAATGACTGGTTTAAAAAACTAGCTATAAAGCTCATCGTACATATGCGCTATTGTCCAAATTTAATAATCCTACTACTATTATAAAGGCGAAAGTTTGTAAGTATGGATGTATGTATGGATGTTTGTTACTCTTTCACGTAAAAACTACTGAATGGATTTTGATGAAATTTGGCACAGAGGTAGATTATAGTCTGGAATAACACATAGGATACTTTTTATCCCGGGAATATGTTCCCTTAGGATAGTTTTCGACAATCACGCGGGCGGAGCCGCGGGCGGCAACGAGTGTAGTATAAATGACTTAGTGGTAGTCAAAATGGTTTTGACAAGGCACACATCAAAGTAAATTAGGATTAGGTACCTTTTGAGAAACCTTATAAGTAATACATATTTTTTATTTCTGTTGGTAGGTAGTATGTAGTAGGTAATAGAATCACCTACTTGGTTGCCACGAAATCGGTGGTCCAAAATTTTATCTCAAACTATGTCATCGGGTCAAAATTTTATTTCAGAGTATGTCATTGAGACAAAATTTTATCTCAAATTTTTGTATCTCTTACAAACCACACTGAGGTCAAAATTACACCACTATCGCCACCTCCATTTCAAAAATTGGTCCTTAGGTACAATATTTTCAAAGTCGACTGCTGAACGTGTTTACTAACGATTGGTTAATCGTTTTTACACGTGATCGTAACCTGAATCGAATGACTGACGTCGGATCTTTGCATAATTGCGATCTCTCGCTGTATAATATACACAAATGTATCGGTTTATTTTAATTTTTTGTTAAACATTTCCATATTTGAAGTTCCAAGCCCAAGTTTGAGTTAACTGCTTATTTTTTTTTCCGGTCGAATACCATCTTTTTTATTTATTGAATGATGTTTTTGTAGTACAAGGTGTAAAAGAATCGCAAAACCTGAAAATCTGCTGTGCCGTTCAATTGTGAGAGTTCTGAAACATAAATCTAAAGGGCGTTTTTTTTTTCGTGGATCAGGGTTGGTCCGATAGTAAAAGTTGTTCATAATAACGAGTACAATGACCCCTTTTCAGGTTTTGTGTTAATCTGTTACACCTTGTATTTCTTTCAATCAGGGACCTAAGTTTAACTAAGTACCCACCTAGCGGATAAAATCTATACTAATATAATAAAGCTGTAGAGTTTGTTTGTTTGTTTGTACGCGCTAATCTCTGGAACCACTTTCGCATGTAGGAAATTATTTTTGTATTAATAGCCACATTCATGAGGAATGCTAAACGTGAACGGGAAAAAACGGGATATCGCACAGTGAGAATGAAAGTGACCGAACTCAAAATTTCGGCGAATTGAGTTAAGTACTTGTAACTACTCCTAATAACATTGTCCATCATCTAATGAATCAAGAAGTGACCATTTCGTGCTAGAAATGGACAAACATAAACATTGCGTCTCTTTCTCCCTAAAATACGAAGTCAATTTTGTGATTTCCCACTAAATGCACATTTCGTGTTAGGTCACTTTTATTCTCATGGTGCGATATGTGCGTACGAAGTCGCGGGCAAAAGCTATATTCAATAATCACGTTTACAATACTTGCCGGAATAATTGACACTGGCTTGAAACTGTTAATTCAAAACCAGTTATTTGTTGTAGCTGGTCGCCTTATTGGTATTACGAGGTCAACAGTTTCATTGGAAACGATTTAGAGGTAAATTACCTCAGGTAATTTTTAGTAGATATGAACCAGCGTTGTAACAGCAATAATGCCTCTTGGTACTATACCCTTTTTATTTTTTAAGGATGGGATCTTCAAATGACTTCTTCCTCTCTGGGTGGAGCGGAAGGTCGTGTTGTCAGACTCTTACTGACTAAAACCCATCCTTGTTCCTTCTGAAGCCCTTTGCGTTCCAGGACCGCAGTGACTCTTTCGAACGAATTCCGCAACCCTGGCAGGCTCTGGCTCTAGCGGGCCCCGTCTTCTATGCTGACATCTCTTTGAGGCGCGCGTGAAATACAACGCGCCATCGATCCTGGCCTGGTGGTGATCGGACAGCGAGCCACCCAACGCTCGCCGTCCGCAGGCCCGACTGCTACTATACCTACGGATAGGTTATCACTGCCATTGCATCTACACTACACTGTAGTATAAAAACGAGTACCTGTAATATTATGGTCTTAGGTATCAGTTAGCTGGTATATCGTGTATTGTTAATCCTCTCAAGTTTTTTGAAAACAAAACTTGAGCTTAGCTTATGCTAAGAAGTGGATTTCCCTGCCAGTGCCTGTGTTTTCTGGTAGCTATAACCTGTGGGTATTAAGTCAAGAGTGAAAAGATGACTTCTAGGCAAGTGTGATCCATCTTCGACCACGTCATCGCTTACCATGAGGTGAGGCCCAGTCAAATGAGAATCATTGAATAAATAATCACAACGTAAAATGTTCCCGTTTCCCGATTTAGCGTCTTGTTTGACTAATAGTAAAATTCTAACTATGAGAATTTAGGTTATGGCTACCTGTTGCTCGTTGTATAAGATAAATTATATGTAGGTGGCTATAATTTAATCGATTCTATGTAGGTAAACCACGGCATTTGAATCATACAACAAGAGATCTTTTCCCCTCACTGGGAATGTTACCTTTCCTGTTAGCAGTATCACAAAATTGTACCATTTATTTTCCTGAAGCTCTTTGGACTAATTTCAATTTATCGTCTGTTAAAATTACCATTGGCTTTGGTTATTGAGCTGTGTCATGTTTTTTCATTATTTTAAAATGATTTTATATACTTACTGAAAAATTCAGTATAATTTATTTATTAAAACTTTATGCACAAGTAAAATCACTTTACAAAGGCGGACTTAATGCTTTAGCATTTTCTACCAGTCGACCTTAGGGTGGTGCAGAGACAACAAGGCAGGTGCAACTTAAAGAAAAACTAAAAATAGAGAGAAGAACAAAAAAAATAAAAATAAGAATATATAGATACATACATACACATAAACAAAGTTATTAAGAAAAAACGAATCCAACGAATTAACGCTGTGCGGTGTCTTGCTTTCTTCAATGCAACTTATCTGAGCCAAATAGCGGTGTCAGTAATTTTACTGCATAACTATAAAAAATAAGTACGTGACCAATATAAACTATACTACTGGTGTTACGAATAATGCAACCTTTTCAAAACATATCTTTATTTATCAGTTGCTATGAAAGTAATTCTAGAAGCATTTTCTCTTAATGGCGAAGAAACCATAGAAATTTTATTGGTTGTCAATTAAGATACGCATTCCATTGTTGGTTTCATTTATTATGCAACTAACTGCAATGTTTGGATAAATAGTGCTTTAGCTTTGTCTAGGAGTCTGTTCTTAATGATAATATTGAAAGAAACATTTCTAGGGAGCAAAAACAATTGGGATTGGATTGAGAGTCAAATATACTAGTTATTTACTTGTTATTTCTCGGATACTGGGTTGTAAAAATACTCTTTATCTATAAGCATGATATAATTTGTAACTCTAATTCCAAACCCCCATCGGTTGTGAACACTTTTTGTTACAAGAAACTTTGTAATAATAGCTGGGTAATCCCAAAAACCTACCACAGGTCTGGCTGGAAAACCCTTCATGTCTTCCGTGGGCATGAATTCTTTTGGTAAGAATCTTCACTATACTGCTTGAATCATATAGAGCATCGATGTTTAGAGCACCAGCAGTGTATTCTAGTGATGGGGTTTAAAATAAAACATATCGATTAAAATCTAACAGTTGGTCCACACGATACAGATTTAAGTCTGCACAGACATTGTACTCTGATTTAAAAAAATCTGTCACTGCTGGTGCTCTAAAGGGAATAAAATTTAATATTTGTTGTATTCCCAAAAATATTGATTGGTGCTCTAATGGGAATAGTTTTAGTGCTCTAAACATTGGTGCTTTGACGGTAATACTCCCTTGAATCTGCCTTCCTAATCCTTCATTTGCGAACACTTGCATTCATAACCCGTCTAGTAGCCCTTCCTTTGAGCACCATTACTCGTGCTTGAGTGCTATAATGATAGTCGTTTAGCAAACGACCAGGAGGGGACCTTTATGACAGTCATCATGATCGTCAAAATCGTCATCATACCTAATGCATAGCATTTTATGTTAATCGTGACCTGTGCAAAATTAGCAGTTACATCGTAAAACGGTAATAATACTGAGTGTTAATTATAAGTACTATCAGTTATTTTCCGTCCATTGATTTTCATCCATGTTATTCCACTGTTTACTTTGTTCAATATCAAATTACCCCTTACGGGTTGGGTGCATCTGAATACATGGTGCATGTTTTTTCATTATCTTCTCCTTATTTCAATGTATTTCTCGCAGACGTCTCCTCATTCCAAACTTCTCTACAGTGATCACGCGCTTTCTACCCATGCTATCCATTTATGGTGTTCGGTATAATATTTGCACCCGAACAGCTCAGCACGTTTGGCTGCGTGCATTTCCATAAATGCATGTACCGCAACAATCACCAGTTAGTACGTGTTCGACTACCAATCGCGTATCAAACCACCTTAGTGCTTTTTTAGCTTAGATTTACCATTTTATAGGTAATTATAATTGATTGTGGTGTTCAATATAGTTTTAAACTGTAGCGGCATCAATGCCGCCACATGAAAAACTAAGAAACGAAATTTGTACGGCAACAAAAAGAACCGCAGCGCCATCTACGACGAACTAACATCTAAATCCTGCATCGCGCAAGCAAAGTTCTCCGTGCGATTTGAACATGTACAACAGTCCGAATATCAACTATCGGGCAGTTGCCCACCAGACACAACAACCGTCTGGTTCGAAGGATCCTCCCCTTTTCGGTGGAGGTATGCGGGACTTTACTCTCTGTTCCGCATACCTCTATAAAACTATATTAGTTCTTATCATTCAACCAGTGATCGTGAGCAAACTATTGGTAGTTTGCTCACGATCACTGGTCACCCTACCATCCAACTTAACCAAATAACAACCAACCCAAGAGTTAGTGCTAAACCACGCAAGCACTAAACTCGACATGGTCCTTCGGCCATTTATGGTTTCTTTGGTTATCGCCTAAACATTAAAGCCATCAGAATCCATACTCAAAACTTTTCTCTTAACATTTTCATAAACATGTATTTATTAATAAAAATAAGCCAGAACACGACTTGGTATGACGCACAAGCGAGAGTAACGTGGGTACGATAATAACCTACCCTGGCTTTCCCAGTTCCCTGCAGGCGTTTTATCTTGAAGATAAACCTGCAGGCTACAATAAAAGAAGTATATGTGCGTCATCCTCGTTTAATAAGGCAGTCTAGACACATTCGGGGAACGCAGCAAAACTCTCTTAGTGTCCACCCTCTTTTCGGTACGTCTGACGCAAGCGTTAGTCTCGATAGTTTTCCTTATGCAGTCAGTATTTTGATAACCGTCGAATAATGATAATTGCAAAGGCACAACAATTTAGAAATTCGCGAAGATACATAAATTGAGACTGCGTGGAGGCATTCTGCTTGCTTTCCTAAAACCTATTTGCAGGACAAATGACTAAATTATCATCGATATCATCATTTCAGCCGAAAAACGTCATCTCATAGAATTTTGAAGAAGACAGAATTATACTTTAATTCAAACTAATTCGTAAAAAAACCCTATATTTATTTAGTTTAAATAATAATTTAGTAGATTCAAAATTTAAATTCTCCGTAAATATACAGTTTATACTCGTATGTAGGTTTATATAAGTTTATTTCAGAATATTTTAGCGCTTAATAGGCTCTGTGTTATTTTGTGGTGCTGGACCGTAAGTAGACGATGCACGATGTGTCAAATTCAGCACTATTTTCATATAGTTGGACTTTTACCTGTCAAGCAAGTTAGAATAGTTTCTCTTGACTGATCTGCAATATAATCTGCACTTGAACAATGATTCAGCGTCTCACGCAAAACGGTTTGTCATCGTTACTTTAACTTATCCCAGATTACAGTAGTTGATAATATTATTGTTTTGTTATATAATGTTTTGTTTTTATAAATTTATGTTATAAATAACTGCTGTGGTCCCGTGAGTCGGTATTATATTTGTCTGTGTAATGATTATAATTCGGTTTTTAGTATAATGAACAAACAGTAACAAATATACTACCTAGATATATCACGTTTCCAGATACTCATTTGACAATCGTCGCCGGGTAGTCAGAAACCAGAAAGTTTAAACAATCAGTCTAACAAAAGGGGTATCATTTTACCCAGTAACTGGGTTGGCGTTAAGATAAGCATACACTCGCAATACTATTATTCACCTACATTCAGTTAAACTGAAACCTGACCTCGTTAAAGACTAGGCAAATAATGTTGACACTCATCTGAAGCTAAAATTGAAACATAATTTTCACATATTTTTCTGACTCTATATTGTATGCACGCACTCGATGTGTTTTCTATAACACAGGCAGTAAGTACTACGTAACTTTTGGTTTATAGAAGAGATAAGTATCTGACTGGAACTAGAAGATGGTCCTTAGGATATGAATGTCGTAGGTCACGTCCACAGATGTCATGAGATGTGTCATACATTATTGTGTCATCCGCCAGAAACAACAGATTAAGAATACTCGCAATAAAATGCCTACATTTTATTTATAGATTATTCCTGTATAATATCTTCCGATTGACGCAATCGTGGTCGATCGTTATCGAACAGTTCTATAGACTTTGAGGACTAAAGGTACACGCGTGATTCCTTATCAACATCATATCAGTTTAGATTAGAAAGAACTACTGGCATTTAGACAAAAAAACATGTCAACATATTCTTAGATAATAGTGTGTCAGTAACTTTGTTACGTATGACCTACAAGTTTGTACTTGTGTGCTTCAGATAGTACAAACATATTGGTCCTTTCACGCTTATTTGGTAGTAAAGAAATAACAATACTTCATATTATGCTGCTTGCTATTTAGAAATGGAGAAAGACGTTTAATAGTCTGACAGTACCACAATGTTACATTATATTATGAGTAGACTGAACTAACTTCGCTTTTCATTAGAAAAGTAATCTAGTTAGTACAAACAAATTCATCTTTTGACATATTTGGATGAAATCGAATGTCAAAACCTTAAAATACCATCGAACATCTTTTCATTTATAAAACAGTTATGTATAACCACATGTTAAACATAGTTTCGTTAGACTACACGCTTATTTCTTAGCAACGCTATTTGAATACAACAATAAAATGGTCCTTTCGCCATTTTGTGTATCTAAAAACGAATAATAATATGGAACTCGTAACTCTTTTCGAGTCGATTGACTCAACTTCTCAAATTTTCTTCTTCCGACCAGCATGAGGTCATTTGGCCTGCTCTGTGGTTAGCCACGGGTCCTGGAAGGTGCAGATATTTGGGCAAAAGCGGCAGGAAATCAGGTGAGGCATATCCCGGAGGAGCTTCACACGGGCACTGTAAGTTTGGCTAGAACTGTAGTGATAGGACAGTACATTTCAGTTAGTACGGTTGTATTCTTTAATCGATTAGCTTCCACTTCCATTGGTGTCAAGTTTCGATTAAGCAGCTTGGCCTTATTGTGAGCGGTTTCTTTGCTATGGCGTGTTACTTTTTCATAGCTACATATACTTGAAGTACAAGTAGCCCTCACTGACTGGTAGGAGGTCAAATATCTAGGACACACTCGTGACCTGGCTGTTTTAGACCTTTCTTTTATGTTGTGTTTCTGATTTTTACATCAACATGTGAATCACAAGAATTCATTTTTTTTTTTTGTAAACTAGCTTTTGTCTGTGGCTTCGTTCACGTGCCCGTAAGCCTATAACTGTTTGCAGGGTCCCGTCTACCAACTATCATCAGCATCGGTTTGGTGATTTATGGAGGCAAACGTAACAAACTCACTTTCGCATTTATAATATTAGTAAGTATTACGGTTTGTTAAAGAACAAATAGGGTAACTATAGTAGGCGCCAGATAATCGTGGAATAACGGTCATTGACCCACCTACAATTATTGACATTTTTAATTTGAAAAACGGAATTAATGACACAAAGCTGTCCCGAATCATCATCTCTCGTGATCCTTAACATTGTCTAATAATGAAAAACGATTCATATTTAATTGTTCAGGTACCTATGAACAGTTATTAGGGAAAGGTCAATGTACTTTATTCCACATTTATCTGGCGCCTACTATAGATGAGAGAGATTTATATTGTATTGGGCTTAGTGAACACATAAGAACGTAACCAGCTAAGTTTAAAGTTAAATATCATTTTGCCTCTCTTTCATTCTGTAGAAAAAAAGACGGACTCTTGAAGAGGAAATATGAGAGGAAGTACTGTATATCAAATCAAATCATAATTTTTATTTCATGTCCAATTGATTTGTCACTCGAACCGTACATGTTTTGTAATCTACGGCCGCGGCGATCGACCTTTGCCACTGTTTTGGTTATAACCAGTATTGTATTTCGGGTACGTTATTCTTGGCAACAACGTAGGGCTTCGATACGCAAGTCAGGCGTGAATCCAAATAATGTGGGCGCTTAAAACAGCTAAAACTCTTAAAAATACTAACCCAACTATAAATTATTCGTAATGAAATGAAAATATTTGATGGTCTAAATAAACAATAGTATTCTGAATGAAGACGTATTCGTAATTTCGAATGACTTTTGTCGAATTTGTATGGTTTCGTACTAATGAGCTCTTATGCAACGTATTTGGGTTTTTCCACTACGGTATTAGGAGGCGCGTAGCTTCAAAGAAGTGTGATACTTTTATCTGAATGTAAAGCAGTATAAACTAGTATGGGGTTCAAGGATATAGTTACTATGTTTTAAACAGGTCACGGGTCCATTATCTTTAAATAGACGCTTTATAATTTCGCCTAGAATTAGGACAAAATAAAGTGTTTACCAGGAGCATTCAAGTCGCAATGTCATCACAGCGACCATCAATGTCAAATAGGTACTTTTCTAAATGCAGAGAAATTAGAGGTACATATTTTGATAGTTTGCGATTGGAATGCAAACACTCCTTTAAAATACGAGTTGCCCTTCTGATTATCTTCGATAAAAATTTTCGGTCCTTCGGTATGGATCATTAATTTCAGGTGACATAATTGACTTCTTATACGGCTTATTTAAAATTTAACCGTGTTCTAGGGCATTGACCGATTGACCAACATAATACCAGAATTGGATTACTGGTTTACACGCGGAAGTACGGTCTGTTCCGGCGTTTAACAAGCCCTTACTGACTGGTCTAGAAACACGGGATTTTTTGGCATAGCTTTTAGAATTATTGGCCAATACCTATTGGTATAAAACCGTCTAGTTTTTTTTTTTAAATATATTTAATCTGTTGATCTAAGTAGGCGGGATCTGCGGACGGCGAGCGTTGGGTGGCTCGCTGTCCGATCACCACCAGGCCCGGGTCGATGGCGCGTTGTGTTTTATGCGCGCCTCAAAGATATGTCAGCATAGAAGACGGGGCCCGCTAGGGCCAGAGCCTGCCAGGGTTGCGGAATTTGTTCGAAAGAGTCACCGCGGCCCTGGAACGCAAAGGGCTTTAGAAGGAACACGGATGGGTTTTAATCAGTAAGAGTCTGACACGCCCTTCCGCTCCACCCAGAGTGGAAGAGGTCATTTGATGATTTCCCACGCTTAAAAAAAAATAAAGTAGGCGGGATCCGTTGCTATGAGTTTAGCATAGTGACGCTAAGTTAGGCAGCTATACAAACCTACAATATTATTCTATATTCTTATACGTACACATGTCTGCTTAACCTCCAATGTTGTAGTTAAATTTTATTATTGAGATTGAAACTCATTAAGGTCATACCAAATGTGAACGCTGCTAATCAGTTTAGGAAGATTTTTTTCGTTGTTCTTTTTAGGTTCTTAATTTAGATTTAGGGGGAGTTTCCATTTCGGATAGTTTTTAAGTGCTTGGTAATAATAATAACTTCCTAAATTGTAAGTGTTTCTTTTTAATTAGTTAATAAAGACACATCGTTACAATAAATAATATCTATTTTTTTTGCCGGGTTATCCGGTATTCAAATCATACTATCTTATTAAACGTATCAGGGAAATATGATGTTATTCAGCAGAAGTGGTTCTTGACTGAAGTGTTCAGGATGTTATTCTAACAATGTAGCCTACATATTATTGTGTCTAATTCAAACTTATTTCCTGCTTTTATGATCTCATATTTGATAACTTCACCTACTTCTGCCAACGGCTTCGCTTTTAAATAAATAAAATAAAAAGCATTTTATTTTGATTTAAATTAAATTCCATTCTTTAACAAGCTAAACAAATTCATTTAAATGATTGAGATTTCACGAAATCAATTTACCTAATAAAAATTCTTCCGTTACTGACAGACTTAGTGACGTGCAGAAAGGAGTATTCGAAAGGTTACAGTAATATAATATTAAATAAATAATTATTTCCTCCTACCTTTTATTAGAACGTAATTGAGTAATAATCGTGTAAAATAGTTATGGCAAGTCTTCTTAGTAATAGTAAAACTATAATGACTTTATTACACAGCGCGTGTAGTTATTTTTTGTTGTTGTTATTAAATGTCATTCTGTCCATCCGTCTTCATCATAGATTTGTTTTTGAGGTGAAACTTCTTTATTGGAAAAAAAACTTACCGTCTCATTTCTCGGTTACGCGTCATATTTTTCCGTTACGCGCCATCTTTTTCTTGTCCCTACCACGGTTGATTCGATTCTCCAGCGGAGTAGGGATAGCATGTCGTTTAAGCGGACTTACTCCCACCACTAGACTTGACCGTTTTTTGTATTAGAGATAGTTGTTGTTGTTGTTGTTGTGTTGTTGTTGTTGTTTTGTGTTCATTTTTACTTTGTAAAAACAAAGTTTTTACAAAGTAAAAATGAAAACAAAAGTAGATCATTTTTCGAAAAATAAGGTCATGAAGAAGTTTCACTTCTTACGTGTGTACACTAGTACACCCACATTTCTTTTTTTTAAGTTACCTTCAAATGCATCATCTAGCTGCGTAAGTATCTGTTTAAGTTACTTATTTTTTCGAGGTAGGTATACGTCAAAAAAACGAAAACATTTGCATCATCTAGCTGCGTAAGTATCTGTTTAAGTTACTTATTTTTTCGAGGTAGGTATACGTCAAAAAAACGAAAACAAAAGAACATGATGGGAAGATGATATTAAAACTTAAAACAATAACTGGTCCAAACTGGAGATAAGTAGCACAAGACACAGTCAACAAGTCAAGTCAAGTGGGCATCATTGGAGGAGGAGGCCTTTACCCATTCTGGGGTTTTGGTAGATTAAATAAATAATTCGATTAGACAAATAAATATATCCATAATAGTTATAGATAAATGTAAGATAACTTAGTAAGAATTTAAAAAAAAAACAGTAGTATATATTTTATAACTACCTACATGTAAATTTATATTATATTATTAAATAACATTGAATAAACCAAAACTGCAAAACATGCATAAATTGTAGGAAATGTAAATTTACAGGAAATAAAATGCTTTTTTTATTTTTATTGTACACGTCATGAACGTAAATAAACTCCTTTTCTTTCGGCATACTTAATTGTCTCTGTTCGATACTCTGTACCTACACCTAAGACATACAAAATTGGCTCCAAAAAATCAGCATGTTCTATCGCGGAAGGGTTAAGGAAATCAATCTGAATGCGATTATCGTCTTCTTGAAACCATTCATGTTCTTGCCTGGAATATTGATTCTACCAGCGGGTTTGCCGGCCAGAAAGTCGAAAAGTATCTCGAGGGAAGATACTCCCGGGATTTCCAGTGTAGATAGTCACGACTTCTATTGAGTCAATGGAGCAAGCGGAAGTGGACACTATTGCTGTGTGGGGTTTGACGAACACAGCACTCCCGTATTTCGGGTGTGGGGTTCGGCTACAAGTGTTAGACCAGGGATTTCTGGTCTTATCTGGTCGTGGCTGCGGCTCCCGGGATAAAAACTATCCTATGTCCTACTCCAGGACTTGGCCCCCTCTGTGCATTGCATTGTTCATCCAAATCCATTTAGCCGTTAAGAGGTAACAAACGGACAGAGTTACTGTCGCACTTATAATATTCGTATGTGGGCTTCTGTTATCGACTTGCCTTTTAAGGAATTTGTTGTTGCTAAGCTCAAAAATGGTTTTTGATGAATGTTTGATGTCTAATTTTGTTTTTTTTTTAAATTATTTTTATTCGTGACGCTACTTTACCGTACCTATAATGCCCAATTTAAGTCTTGATTTCTAATCGAAAAGGTCAAAAAACAACCAAAGTTTATTTAGTTTATCACGAGTTTTGGTAACTAAACACTTATCGGGTTGTTTTTGAAACATTAGAAAATAATTTAGAAAATATTTGGCTTTTGATATACCTACCCAATTATTCGTTCGAATTTAATGCCGAAAGAATAATTAGGTGTAGGTAATTTTGAATGGGAATCAATCCATGGTTTTTGTATTGCATGATATACATATACATAGGTTGATAGGTAAAAAACCCATGAAATGTCAACCCAACCTCATAGATTCGTAATCATAGTCGCCATTGCTCGTTAGCGTTTTAAGCTTGACACCATACACTCACCGTTGTGTTTCAGAGTTCACCCTTAAGAAATCAGTTGAAATATTTGTCATTTCAAAAGGACATTTATTTATTATTTATTATTATTTATTTTTTTTTAAAAACGTTGCCCCACACTAGGAATTTCTCCTGTATCGTGGGTGCGTTTACAAACATACAAATTCACATACACAAACAGCCAGACCCGGAACAACTATCTTTAGGCCATACAAATATTTGTTCCGTGCGGGAATCGAACCCGCGACACGCAGCGCAGCGGTCAATCGCTAAACCACTGCGCCAACCGTGTCGTCACATTTGTTTTATTTTTTAATTCTAGCCCCGTAGCTACAATGTATTTTAACAGTTTGATTGGATTCAATATTTTCGAATATCGCAGGTTGTGCACGTTCTTTTATATTAGGTTATATTTCCTTATATTAAAACAACTTGTTCCTTGCTCTTGCGCACGTCATCGACACAAGGTTCTTCTCAGTAAGTTAATGAGCTCAACGACTTAGCAATTTTTGTTTTTTTTTTAAACTAGTTACAACGAACTGCACTGCAGTGCTATTCTGTAACCATCTCAGAAGTGAACTGTCATTCCTCCTAAAGTTAAGGGTTGACAGCTCACTTCACCTAAATTTTCAAGGTGAGATAGAATATACAGGTAGGCAATCTTCGTGCGCGTACTATGGTGTTTATCACGATGTGTCTTCGTGAGATCGGAAACATTCTTAGATAATGGATACCTATATCAATCGATGTGGAGCATATTTAGTAGTTCCATAACCAGTCATCTTTAGCGTGACATATTGTTTGTTTCTATAAGATTGTCAATATCTAGGTACTACTGTTGTCACACTAGTGATCGATTATATTGTCTAGCGAAGTAGCTGCAATCGTAAAGGGATAACCGCGTGTTTGTAAAGATTAAGATAAAATACTGACATGTTTCTAAGCCGGATTTTATTTTTACTCGTGGGTCTCATCATCATTTCAGCCGAAACGTCTTCAGAAGCACAGGAACGGTCAATGTGGTGACACTAGGCCTGTGGACATAGGCCCACCCTATTGTCGCTACATTGACCGTTCTTGTGCGTTGGGCATCCAACAAACTGCCACGGCCTTGCCAACGCTGCGTCTTCCGGTACGCAATTCAGTTCATAGGGCTTTAGAAAGGTTAATTTGCTTTATCTACTCATTATCAGGAAACCACTTACAACCTCCTTCTTCTGATATTCATCAGCGTCTAAACAATGAAGGACTTGTATGCGTTTAGTGGACCTTTTATCTAGATCCATTGAAGAAGGTTCCTAGTCACTTTCGAGTGTTTTCGAAAAGAGAATGAGCGTTTTGAACCAAGTGCCGTATGAAGTTGTGGCATAAGATAATACGGTGGTATGAAGTCTATGCAAAAGTGCACATTGTCCTTTAAAGTTTTCTGACAATTCTTAAGATTCCTATCTTAACGAAAAAGATACAAGTGTGAGCTGGTTGCATTTTTTACTTTATTTATAGATGTATTTCACAGATTTTCCATCAATAAGTGGTTGATAGAATGATAGCGTCATTTTCAAAACGGCTTTTTGATGTTATCTTGTCAAGTTTATCAAAATGTTTTTGCGGCTAGCGTAAATACCCAATGATGAAAATTTCAAAATCGCGATTGCAGAAAAAACTGACTCAATCTGGTATGCTTTGGATGAAGATAAAATAAACAGTCGAATTTATGGAATGTTATTATCATTATTTTCAAAAGAGACATTAATTATAAATTATGACAATTATATTTCAAAATTAGATAAGCCACACCATCAGGTCATTTTACAAAACAAGTTAGATATCAATTTACTAAACAAAAGATTTGTTTTTAAGTTTATCTTAACTTCAATTGGTTATTGTTTTTAATAAATTGATAAATACTTACCAATTATTTTTATCTTAAGTTTTACACCAAAATAAAACCGTTAAATCTTTATGGAATACCTACAAAATATTAATTATCAATTATTTAGTACATTTTACTACTGTAGGGTCATTGACATTTGTAAGGTCTTTAAAACATGAAGTTGTAAAATATTAAGGTCTGCTTACAAGTTAGCTATGGGCAGGTCATTAACTTAAATATCCGTAGTTGATCAAGGAATTATTTTGAATTGGTCCTCAGGTACCTTAGTTTGGTCCTTGGTGGAAAATACATTTCGACTTATAACTTAGATACAAAGACCAAAACATTTAAAAGCGATAAAAGTATTGATTTCAAGAATATCAGATGATCATAAGTAATCTTCGAAAAGCCAATTTTTTTTTGTTAAAATTTGAGAAGCATGGGCAGCAGAGGTAACTTTTTCTTGTTCAAAGTTTTATTTATTGGTTGGACCCGTATGATATTTAATCAAGTCCCGGGGCCCTACTATGTCTGTCTTAAAATTATCATCATTCCGCTCGTTGAAAGAGACGGAGCTATACATAGCGAATAGGACTATCCCTTTTACATCATCGGAATTGGATGGCATTAGCACGTCATAGTAGGGCAGCTGCAGTCTTTATACGGTAGTAAACCATTAGTTTGCTCATATCGATGAAAATCCTTCATTTGTATTCCCACATCGTTCAGGACACCTGCACTAATGGAGTGGGGTCCCCATAGGTCGGCAACTAGAGTAGGATACAAGTTGTTAAAGGACACGTCGAGGGGCCGAGGATCGAGCACGATACTATAAATGTCAAATGTAATGTTAATAAAGTCTTAGAGGTAATGTCAAGTACCTACTGCTAATCTATCCATTAATCACGCACAAACGTTTTGGGAGAATTTTCATTGTGCGTTCAGCTGAGGAGAATTCCCTGCCAGAGTGTGTTACCTGATATCTGGTCACAACTTCGGGGTCTTTAAGTCGAGAGCATATAGATTTCTCGCTTTCTATCAGGTGAGATTGTGGTCATACGCGAGCGAAAAATAACTTAATCACTAATGCAAAGTTCATGTGATTGTGTATGCATGTAAGTGGCCTGTAGGTCGAGTGGTTAGTAACCCTGACTGCTACACCGGAGGTCGTGGGTTCGATTCCCACCCAGGACAAATCTTTGTGTGATGAGCATGATCATTTGTTCTGTGTCTGGGTGTAATTTGCCTATTATAATGTATG
Organism: Mamestra brassicae; assembly: GCA_905163435.1. Taxonomy (NCBI): domain Eukaryota; kingdom Metazoa; phylum Arthropoda; class Insecta; order Lepidoptera; family Noctuidae; genus Mamestra; species Mamestra brassicae. The sequence goes on from LR990991.1 coordinate 17,940,369, forward strand.
TAGAAATATATGTGTGTTTATCAGTTGTCTGGTTGCCATAGCACAGGGTCTGCCGGATCAGATGACCGTGTGTGAGCTGTCCCAAGATATTATATTATATTAAGTAGAGGTTTTAGTGTCTTTTTTTTTTCTTTTAAGGATGGGAAATCATCAAATGACTTCTTCCGCTCTGGGTGGAGCGGAAGGGCGTGTCAGACTCTTACTGACTAAAACCCATCCGTGTTCCTTCTAAAGCCCTTTGCGTTCCAGGGCCGCGGTGACTCTTTCGAACAAATTCCGCAACAGGTTTTAGTGTCTTGCAGGACAAATATCGCAAGTAACTTACAGGCAGGAAATTAGCCTTTTTACAATACTATGTCATTCCTCCCTTTTACTCTTCAATCATTAATAAAAGTTTTACCCAATGGAATTTATATAGATTAGCGGCTTACGTTCATTAAATGCTAATGCCTTGCCATATAAGAACGACGTCATAGACGCTGAAAGTATGCAAACAAATGGGCAGGACCTTGGCCCCGAGGTCGAAGTGACGCCGACGATTCCGTCGCCTTTATTTTGTATAGTTTTAGTAAGTACTACCTATTTGTGTGACAGTTGATAAAACACTATTTATTTTACTATCAATTTTTATGCAAGGACTACCTACTACTACGAAAATAGATGAACATGACCGAATTATTAGCTATCTACTTGCATACCTTAGACTAAAATATTAATTTTGCTAGTCTTTTTCCAACTATGGTCGGCTTCCAAGATCAGGCTGCGTTTCGAAATGTGCGAGGATGCATAGCGAGGGATAATAGAATCGCTTGCTCTGAGCGAGGCTAGGTAAATGAAGTTTACACGGAGCTTACTGCCCGTCGGACCACCCCATCCCGGTAACATGGTAACACGGTACCCCTTGGAAAAGGTGGTGTCAGATTTTCTAGCTTCTACTATCCGTAACGACTTTCAAAATATTTACAAATGAAGACAAATGAAGGCCGGGGCTAACTTCCGAGGCACGGAGGAGTCTGTATTTATTGATGGATAGAATCGTGCGGCTGTTATTATTTAGCCATGAGCTCCAAAGATAGTTGCATACCTAAGAGTTACTATGTTAGTATTTTATGTCCTACCTAGACGCCAGAAACATTGACCCAATCGGACATGTCCTTCACAAAGGTCAAGTGCGTAGTGTTACTCTGAAATGTGCAGTCGTTGCGCATGTCTGAAAAGATGAATGGATTCCTAGCCTTATTCTAACAAATAGTTTTCGTTGCTAAGGTGATATATGTTATTGTAGGCATGCAAATGCCTTGATAATTTATCTTCCTACTCATAGTTAAGTGTTGGTATGTAATGCATAATCGTGATAAAGTCCCACTTAATATCGATATTGTTTGTTATGCTATCCTGCATTACATCAGCCTGATAGGTAATCCAAATTCTAACGTAACGGTGTTATAATAAAGTCGTAAACCACTTCGATATAATATTTCACGACTTGACCGTTTCTAACCTGGGAATCTACCACAAACTTGTGAGTTTCCTTGTAGGAGATTCATCTACGTTTGTCTATAAAGAAGCGAGTAAGCAACAGTCCCGTAGAAGTTGTGTGTAGTAGCGGCGTTTTCTATTTACATTATTTTAATATCTAACGGTATTTTTTTTGCTTGGTCAGCCAACGCTCGACTACAGATGATGAGGAAATGCAATTGTGAACTAGGTAATATTGCATTTACTAGGTACCTACATATTACCGTTCTGCGTGTTATTTTTAGTGCTGAGTCATGCTGTGTCATTAGAGTTACCTCGAAAATAAATTGTTGTATGGGATTTCCTTGAATTTGAGTACTTACCCAATTTCTAACGAGTGGTCTATCTGTAACTCGTAAAGGATGTTATGGCAATTTTTGTTGCGAGTTATCAAAAGTTTTCTGTCGTGTCTTGAATGTTTATGTTATCATTTTAGGCGGATATAACTATCTACCTATCTATGAGTAAGGAAAAAACAAGCTTAGCTTGTCCAGTTTTACATAACATCGGTTGTTTGTTACAGCTACCTCGTGTCCGGCGACGCGGACGGCAAGTGTTACATTTGGGACTGGAAGACCACGAAACTGTACAAGAAGTGGAAGGCGCACGACGGCGTCTGCATCACCTCACTCTGGCACCCCCACGAGCCCAGCAAACTGCTCACGGCAGGCTGGGACGGCCTCATCAAGTACTGGGATTAAATAAAATGACTGAGCTCCATGATACCACGTTTTAATTTCAACCTAACATGAACCACGAACCGCAATAGAATAACAACAAAATATAAACATACATTTTTAGCTTAGCTTTACATATACTTTTTTTCGATTAAACGCCCAATGTCATGGTCGATACACGGTCATGTCAAGGTCAACCTACGCGACTTGAGTGTACTTGAAGGGTTCCTCGTACGCGATGTCCACCTTGTACTCCATGCTGCACTCGCGGCACGTGCCGTTCTTCATGAACTCATTGAAACTGATATTGTTCTCGTGGAATGCTTCGGTTAGGGCGGCGACGAGGCTGTCGATCATCTCCGGCGTGTGGTAGGGCCCCGGAGCGAATCTCAGGCGCTCCTCGCCACGCGCCACCGTCGGGTAATTGATGGCTTGCACGTAGTGGCCGCGCTTCATCAGCGACTCCGCTACGGCTGCGACCTTGTCGGCGCCCGTGATAGGAACAGGTACGATGTGACTCACTGAGGGCATTTGCGGCAGACCCGCTACGAGGAGCGACAGCTTCAAGTAGCGCACGATAGCTTGGTGCCTCCCCCGCAGGTTCCTGCCCTCCTCGCTCGCTAGGAGTCTAATGGCGGCCAGCGACCCCGCCAGCACCGGCGGCGGCAGCGCCGTCGTGAAGATGAAGCCGGGAGCCAGAGATCTCACTGTGTCCACTAATAGGGAAGACCCAGCTATGTAGCCCCCAACATTACCAAATGCTTTTCCTAATGTTCCAGATACTATATCTATCTTGTGCTGGATCCCTCTCTCCTCTCCTATACCAGCTCCATGTTCCCCGTACAGCCCCACAGCATGCACTTCATCAACAAATGTAAGAGCACCATACTCGTGGGCTATGTTACACATTTCATCTAAAGGACAGATTGCTCCACTCATCGAGTGGACAGTCTCAAACACGACTAGCTTGGGAACGCCTTCTGGCGATTGAGATAACAGCTCTCTTAGGTGATTCGGGTCATTGTGCCTGAATATCTGCTTTGGTGCTCGACTGTTTCGAATTCCCTGTATCATAGATGCATGGTTCCCAGCATCAGAAAAGATCAAACAGTCTGGTAAAATTTTTGCTAATGTAGACAATGTTGCATCGTTTGCAACAAAACATGAACTAAATATTAAAGCTGCTGGTTTCTTGTGCAGGTTGGCTATTTCAGTTTCAAGTTTCTCAGTCATCTGAGAGTTTCCAGCGATGTTCCTGGTGCCTCCTGCTCCGGTACCATAAGACTTGATGGCGTTGATAGCTGCATCTTGGACGACAGGATGGCGGGAGGCGCCGAGGTAGTCGTTGGCGCACCAGACGGTGACGCGGTGGTTGTCGGGCCCCTCCAGCGCCTGCGGGTACACGCCGTCCGCCGCTAAGCGCGACACCTTCCTGAAGATGCGGTATGAGTAATCCCTCTTCTTGGCACTGATCTGCTCGTGGAAGAACTTCTCGTAGTGATACGACTGCGCAGGCTCCGTGATGTCCTCCGTCATCTCCTTGGGCGCCTCGGAGATGCCCACGTTCTGCTGGATGAAGGGGCACTTGGTCTCATCGACGCCGAGGGAACGGAAACCGCGAGTTACGATGGGGCAGTAGTTTCCGTATTGTTTCATAAGAGTCGCCCCGTAATTCTTTACGAAGGCCTGGTTCAACGATCCTATGAACGGGCAACGCATTTTTACTTTTTATGTAATCAATGACACACCAAACACTTGCGACACAAAGTACTGTTTTGTAATAATATGTTATTATTATATGGGATTTGTGTATGAACGTTGGCTCGCACTGTAGCCGAACGTCTCACGGTGTTCAGTCAACTGGTGGTACGGCCAACAGCACCTTTCATTTATAAAGTTGGTGTCGTCATATCGATCACGTCGGGCTCAATACTTCATTCACTTCACTGAGGATTTTGCAGAACTTTATTTTGATTTCGTAAGAAAAATGTTGCCACGTAGAATTTAGTTTTGACGTTTGACATTTAGTTGCCATTTATGTTTTTTTTTTTTATGAAAACAAAGCTGTTCTCAATCTAAAGCCAAGTACACACGTTGACGGTTTCAAAATCTTCACATCTACAAAGACAATATTGATGTAGCTAACCACAAATTAACAATAAAATACAGGTTCTAAAAATGAAAAAGTAGCTAGATGTAAGCTGTGGGTATATAATGTTACATCTAAACGCTAATGTGTTCTTATAGGGAACGTACAGTAACTAAAGATGGCAGCATAGAAGCGTTAATTCCTTAGACTATCTAGAATTGAATTTGTATCGTATAAACAGTGTAAAAGACAAATGTTGAGTTCTGGATCGCGGAAATAATAACATAACTTGCCATGAAAAAAAAGTTTTTTAATAAATGTCAAGTGTCAGCTGTGCAGAGTGAATCAATACTGTCTTACAAATGTCAACAATGTCATGATTGCCCCTAGGCCACTACCTACATTTTAATGTCAAATTCAGAGCAGATATTATCTCGGAAGTACGGGTTTTAGTTTTGTGATAAAACACAGAGAGGAAATGTTTTCCTTAAACGATCAATTGGAACTACGAAAAGTAACAGTATCTAGTTTAATAACATGCATTTATTTACCGAGTATCATCACATTTATCTCATATAAGGGGATTCTTTACTCTGTCGGCAATGGCTCATCGTGCTTTATTTTGGGTCTTATATTCGTCGCGGAGTTGTTGAAATCTTTTTACTTGAACTCAAGTAATGATATACACGGGAAGAAGAACAAAGCGAACAAGAACGATGCTGGAGACATCCTGAAAGGATTCGTGTATCTGTTGTGTGCCAAGTTTGCATACTTCATCGGGATTATACTGTTCGGAGCGCCTGTGCTTGAATGTCATGAAGAGACGTTGATGTTGTCATCGCTACTTACCTTACTCACAGTATTTCCATTGTTACTTCATGTAGGGATAGAGTCATCAGTGCAGTTACTGTTTGGAGCCAGAAATTATGGAAAAGACACCATTGTTGAGATGCTTGTTAGCAGTGCCATGATGACTGTTTGCGGAGCGTGGGTCGGAGCCGTAGTCATCCCTCTAGATTGGAACACTCCTTGGCAGAAGTGGCCAATTCCATGCTACCTTGGTGCAGTTTTAGGATTCTTGCTTTCCAATGTACTAACAGTATTAAGAGTTACACTCTCACATGCGGCCCAGAAATATCCTTCGTTAGATATACTAGTCCAAGTCATTAATGGATGCCAGTTAACTAAGTAATTATTCAATTGCATTTATTTTTATTTAACTAGTGGCCTGCCCTGGCTTCGCCCGGATGATACCTTCTCCTGACAATAATAAAAAATTATTAAATAATTATCTAAATTGGCCCAGCCCTTCACGTGTGATGCCGTGACCACGGGAAATAGGGATTCATTTTTATATATATAGAAATAAAATATTTAAAAAATGGTAACATGTACTTTTGTTTTTTTTCAAATCCTTTTCTCTAACTCTAACTCAAAGCATTTATTCCAGTACTTAAAGCATTAACTGGCAAAATTGATTTGTACAAGAAACAATCAGTGGAATGATAAAGCTGTTTCCTATACCACAGCATAAATTTATATGATGAAGTATTAGCAAGAAACTCCAAAGACACTTTTAATTTGAAGAGATTGAAGAATTTGCTAGAATGATGTAGCAAGACAAGCACATTGAAGAAGTCCAGACCAAGAAGAGGCAATAAAAAAAAAAAATAAGTTGGGTACCAAAGAGATAACCAATCCTAACTGGTAGTGCCTGTTCAGGAGGAATGTATCACATGGCTAAGCAGTCCACTATTCAGCTCAACCATTTTGAAAGGAACTGAATTGATAAGATTGAAAAATCCACTGTTGAAATATTGCACCTTAATCTACGGGATCTTTATTACTCTTTTAGCCCTGTACTTGAAAGGATCTTAGAATAAACATATAGCTTTGATGTCATATTGTAGTATACTCATTAAACATATCATAGCGTACTGGTTTTCTTCCTCTATATTATACAAAACTACCTATTATGTAATCAAATCATAGGTAACCTCTACCTATTCCGAATGCATTCAACCCTAATCTTCAAAGTTAGAGTGAATAGGCTTCTTCTGAGTAAGCCATGTCACCTCACATCTAGACTAGAGTCAAGAGTAAACCCATCTCATCATCCAAAAAAAAACAAAGCTAAATAGGTACCTATGCCAAATTCTCTCTCTTTTATTTAAGTAACTAATTTGGCCAACGTTACATTGTCATTGTTTACTCTAGTTATAAGGTATTCTACTAACAAAATGGACTATAATGTTGTCCGAAAATTAAATTAAATTATTATGGTGAAGTGCGACAACAACTTGTCAAGGGCATTGCTTTCTCACGCTCTCAACTGATCCCTACAATCTGTGGGATACATCTTTATTGTGCATTTGTATTCAGCAAAAGAAATTAATAAAAAATTACAGCTGACGCTCTGATCCGAGACTAATCGGACCGGTTCGAGATTAGCGTTAGCGGTACCTAGGTTTAGTCTAGTAGGTTCCTATTATTTTTAATTAGAATTTTTGTGCGAGCTGTCTTATTCGTCATTAGACGCAAATTAGGTCATGTGACACGTTATCAGTAAGTAGGTGGAACATAAATTGCTTATAATCTAATCTAGGTGTGTAGGGAAATGAAATATGGGTGGTCTTCCTCTTTTTGTATCGATTACCTACTCCTTAACTCAAATTTTGTCCGCCAAATGGGTACCTACTTACCTATGTGGCGATATGGATTGGACAGCCGTCATTTGTCGAACTCGGATCCTGGAAGGTGCAGATATTTGGGCCTGGAAAGTAGGTGGGACATATGCCTAGGGACTCCTAAGGCTGTGAAAGGTACTTCATTTAACCTTACGGTTTTTACAGCGGCCAACATGGGCTCCGGGAATTTCCAGATTTGCCACTGTTGTTCGTACCTACCTATCTAGGTGGCAGATAGGTACTCTGCCAGATTGATAAAATTGATTTCTTCCACAGTTCGTATCTCTCGTCTTGCTACACTTTTGAGTCGGTCGTAGGTCTCGAAAAGCTTTGCGATGCTTAAAAGCTTTCAGGTTGAATTTGATGTAGGTACCTACCTACTTATATATCTATAGGGAGGTGAAGGCTGTCTTGTTCCTGTTTATCGGCTTACTGATAGAGCTACATCCGCCAATGGATACAAAATCACAAGAGGTTTTAAGCCCGCACCAGGACACGATGTTATAAAATAACGTTAAGCACTAGGTATGTGGATTATTGTAGGTAGATATACAAAGCGGAAAATGAAAGACTTGTAGCGGCATCGACACCGCCACAAAAAACGAACGTAGCGACATATTTACCGCCGAACGAAACGAAATACTTATATCATTTATACCGCAAAAAAAGTAACGCAGCGACATACAAAGGTATTTACGGCAGTGGGTACCTTCCTACGCCTCGGTCAAAATTAATAAAACTATCACTTAGTAAATTAATAATTTTATTTTGTATTTGTTAAATATTTACATAGCCTATTTAATGCTCTATTTTATTAATAAAATATGAAACTTAACCAACATTCGCTTGATCACATATTTTTTGTTTAAATAACTCCTATAATATAATTAGCGTTACGAATACCACGTGTTACGTCAATGTTTTAACAGCAATAGACTTTGCAACACAAAGATACGATAAAATAACAATAGTTAACACATCTAAGGCCTTGTTTTAACTCTCAGGTTCTCTAGTGCGAACATTAAAAATAATCACGACTTTTAATAAGTAGTTCGGTTACACTAATCTCTTTGAACCAAGACATTCATTCTTTTTCGTTTGATAAAGATCGTATTGCGAAAACGAACGAAAAAGAATGCTATGATTGATTTCCACGCAATTTACGTATTTCGGTGAAGAGGAATCATTTAAATATGTGTAGGTACCTAGGTACCTACTGTTTTATTGTGAAAATTACGTAGGTATTTGCTGAAAACTACCTGCTGGTAACCGTTTTATTATATTCAAAAGTAACGGACCACACATCACTAGTGCCATGCAGCGGAAAATGGCAGAAACAACTCCTCTTCATCGCAATTTTTCTCAAAGTACCCTACATCTTAACACACCATCACGATATACATTACACAGCTCTACATTGCTTTATATAATCGTCGATTAATATTGAAGACTACCATACTCTTCAGAAAGATCACTTACAAATATAACTGTATTAAAAATTGCAACTTTTCTCTCACACAATGACATGCAGAATGATTCATACACCTTTTTTACTCAAACCTCGCAAATCAGTCGTTTTCTAAGGTCTATTGCGGAATGCGGTAGAATGATTTGTAGCCATAATATTATTTAAAAGACATTCAGACTTCGGAAATCTTAACTCTGTGTAGGTAGTCAGAAATCCTCATCAAACAATCTTGTGAAAATATGTTATGTTAAGCAGCTTTTATTTCTTACATACAAATATCTCTACCGCTTACATAGATCTCTCAGGCAAGGACCTTAGTCTACCGGTAATAATAAACATTTAAAAATTGTTTCATAGATGGTGGCACAATAGTTACGGAAAACAAAAACAGATTTATTTGTTTGTACACTTTTGGCTAAGAAAGAAAATCGAATCGTTCCACGAAACATCCCCTTGCCATAGACAGTCAACTACGTGAATGATAAATATAAAGTTACAAATGTTATATTTTGTCCTATTTCTATTATAACAACAGCATTTTTAACAATATAGAAGTACATATAATTATATAATATAATGAGGTAATTGGCAAAATCGCTACTAGAATACGCTCCATACAGCCTACTTCACTCACAAAATCTAACCACGGTTTCGTGGAACGAGTACTTAACCTGTCATAAAAACGTTCTATTTATAAAAATATTTTAGAAGTTCAAATATTCAAAGGCTACGTCACTTGTGAACACTATGGCACGTCGCGAGGCGTGTCGCTATGCCGCTACTTGCGAGTGGCAGTGTATTATATTTAACGTTGGCAACACTACTGGGGCCCACACCAACTTTTGACCTTTCAAATTACTGGACTTTTTTGGCCCACTGGAATAACATCGTAGTATGTAACCTACATTCATAATTCTGGTAATAAGTTGGTGGTCAGCCCTTTTTAACCACAATGCACACGACTACTTTAACACTGATCTCACGATGCTTCCCGAGAAAGTGAGCGTTTGTACTAACTTTCATTTGAGCGCTCGCTGGAATTCCTTACTTTTTTTAGGCTACAATTACTATCTTAATCGACCTTGAACTCGTTGGCAGTGGAAATACAAAGCAGCAATTAAATAGTTGCGTGCGATACCTCGATAGGTATAGGCCAAATATACATTATGTAACATCCTTGTTTTCTGCCAATAAAATTATCTAAGCCAAAAGTACAAACGCACTTTCTCATTCAGCGATATAAAAATCTACAGTATCGTAGTGCGAGACAAGTGAATGCTTCCGCAAAAATCTTTAACAGCATATTTACACAATACTAACATTATGTACCGTTTTAAACCTATATTTAAATCTATGTATGTAAAAAATTAAAATCTCAATATGCAAAAATTATCAAGCACCTTTATGTAAAAATTAATTGTTAAATATCTAATTTTAGAGAATGGGTGTGTTATACATACTTTTCTAAATGATACCAAATCTACACGGTACGAGATATCTCTTTTTATTAAAAAATAACGTTTTCTTCGCTACTCGCTAACCGACTACCCTGTCGCTTGAACAGTGAAGTTACAGAGATATGGGGGCTGTGTGAAACAATGAATAGTGACACAAATGGAAATAAAACACTATGTTAAGGCCTTACTATCTTTAAAGGAGAAGAAGATAGTCATAAGGTAGGCGAGCTTGCAAGTGGAAGTGTCCCGTCAAAAGGAAGAGCTAGAACAGCATTTTTCTTTTTCTAATTAGACTAGGGCCAGAGAACAGTAGCTTGTCTATACTGGATCATTCAGAGATTTCCCTATAACTCGCTCATGAGCACTGTAAGCATCAAGATTAAGTAGAAAGGTTACATCAATAAAATGTCCGTTTAATCTATTATTTTTATATGAAATTACAGTTTACAAAAAATAGCACACATTTTACCGTTCACAACTGAATACACAGACAAAATATAAAAATTCTAAGTACCATTCTTATAGGTGGTAAAGATATATCGGGGTTGCAAGAGTTAAAAATACAGACGTAATAAGAACATCTAACGATTGATAATATGTCTTATATTAATTATTACAATTAAATAATATAAAATGCACTAATACTAGGTTACAAGATATATTCTCAACAATTTTAACTTTTTTGTGGATCTTTTATTCAATGCCTGACATTTTTTCTAGGTTAGTTGAATTTACGATAGTTCTTTGGTCGATTCAGTAATTTTAACTGTACACTATTTTACAATAGGAATGGTAATGTTTCTGATCAACAGAGTCGCTATACCATCTATATTCTTGGTGTATTCTAACATCTAAGTCTTACGATCATTCGAATTTCTGGACCCAACAGTTATCTGATATGTCACTGATAGGAATCTGTAATTTACATTACTCATAACACATTTTTATCTTACGCCAAATTCTTCTGACACTACATTTTAATCCACAGGAATTATTCATATTAATTGCATATTTTAGACGAGATTCGTTTTAAATGCAACGGTATCTGACATTAAATAAAAAACCCACAAAAAGACTATAACAGCGGCCTTAAAAAACGAGTCACCATTTTAGACAATCAGCAATGACTTAATTTTCACATTTGTCCATTGCCACGATTTCAAACGGTCACTCGAATTCAAATTGCAGTGTTGCCAGCATATCTTTGTGAAAAACTACGAATTGATTATAAAATTTAAGCAAAATTTTATTTTCCGCCGACTTATTTATACGAAACACTAGTTTTATGTGTCGACGTTCGCTTTTAGAAGAAAACTGTAAAATCACGACATCTAGTCCTAAGACAAACTTTAAATCTTAGCAGTGGTGCTAGCAATATTTGCAGGATGTACAAATATTGCTGGGACCCAGCGTAACCAGCGAGAAGCGAGTGGGAGACACTCTAAACCTTTCTCATAGTCGTTGAAGCGTCTTCCTATGACAGTGACACAGAGAGATGTTGGCAACTGGCCCAGAACATGTTATAACAACGATCAGAATGTATAGCTAAGGAACGACTGCTGCGTCTTACGTGTTGTTCGTGTCCGGTTGGAAGTAATGGAGACCGTTTATCTGGAAAACAGAAGGATATAATTTAAATTAATTTAAAAAAATAAATGATTAGGTTTTGGGTAGCAACAGTCAGGTGGAGACCTGGCTTTCACCTCTTCGATATTGGCTACAACTGCTGCAGCTGTCGGCGAAGTCGGACTAGAGCATTACGAAAAGTTTAATTAAATGTTACCACTATTTGTTGGACGGAAAATATTAAAATTGACATGAAATCAATACTAAGACGCACACAAGCATTTATTAGGAAAAGTAGGAACACCTTTCACCGTGCCTGGAAAATCAATTGGAGGTCACAGAAAGGGTAAGGCCGCCCATTACCTACTGTTGAAATTGCCATCTCTCGGTTTCCTAGCGAAACTTATCAATAAACCTTAATAAATTGGCCATTGCTGCCCGCGGACTTTTGATTGACTATCCAAGGATACGTGAGTAGTCATCACTTCCCAACCTCCAAATATGATTAAACTGTTCATCTCAATGCTACGTACCGTCATGTCATACTCCGTGACGAAGGCCGGCACGTCGAGCTGGTCCCGCGCCATGACGGAGTACAGGTACTCCACGCCGGGCAGGTTGTGCACCTTCGCCTTGATGGCCGGCGCCATGAAAGTTGTGAACCACCACGTCATCATCTGAGGAAAGGAAGTTAGTTATGATGATAATTGTTAAAATTGTCATGTGTTAAATAAGTAGGTGTTAAAAGCAACGTCTGCGTGTCTGGGATATTTTTTTGGGTTTCGGGCCCAACGTTTAGGTCTGTACAGTTAATAAATATGGTTTAAATTACCTTTGTCCAGAATGTGGGATGTACAATGTAGAATGCTTTGAGGTTCTTCTTATATCTGAAAACGTTAAAAAATTAAGTAAATAAAAATAAATTTAAAATGGATTAGGGAAAGAAAATGTAGCATTCGAGTAGCAAACTAGATAGATTGATAGAATTTACTTTATTTGATCCAACATTTAGGTATTTCGAGTTTTCTTTTAGTTTCATGAAAATGAAGATTTATAAATCAAGGACTTGCTTAAACTTCCAAAACCTGCTGTCTAGTACTTACTTGTAAGGCAGCACGGTGTACACCTCCTTGAGCCAGGAGAAGGGCGGGTGGTTGCCGGAAGAGGCGAGCGTGTGGAAGTAGGCAATGACGTAGTCTCCGCGCACGATCGGGTCCAGCAGCTTGATCAGGTACAGGAGAGCCTGGGACGTGGGGAGATTGGAGATGAGTCTATGAAGTGGTTGAACGATACGTGTGCTGATGGTTGAATTTTATCTAGAGTTTCTCTCTCTGTCCAAATACTATAGAACTCTCTCAGTGAACTTGTGTTTTGTAGAAAACTAGCTTGTGCCCACGACTTCGCATGTGCATATCCCGTTTTTTTTTCCAAACCCGACTGGTAGTTCCAGAGATTGCCGCTTTATTATATTAGTATAGATAAGTCTCACCTTATCCAAATCGATATCTCCAATGGGGAACCATTTGCCGATGAAGACGACCACGGGTCTGCCGAGCCGGTCCACGCCGCTCTGGTACAGACAGCCGATGCCGGAGATCTCACTCAGGTCCTCGGTGCGCGCGCGACGGAGGAGGCGCTCGTATCTGGGAGAGAAGAGAGGGAAATGTTAGTATGTTGTTCGTTGGTGTTGGATGAAAAACTGTACAAATCCGAAGATCAATTCTCGAAGTTTAAAATTCAAGTCGTAATTTAATTTCGACGATGATTGATTACCTAAAATCAAATATTGACATAATGTTGGGAAATAAGAGGCATGAAATCAAAAAATCAAAATCAAAAGTCATTTATTCAAATTAGGCTGAGTGCCAGCACTTTTAGAACGTCAAAGTTCTACATAAAGACAGTCCCCCAAAAACGTCCGCCCGCCCCAAACATCTTTCACATTGTAGTGTTCTTCTTAAAATTGCCCTTCTTGCCATTGCCTTGTCATTGATATATTAACCGCAGCAGGAAAACAAGACAAGGGTTCTCAATTTTTAATCATTTATGCTGAAAAAAAAACGCGTGATGCAGAATCTCGAGATCATCGCTTTTTGTCACGTGTTTGTAGGAAAAAAATTAATGCCAATAGTGCCTAATCTAGCTGAAAATCTGTTGCCATAAAAAAATATGCAGAACAAAATAGTAAAATATTTGTTAGTTGAATTATTGTCTATGACCGCCTTTTAAACTGCGTTTTATAAATAAATTCGAGGAAAATTACGAGCATACACAATATTTAGACACGTGTCTGGACCAAGTTTGCTTTTACTTTCAATAAAAACATCGTAAAAGTTAAAAATATTTTTCGGTTTTCCTTTTATCACGCCTCAAATGAAATTATTTTTAATTCAAAACTAACAAACAGATCCAGATATATTTGATGTTTGCGTCTTGCCCTTGGCCTAAAAAGCTCCTACGGAATGGCCAGTATTGTTAGAACTCTGGCCCTGAACTTATTTCGGTTGTTTAACTCATGTGTGGTATGTCAATATAGATTGGTGGGTGGTTATGAGCAAACAGGTCTATTTTAATATCCATCAGTGACGTAGTGGAGCAGTATTAGGAAGCAGTCGGAAAGGACATAATGTGCTTTTTTGCGCACGGTCTGTCACACGATTTGCGAAAAATGTATACTAATGTCACCAGTCTTGCCAAGGGGTACCGTGTTACACAGTTACTAGGTTGTGGAGGTCTGGTAGGCTGCTGCTCCTCGTAAAATACTGGTATTTAGCTGCATCTGGTTAGTCTGGAAGCCGACCCCAATAAAGTTGGAAAACACTCGGCAGATTTATTGACATGAGCTACAATTAGGTTTGCCATCCGTCCGGGTTTCCCCGGATTTGTTCTAGTTTGGAGGGCGTCCGGGGAGCGTCCGGGCGGAGTTTTCAAAAGTTGTCCTGGTCCGGGTTTACACCCGGGCACTTTTTGTGTCAAGGGACACTCGATTGATTGAAAATTTAAGAGATAAGCAACAAATGAAAACTAAACTTAGGTAGTTAAAAATTCATTAACAATGAATCGTAAGCCGCTTACAAGCTAAATCCGGCGCTGCAAAATAGCCAAAGCTGCAGTTTACATTGCGAACAAGCTGTAATAGATTTATTAAAAAAAAATAGGTTTTTTTTTCGGGGATGTCCGGGGAAAATATTCAATTTCACCCAAATGTCCGGGGTTTTTAGATTTTGTCCGGGCGTCGGCAATTTTAGTGATGGCAGCTACTATGTATCTAACTAAAAATGACTGATTTAGAACTTGTATGCATCGTGTTATCCTTGTTAAATGATAGGTGCAGTGATTAATAAAATACCAAAATAATATTCCTGTTACAGCGTAGTTTCTAAATTATGGACACTACATCATTTATTGAAGTAGATATTAAATAGGTATTGACAAAATCAACTGAGGTAGGCACTCTACCAACTTACGGGTAGTAAGTAGTTAAGTACATATCTTTGTTTTCAGCATCGAAAAGTCCTTACAGATATTATTTCGCTTCATTGCTTCATAACGTGATAAGTTCGACAATTCATTGGTTTTTTTTTGACGTTTTTGGAAAAAATAAAATCGGTCACGATGATTTGCTTCAATAACGCGATTAGTACCTACGACAGTTATTTTTTTTTACGCTTTTTGGAAAAATTTAATCGGTCAAGGCGGTTTCACTTTTTTTTTTCCTTCGCTTATCGTGTCCCACTGCTGGGCAAAGGCCTCCCCCATATCCTTCCAGACATTCTTTTCTTGCGCAATTTTTTTTAAACCTAAAATACTGCGTTCCATTGCCCTTTGACATACCCCAAGGCAGAACTTTTGCGACTCGGTGACAATTATCAGTTAAAAAAAATAACCGTCGGACTTATCCCGTTATTGAAGCAAAGAGGCGATTTATGAATGTACCTAGTAAATAAAAATGTCCACACCAAAAACTCAGTGAAGCCATAATTCCCATAATAACTTCCTATAATGATTAATATTCAGTGCCATTAGTGCACACCGCAGCAATTTGCAGTCGCGTGGCACAAGAGCTCGTAATGGCCACTATAAAATAATGGCCGCAAGCGATAATGGCGTGCTTTTCATGCAATGTTATAATAATCTAGCTTCTGCACGTGGCTTCGCCTGTGTGAATGGCGGAAATTAGACCAAGAGAACACATCCCTGGGATGAAAAGTAGCCTGTGTGCTATTCTAGACAATAATCTATCTCTACGCCAAATTTCATGCAGATCCGTTCAGCCGTTTTGGTGTGATTGAGAAACAACCATTCATCCATCCAAACTTTCGCATTTATAATAGGTACTTAGTAGTAAGATGCATTCAACATTGCATAACTTTCCGCTCTAATAATCTTATTTAAAAAGTTTTGTATATCACAAACGGAACTTGTAAAGTAAAAGTCTTATTTCATTATAATTAAACAGCTATTTACAAACAATTATTAAAACCCACATAATTCTCGTGACTGGCAACTTTTCTGCAATCAAAATCATACTTTACTTAAGCCGAATAAGATTTAAAATTGTGTGTTCATACACAAATTACGTCTTTAAAAATATTACGACGAGAAACAAATACGGACTCAAGTAAGGTAATATTTGTTTTAGAATTAAAATATTTTAATTGCAAACACGTACGTTCATCATAGAATCGCATTGCGGGTAGGTACTATATAGTATAGAATTAACCTTGTATGGAAGTACCTACCTGTATTCTTTAAAAACATCTGATTATTGTGCAGGATATCAGCCCTGTATATAAAAACACTAGCTTTTGTTCCCGTTCCCGTAGGAATTTACCGTTCCCGTATAGCCTATATATAGCCTTCCTTATGAATGTGGCTATCATATACAAAAACAATTTTCCAAATCCGACTGGTAGTTCCAGAGATTAGTGCGTTCAAACAAATTAACAAACAAATTCCTCAGATTTATTATATTAGTATAGATTTTAAGTATGTGCTTAGTTTAAATACTCATAAGTAGATTGTTTATTCTTTTTATTGAGAATTTAAATTTAAATTAAAATTCTGAGAATTGAAATTTTGCATAAATACAAAATTTCAATTCCATACGATTAGTTTAAATACTGATTAAACTAATTGTATTATGGCTAGAATTTTATGAATATGCTTGGAAATTGTATGTTTACCAGACAACAATAAAATATCAGTATAAAACAGCAACTGGCTGGTAGAAAACTCATTTCGCAGTCTGCATGCAAAATAAGTTTTGCGTTTGCCATAAAATGCGTCCGTGCCAATTCCCAGCGAACATTTTCCTCGCAACGGAAAATCGTAAACATTCTTTCTATTCACAATCACTCGACAAAGAAAAACTCCTTTCCAAAGTAAACACTGAAACAATGATTAATCGACATTTCGTTCTATTATTAGACTTTATTTTTAGATCTAACCTTTATTGCGTACCCACCATAGCTGCTTATTTCTCTATCTTCAATCAATGAAACTGCGAAGTAACGACTCATGTACTATGCTTTGTTTGAACGCATGGTGCCTCGTTTGTATGCATTGTATTTATAGTGTAGTGAGGTGTTCCATTTCCGCACTCGTGGGGTGGCATCGGTATGGTTTATGCGTTTGACGTCAGAAATTCATTGAAACTGTGTCACGAAGCTTTGTGATGGGAGTTATGGCTGCTTGAAGTCAATTTGTGTAAGAGCTATGGATGGGGAATGACGGCATTTCGTGGTTTAAAGTATTGAAGGTATGAGTGAGCATTGATGTCTATATTTGGCATGACAAGCCTTCGACGGTATGGTGTCAAGCATGGTTTATCACAATTACTAGGTAAGTGTTTACTTACATACATACTAAACTTAGGTATTCTATCAATGGTTGAATCACGTAAACCACAGAATATTTACCAAGGGGCAGAAATACCAAGACGAAACTCCAAAGATATTTCAGTAATTTCCAAGTTTAGAATGATATGAATAACTCGTGCGTGGATTGGCCGCTTGGGTTTTCATTCCGAAGATATAATATTTTTAAATTTGACGGTAAAAATAAACATATTCATGCAGTTAAATGCGAATTTAGCAGGAATGTCGTCAGTCAATCCAAAATTGGACGTGGCTGTCAGTTTGAATATAGTATCAAAATCGAGACATTCCAATGAGTTCTGCAATTCAATGTCTTTGGCTGAATATTGAGCAATTCCAAAGAAGTTCGATGAAACTGATTGAACACGCTGAAGCACGCGTGGAAAACCGGCTTCAAATTGCTACTTACCTACATAGCGTCTTGTTATGCGTTGCATTAGTAACTTGCCTTCCAAAGTTAGGTTAGATTAAGTCAGGTGTACTTATTTAGTTTAAAAAAAAAAACCGACGGCGTGGCATGCGTAAGAAATTTTCTTCGCTCAAAAAAAAAAGGAGTACATATTTTATACCTACATTTCGACACAGATACCTACTTCAAATGTGCTATGTATTAGAGGTGCCTCTAGCACAGAGAGAAGAAAACTCGCTTTGCCCGAATCGGATATGGAACCCATGACCTCATGCTCTGCAGTAGTGCTTGCGACCTGAGGGACAGTTCTCGTGTTCAGGAGGGTTCGCATTCGCATCGCAGTCGTAAACTGTCAAAAATTACCTCTAATTTCCCTCTATTCTGACAAATTTTTAACATCGATTTTCGCTGAGGTTATAATTGCAACTTTAATTAACACGCTTTTTAGAAACGAGAGTTGACCTTTAGCTCTAGCAAGGCAGTGATAGAACCATTATCAATTTATTAAAAAATCTTCCGTTACTGAGTGACTGACAGGCGACACACAGCCGAAACTACTGATCGTAGAAGCTGATATTTGGCATGTAGCTTCCCTACACTCCGCACGGTAGCACTAGTTGAGGATTTACCGAAATGCGGAACGGGAAAAAACGGGATATGCGGGAACAGAGTCGCGGGTAAAAGCTTGGTTATTAATATTTCCGTACAGCCAACTACAATGTTCGGCCACGCCTGGCCATTGAAAGGCCATCACATGTAACGACCACCAGAACGACGATAATAACATTAACCAGCGATAGATTCGTGTTTTCGTTTTATGAGTTGAATGCTGCTTGTGAACGCTTTATGTGCATTTTATTATCATTCGACATGGGTGCGGCATTGACCGATATATTATGTATTTTAATAAATAGGTCTAAACTAGCAATGTTCTGCTGAAAGACGATAGTTAAGACGATGAATATTTAAGGGTTAAAGGCTGTAGACAATATAGAGGCTCACTCACGCATATCTCTACTCTTTTTTTTCTGATTAGGGTGTGGCAACGAAAATTCCTTTCATGAAACCGTAAAACTATGGGAAACACACGAGAAACACAATATGTTTCGGAGAATTTTCCGCTGTTAGGGTTTATCTAATTTTGGATTGTTTAATGTTGCCTTAATTCTCTGCACCTAAATATTTATATTTCTATATGTATACTATGTGATATCAAGCCTATTCCGCGTTGTCCTACAACAAACCCAGTACAAGCCAGACATAATCCGCACGTAATCCCAATGCCATAGTCTACAACATTATCCAGAGTTGTGACCCGACCTCACACATCTATTAATAGCAAGCACTTCTAGACGCATAGTAAATGCCTCGTTTAGTCGCAACTGGCAGAGCCTCAGTTATATCGTCACTTGCATGACATACAGGTGTAACTGGCATCAAGCAAATGGTTC
This sequence comes from Mamestra brassicae, assembly GCA_905163435.1. Taxonomy (NCBI): domain Eukaryota; kingdom Metazoa; phylum Arthropoda; class Insecta; order Lepidoptera; family Noctuidae; genus Mamestra; species Mamestra brassicae. The sequence goes on from LR990991.1 coordinate 17,959,570, forward strand.
TGGGCAACGTTTTTTGGTTTGAGTTTCTAAATTTTGCGATATAATTTTGAGTGATTGTTCGAATGTCAGACTCGGGAACTATATTACCTATAGATACGATACTTTGTGACAAAGAAGTACCTACATTAGAATTTATGTATGCTGGTAGACTCTGTTCAGTTCCTACAAAACTGTAAGATACGTCTATATGTCATGCGAGCGACGATATCTGGTCAGAACTGGCTGCCAGTGTCAATGCTAAGTGCATTATGTGTGACGTGTAACGCAGCTCACTCAGTGTTTAATATGCGTTTGTTAGCTGGTGGAAAAATACTGTTTTCTTTGTTGGTGGTCCTGTGACGCACAATGAGTGAGACGAAATCCGTTTTTATATTGGACATTTTATAAATTGAATGCAGCCCAAAAGTTACATTGCATCATGATGTGATTTCTTTATCACAAATCGGTAGGATTCAGGGTTGTGGTAGGTGGGTTAGCGATTCTATAGCCACTAGATTTAAATGTTTTTTTTTTACTGAAACTAGAGAAAGATCTAAACAGATAGAGGCTAAAATGAAGCAAAGCGTTTGTGTAAATAGTTAACCAACTTAAACGCAAATAAAACTCATGAGAAACATTTAACGATATATAAATTAAGTAATTACAAAGATGACAGTATGACATCATTGAGACAGCACATATTTATAGATCACCTACACTGATTAGATGAATGCTGATTGACTAAAACAGAGATTATTGTGAAGTAATAATAAGAAAATTCAGAAAACACATCCCTACGCCACGCTTACTATGTAATAATAAGATGGGAAAATTGTAAAATAGATTTTCCACGAATATAGAATACAAGCTCAAAGGATTGAGAATTTTAATAGGGCGCTATTTGTCATGTAGTCGGGCAGAACAGGCTGAAAGTAAATAAAAACAAAAACTAAGATAGCAGGGGCCAGTCACCTCGTTGTAAAAGTCAACGTTTATCAACCCACGTTCGATCGAAGCTTCTACAATAGGAGATAGTTTTTATTAAGCTTTTATGGAAAACCACTAGAAAGAAGGTTGCATAGGGGAGAGGTCGTGACACACCTTTTTAAATCAGTAACATCGACGAAGGAAAACATCGTAAGGAATCCTGAACTTAATAAATAGTAGTCTGAAATCTCCAATATCAGCTGTGAATGAAATGAGGCTTTGGCCTCGCAGTGGGGTAGTAACAAGCTGGTATAGGCAGAACTAGTCTAACTTTGACACACAATTTTAAGAAACATACACTGAACAGACAGTCTCGGGTCAAGCGCTTTCCAGAGGTCGGATACTATGGCGTAAAGGACCTCAAAAGTACTACAGAGTACGACCCCCGACAATGCATTGTGAGCTGAGGGGCCAAAGGGGGCTGAAGAGGCTTCGGGAGGGGGGTATGTCTGGCGCCGCGCCACCGCGCCGCCCGCCCATTGACGTGTGACGTCAGCGACTTCGATACATATGTACATACCTAGCCCACTTAGACGCACTTGGACGAAGTTGGAAAACGCGTTTTTATTTGGTGGCAGGTTTGAGGTTCTGGGTAACCTTTAGATATATTGTCTTTGGATTCTTTTGTTTTAAAGGCCTTGAACGCTGGTCTGAGCTTATTTTTAAGTGTACGAAAATCTGTTGTCAATTTTGTGTTTTTTTTTAATTTTTCGATTGATGGAAATGAAGGCAGTGAGAGTACTGATATGAATTCTACATTAAAATCCGATAATTAGCGATAGTGCTAATTATTTACGCTAATTCACGTCATATGCTAATGTGAAATTGCTATCTGAAGCAATTCTAGTCTATTTTAATACTATGTTATTAAAATTGTCGTCTTTCAAATATCACCTTGGAATCCTTTTTGATCTTCAGGAACATTTTATATTGTCGTTTTGTGACTCCAGCTTCATTTTTCATGATTCTTTTACTCCTGTCTTTCGTTTATTTTTAAACAAATGTTCCCTATTTTTCTTGAACCAACCTTTTGTTAAAAAAGTCCAGTTATTCAGAGGTATTTCCACTTAAGGCCTGCTTGTCAAATGACTGGCAATAAGAGCACATTCAGACAAAAGTTTGCACAGAAATTGTGAACGTGACACGAATGTAAATGGTGGGAGAAGCTTCTGCGATACAATACAAGGCTCAAATGACTGGCAGATAGGGAAAAGATAAGAATCTACAGGATTTTTATTATTAAGGGATGTTAAAGGTATAAAATATTATGGATTTTATTGTATTAAGCCAGAATGTAGAACAGAGGGCCTAGCACGACTGTTTAGTCGGACGTATAGTAACGTTACAGCCCACAGTTAATCCCCATAGTATTTTGGTTTAATTTTATGCGACATGCACAATTTGTATCATACAACAATATGAATATAGTATCCAATTCGAATAAATATTATGTGCGTATTATAATTATAGTAAAAAAATACGTTACGTTACTATTACGTCAAAAACATTCGTGCTAGGCCCTCTGATACAAAAAGAAAACAACTGAATCCGTAAAGTGAGTTCGTAGAAAATTGGCTGTGAAAGTTGGGCAGACAGGCACACACAAGAGTGATAATAGGTCACTCTTGTATATTTCTGCCCTTGGCTCCGTTTTTTATATATTTGGAACCCTAAAAATGAATGCAAAAAGGTTTAGTGAAATGAATTATTCAGATAAGTATTCTAAAATTATAGTCACATTAGACAAAAAGAATATGAAAGTGGACTGGCATTTAAAAAAGCAATCACAAGATGATCAGTTCAGCAATATTATAGAAAAATATTCCAAATACAATTTTCTAAGGCTGAGTCTAGACGAATGACATGAGGAGGCTATAAAACCTTTCAAACGAAAGTTAGGGAGAATAAACCTGAATGTAAAACGTTCGCCGGCTATTAGAACCACTGGAATTGATGACGTCATAAATGTGTTAACGTTTATGTAGTCTAGCCTTTATATGCCCCCGTCAAGGCAAGAAAATGCGTTGGAGAACATTTTATTTGAAAGGTGAATTCGATGTTAGTTGGTTATTTCTGTTGCTTAGGGTCTATTTTTCAATCTTGTGAACTTTGGTCGATGGACTATCCAAAGGAAGACAGATTTTGTCATCGATACGAAGAAGTCTCAAAAGAAGATTATTTTGATACGATGACACATTTTTTAAAATATTTTAGTAATTCGGTTAGAGACGATGTTTGATGTGATGGACTGGCATAAAAAAAATCCGCAAAGGACTTACTCTTAATTAAAACTAAAGCAGAAAATGTCAGCAAAGACTGTGCATGTACCCACATGCACTGTCGCTTTATTTTTATAGTCTTTGTTGATATCACTTTAAAATACCGAAGCCGTTTCAATTCCTACTCATTTAATGCTAGACGAAGGAAGACCTAAAGACAACACTTAATATTCCATTGCATCCACCCACCCTGATGAACTCCACAAGAATATTGAAGCTATAATTTCGAGCTTAGAAGATATAAAAACAACGTTAAATGAAGGAGACGATTATGAGTTACACCCATTACTTAGTTAGATAAGTAACTAGAAAAAGAGCTTGCAATAAGTGATCATTAGTTCTAGATTAAGACAGAAACGTTATTGAATTCCAAGAATTTGAAAAGGAAGTTATATAATGACTGGGTGCCTACAGCAGTTTCTTTTAAATGAATGCAAAGCATTAAGGTGTTCCAAAAATTATCAGACAGAACTCCTAGCACATTTGTCATCTTTTGTAGCTTTCGTGATAGTCTTTGGAATGTGAGACAGAACTTAAAGATTTAAAACTGGTGGATGCCAAGCTTCACAGCTTGGCTCGTCGCCGCATGGTTGCCTGGTTGTCGGTCTTCGACAGATTGTACTTCGGGGGGAGTGTACAGGAACTCCACGACCTCAACCCACCGGCCCCCTTCTACCATCGGACATCTAGACGCGCTGCAAGTTACCATCCCTACCTTGTTGCTATTCCACCAATTCGCACTAAACGTTTCCATACGTCTTTTATAACGCGCATAGCAAAGGAGTGGAACTCTCTGCCTGCGTCTGTGTTTCCGAAGGCATACAACCCTAATCTCTTCAAAATTAGAGTGAACAGGCTTCTTCTGGGCAAGCTCGCTCCATCTTTGTCTGTGAATTTGTCTTTATCATCTATTACCTAGACTAGAGTCAAGAGCAAACTCATATCAAATAAAAAATATCTTCAAAAAGGCAGAGAATGAAAGCTATGTCTTTTGTTAAGTAGCACTTTAGTAAGTGCAACGTAAGCTTGGGATCAGACAACCAGCAAACGCTGAGATGGTAACCCTTTTTGTATAGGCCCCCGCTCAGCATATTGTTGCATTGTTACATGTTCTGTAATATTATCCGTCTCCTTTCAACTTTCGACTTCAAATCAGCCTTATTATTGTTTCCTACAAGCAAATCCTAAATTCTACCGAATCTCCAGAATCTTCGTAAATATTAGACAATTTTATAAAAACAAGACTAAAAGCTACAATGTTAATACGATCAGTGTTCCCATTCCGCTGAGCCGGGTCAAGTTTGCCCGATTATTGGGTTTTCGGGACAATACTTTTATAAATATTTTATAGGCTCGCCACGGCGACGGTGTTACGTAACATTATGGATAGTTATTTGAAATTAGACGGAGAATAAACGCTTTTAGAGGTTTTTTCCGTTAACTTTTTATTTTATGTGATGTTTTTTTGTTGTTCAGGTCAGATAGGCAGACGTTCATGTAAAAAAAATATAAAAAATTTGTTAGTTAATATTAACTAACAAATTTTTTATATTTTTTTTCAATTCAAGATACACACAAATCCACGTCAAACTTCTAACACCCCGTCGTTTTTGCGTCGGGGGTTAAAAATTGATATCTACTCAGCTGAATTCGATTAGACTTGAAGCCGACTCCAACATAGTTGTGGAAAGAACATAGAAGTTAACATAGAATCGAAAAAGGCACCTTAGTAGAGGCTATCGTAAAGACTGGTTCGGGAGTAATAAAAGGTTTAGAGCAGAAAATGTTTTGCACACAGGCATCACTGTTGGATCTCAATTTAATCATTTCAGCCGAAAGGCGTCTTGCTGGATAATGGCCTCCTCCATGCGCCGCCACAGCGACCGCTCCTATGCTTCTGGCATCTAGCTGATTCCCGCGACCTTTTCCAGGTCGTCGGTCTGCCTTGAGGGAGGCCGCCTTCCAAAGAGTATTTTCTGTGGGCATAGACATCTCCCAATTATAGAACACTTTTCGGCTGTCTATGTCCAAAGATCCTAAGTTAGAGGCTTGAAATCGAGCAGCTTCATTTGTTTTCTTTTCACATTATTTTGAGACCAAAGACTTTTATAGCAAAGAATTCTTGATAATGCTGAAGAAATACCGTTTTATTATTGCATTTACGTCGATAGAGAAACCGGTTGGAAAAATTATCGCACGTTTTCAATTTGGCATTCCTTTTTGTATTTCCTTTGAATGGATATTTTTGTCGAGTCGTGCTGATAGTAGGTCAGCCTTTTTACTTTCAGAGAGTGTGGGAGACTCTGAAGTTATTTCAGGTGTAATAGAAGTAGAGCACACAGTATATGATAGTAGGCAATACTGTGACGACGAGACAAAAAGAGCTGTTTTGGGTCGTGTTCATCTTACAAAATATGTATTTCTAAAATTGATCATAAAAGTCAGCAATAGAGGAAAAGAGGAAGGGAACGAAGGAAGGAAGAGGAACGATTTTGACTTATACAACGCTAAGTGTACTGCCTAGCATCCTAACTAATATTAAATGCGAAAGTGAGTTTATTTTTTACGCTTTCACACCTAAGTACATTGCTGGACCTATTTCGATAAATTTTGGTACAGAAAAAAATGCGACCCTGGAAACGATAATGGGCTACTATTAAATCTATATTTACGGAAGCGAAGCTGTTGGAAAAGCTAGTTTATTATATAAACGTCATCTACATATAGATTAAATGAGAAGAGCAACTGAGAAAAAAATATTAGGTTCATTGGTGTTTATAACACTAGAACCAGAAAATCTGACTCCAGCCTTGCCATGCAGTACCGTGTTACCCCGTTAATGGGTTGTGGAGGTCTGGTAGGCAGCCGCTTCATGTAAAATACTGGTATTCAGCTGAATCCGGTTTGACTGGAAGCCAAACCCCAATATAGTTGGGGAAAGGTTAGGCAGAAGATGATGATTATAACAATAGGTGTGCTTCCGAAATTCTGATGAAGATAGCTTCATATTTCGCTTTGCACAACATCACTTTATTCATTTAGTCTGCCCGAACGTTTCTTGTAAGTGAAAATGCCTTGGAGATCCAATTAGGGCTGTATAAGATATGATGTAACAACACTGTTGTCGTAAAATGGCTCCCTGGGGCACTTGGGGCCAGCCGTCTTTAAAGTAACGTCTCTTTTGGAACCGTCTGAACACTCACTAAGTTTTAATGCTGTGTTTTGACGCTGTTTGCTGAGGATTCACATTTTTATGATGCTGAAGAGATGAATCTTTTATTTTGTGATTTATTTTTAAAGCAGCGTTCTCCTTCATATTTTATGAGAGGGAGGCAGAATTTTAGAGTGCGACCGATTAAAATAACAATATTTATGATTCAGTAACGACTTGCCGTGTGTTATTTGAGCTACTTAAAAATAAACAAAATAATATTGTTACACTTTTCATCAATTCAATTACAAAGAAAAGAACCAACCATATGATAACAGCCAATGTTTGTGACATAGATCTTGGTGTAAAATTAGTTAAAGCCTTTAATATAGATGAGGTACACAAACTTGCAAACAAAAACCAAGCAAAAGAAAGAAAAACGTACGAATAAAGAACACATCATACAAAAGACAGCGAAATGCAAAATATTGATCGATGAGATCAGATAGAGAGCGTGAGATCACATTCAACATTCATACAAACCCATAATGAAAGTCTATAACACATTTATGGCAAACCATACAATCTACCATTAACCTAGTCTCATAACTGGTGACAACATTCAAATAAAAACTTAACTACTTCACATATGTACAACAGCTGGCTTAATTAATTAGCAGTTTTAACTACATGAGCCTTAATTGGAACGTCACAGTTGTTTCTGTAAACAATGAAAACATTATCAAGTCGAGGAAACGCCGTGACTGGGCTTAACATTTTAATTTACTTTTTGTTTGGACAACTCAAATTGATGCTCAGTTTACCCTTAAAGGATTGAAATAAATTGGAGTGACTGTTTTATTTGTTGTGGGGGTAGATTGAATGAAATCTGTTCATGTTGGACATCCCACCCACATGCACAAAACGTTTTGGGAATACTTTCTTTGCGTGTAACAGCTAAGGAGTGGAATTCCCTGCCGGAGTCTGTGTTTCTGATAACTACAACTTGGGGGTCTTACATTCAAGAGTTAACAGATTAATTCTAGGCAAGCGTGCTCCATCTTCGACCATATCATCGCTTTCCATCAAGTGCGATTGTGGTCAAATGCGAGTCTATTAAAGATAGTAATTTAAAAAAAAAAACAAGAGATAATGAAAAGAAAACGAATTCGAAGAAGTTTTTTTATGTTAGTGTTGCCAGTGTCAAGTCCAATAGTTTACGATCTAGCATCAGAATTGCAACAAGCTTTATTGTAAATTCAGGATTGAAACGACTTCTTCCAGTAATAAACCTCGTTTCGTGAATCAGGATTTTAAAATTCAGTGTTCTACTGGATTGTGGTAGAGGCCAGTATTTTTTAATACAAGAAGTATTTGATTTCTTGAATGCATATTAATAATTTATATGTCAAGCATCATTTCACGACGCATAAGTTTGGTAAAAATTTTATTATAATCAGCTCTCCGGGCCCATTTATTAATTCAGTGTAACATTTCTAAACCACGATGTCGTCTCAAAATTCCCTAGTGAGTTTCCATTCAGTAACTTTATTTACTTGGTTAACACACAATCCAATTTTGCTGTGGATGTTGAATGTGCGCGAATGCGGCAGATGCTAGTGTTTGCAAGATCTGAATGCGAGACTTGAATAACAAAAGAAAGCTATGGGTCTTCTTTGTCCTGAAATTTTCCGATTTCTTGGCTATTACTGGCATTGTTTTAAGAGAAACGAACAAAATATGGGAGTACGATTGGATCAGTTCTGCCTAATCCATCGGTGAATATAGGTGTGAGGTGGCTAAATGGATTACTAAAATTAATTGATGCGAATTAGCCAAAGAAGTTTTAGACTAATTGAAGCCATTTTGTGTTTTAATATTGCAGGCTGCTAAAACTTAATCTACTCCAAGCAAACCAACTAGTAACCTCCTAAAGATTAAAGAAAAAGCCCAGTCTGGCAAAACAAAAACAACGTATAAGAAATTGTATATTTCATCCCTGGCTTTGACCCGTAGCTTGATTAAACCAGCCTGTTGCTTATTGGTACCCTGCCAAAGTAATCATTCACTCCGTAAAGTTTCATAACGGTTTGTCTTTTACTTACTTTTCTTCAGCCGTTTCTTCTACAGGTGGCTGCGGTACATGTGTTGATAAGTCCGGCAGTTCAACTGCCATTGTGTCCATTGCCATCTTTGCACTGTTATTTACACTTGTGTTCTTATAGGCACGCACATGTATAACTCACAAATTGAAATTCACTTTTTTTTTTTCTTGTGTTGTATGTAGATCTGTATGGGTGAATAAGTTTGCTATAGTGCGTGTATCTTCTGCCACGTTAACGTGGTAAGTAATGTTTCAGACGTTACTATTCGACTTTACAATTTTATTATCAATTTTATTTTCGTCAAATGTTTAGCCGCTTCCTTGGTATCAAAATCAGAGTCAATCAACATTGTCAGAATACCTAACGTCGAGATTAAAACTGTCATTCAGGAAGCTGTACTATCAGTTTCAAAACCACTACTACAGTTATTGCGTTATCAAAGGTTGTTGCAAACTCTTCATGGTCATAAGTAACACCATATTTTTACAGTATTTGCATTGTGTTGTGTTTTTTTTGGCCCGTTTTAGAATGTTGTTAATCGTTACCAGACATATTCTATAAATAGCTAGTATGTAGATAGTTGGTGGGCGGTTACTCAAAACTTTAGACGACCCGGAATGGCTGATGTTTTACAAAATCGATAGTTTGGAATTCTTTGTTTGTGCGATGTCGTAAAATAGCGTCGTTGACAGAAGCATTGGTTTTGTTATGTTATTTAGGTCGACCATTCAGTTTGGCTTATTTGGACGAAAATCAAAAGGATTATTGCTACTTAAAGGATAGTGATATGATCATGAATCAGTTTGTTCTGCTTGATAATTATTACGGATACTATTGTAATTATCTTAATACCAGTTACATTAGAGAGTTGATCTCTTAAGATATGCTTACAAGTACAGTATCTTCTTACACCTTCAAGGTTTGATTCATTCTTTGATTTGGTTATTCACCTCTATTAAGGCAAAAAATCTAATGCTAATCCGTGACACAAGCAATGCAAGAATTTAATTAAATACTTGTAATAAATTTCAAGTGACTTTTTATGAGTTTTTGTCATACATGACATGCGAAACTGGTTCTAGTATTTTTATATCTGTACTGAGCAAAAAACAAACAATGATATTTATTATAACATTCCTAAATAAATTAAAGTATTATAATTATCTACCTGCGTAGAAGCACTTGGTTTAAAACTCGAGTATATGTCAATATTCAAGTTGATAAAATGCTAATAATATATAAAAAAGTCAGTTTTAAAACATTGGCCTTAGTGATACAATCAAATGCTATCTAGAGTTCTAGACTATTGGTGTAATAAAATACTGTAGTAGACTGGTAGGTTTAGCTTTGACTTGGCGGACGATTAGGTCATAGGTCCAATGGCCAGGTCATGCCAAAAGCACGTTTGGATTGTGGTTGAAAAATCTAGAATGGTTATCAATAAATTGTGGCAGAATAGCTAGGACATAAAAGTCTTTTAAAGTGGACTTTAAAGATAAATATCAGAGCTGTAGGAAAACCGACTGAAAGTTTGCCAACTACCAAAAATCTTGAAATTTTAAATATATCCTTAAAACTAAACGAAACTCCTAAAGAACTGAGTCATCTGTTATAAAACGATTATTTTAAAACACTTGAACAAGGTAACCTAACCATCCCACATGAAACAGTGGGTGTACAAAAACAAAAAATACCGAAGCTTCCGTTTCAGACAGTAATGCGTAGGTACTAAAGTCTCCAAAAATATCGATAGCATAAACAATATTCGTTTGTTTTTGTTTACTGCACATCACTAGTGCGCAGTATCCGCGTGGTGTGAAGCATATCCACCCGTGTTTACAACTGCGAGTAACGTTACTATAAAACGTTTACAAAATAACTCATAGAGTTCCGAGAAAACGTTCGAAAGTGTATTTTTAAGTGGTCTGGCATTCGGAAGTCGGTGATTTATTTATTGGATTGTAGCATGCTAAAATGTTATGGTGCACTAGCTTTTTTTGAATAAACAGGAAAGGTGGAAAATTTTAGAGCAATATTAAAAACTAGAAAAAAAATGACTGGACAGACAAACAATTTGTAGATGAAAAGGAAATCATTTTAACAACTATGGTAATGCTCAATGGAAGTGATGAGTATATTGATATCCCACCGCACAGTAAAAATGGAGATACCCCGTGGCATCACCAAGAACAAAAGACTACAACAACATCTAATCATGATTAGCTTTTAACAAATGAAAAAACGATCTAACAACGATGATACTACACTATTTATTTATAAAGACCACTTGCATGCTTCTCAATTACATGAGGTTAGATCACAAAGCGCGGAAGGCCGTAATTTTTTCAAAGATTCTTTGATAGCATTATATGAAAGACTCGCAAACGCATACATCTTGTCTGTCACCTTGACAGGTCGTCACAATTATTTACGTCATTGAGTTAGTACTGCTGAATAATAATAAGCCTGATTGTCATTTGTTAAAAGTTTAATGATTTAGACATGCTATTGTATTTTGTTTTATTTAATTATTAAATGTGTGACATTTTCATTCCTTGGTTTCTAAGCTGCCAGATATTAACTAGGTGCAGCATTATCATGCAATCAATATTTGCTTGTCTTGCTTGGCATCAAATAAACGGACATTTTTCTTATTTTTTTCAATAATAATGTCCGGTATATTCATCGTCCTAGATCCAGTAAGGCTGCAAGTGGCAGTTTTTATTAATTTTCTTTTGCTAAGCGCAATATCTTAAAACGTCAGCCACATCGGTGACCAGCGCAGCTTTATTGCAAAGTTTTTTTATGAAAAAAACTTAATTGCAATTTTGAAAAGGTCTACGAATTTTTTTCTTGCCTCTTGATTCTGATATCGATATGATAAAATGAATGTGTCGTATTTCCAATATACATTTTCATTAAATACACGGCGTATTGAACATAGTTCTATGATTGTCTCCACTGTATATCACGTGATTTTAAAACAAAAAACGGCAAATATGTATATTTCCTTGAATTTTGCCATGTTTGCTTCAATACCGCAAGATATTAAAACTGTTGATTATTTATTTATTATAAAAACTATTGCTACATTATTACAGCGTACAGTATTCTTAGACATTAAACATACCATTATGAATAATATGAATGAATCATCAGAATTAAAACGTTGCCTACAACAACATGCAATACTTTGCTAAAATTCATATTTGTTGAATGAGTGATTCACAAAATGATGAATATAATGAAGCTAACAATACATTCACATTTCTTTCATCAACACCTTCACTTCTTCCCATTCCTCATTTAATCATCGGAATTAGACTATTTATTTTGGATGAACTAGCCTACTTAATCTTTACTTTAAAATCCCTCGAATTTACGTTTATTTGGCTTTCGACTTAAAAGTACCCAGATTAGGAGAACTATCAAAGTTTAAATCCAACCCCTTTTTAGCTAACATAGAACTCCCATTGCGGTCGAGAAAAACGAAGTAGAAGTAAAGTCATATTATATCTATGTATCTATACAAGACTGACGGAAATGTCACTTCGAGTTACCAACCAAGTCATTTCCCATGGGATTATTCTAATGGGATGGGCAGCTGTGGGCTATCGCCTCATGTGTGACTAATAACAATGAGGTTCTTTAATCCCAAAATGAGAATGCTTTGTGAGTATGGCTAAGGGTGAGTTCACTGTAGTAGATTTTTGGGAGAATATAATGAAATCTTGAAAACACAAAAGTCGTCTTAGCAATTTCAAACAACACGCGAGACTTTTTAACAATAGAAATGAAATAATGAACGTTGTCAACGATATAGATGATTTAGTGTTTTGCCAAAAGAAGTAAAACCTAATGCGTTATGTACAAGTTAAAGTTATACCATCAAGAGTAAATGGAACTGACGTCACATATTCTTTGTCTTTAACATCAGTGTCACCCATTATTTTGCAAAAACCTTCGTCAACATCACCATGAGGGTTGATACTCCAGCCATGGAGATCTATGACCATGTTTGGTTCCCCATAGGTGCTATTTCCGCCATGATGACTACGATACGCAGTAACGCGCACATAATGAACTACATGGTCCTCGCTTCGAATGAATGCATACGCGTCAACTCTTCTGTGAAATTGCTCGCTATTTACACACGTACGAGTACTACGAGTGAAAATGAACGTATTTGCTAATTCTAACAAATAATATAGATGCAAAAGTGAGTTCGTTTTTTTTGGTTACGCTTTCACGCTTAAATCGACAACCGATTTTGATGAATTTTGCTCGTTCGCAATGGTGTTAAGGACAAGATTTTAATTGATTTCTAAAAGCTAAAAGTAAAATCAACATGTTCTTATTCTAACTAACTTCAACAAGATTTTTCCAATTTTCAGTTTCTTTTCCAATTGGCGCTATATTCCCAAAGAACATTCATTCAGTTTTAAGCCGAACGTCGTCGTTTGAACCAATTATTTTTAGATTATCTACTTTTAGCATATTTTAGATACTTCTGCCATTCTATAAGACAAGTGTTAGATATGTTTCTGCTATTTACATATTATAGTTATCAAGACCAGTAGTGACCGATGCTCCATCATTACGGAGAGCATATTGGTTAAGATTTTAATTAACGATCATTTCTAGCCTGCAGACAGAGTTATCAAGATTGTAACAAGGAGAGAATAACAGATCAATCCAATCATTCGCAACATTGAGTGAAAGAGCAAAAATTATCGTTTCAGTTTCACGATTTGTTATTTTTATGTTTGTTTCATGGGTTCCTCTTGTGGGTTAAAAGTTTTCAGCCGTGCTGCTTGCCAATTTGTATCAAGGTTTATGGTTTTAATACTGCTTCATGTGTTTTATTCAGTATCATTGGAAACTGCATTGCCTTTTAAAAAGTTTCGTTTTGAATTTGATACGGACATTGTTTTGCTGCATACTTGTAAGTCATTCATATTTAAAAATATATAGTTTAATGAACTCAGTGTAATATTGTTTTGCGTTGCAGAACTGATACAGAAATATGAATTACATTAATTTTGTATAAAGTCCCGGAAAGTGCACATGGCTTAAATAGTTATTGGTAAAAGTATCTATTTAACTCCTAAAAAATTATAAAAAAATCTTATTGTGCATATTTCTGCCTCGGTCAGATTCTAAAATGTCATATTTAAAGCCTCGTGATATGAAACGTCGAACTAAGAAAAAACTATAGAAAATAGTGGAGAGAAAAGTTCAGTTGTTGTTTGTTATTGAAATTTATTTTAAAATTTACGAAGTTAACCTTCAAGGCAAAGTAAACTGATGCGAAGAGTTTGTAATTGAAGGAAAATTTTAGACTAAATTAATTATAAGACTAGACTTTGGTTTGACTTTGGTCTAGAACAAATTGACTGACACACTGATAAGCATGACTGATGGAAGAGATCATAATTAAGTAAACGAAGATAAAGTGTGTGCAAAGTTTGCTTTGAAGGATATGCAAAGATACAGCTGTATTCGGCTGCATCCGGTTCTGACTGGAAGCTTATTCCAAGATATAGAGAAAGGTTAGGTAGATGATATGTATGAGTAGATTGCATTTAATGGAAATATTTAAGCTTCAATTTGCCAATCATCATGTTCCACTTTGTTAATCATGAACTGTTTCCTTTTCGTTTATCCTTGTTTAATTACGTGTCACTAACATTCTTCTATTTCCTCGTACGCAGCTGTTTCTATACTTTTTGTTTAATTTACAGTACATTTCAGTTCGAATATTTAGCTATTATAACCATAAAGTTCAGCGGATGTGATTGTTTGAGCATAATGCGATTGTTTCGTAATGAGCATAACACCAGTTCCACAACACTGCACGGTATTACGCATATGTGCAAGCCTTGCACATGTGCAACAATAAAAACATTCTAAATATGGACATTATGAGTCGACGCGATTCGCCAGTCGTTCTCAATTTCATCACGTGTAATTACTTGAAAGTACTTTTAATGTGTATCCACATGTGTAGGTATACGTTCTGTTTTATTGTAGACGTTAATTAAAATTATTTCCATAACTCATGAATTAACTGTTCAGAATTCGTGGTTATCGCAGCTGACATTAATAATGAAATACCGACAAATGGATTAATATCTCCTCCATTTTCGGTAAAGGTTTGATATTAACCTTTCGAAATGTTAAAACACTACCCACATCCTAAGCAATATTCACTAAACGAGTAACGTCTGAAACATTTTTCTTGATACCAACGTTTAAGGTGACATCTAAGCAATCAATTGTGGAAACACGGCTGTGGAACAATCGTGTCTATAATGACATTAAATAATGAGCACTTATTACACTTCACATTCACTGGATTGTCGATTACAGTGTTGGGCATGAAACTGTGTTGTTTATACAAGGTTGCGGAGCAAGCGTACGTGTGGCCCGGGCGACGTTCGCGGCGCTACTGAAGGCAGGGGGCGCAGTGTACCCGGCGAGAGATGCGCGTCGCGACGCCCCCCACGGGGTAAATTACCAGATAATTTGGGTAATTTATGTGTCCTCTGCTCGGAAAATTCGTGTTTTTCAGCGTCAATGTCAGTTCATATATTACAAGGATTTCCGGTGATAGAGTGAATGAGTAGTTTTGGTATTGTGAGAAGTAGGAAGGTATTTTACACTATAGGCGGAAAATTGAGAGTTAATATTGACCTAAATCATGAACCTTGAACACAAAATCGGAATTACAGGAATCAAATGAGTGAATCAAACTTTCGCGAGTAAAATTAAAAGGTCAAGTTTTCTCAAGACAGACAGCCGAGTACCGAGAAAAACTGAAATATATTCGAAGTTTTCCTCAAGATAATTATTAAAGATTAATTATTGTTTGGTGTTTCCTTTCAGGAACAATAGGGAAGGCTGGTAACATCGTTGAAGAAATAAAAGTGAGGTACTTGGGGTTGGTGGCGCCCGCCCTCTAGTCGGGTGGGTTGCCGGATCGATCTCCAGACTAGTCGCCCGACCGCTCACGACCGCCGCGACTGCTTGCGACTAACCTACGTCACTCGTCATCGATATTCGAATGCTGTGGGTACTTTGTTTTGATTGTTTTGTCAACAGATTCGAATTGTGGTCGGGCGTCGGTTTGCTTTTCATAAGATTAGCTTTGAGTATAATATCAATTTATATTTTGTTTCATAGGTGCATTATTTTTTATTCCTGATATAAATTTGATCTCATTTTCATTTAGAGGGAAGATACCGTAAAAAATAGCATAGTGAAACGTGAATCATTTCACTGTGCAATTTTTTACGGTATCTTACTGCGTCTCATTTAATTGGGGAAGACACAATTCCTAATTGCCAATCAATGACAAGGATGGATTCATCTAGGTGGAGAAGAAAAAGAAGTCTGTGTGCAGCACCGCGCTGGCAGGAATAAACATACTGCTGATACTGCTGCATCCAGCAACACCTACGACGCAGTTGTACGTGTCCCGGATACATCACTCCACGAAGGTTGAGGAGATCGTGGAGTACATGAGTGTAAAGATCAACTGTACTATGAGGGTCGAGAAGTTGGAGTCGCGTCACAACACAAATTTCCAAGTCGTTTGTGGTGCGAGTCCAACAATGAGCTGATGAGTTGGAACCCGCACCACAAACGACTGATGAGATGTACCTCAAAGCAGAATTTTGGCCGAAGGGTGTCGTGTATCGACGTTTCCGCGTAATGATATGTATTAATTTATTTATAGTTATTATTTTATGTTTAAATATTTATTTTATGCCTGAAAAAAAAGGATTAAATTAAATTAATAACCCGTGAGTTTTTACAATAAAATAAATTAATGCCCCCGATTAAAACCTTCCCACAGCAGGAGACAATTCATGCTCATAATTACTCACAAGCACAACACAAAATTGATTGTTGGTAGCAATTGTCTATTAAGAAGTCAGTTTTTTACCACCAGCTGGTATTTGTCCTGTCTATATTTGAGTCACGCTACTGAACTAAAGTAAATAGCTAATAGGAATTGACTTACGTCAAAGCATTTCTTCTAAAGCTGGATTGCCTTGGCTTTATTACGACTTAAGGATGCCACCCGTACTCTTAGTATGAGTATTGTACTCGTTTCGGTGCGTTGGCGTAGGTACGAGTACGTTCAAATATTATATTTACATTGTCTTAACTCTGAAAGAGATTTAATGAATTCCTGCAATTACAGAATTCAATGGGTGTTCTGTTTCGGAGAGAAAAAAGACACATATCTATTGTTTCTGTTGTCTCTGGCGTTTATTGAAATTGATAGAAATGCTCCTAATCTTTGTATATTTAAACTTAGAATTAGGCAGAATACGTCCGAAAAAGAAAAAAAAACATTTTGTTTGCATTGCTCGGAAATTATTTAGACTTTTTGACGTGACTTCTAATAAATCGATGAACGCCGGCTGCACGCACGAAAAATGATGACTCATTGTAACGTTACTCTCATTGTAACGTTACGATAATTTCATCAATGTTTTGTTATAACGTTGTCACGTTTAACTATTGTCCGTAAACCGACTTTATAGACAACCAATTTTTTGGGAGTTTATTTTTGCATAAATCGTGTGTATGATTGATAGTTTATTATATAGCTGTACAAAATTTGGCTGGTTATTGAAAAGTAACCCTGAATACCTACAATATTTGTTTTACAAAAAGTCGGTAACCCTAGTTTTGACATCTTTGCAACGAAGAAAATGCAAGCAGGAAAGATTTTCTGAAACGTATAGCCTCGCGTAGCTTCACATAACTCGCTTCAGCTTTATCTGAAAGGACGTGCGCGTTTTATGAAATCTGAGCTCAGATCGAAAATAGCAATATTCTAGACTGTAAATAAATTATATTGTGCGAAGAGAGAATGTTTTATTAAAGGTTTGGTTGAAGAGTAGCACGAAGACACGTTATCAAATGTTGCGAGATACAATATTTTAGGAACTTTCGTTTCTCTATTGATTTTAACCGATCTAAATGTGAAAGCGATTTCAAAGACAGACTTTTTGATTGACGAAGTTTTTGTTCCGCTTGGTCTCTGAGGCAATTAAAAAAAAAAATTAAAAGCTTTTTTTTCAAATTTATAGAATTGCCCTTCTGAAGAAAGATTGAACACATTTAAATTTGGAATAGTATAAACTTCCTTTGGTTCTGGTATTGTTATTTTATTTTCTTAGTTCACTTTCAGTAACAGGTAATAGTTTAACGGCTTTGACAACTGACCTTCCACGTAAATAAACATTTTACGATTTCCACAAAGGACCGACATTTCAAAAAGAGAATATTCCGAACATAAAACCACTTCAGTCTTTTGTTTCTAAAACAAAAGCGGGAGCTGTTTGCTTTACAGTAAGTAGGTTATACCCTGCTTCACAAGTACCCACGTACAATCACGTACACCGAGACGAGGTACTTTTTTGTCCAGAATAATTGTAATACTATTCTTTTACTGTAAAAATCAGTCAAATACCTAAAGCTTCTTCATAGGGAATTTGACTTAGCTTTTTGACTTTAACAATATGTGCTTGACTTGAATAATATATTGAAAAATGACAGAAGCAGCACTAAATTGTGTGTGACATCATTCGCAAGTCAAGTCATAGTGAATTTATGCCATACACTTAGTGCAATCGTCGCTTTGCGTCACAAGGATAGCAGAATAACTTCAAGAGCGTGTAACTCCTCTATTTCCACCGAAAACTACTAAAAGCAGTAGTCATTTCAGTAACAAATTTCAATTAAGTATTAATTCATGTGTTCGGTAACTACCAAACACATGAATTAATACTTAATTGAAATTCGTAATGAATCTCACAACCTACCTAGGTTGTGAGATACATTATTGTATGGGTACAAAGGCTGCAACTAAAACTTCAAATAAAAAGGGGGGGTAGTCAGTGGTGGTCTGTTAGCGAATGAAATAGCTGCGAGCTTTTCAAAATGGCGGCACAATACACAACTTTATTTAGAGAATTCGAATTTTAAATTCAACGGGGTGTATTCGAATTCTCTATTCCAAAAATGAAAACCCCTTTTCGTGTAGCATGTAGAATTCTATATTCTATAAAAAGTCGCGTCGCACTGTGAGTTGAGCTCTAATAGTCGATAGAAACATAAAGCGAGTAGCATTAATATCCGGCAGACTGTCATGGTCAGTCTGGGCCAGCGGACGTGTGACAGCGTAATATCCCTGAGGAGGACATGCGCGGTGGGTGGCTATGAAGGGAACGAGTTAATTATAAAATGGGTTCATTAATAAATTGCAGAATTTGTATTGATCTCTGAAGAACAGCTGATTGAGTAATTTGCCGAGTTGCCAGCACAAAATGTAAGTACTCTAATTGTAGGTTTCTGAACGTTTTCCGTCTTAATTTTGCAATGGCAGAGTATTACCGACCAAATTTATGTAAAATAAAGTCTCAATTTTTTTTCATGGACGTTCGCAGTAATTACAGAATGAATGTGCGATTATATCAGCCTGTTTTTTACGTATCTTCTTGTACATAGAAGGAACGATCATGAGAGAAACTCACTTCATGTGGGATGTTTCAGCCCATTCATTCTATCTTTAGATCCTCCCACTTAAAAAAATCAGCAGACAGTCTCAGCCGTAGAAATATTAAAAAAAAACTTTTTTCTTAAATCAATGATCTCACCGTTCCCAATATTTTGCAAAATGCACCAAAATCGCCATGAAAATGTCATTGAATCAAAGCACCCTTCAACTGGAAAACTTTTCCCGTCCAGCCTTTAATAATTCTATAACAAACAATCTACCTAGGCCTCTTCAAATATATTGTGATCGGCTTCCTGTATAACCGGATACTCACAGCTGAATACCAGTATTTTACATGGAGCGACTGCCCATCTGACCTCCACGACTCAGAAACTGGGTAACTCCGATATTGTGAAAATCAGCTGGTCAGTACATCTTGTCAAAATATGCGCACAGAAATGTGTGTTTTTTTTTCGTGATTTCGGAGTTGGTCCCATAATAAACGTTGTTAATAATGATGAGTACAATTACCCCTTAAGAGGTATTGCGTTTATTCTGTTACACGTTGTATAGGGCTCTGTTAACATCCCTTTAAAAACAAGCGTGACACACTACGTCTTTACAACGTCAGTTCTAACTGCAACAGTATAAACTGACATGTAATTTCCGCGCGTCGCTTCAAGCTTCGATATTGTCGGCAAGCGCTTTTCACTTCACATATTGTGTGTTATGTCATTATGTGTTGCAGTTTGACAGGACGCGAGCTCCATTCAGGGAAGGCTGGGCATAGTGTGGCGGGAATAGAGTTTTTCATAATGCAGAAAAGGTGGCGACAAAGCAGCGTTTCTGAGGTACAGTTTGTTTTGTGTTAGAGTTTCTTGAGTTTTGTTTTTGCATTTGTTGTGTCATTTCTAACACAGTGTGTGTCTTTTAATAATGCCAGCTTGCTGTATCGGAAAGCATCTTTTCATTCAGTTTTTAATGTTTGTTATGAAATCTAAAAATGGGGGGTGTTCTGTAAATCCAGCCTTCCTTGTTCAACACTCCGTGGAATTCATGTTACGAGTATGTTGATATGTACGAAGTTAACAGTTTCTTTAATTTTCATTCTATTCCAGGAATCATAGTTTCAGAAAAAAAACGCGAGTAAGTATATCCAAAATCTCGTCTCTCTTCCCCTAAACCAACCACATCCTCTATGCTCCACAAACAGACCGAGCATTGAATTATATAGAAGCGAAACTGGCTGCGCTCTCCAAAGAGCTCACTAATTGAGAGTACACGACTAATTAACGAGCATAGCCTGCTCTGTTTGTGCTTTCGACCCATTTTAGAGCAGAACGAGTGGTTTTTTGTAGGAATGTTTGATTGAAAAGCTGTGGCTGTGGTTTTGCTCGTATGTGTTTGGCAAAAAAAAAAAAACATAACATGCAATACATGTTTTATTTTTTTTTGTACTGAAGTGTTTCTTGCACTAAACGAGTACCTATGCTATTTATTGTAATCGATTTATGGCATAAGCACTTTTTTTAAGGCCTATTTTGGTGATGCTTCCGACTTAGGTAAATAGATAGGTAAAGAAAAAAAAACCCATAATTGAGGGCTTGTATGAAACGTTAGAAGATAGCCCACGGTTTGAATTGGTCGTTTTTTTTTGGAGTAGAACCAGCATAATACGTATTATATTTAAAACAATCTGCGTGACAGTATAAAATAACTTTTATCTTGCGGGAAAGAAAATTGATGAACGGATGATACCACCACATGCCACCTTTTTTGCCGGGTTGCCACCTTTGTTTGGGGAAAAAATGGTATTTATTTTAAAATAAAAATAAAAGGACAGGAAAGAAAACTGATAATCGGATGATACCTAGGGTTGCCACCTTTTTTTGGGAGATAAATAGTATTTTTTTTTAATAAAAAAAAAAGGAAATAAAATAAAATAATAGAAATAAAAGGAAAACCATGAAATTTAACATTTTAAATAAATGTATTTTATTTATTAAATAATAAGGTATACGACATCGCCGGGCTGCCTGACCGTACCGTTGTCATATTTAAATGTTAAATTTCATGGTTTTCCTTTTATTTAAGATGCTATATTGTTTAGAAGAAATAAATGCATATGCTTTGAGCCTTTCAATCGGTACAGTTTTTTCACATGTAGCAGGTTAGATTCCCGGTTCATACAGGCGATTATTTAAAATGCAGTTTTTTGAATGCAGTTCGTATTTATTTTCAAATAAAAATAAAGTCTTCATTCAGTTAATTTTTCTATCTACAGTATTTATGGTACTTTTCTTCCATGTGGCAGTCTTAAGGACGCCCTGTATATAATAAAACACTAAATATTATAGTACGAGTGGCAACCCTAAGACCTTTATTGTATTGCCTAGTGACTGATTAAATAAAACAAGGCTTGCTTAAGATATAACTCATTGAGATACCTACAAAATATTTTATTCGCGGTATCATTTTAAAAATACAACACATAATCCTGAAATGTTTCGGAAAGCTAGACTAGAAAATGTAAGCTTAGCTCATTGGCTATTCAAGACGAGCACTAGATTGGTATCTAATACCTAGCTGTACTGGGTCTAGCTATAAAAGAGATACATGGTTTATTTATACTTGGTCGAGAATGCTATCAAATGATTCAGAAGTATGGTACCTGTCTGGGAAGGTCGAAAGTGTAGGACGAAGAGTTTGATGGAAAACAAATCTTACGGTTTACGAATAGACAATTCGTGAGCAAGATTTTTTGAACTCAGATGATATCTTATTTTAGGATACCCAAGGAAACAGCCATGTTTCTTGTAAAAAAAAAATGAATTGCCGTTTGTAAAGTGATTTCTCAAAATAACTTGATGCCCCTCTTTAAAAATACTTCCAAAGCTGATCTTCGCACCATTAAACCAAAAGCAAAAGAAAACTGTGTCGTGCTATTCTGTTAAATATTACCGCAAAAACTTCTGTGAAGTGAGTTATCCCCAGCGTCAGAAGGCAATTCTCTTCGCCGTTGCGAACTGTCAAAAACACCACATTCAATGTCAAAACTACCTTCGCATTCATATTTTTTTTTTAACAAACATTGCCCCACACTTGGAATTTCTCCTGTATCGTGGGCGTTTTTTACAAACATACATACTCACATACACAAACAGCCAAACCTGGAACAACTATCTGTAGGCCATACAAATATTTGTTCCGTGCGGGAAT
The DNA here is from genome assembly GCA_905163435.1 of Mamestra brassicae. NCBI lineage: Eukaryota > Metazoa > Arthropoda > Insecta > Lepidoptera > Noctuidae > Mamestra > Mamestra brassicae. The sequence continues at coordinate 17,981,809 of LR990991.1, forward strand.
CGAACCCGTGACACGCACCGCAGCAGTTAATCGCTCAACCACTGCGCCAACCGTGTCGTCGATGATATGATATTGCGACTTGAATTTGAATACTTTTTAAGTACGTGCCAGCTACCCGAAACTGTGACATGTTCCCAATCAACCTTGAACGTAATGCTTTGGCGATAAAGTTGAAAATCTATAGAAGAAATTTGATAAATTGTTTTAGCTTGATGTGCTGGCACTGCTGGTATTTTTACCTATTAGAATTTTATCCATAAGGTGACAGCACACTTCAAACTCATTTCATGACCGATGCACGATGAGATTTTTATAGAACAGACAGATTGGCAGAACACAATGTAAAATAAGAGCATATAGCTGTGAAAGGATGACGTCACAACGGCCATTAAGGAAAGTTCTCGCAACAGAAGTGGCTGCGGATGACGGGATGACACAATCCTGTAATCCAATCTAATAATGGAGCCTGTAGACAGACTGATAACGTCATAGGGGAGGGGGGGGGGAGCAATTATCTCTCTTTGATGTATGATGAACAGAAGTAGAGGTCTATACCAGTGAAAATGTTCTTTTGTATGATACGGCGTTTCATTTTGTATTACTGAAAACTAAACGGAGTGATTTTATTGACAATCTTTCAGGAGGGTAATGGGATCAAACCTGTTTGTTTTTTAAATTTGATGGCTTTGCTCTTGACTCTAGTCTAGGTCAGAGGTGACGGAAACAAAGTCGACGATGGCTTAGCCGGATGAAGCCTGTTCACTCTAATTTTGAAGTGATTAGGGTTGAATGCGTTCGGAAACACAGACACAGGTAGAGAGTTCCACTCCTTCGCTGTTGCAAAAAAGCAGTTGTTTATTTTTGTATGTGTATTGAAAAAGATTCGATGGTGAAATTGAACACAGATAATTTCCCAACATTAAAGATCAATGCTAATGCATAACTTAAAACAAACTACTCAAACTTTGCGAAGATAAATGCGAAACTCTGTGGGTTTTCAATTCGTAAACAAACGCAGTTGTCAACAAAATTGGTTGTCTGTAAAGTCGGTTTACGGACGATAGTTTAACGTGACAACGTCATAACAAATTATTGATGAAATGATCGTAACGTTACAATGAGCGTAACGTTACAATAAGCGAAACGTTACAATGAGCGTAACTTTACAATGAGCGTAACGTTACAATAAGCGTAATGTTACAATAAGCGTAACGTTACAATGAGCGTAACGTTACAATAAGTCATCCTTTTTCGTGCATGCACGTTGTCACGTCCATAAAACATCATCTTTCATTGTGCGTGCGTATAATTTCTCGGTGTTTCCTAATTTTAGATTATGAACAATACTCGTACATGTTTAGCAGAATGCATTCGCGTATAATTTACAACAACAGATAACAAAGACCGGATGTGTGACGTCATACATACATTCATAATTCTCCGTTTCAGTTTTCAGTGTAATACCGTTTGGGGAATAGAGTAACGATTTTCAGGAGTTGCGAGTAGTTTCACAGGAATTGGAACAGAGTTTTCACGGATCGTACTTTTCAGGAAATTCAGAAGCTTTTCAGGGAAACAGCTTTTACCATGTATGAATGGATAGAATTTTGTACTTTCGTTGCATTTTGCACTTTTAATGGGAATGGGGTATTTTGGGGATTTGTTTCTAGTTTTCGAGTTTTTTTTGGTTTCTATAAAACATTTCTGTGATGATAAATACTCATTCTTGCATCATTTGCATGACTTCAACTAGTGCAGCGGTGACTAATAATTTCTCTTGACAGTTCATAATACCTAATTAAATGACGCTGATACAGGTTAGTACCTAAAGTAATTAATATTATCTATGTAATTGCTTTATTTTCTCACGTAACGTTAGTGTTAATCAGTTGATTGGGAAAGATTTTGATCAGAAAGATGTTTTGCTGCTCTTGAAAGCGTGGTACCGTCGATTTCTAATTCTGTATCTTATTGTTAAATGGCATTATTATAAGTCGCAAATTCAATCCTTTAATTATATATATAAATTTTTTAGTATGGGATGGATTTTAGTTGTCAATCCTTTAATTATATCATTTTATTATGGGATGGATTTTAGTTTTCAATCCTTTAATTATATCATTTTATTATGGGATGGATTTTAGTTGTCAATTGACAGCGATATGGACGATTTTTATGCCCAATAAGTTCTTTCTTTTAATACCTGATTTTTTATTTGAATGTACAAATATTTACTATAAATACTTTCTTAAAGCTAAAACCTCTTACCTACTTGGTAAAAATAATAAAAGTGTTTTACTCAGAATCTTAGAAACACCAAGTAACGTTAAAAGAATAGCTTAGAACCGACGTAAATTATAGAGGACATACTCGTAAAACATTTAATCCATTAAATGCGTTACGTGGGCGAACGTAGTGCGACGTATGAGATCACACTGCTGCAACTGTGTTACTCATTTACTACCAGTATAATGTACTTTAGTATGGATATTTACGAGTCTTTAAGCAAATTGTTTCTATAAAGTTAATTCATTATACGTTTTGTTATAAATTTATTGAGGCTAATTTTATTTTATTTAAATTATAAACTACAATATGGACTATTAAATTAAGTAGTATAAAGATTTATAATAATTCCATGTGTGTTTTAAATGTGAAGAGGGGAAGAAATCATTGGACTCAATTAAATCGTCCACGTAACTGGATTTTTCTATTTATTTGTATAAGTATCGTACTTATTCGCAATCTGCATATTTTTTCATTAGTCATCTGTGTCTGTGACTAATAAAGTGTCATCGAATTTCTATATTTCTTTGGGAGTAAGCGTAAATAACTTGTTTGTAACAGCACCTGCCTAGCCTTTTCAAAACTTTATTGGGGTCTGCTTCCAGACAAACCGGATTCCTGAATACCAGTATTATACGTGGAGCGATTGCCTAGAAGATCTCCAAAACATAGTAACTGAGAAACACGGTAGAAAATGCTATGGCGTACTAATAATTTAATTTGTCTTGGTTACCTACATTAAATTTCACATTGTATGCACTAATATAATTTTTTATGCCTTTAAAAAATCATAACCTCAAAATAATTTCAACATAAGAACAAAACGTTAACTGTAAACTAGATTGTGTAAATATATGTAGTATGAGCGAGTATTTGTGTGGCCCCAAAAAATATGATGATTCCAAAATGTCACGTAGAATTAACCTTATCATTTATTTAATTGTGTAAATAGAAAATATGATGTATTGTCGGATAAAACATTTAAATGTACTGATATAAGTAAAGTTTGTATTAATATTAAATAAAAGATTTTATCTTTAAAAAGATTGATTATGGAGGCATTTGTAGATATAAAAGCCAGGGTAATACTTGAAGCAAAAAATAGTTTATTAGGGTTCTCTTTGTTCGTGCCGGGAAATTGAAAAACTTGGTAGTTTATATCAGAAGAAGAAACCGTTTATTAAGACAGTTTTTCTTTAGGAGCATTGAAAAAGATGTGAAGTACTTTGGGGCAGTAGCTAGTAACACTTCCTGGGAATAATTTGATGTAGGAGTGATTTTGAATTCGTCATGCGATTTTAAACCGACTAAAAAAAAGGCAAGTGTTTCATTGAGCTCGTTTTTGTTTTTAATATTTGCCTCCACAATTTTCGAAATAAACATAAAAAAGTCATCGTTAATAACAATAACATCAATGACAAGGTTTCCTGTTTTTGTACTCTCCCTGTTCATCACATGACTTCGTTGACAGTTGATAAGGGTGTCGTCACACTGCGGCTATTCTCGTTCAACGCAACGATAGCATTGTTTGAACGCGGCGACATGTGACGTGTTTGCACAAAGCTTTATTTATTCAAAATATGTGGGACACTAATGATAAATTGTGGAGGAATAGGTTGTTTGGTCGAACTTACAAATATTATAAGGTGTATTTTATGGTGTACACGCCATCTATTTGTTTTATGACTGTCGATTTCTCTGTTTAATTTCATGGCCTACGTTTCTTTTATCGATTGAAAGGAGATAATGGAAAAACAAAACGAATTGCACCGATGCTAAGTAAAATGAGACAAGGGTAGGAGACTGATAATTTTTATGAGGATGTTTGACCTGGACCTGGACCTTTGTCAAACTCCTGTCAAACAAAGATTGACAAGGGGCATATGCAATGGAATGACATGTGCTAAAATCTGGTGAAAAACACTCTTTGCAAATAATTTATTATCAGTTTAATCAATTCTATTTATGTAAGTATGTCAAAGTACGTCAGATTGCATGACTGTATGCCATTCGTATTTCCGTTATCTAAACATGACTTGATAAAATCAGTGTAATAAAATTATCTAAAACATTTTTTTTTTCACGACTAGATATACGACATTATTTCAGTTTACTCGTAATAACTGCCTAAAGCATTAAGCCGCCTTTATTATTTATTTTTGTCCTTTACTTGTGCATATAAATTTAATAAATAAACATATTAATAGTGATTAGTTTTCCAAATTAGATTTTTATTTGAACAAAGAATACACAATCACAACAATCTGTTCACGTTGATAGCTACAGCAGTTATATTAAAGCCCACATAAAAAATGTTGAAACATAATCATTCCAGCTTTTAATGCTTATAAAAGAAAAAGGTTTTTCTTGAATGCCTCCGATTTTGGCGATGAAAGCAAAAATCTCTTAATCTCTGTACCCAAAGCGTTTCAAGACTGAAAGACCCCGACCCGATGCAGTGTGTTTATACCTTTATGAAGTTTCTTTGATAAAATCCCTTGGTCGCCAAGGTGTACCCTTGAATGCATGTAAAACAATAACAAGATAGAATCGACCGAGGCATACCATTGTTCCGCCAGGATCTGGGTCAAAAACATAGGATTTATGCTAATTACTATTTGTTAAGCTTATCGAAAATCTAGAAATAGATAATATTTTAAGTTGTCTCCTGCACGCAAGCTGAATAACTTAGATTTATGCTTGAATAATGATGGAAGACTACCGGGTTTTTTTTTATAAGGATGGGAAATCTCAAATGACTTCTTCCGCTCTGGGTGGAGCAGAAGGGCGTGTCAGACTCTTACTGACTAAAACCCATCCGTGTTCCTTCTAAAGCCCTTTGCGTTCCAGGGCCGCGGTGACTCTTTCGAACAAATTCCGCAACCCTGGCAGGCTCTGGCCCTAAGACTACCGGGTAGCAGGTAGTCTATTGGGATGCTTCGTAAATGCTATCACAATGAATCAAATAAATAATTCCTTAAAATTACCCGTTGCCTTAGTTAAATAAATTAGAAATGTGTTTGCTCAACTATGCGGGAGCGCTGCCGATCCAAATTTTTGTTTCAGTGTAAAAATGGGGTCAAGAGTTTGATGTCGTAAGAATTAACGACGGGACTGGTGTTTTCTTGTCCACTGATGTGATACTTAATAATAAAAAGCGATCTATAGTAGGCGCCAGATAAATGTGGAATAAAGTATATTGACCTTTCCCTAATAACTGCTCATAGGTACCTGAACAATTAAATATGAATCGTTTTTCATTATTAGACAATGTTAAGGATCACGAGAGATGATGATTCGGGACAGTTTTGTGTCATTAATTCCGTTTTTCAAATTAACAATGTCAATAAATGTAGGTGGGTCAATGACCGATATTCCACGATTATCTGGCGCCTACTATAGTATCCGTCTGTCAGACTTAGTAATTATGACAATTTATCTTGTAAAATTAATCATTTGTTTTAATTGAATTGTATCTCAAATTTCTAATAATATTAAAGAGAAATAAATACGACGAATTACCTAGAATGGTATTGCAACATATAAACAAGTTTACCATAAACTAGTGTGGGGAATTCATTAAGTTACGGGCCTTTGCGTTGGCGAGTTTTATCCAGATTTATTAATGCGTGGTCTTAGGGAAGTTTCCTATTTAAAGTTATTTGTGGAAAGCTTGGTCTTGAATCTTTACGTATATTGGAGCATGCGCAAAACCCCCTCAACGGCTTTGCTCGTCTATTTTAGCATAGGTTGTTCCAAAATCTTGTTGGAATTTATTTTGTTTATACTTTTTTGAGCTACCATAGTATTGCCAACTACTGTTACTCCCAAAACCCAGTATATACCGAGGCAACCACCAGAAAATGCTTCATTGCTTTCTAACCGGCTTCAAAAAAAGAAGGAGCTTCTCAATTCTTTTGTGTTTTTTTTTCGTGTGTTTGCTACCTCATACATAACTCCGTCATTTATAAACCGATTTGAAAAAATATTTTTTATGTGAAAGGATATACTTTCCGATTGGTCCCAAAGAAATTATTTTTTCCCATAGAATTCATTAACATCGGTTCAGTAGTTTGGTTTTTAAATGAAAATAGTTGGAAAAAATATGTCTTCTAAACAAACGAAATTGCGTATTTTGCTTTACAGGAAAGTAAAATACTTTTCAGTTGTGTTGTTAGGTACCTATATTAAAATACGAAGAAACAATAAAAAACAACGACATTCGAAATTAAAGTAATTTTATACTGTATAGTGTTTTATGTGGAAGTCGGTTGTATTTTTTTGTAAAAAAGTTTTTCTCTCTCTCAACTCGTTACTGTAGTCACTAAGAAAATATTCAATGAGGGTTTTCTGAAATGACGTGCACCAAGTGGCAGCACCGGATCATCAGATCCAGGCACCTGTCAAAACGCTTATGTTTTCAGAAATGAGTTGAATTGACGTAAACGTCATATTTACGTCATAAGTTACGTTTTCAAAGTTTAGGCCTCTCGCCTAAGTGTCGCCAACTGGTGGCGTGAATTTTTCAGAAAACTCTCAAATGAAAAGAACAGTGGAGACTAATTAATTATTAAGGCAAGAAGAACTATTCGTTTGTTGGATGAGTTACTATCAAATAATTTTACGTACATTTTAAAACTCAGACGAAAGTATTATCCGGGATAATTTTCTATAACAGTATTTCTGCAACGTTTTCTTGAAACAAAACAGTTACTCATAGTTTCAGAGTACATGAGAGCATAGGTCGTGGGTGTATTACTACAGTAGTAATTTATGTTATTTTAAGCTTCTACAAATAATAGTGTTACTCATTGTAGCTATTATCGTGGGCTGATTGACGCAAGCGATTGTGCATTCTAGCATTTGTTCTTGTAAGGTGCATATATCTATGAACCTTACCTATGTACCTATCGGTAGGTATAATAAAACGGGAACGGAAAACAAAGTTAACCTAACATAATTATTATTATCATGACGCCTTCTCGACGGGTTAAGCAGAGGATGTGGTATTAAGTATGTATTTTTTTACCCTCGTCTATGTGACAGTGCGGGGTGCTAACTAAAAACCAGCGCTGGGTGTCTGTCGCCCAGCAAATGCTGAGATGGTAAATAGCCCTTCCGGTATGAGGACGCTCAGCGTAATTGTATCAGTCTTTACTGTTATTTCTCTTACTTTATGTTACTTACTGTTGTAATGTGTCTGTGTCGAATAAATGTTTTCTATTCTATTGGGTAGTTATGTTACATCACTTTAAGTTTTCAAATTAGTTGATACTTCCGGTTTTAGTAAATAATTCATAGTTTTCAACTCAAGGACGGTAATGGTTCAAAATAGTTTATGTTAAGATCGTATTTAAATATGATTTCACTAAAATGAACATCAATAATAATAATTTACAAGCTCTAGATAAATAGTTAGATTCATATTTTGTAACATTTTACTGGTGTGTTAGATTTTGTCAGTTTAAATTACGCATATCACCAATGAAAAAACGCCATGAAGAATTCAGTGATTTAAAACTAGACGGGAATCACTTACCTTTTTGAAGACGCAGTATTCTCGTGTCGACTCATCCTTAGCATTTATAGGTACACGATAATTCTCTTAGTAGTAGGGAACTTAGATGTGTTTTTGTCAGTTTGAGACTGTGATGCGAATATTGCAAATGTTCCTTAAAAGCAGTGGCTTAGGTAGATGGGTGACACCCGTTGCGGATAAAGTGGTTTCAACCTACAAATGGAGCCCCCCTCCCCTCCGAAATAATGGATTGCGATTTTCGTACTGCTGACGGCAATCGGCAGTCTGGTAGGCAGTACGTAAAATATTGGTATTCAGCTGAAAACGGTTTGACTGGAAGCCGACCCCAATATAGTTGGAAAAAGGCTAAGGAGATGATGATGACGGCAATCGCAACCCATAATTTCGAGGGGGAGTGCTACATTTATGCTCCATAAGTGCTGTCCACTGCCCCCCTCGCTACGCCACAATTTGGGGATGGTAACCCAAAAAATGTATTTGGTTGGGGTATGTACATTCCTTTTTTAAAGCAGTTTTACGTGCATTGACTGTTTGTAAGCGACTACTGTGGGGTACGGGCCCCGGCTTAGGGCGTCGTTGGGGGAAGAACAGCTAGGGATGGGATATTGATTAAGGGCTTTAACGGCCATGTATTTTGAGACCACAGTCTGAAGATTTATCCAGCAGCATGCTTGCTGTTTAATTTAAGTCCAAACATAGCATGGCCAAATTCTTAACAGTATCAAATATCTAGTATCTAAGTACTCACTGGTCATGATTATCAATCCTGGGTCTCCGTTCGTACGGGGGGCGCGCGTTGGCGGGGGCGAGCAGACGCTGCGTGTCGGGTGCGCACGCGCGCGCGAACGCTGCGGCCGCCTCCACCGCCGCCTCCTCATCGTACGTTGATGTGTCGTCTTCGGCTGTAAGAGGAACCATGGGTTAGTTGTCAAATATTTGACGGGGGGCCTTAAATATATTATATATATATAATATTCTTATGTAGATACATCGAATAAGGAGAATGAACCGACCACCTTAAAATACAGCTAGGAGAGACTGGATGCAGAAGGCTGAGAATCGACGATTGAGGCGCAATTTGGGACATGCCTACGTTCAGCAGTAGCCTGATAAGGCGGGAATGATTTTTAAATTTTATTTTTTTATATTTTAGGGGATATCCTCATTCTTCAGTGGACTAAAAGATCCGCGTTGATTGTGAGTCGGGAATGGTTCACGATTTAAGAAATTTATTTCGCTCAAAAATAATACATTTATTCACTTCTATGACGAAAAACACAATAGTTAATATAAGCGACGGTTTCGCTTTGTAATTAACTAAAATTAAGTTATAAAAACCTTTTAAAAGTTGGAAGTGATTTCGATTCCTTTATTACTTTAGGTATAGACTTATAGAGTTGGAATGCCAGATTTAAATGAACATGCTTCACATACGCGATCACCAAGGTGGTTAAGACAGCTACATTAGTCATGAGTGAACAAACACAGTCGTACCAATCTTATTGCAATGACAAAAGACACGTTGCGCTTGATTCTAGGAACAAAAGATCAGAAAAAATTTAGGTGACATAATATTTATACATCCGGAATGAATCAGGGTCCCGGATAAAAAACATAACTGTTTTACTTATCTAGATATAGTTCTATCACTAAATCAAATGTTTATTTACTTTACGATAAGACAAACATTATATTGCGTAGCGTATTTAATGTTTAAAGAAATTATGTAGAATGGTAGATATACACAAAAATCTGCAATGCGCAAACGTAGAGTGATAAGATTTGTTGTTCTAACTTCCAGTGTAGTATAAGCTACGAATGATATAACTAATGGCTTATCAAATATTGTAAATGGCTTCATTTTAATACCATAATAAAAGTATTTTTGGCAAACCTGCTGGAGGTAAATAGAATGACTTGAAGAAACTACGGTTCTGCCAAGATTTCCGAAGGCTAGCCGGTAGCACCAGGGCCCATACCATGAAGTGTCAATACCATCATGATGGTGGTAGTCGTCCCGTATAGTTCCGTCTCTTTCTAAATGATGAGTTTCATGATGGTTTCGGATACAATCAGGTTTCAGACGTTATAGTAGAATGGAAGTGAAGAAGTGCGATGGAAGTGTTCTACTAATATTATGAAGCTGAAAAGTTTGTTTGTTTGAACGCGCTAATCTTTGGAACTACCAGTCGGATTCGGAAAATTCTAGGCTATATAGGTTATGCGCGTATGAAGGCTCGGGCAAAAGCTAGTTACTTATAACATCATGAGTAGTTGAGTAAAATATACAAAAGCGGCTGTTTAAAAATGTTAAATTAAATAATGATTATCTTATTTTGGTTCATTTAATTAATAAGAAATGGTGGGAATTTTTTTCTGAGGCTTATTCATTCGTTTGCCTATTCTGCAACATGTGTACTAGGTACTTGTGTCTCGTTATCGGGTAGGGACAACCCTAACAACTTACGGTCGTATTCAAATGCCTCGTTGTACATCGTTATCTGTGACAGCTTCCGAACGTAACCATAGACAAGACAAGATGGCGTCGTGGCGGGAAACAGCTGTCACTTTATGAACACTGCCGACTGTTTCGAATACTTGGTTTTAGTTTGAACAATACCTAATGTGGGTCATATTTCATTGTTATACCGTTGCTGAATACCTTCTAATTTGATAAGCGAGTAACATGTTGAGTTTAATATTAACAGAGCTTCTTTTAGCCAAAAAAAATTTAGCGAGATTACAGTTCATGTTCAGTTGAATACAGTCTACCGTTATTTTTTAAAGTTATGTAGTGTGATCTCGCATTAATCACTTTTCGCACTGTAAGCTATTTTTGACTTCACACACTATTTATAAAAAAAAACGACCAAGTTATAAACATATTTTATACGAAACAATCCTAAGATTGTTTTCAAACACGCCTACAAATCCTGTCATCTTAAAAATACACTTTCTTTCACAGTCTCATGTTCACTAAAAAGGCACTTAATGAAATCCAATTACACGTTCAAAATATTCAGTTCCGTAAAATTGCAGTAGGTACCTATGTCACTAGTAAGTTCACTGAGCACTATCTTACGCTAACGTAATGTGTAACTTTGTCAAGAGGATCATACAAAATGAGCCGAAATTGTTGAATGTTTGTATACAGATAGGCATCTGTTTTATATTGTAGATGTATTTAGAATATACCTATTGTGTTGGGAGACGACAGAGAATCTGTGTAGTTGTGACGTGATTGGATTTCGTTTGGCTTGTTTTGTTCGAAGCATCCCTTAAACAGATATTCTGGAACATAGTTGGCGCCAAATTAGTGGATAACTTTTGTATTTTTTATAAGAAGGCCAATTATTGTACTTAAAAACGTTATAATTCAACTCGCAATATTTTCCAGCGACAATCACTGTCAAAAATTTGGGAAATGAGATTGATATGAGTGATTTTGACGGGTTGCGACAGCGTTGCGAACGCGAAAATTCTTAAAAAACACGGAAATCCGCTCGGCCCGATTATCCTTCCAATTGTCATGTAGAGAATAAAGATGAGAAGCGATTGAAGTAGGTGACCGTTCTATTGCCTTCAATGTTTCTAACCCTACTTTCTACAGATTTTTCTCTTTCACAGTCAGTGATCATTTTGGACACAATATTGTAAAATTATGGTTCTCATCCTCGGGATTGAACTTAATTGTGTTTTGAAGAAGTGCATTAAGAATTTATGTCTCAATGTACTTCTTCAAAACATAATTAAGGTCAATCAAGAGTAAAACATAATCAAAACAAAAGAGAAATGTTTTCTATAGATAACAATTGGTGTTTGTTCCACTTAATTGGAATACAATATTTTTAACTCATTACTGTTTTTGTGACTAATTTTAGTAGATAAAAAATAGCAGATAAGATTTGATCTTTATGTTGTTCTAGATTGTTGCAGTTTAGTCTAGTTTATATTATATTAATACATATAATAAATACTCTTTACACCATATAATAATCTTAAGTTACAGAAGATATTACATTTTAAGCGATCTTTGAAAGACAGCTTTTACTAATAAAAGAGACGATAAGAAAAAAGGAGACAAAGGTATTCCTCGATAAGGAGAAGAAATGGGGTAGGTATTTTTGCAGTTATCAAAAGGCAAGTGGTAGATTATCCAAGAAAGGCAGTGAGCATCCACAAGCTAAGTGCTTATTGAAAAGAATTCTCTCTCTGGTCGGTCCTTCATGTCTGAAGATCGTGGTCACTGTAGAATTAAGTCTGGTACGTGCAAATTGTCTCCATCGGCTCCTATTAGTGTCAAAGAAGAAGTTTTTGCATCTTTGAGCTGGTCAGACCATCTAGTTGGTGAGCGGCGTCTAGATCTTGAGGAGGCAAGAGTTATCTGTTACCAAATATGTTTGTTACAACTCAATCATGCCCTCTCCTCCAATAAAGCCAAATCTCAAATCTCTCAGCCGTCTCTTTCATGGATATTTGAGATAGACAATGTTGGTTCCATGTACTCCACAATATTTAAACAAGACAATCTATTCACACTGTTACACAAAACCTCTTCTCTTCCAATGATGACCATAGTTGCTCTTGTCTATTGATCATTTTTACGCAATGAGTTTCTCAAAGTGAGATTGTTATAATATTGTGCAAGGTTGGATCTGTAACCTGAGTTATAATGGGAGTTTTAAGGGCTGGCTCGGACAGAGGATAAGCATTTCCATACAACGTGGCAATGCCGCCAGTCTTTTGGGTTCACTTCCAGTCGATAGCGATGCGGACGAATTTTTTGAAGGCATATTTTAGTTAGGAGTTTTTATTTTTATTTTAAGCATATTTTTAGTTGGTTAGTTTTTTTAAAATGTAAGTGTATATAAGAAAAGTATAAATATCAATTTACCCCTAGAAGGCCGCGGCTTCATTTCCAAAGTAGTCACTTTATTCTCAACTTCCATTGTCACAATCACTTATATGTAGAACAGTTTAGAAAAATCTTTCACTAAACAACGCTTTGCCGATGATCGATAATACTGAATGCGTCAATATGCCGATAACCCATTTATATGTATGCTTTATCTTTGATAAGCTTGCAGTACTCTGGTCATATAGGTGCGACGTTCTTACATTATTATACAAGGCAATATCACCTTTAAAGTGGTCCCCCAAAGCTGGAATTTGTCTGCGTGTTTTTGATCATTGGTGTGCTTTAGGGCCCAATTGTCAGTGTTGTTTCGAATATATCCTGATATTGTTTTTAAGTACTTTCGGGCAAGATTACAGGATGTAATAGACTATGTTTATATGTATTAGTTTTATCATATTTTTGGGTATTAAACTAAAATCATCCTGATGCGCAATCGTTGGGTAAACAGGCATGTGTACCTTTTTATGAGTCATTTTTTTAGTAATGGTTCATGTTGAAATAAGGTGACGTATTGATGAAATTCGGTAGATTTTGTGATGATTCTATCAGTTTCCAGTTATATTATTTTTGGTCATTATTTTGCATTACGTAGCAAATGAAGCATTGGGACAAAAAAATATTGACTGCCACATGTCTATTGGCTAAGCCTTATGCTAAACCTTGCGTATCGATTGATCGATCAGTCTTTTGTTTGGGTACTTGTTTTCCAGACCTACTACCAACTGCGTACAAAATTCTTATCTTGAATAAATCAGTGCCACCCTTTGTAATTACGCTTCATTAATCTTTATCTATTGTTGTTTTTGGTACATCGCAATTTCCAATGTAGTTCATGGACTGTATGGATGTAAACAACATTTCTTACAGTAATACCTATTACTTTGCTGCGCCAAGTTTTATAAAAAACACGCTGAGGTCTCGATGGAAGCTTGTTTTTTTTTTAGTTTTCTTACGACCATTGACCATGCGAATATCAGCTATGAGATGATTGGAAAACATTAGCAATATCATACGTATGACAACTACTATCTGTTGATGAGGATTCAAGTTATGGCCTTTTGGCCCTTAAAAACTTGTATTTTATTATTATTGATTAGCTCGCGTTCGACCTCTATCTTATCTAGTGGTAAGCGATCTTTGATTGACTCCTGCTTCAGGAAACACACATTCCTGCGGGAATGTTACTTCTTAGTTAGCTGTACGCACAATGAGAGTATTCCCAAAACGTTTTGCCTCAGGGTGGAATAGGAATGGTGGACCATTCTAAGAATTCCAAACTTAAGATTTGCAAAACAAGACTCGCCAATGTAGCCAACAAGGCTGCTAGGCTGGAGTGGGACCATATGTGTGGAATACATACCAACGGAACAGACGGGCCAGAGTCGCCAACAGGAGCCAGGGCGTTGTTGCCGAAGAAGGTCTAGGAAACGCTAAAGCGTGGCGACTTCGAGGTGTTCATGACGGATTTGACGGAGAAGGCGATGCGGAAGAGCGGATAGCTATGGAAGAGACCTTTGCCCAGCAATTCGCCTGGGTGAACAAAAGGATCAGGTGAAGGAGACCTTGGGACTGAACTGCAATGTGAAAGAAGACAGACTACACTTCACGATGATCCTAAGAAACAAACCAGAGCACTACCACGAAAAAAGAAGCCACAAGTGCGGTCATGATTGTCTTGCCCAGCAGTAGGACGATACAGGTTGATAAAAAAAACCGTAGGTACCTACCTACTGCTGATACAGGTAGGTACCTACCTGTATCAGCTGGCTAGGATCACTTCACTACCCACCTGTATCAGAGTTGTGCGAGTGCGGGTTGTGTATGATGCGTATCCGGCGGTCGTGCAGCGCGGGCTCGTCGGGCAGGCGCCAGCGCGCCGCGTCCGCCTCGCGCGCCGAGCGCGGGAAGTACAGCGGCGCCAGCGCGCTCAGCAGCGCCACGTCCGGCCCGCACGCGCTGCCCAAGATCACCAGCGACGGCAGCCGGTGCTGCTCCAGGTGCCGGCGAATCGTGCCTACAGAAAAAAATGAGGTTTTGTTTACGTGTACAAATCGCCGACGTCACACAATAAGCAGGCAAGCTAAACACAAGTGTTTGCCTGTCAGGGTTACGGAATTGTTCAAAAGAGCTACCGCGACCCTGGAACGCAAAGTTAGTGTTGAGGAACACGGGTGGGTTTTAGTCAGTAAAAGTCTGGACACTCCTTTCCGTTCCGCCCAGAGCCAGTGCCGGATTAAGAAAACTTGATGCGCTAATCCACGCCTGTGGGCCCCCCTAGCCATAAATAAATTATTTACGATAATAAAAAAGGTCATAAATAAAAAAGGGCAGCTGGTGCTTCTCTCAGACTGCTGCTCAATCTCGGAAGGACACGGGTGTCGCGCGATCAATGGTCCTTTTTGGGGCGCCTGTTTCGTCAAACAGACTAACCGGCGTCCGGCGCTGCAGGACTTAAATCGCCTGTAGCGGAAAATGGCCATTCGCATCGCACCTGGATACCGAACGTTATCCTGTAAGGCGGCAACACTCCTGGCACGCTTCCCACCGTTGGACATCCTGGCGGATATGGAGGCGAAGGTTTATAACCGGATTCGCGCCATACGCCAGTGGCAATAACGTGCCAGGAATCGCTGTAGTAAGCTTAAGGCGGCAGGAGGAGGCGCGAGCGGCTACAGCAGCCGCATTTTTCGCGCAAGCGTGTGGTCGAAGCGGTACTGCTGCACTTCGAAGCCTGGTTCAAAAGAGAGGAGTGCATCTCCTACAGACTAACTCAGGTACTGACCGGGGACGATTGCTTCGGTGACTACCTGAATAGGATTGGGCGAGATGCCACACCAAATTGTGGCACCATTGTGGAGGCGATCAGAGCTTGAGCGTCATTGAAGGTGGGGACTCCGGGTCGCAGGTGATCAGAGTGGGTACTCTGTCCGCAAACAGAGTGATACCAGGAAAGAACGTGGCACAGAGATCACGTGCAACCGAGGAGATACAACGAGGCTCAGGGGAGATCCCTTAACAGTCTCTCCAGTGATGTGCTCTAACAGGCGCTGCACAGAGGGGGTTCCGGAGTGGTATTTTAATAGGTCCATGTGCTGATGGTGATCACCGGGGTGGTTTTAGTGAGGTTCAAATCTCACACTCCCTGGTCTTTTTCTCCAAAAGTCCAGGCGCCTTTTGACGGTTTCCCCACGAAAACAAAAAGAAAGTTAAGTATTACACACAATAAAAACCGAAGCATTTTTTACATATTTATTGAAATGCGACTTGCGACTATGTCGTGTTAAGTTAAGTGAAAGTTAACTGTGCGTGTTTAAGTTCAAAGTTTTTAGCAAAATTATCTGACTCTTTAAGTATATAATATTGATAAAACATCGAGTCTTTCGGGAGCATACGATGCACGAGCGAGTCAGCAAGCGAAAGCGGGGTTATGACCCCGAACGTCAACGCTCTAGTCAATTTAAAACGCGCGGATTTTTAAACAGCCTTACCTTTCATGTGGTAGCAAAAATATTGTTTTTGGTGTTGTTTCTAGTGCCCCCCAAGATGTGATGCAATAAGCAATTGCTTAATTTGTTATTGGCTAATCCGGCCCTGCCCAGAGCGGGAGGAGTAATTTAATGATTTCCCATCCCAAAGATATGTGTATACATACGCAGAGCCACGTGCGCGGCCAGGTCGGGCGGAAACTGCGAGTGCGGCGCCGAGATGAGGCACAGCGCCAGCGAGCGTGCGCCCAGCTCCGCCGCCTTGCACAGCACGTTCCTGCAACACGGGACCACAACGGGTTAATAGGAGAGGGGGGGTACACGCATACGCCTAGGTATCTGAAAATGCTAGAGGTGTTATGTATTCGTCATTGGGCGGTCATTAACCGCGTGGCGGTGCAAGTATACGCGTTTATTTTATCTAATTTTATTCAATTACAAAAAGACCTGTAAAACGTGTATTCATATATTTATTTTTTGTTTTTATGAACATGACACGTGAGTATGTTCCAATAAATATAAATCTTCCTTTCCTTTTGTTTATACAAATTAATCATTTAAAGCAACACTAGGTACGGAGGCAAAACCGGGACACCGCTACGTGGCAGGAACTTCATCGAAAGATACCAAAAAAGTTTGTGATGAATGATAGTGTTTAATAAATATTTTTTGTACATTTATTATTATTTTCTGTTAACATCTCCATTATCGTCCCCCGCTCCCCAAAATGTGGGATTGTGGCAAGGAAAGATGGCTTATTGGTAAATAACTGTTTATTACATTTTCGACAGCCCCTGACAGGCAATTATAGAGCATACTATATCTTCCATGTCATATTAAAAATAACACTACAGCTATCACCCTAACCCAAAACAACCAAAACAAAATCAAACGTCATTTATTCAAATTAGGCTGAGTGCCAGCACTTTTTGAACGTCAAAGTTCTACATAAAGACAGTCCCCCAAAACGCCCGCCCGTCACCACTTCCTAGTGTTATAGCTGTGAAGAAGAAGTGGCGCAACAAACTCCCCAGCAACACATCTGTCTGTTAAGTGTTAAAAACTTGAATTTATACAGTACCTAGTATGCAAAAAAAATACAGTAGTATAATGTCACATCTTTCCCTCTATTTCATTTGTCTCACTATCCGTTCCCACATATACAATTTAAATTCGCAATTGAGGTCTAATTCGTAACAGAAAATGTAATGGTCAAACGAGCCGCTCTGCCGCGTCGCCGTTTTGGGTGCCTTGTATATCTGCCTAAAACACATTTTTTTTTTATGGTTTGCGTCATACTTGTCGCAAATTAACACTTATGATTCTTCTTTTTCCTAGAATTGGTTACGTAGGCAAAGGCCTTATAACATTATGTGCAATTTTACCAACCGCAGAAAAAACGCCTGTTGCATTTGTGTTGTGTTTATTCTAAAATGCGGTTCGTGCGTATATCTTTGTTGTAGGCGTTAGATTGAAACAAATTTTTGTTATGCTTCCCATATTTATTTATTTATAAGGTTCACCCACAGCACATAATGGCCATAGATACATTGAGTATAATATTAAATAATTTAAATAGTCTTTATTGTTCACCATAAAAAATTACAAGATAATTAAGCAGTTTAGCCATGTGTGTTCGGGTGTTTAGTAAAATTCTAAACGACTTAAAAACCTTAAAACTTACATTATTCAAAAATACATACAATATGGTTAAGCACTCATAATTTTTACTGTTTAAAAGAATTTTTTGACATGTAAACTACGGGAAACTCGTTGTAATGTTACTTATAATATATATTTGCATGCTGTGATATAGGCAAAACATGTATGCTCTAATAATGTCTGTAAAACAACTTTATACACCATGTTTTATGCAAATAAAATTGATTGATAAAAAAATTGTAGGGTGCAACAATGTGCGCTGTTCTCACCAAAAGCGAGCACCAATTCACCATATTTATCAACTTCTGACATGGCTGTTGGTTTGAATATTTTATCATGGTATGTACCTGTAACAGTTGTGGAGCGAGGTGTCGGCCGCGGTGTGGTACTTGGCGACGTACTTGGGGCTGACGGTGTGGATGATGTGCCGGCAGCGCAGACCGAACCCGGGCGTCAGGACCACTTCGCCCGTGCGGCACTCTGCAAGGAGGACATAAATATGGTTTAGTGGATGAAACTGCAGCAGACAATTCTCTTTTATATTTAAGGAGTGTTCAAAACACCTCTACATTTTGACAGGTTTTTGACATTCCTTACATTTTTACGAATGCGTTTTTTTACGCCTTTTACAACAGTGATATTTTACATAAAGAGGTAAGTAGATATCGCGCGCGCAAATTATTGCAGATAAATTCAGACAATAGTAGTAATGACAGCACGGTTGGCGCAGTGGTTGAGCGATTGACTGCTGCGCTGCGTGTCGCAGGTTCGATTCCCGCACGGAACAATTATTTGTATGGCCTACAGATAGTTATTCCGGGTCTGGCTGTTTGTGTATGTGACTTTGTATGTTTGTAAACGCACCCACGATACAGGAGAAATTCCTTGAGCGGGGCAACGTTTTTATTTTAAAAAAAATACCCATAAAGTTATCTATTTCTGTATCATACGTTCCGTATTATCTATCGCAGCCGTACAGTAAGCAGATTTGAAATAAGAACGCAAGGATATCTGAACGCCACTCAGAATGAACGTAGCGTTTCTTTCCTTTATAATATTATTATCATTGTTTTACAAGTATTGAACTTGCATCGTTCTTATGAATGTCCGATTGGCGGTTGGAAATTAGTAATCCATTTTTCAAGCTCTTTCAAGTACGAGAATTGGTGGAATTCAATTGACATCAATCATTGTCATACGGTACACTTTTAATGACAATAAGTTTTATTTACATAAAGAGAGGGTTGGAAATTTAGTGCAGTCCTTGATTTCTTATGTGCTAGGTGACTAACTTGTGTTACAAGAGCCAAGCACAAAGAAGTCCGTTAGAAAGAGAAGAAGGAATATTAAATTATCTTTGATTTGTGACTTTAACCCATAAACAGAAGCTTGTATTGTAAGGAAAAACGTGGTTTTAATTTTCATTGGTTATTAACTCATCATCTGCCTAGTCTTTTCCCAACAATATTGCGACCGGCTTCCAGTCAGACGGGATTCAGCTAAATACCAGTATTTTACGTGGAGCGACTGTCTACCAGACCTCCACAACCCATTTACTGGGAAGACTGGAGTCAGATTTACTGGCTTCTGACAATCCGTAACGACTGCCAAAGATCTACAAATGACAGCCAGGACCAACGGCTTAACGTGCTTTCCTAGACACGCATTGGTTACTAACAATTTTTTTTTCTAGGTTGCTTTCAAGCCTAAATCGCAAAAACCGATTTTGATGAAATTTAGAACAGAGTAAGATTGAAACTTTTTGCTAAATCTGTATTAACGCGAGCGATGTCGCGGGCTCAGCTTGTTATAAATAAGGAGTCGTCTTAATCACAGTCTTATGTACAACTGCATTCATTTGTTGTTCACAGGTTAGTGCCTTTGGCTTGTGTTTTTATCTACGCTTTTTATGCGTTTACTGACACGTGGCTTAACACATAAATAAATACAGTAAGTTAATGCTTTATCAATGAATATAACCATATTTTATCGAGCTCACTGAGAAGCAACCATAACTTTATTTTAGTTTGACATATCATCAATAGATGGCGCTACATGACGCTCGACTGAAACTGCGAGTTACGAAGATGTGTTTAGCGAAGTTTTTTATTTGAGAAAACCTACGCAAAACTATAATTTACCATTCCAATACGGAGTGTATTCATATTGCAACTAATAGCAACTTAAAATGTCTGTTTGGGCAGTCAGCCCCCACACCTTGATGATTGGCTCATATTGTTCAGGCTTTTCCCAACTTGTTATTGTGGGATCAGCTTCCCGTTTTACTGGAGGTATTAGTTATTTAAAATACAGATGCAGATGGGCAGTAGCCTATCTGCCCATAGGTATTGACTGGCTAATACTTTGATCAAACTATTATAATTTATAATTTTAAACAAAACAAGTTTCTTGTATGGGGCATTTAAATTACATTTTTATTATTTGTTTTTATAGTGGTAACAGAAATATTTTACAGAAATATTCCATACCATATCCCCTGGTAATGATCTCTTCCTTGAGCTCAGGTCCTGCAACTTGTAGAATGCGCTCGTTGACGGCATTGCACTCCGTCAGGGTCTCATTAGTGGTGTTTGTGATGGCGTCGGCTTCGAGAGACGATATGTCGCCTTGCCTGGAACGTGAGGAATCAGGGTTACAGAAGAAATCATGGAATATGATCATGGATATTAGAAAAAAAGACGGGGCATTGGCCTGTCATGCTATGCGTTGGCGTTACAGCTGATATCATTTGCTTTCCGGTAGAATAGCCGAAAAAAATGCAACAAAGGTACACAAATAACACTAATTTGACGATAAGCCATTCGTTGTCAAGTACTGATTAATCCTGGACCCTATAGCATCAATTAAGAGCCATCTTTAACATTATAGAACTGGTACTAAAACTGCCATTACATCAATGAACTAGGACGATCCACTTTAGTTATTTATGGAGAGACCAATCAGAAAATCCCTTTACTAAATAGCAAATCTTACTAGATAGCAAACCAGCTGTTAATATGATAATCATGCAGGGACACGCGACAACATGCGGGTGTGTGTTGTCGCAATCGCCCTGGTGCTGCGCCGAGTGCGACCAGCGAGGCACTCTAATCCCCAAAGCCCAGCTTTTAAAGCTTTCCCCCGAAAACACAAGCAGAACTTACCAGATAGCAAACCGGCTGTTAATATGATCATCGTGCAGGAACACAGGGTGTGTGTGAGCCGGTACGTTATCGTAGTCGGCCTGGTGCGCGGGCGCCGAGTGCGACCAGCGAGGCACTCCGGCGCAGGACACGCCGCCCGCACCTGGCGCGCGCATCACGCACACCTCGGGCTCTGGGGAGAAAGTGAACAGGCTAGTGAGTAAAAGAGGCAAGAAAACACATCTTACTACTATATATTATAAATGCGAAAGTTTGGATGGATGGATTACTCGATCACGCCAGAGCGGCCGAACGGATCTGCATGTGTCACAGTGATAGATTCTAGTTGGTAGTAGCACATTGGCTACTTTTTATCCCGTGAGTATGTTCCCTTGGATTGATTTCCAATATTCACGCGTTCGAAGCCGCTGCTAGGAGCTAGTAACATCATATAACAGCACGTCTGAATTCTGCAAAGGCTTACAAAGATACACGTCTACCTATTTCTTTAGGTTTCTTTTAAATTTCACAAATAATAACAGAAGAAATGTGTCTGTAATTGCCGATGTAATAGAGTCGAAGCAGTATCTTCAAATAGGGTTCCTACAGATGACAATCTATCTGTCAAACCTTGTGTCAAGTGTATTGGGGTCAGCTTTAAGTCAAACTGGATGCAGCGGAGCATCCCGAGCATCTGTGTTTACATGGGAACTATCTCGCAAGACTGGTGTCAATTTTTTTGACTTTACACTATCCGTTTACCGGCTATCATGGAATCTTCAAATGAAAGCCGATCTAACAGCTTAACATGCTTTCCGAGGCACGTAGGAGTCTCGGTTTGTAATCTATGGTCACCCATCCACTTCGGCAAGCGTCGATGCCGACTGGAAGCCGATTCCAAGATAGTTGGGAAAAGCCTTGGCTGATAGATAGTCCGTTAGATATGTAGTTATCGCCATTGCGATGTAGACAACTAAATCTGTCTCTGGTAGGAGACTCCATGAACATGGCGAAAAATACTGTATAGTAGGCGCCAGATAATCGTGGAATAACGGTCATTGACCCACCGACAATTATTGACATTTTTTGAAAAACGGAATTAATGACACAAAGCTGTCCCGAATCATCATCTCTCGTGATCCTTAACATTGTCTAATAATGAAAAACGATTCATATTTAATTGTTCAGGTACCTATGAACAGTTATTAGGGAAAGGTCAATATACTTTATTCCACATTTATCTGGCGCCTACTCTAGTATCAATTGCACCGTCACTTTAGCCTGATGAAGCGCTAATAGCTTGCTATTTGAGTGGTAGTTAAACGCAGTCTACTCCAAGGCTCGAGCTTATTCAATCGATGACAAAGTCCACATGTCGTTGTGTTACAAGACAATACACGGATAAAAAGTAATCGACGTCGTGTACTTTGGTTAGCAACAGTAGGTGATATTTTTTCCATGTTTTTAGTATAAGCGCAGTTTTTTAGGCATCTTAGACATTATTCAGCTCTGCGCATGACTCAAGGATTGCCAAAACCTGATTTGATAACGAATTTTCCCAGTTATGTCCAAGACTAATTTGTTTTTGGAATCTAGGAAGCGCTCTTGATGCTTTATTTTTTTAATATATTTATTTATCACTAGCGGACGTCACGCGGTTTCACCTGCGTATTTCCTGTTCCCGTGGGAGTACGGGGATAAAATATAACTCTCTCTCTAGCCTATGTAACTCGCTGATAATGTAGCTATCCATTGCTGAAAGAATTTTTCAAATCGGTTCAGTATTTTTAAGTTTATTCGTGACATACAAAAATACAAATCTTTCCTCTTTATAATATTAGTATACCTAGGCTAAATTTTATAAAACAAATTTCCCGCCTAGTCTGTCGGTCCGTGTGATTTCCATACGGTTCTCACCAACGGACGAGTGATACATGATGAAGGTTTAGGTGTACCTTGAATTCATTAAAGTTTTGTGATATAGATACGTATAATTGTTGAAGAAAAAATCATGCCGTCTGGGAGCTTATTTATATATTAAGAATCAGAATCAGAATCAGAATCAGACTTTTTATTGCTAATGTAGGTACAGTATAAGATTTAAAACATAGTTTGGGTATGAGATCAGCTACATTTTGCCTTACGGCGTGCAATCCATTGGATTAAATACAAATAAAAATACTACAATAATGTCAACAATAGAAATACAATAATAATTAATAATGAGATAAAAAATAAATGTCAAAAGTCACTAAGCTAATAAAGTCACAATGGTAGTATAAAGTAGTCATTTTCATAGAGTCAAATCATTTAAAAAGTCTTTTACAGAGTAATAACATTTTTCTACAAGTAGTGCACGTAACTTAGCTTTAAAGATGTGATGAGAATATTCCTTAAAACTATGGGGTATTCTATTATATATAACCGGTCCCATTGCTATAATATTCTTCTTTAGCAGAGCAGCTTTATAATTACCGGTGTGTAACAAGTATTTGTATTGGGATCGCAAAGGGTCAGTGCGTGTTCTTACATCAGCGAGTGTTGGAAATAAGTTTATATTAGTTTTTACAAATATAGCCACCTCTAGTATGTACAAACATGGAAAAGTCAGTATCCTCAGAGACCGAAACATAGGTTCGCAGCTGTCTTTGCTTTTAAGACTTGACATAGATCTTATGCACCGTTTTTGAGCTTTGAAAATCTCTTCTCTTTCACTGCAGTTACCCCAAAATATGACACCAAACCTCAGTACTGACGCCACCAGCCCGTGATACGCTACCAGAAGTGTTTCATTATTAACTTTACGTGATAAGTTGTACAGTACATAAGCTAATTTACATAGTTTTCTACAAACGTAGAAAACTATGTAAATTATTACGTAGAAGAGTACGAGTATATTCTTTGCCACCCGTGCGAAGCTGAGGCGGGTTGCTACTCTTTAACATAATCATACCTCAACAATGAACAGACCACATTCACAGCCACAAATACCAAAATAAAATAAATCAAACCTTGTAACATGAACAAGAATGACTATATTAAAGCCCCAATATTCACAGGAGCTAAACATTCGCAATCATTAACGTTTGCAACCCTTCAAAGGGTCTGAAAACATTTCCGGAAAACATTAAAGCCTCCGGATTATCCCATTAGTACCTCCATTAAACTCCATTTTACAGTTCAACAGACCATTCATGGAGAAATCGACCTACATTCCAGACTCAAGTACTAGGGCCACAGAATCGAACGAAGCATAAAATTGTGCAAGGGAAAATTGTAACAATTTGCACAACAATAGACCTTGAGCAGTTTAACTTTAGGGTGATTCCGCATGAGCTGCTACTTGAGGAACACGAGACAATGAAATTGGAATGTTATTTTGTTGGGGCAATAAGTAGGACACGCAAAGTCCTGTGACGTCATAGAGTGCACTATCTCACTCGCACAACGTTGAAGAAAAAGATGGCAGATTCATTGATGTTAGAAAATGTATTTCCATTGCAGTGTGAGTTTGAGTGGACTGTTACGTATTCAAGATTGTTGTAGTTGGAACATCACTCACTCCAGGCAGGAAGATTTGTATTGGACTGTTAAGTAATATATACATATGTAGGTACACTTTTAGCGAAAGAATGAACTCCATAGACCACGCGTCGTCGTCATTTTGCCGATTTCAGTTCAGACCTCAGATTTAAGATCTATGAGCATTAAAAGCGTCTCGTCACTATTCTACATTACGAATATTTATAGTGCTATTTAGAGCTACCTATATTTATTTTCCGAATGAATAAAATATGTTGATTTCTCGAAACATTTATATTGCCCCAAGAACTGTTTGGTAAGTATTACCAATCGTTCAATCAATGGAACATTAACAGTGGTACTAGGAATTCAAGACATTCAAGGACTGTTGATATGAATTATTCATCAAACGATGTGTTATAAAAATTGCAATATGGATCTTAGTACCTGTTTAAGATTAACATCGTACCAGAGGAACAAAATTGCTGTGAAGCACAAGGCAGTATGTTTTTTTGTACTTTGACCTAGGCAAATACGAGAAAAACGTTAGTAGTTTTCTTTTGTTTACGGTCTTGGATCATCGGTAATGGTTTTTGGACACGATATCTCTAGTTGAAGGTTTTGTCGCTATTTAAGTTCTTGGATGCCAAAGAGGTCTAGTTTATAGAGAGGTCACTGTTGCCTTTGGACATCTACAATAATAGGGACATCGTAGATACGGGGCAAAGCTGGGCAAAACTGAAATGTTTTGTGCTTGTAATATACGACCTCAAACAAGATTGTGGAAGAATACTTGTGTTTTGGTCGACAACGACTAGCAAAATTTTCATAAAACTTGGTAATGCTGCCTTCTTCTTGAGGGATGTGAAGGAAAGTCTGTTGCCATTGGATTTTGCGAGCAACGTGAACATGCTTATTGCTTATGTAAACGAATTGCCATACTAATCACAGTTAACTCTCGTTTACGTTCGTGACTGCAAATTATTATGTTTGTTATTCAAGAAAAATACTTCATGAAGGCAGTAAGCAGAAAAATAGGGGTGGCTACTGACCAGAGGTGACTTACGATTAGAAATATAGTGAGGTGGGAGAATATGCGCCAACCACACTTCACACTTAGACTATCACATCATATCACACTAATATTATAAAGGCGAAATTTTGTGAGTGTGTGTTTGTTTCTTCTTCGCGCACAAACGGCTGGACCGATTTAGATGAAATTTGATATAGAGATTGTTTATGTGCCGGGAAAGGAAATAGGATATTATTATTTATCCCGGGAGTGTGTTACCTTGGGATAATTTTCGACATTAACGCGGGCGGAGCCGCGGGCGGTAGTTAGTTCCAAATAAATTGGAAGAAGAGTAACGGGATGAGTTCCCGAATATGAATAATAGTGTTTATTCATTCTGGCTGAACTTGAATACTATCTGATACTATACCGATATTATTGGAGGACCTTTGGGTGTACACAGCTATTAGGTGTCCAAGACCTGTGTGATGGAAAAGAAAGAAAGAAACAATGACTCGAAAAACTATATATTGAAGAGGAGCGTAGGGATTAGCTACCACCGAAACGACCACTGTTATACCATCGAATACAGAAGATCTTACAATCTTTATATATGTGGCGGGCTTCCTTATAAATAATGCAGCATTTCTGATACCGATGAGAATTTGATTTCGTGATCCATCAATAAGTAAACGACTAGCGTCGCGACCGAACAACGGAACAGCTGATTTATAACCCCAGAAACATTTACATACTATTAAAGTAAAATCGTAAGTTCCCATCCTTTATCTTCTGCATAATCAAGGGCAACATTTAAGGCATTTTTACGAGCGAACGCAAAACTAAATCGATTAACATTGCCCACGACACGAAACATCGCGATTTGGTACCGGGTTACCGAAAAAAAATCAGTCAAGAGACGCATGCAAAGAAATCAAACACAGAACTTATGTAGCCGTACTTACGCGTAATACGGACTGGCGTCTGAAGGTCACATTTATGGTAAAAATGTGTTACATAACATGCAGAAGGAATTTTCGGTGTGTGAGTGTCGCGTGTTTTATTACAAGGCTTTTTAAGTACACATTCTTTGTTAGAAAACTGCGTTAGACATTATAATAAACGGAGAAAAAATTTCATCACATTTGAATAAAATTTGTTAAAAATTACTTAAGATAAGTAAATAAAATCTCACCAATTATCGTCATCACAATTCGATCACTGAATCAAAATCACACAAAACACTCACTAGTATTAACGTTAATTAACAACAGCGACGTCCGAACGGCGCGGGACGCGAGCGGCATGTGACCTCGAACCGGCGGGAAGGGGACACACCCCCGGGTGACGTGCAGGGGTGGGGGTGGGCGGCCGTGACGTCACACGGTCGACGACCCGCGGAAGTGGGTCATCGGGTTGGTCGATCTGCCAGTTTTGATAGAGCTTTTTGTAATTGTCTTCGCGTTACATAAGTTGTGTCATTCGGATTATCATTGAGGATTCCGTGATCGATATTGATGATTTGGAGGCAAGGTCGCTCGAATTGGTAATTATGTACTTCGAAACAGAGTATTATTAGGTATATATCGATATTGTTGACGTAAATGTGTCTAAAAATATGACGTTGTGTTTCAATTAATAATGCGCAGTTCTTTTACGGCTGGAGTCGTAGATAAGCACGTAGAAAATGCATTTTCATAGAACGTGATTTGCCGAAGTTTTCATTATTTAATTTTCTTTTGACATGTACCTGGTCTCGGCGATGTACATAGCTACAACAAGTCATGAGTTGTTATCGAAGTTTTATTAATTAAATGAAAAGGCATGGCTATCGTACAAGTAATATTATAACCCGCACGCACGAGTCAATTTAAATTAAGTAATAGAAATTGCAATAGTTCGTTATTCCGATGAAATTATATGTTTTATTTTAAAGGAATACTGCTTAAAATAAGAATGCATTTAGTAACCAGAAAAATATTACCTAAAGTATTTTTTTAAAATTTTTATTATCTTGGCTCGCGATTGATCACAATGTCACCTGATGGAAAGCGACGATGTGGTCGACGATGGAGCTCGTCTGTCTAGAACAGTGGTTCCCAACCTTTATTTGACCCGGGACCACTTTGATTTATTTGTTGTTAGCAGGGTCCAAACTGTAATTATCTTAAAAAAAAAAACTTATAACCCAATATAGATATTCAAAACGGTGCATAAAAACTACCTACATAAGAATTCAAAGTTAAAGAGCATTTTCATAGAAAACACACAATATTTCTGATAGACGCTTCAAATCAGTTTGCATCAATGACATTTTTAAAGTGAAAATATTGAAATATTTAACCTTTCGCGGACCATATTTTAGCCCTTGCGGATCACCAGTGGTCTAGAAGTATGTTTGTAGCTCTTTCCGTTCAATAACTCCTCGTGATAATCAACACATTTCAAAATCAGTTAAATCTAATTCTTTACTCATAAACCCGTGATGGCGCCAGATACGCGCGAAAATGTACCGCCATCTTGGATGGAATAAAATGGCGCGAACCCGCGAGATGAAATTGTCTTGTTACTAAATATATTCCCATTGGGAACTATACTCGACCATGCTACATTAAACTTCCTTCTTCTTATTTAACTTTGCCTTTTGTCTTGTACTCCGAACTGAAACATATATTAAGAGTTTGATAGACCTGCCTGGTTTGAACTGGGTTGCAATTTTAAAAACAAGTTACGTGTTTGCCAAGTTGTTTTCCGAAGTTGTTCTTTAGACAACTTCAAGGAGATTGGGTTTGGAGAACTTAGGTATTAGCACGTGAAATAATGGTGGTTGTTCCTTGGAAAATCAGATAGAAGCTGACTCTTAGAACTCTTGACACTTTTGCAGTTGCCTAACCACATTCGCTGTAGATTTATGGGGGAAACGTTGAAATGTCTCATTTGCCTTTATAATATTTCTAACGCACTTAAATTTCAAACCAGTAGCCTAAGTGCGTATTTTTTAAACAAAAACCATCGCGTTCACGTTATCGTCAATTTACTAAAACTGAATAAGCGACACCATCACGTATGGCGTGATGGTGTCGCTTATTCATTTTGAGTAAATTACGGGAAACCTCTTTTTTCATACGATATGGCTTAAGTTTTCGTTAATGCGAGTACGTAAAAACTCGCACTAGGCCTTCAGAACATAGACAGCAATGCTGCCGGGAATTTTTATTTTTTATTTTATTTTCCTTTATTGGCCTTTCCTTTTACAGTGTAAACAATTGTTGGTTAATTGTTTACACTGTAAATATTTTGAGTACTTCTCTGCCATTATCTAAGGTTAGTGTAACAATTTCTTACAGGTAGCACCGCATGCTCCATAAACATATTAGATGTGCCACAAGCACTATACTATAAAAATTGTGTCTAATGTACAAAAAAATATCAAGTTCGAATTAATATGTGTAGAAATATAACTATCATTAAAAGTAAAAGTAAAACAGACAAAAAACAAAAAATACAACAAAACAGAAAAAGAACAAGATCAAAATCGAAACAAACTTAAAATCACGATCAATATCACAATCAAAATTATAATTTAAACAAATTAGAATTAATTCAAAATTAAATACAGGCGTGATGTCCAATGGTAACCTAGCAGACTATAGGTATTTCTATTGTGGCCACTTTCGTTATGAACAGGTTAAGTTAAATGGTGGATAACAACCAGCATTCACAAGTGGACGATCGTTTCCAAACGTCTTTTATAATGAGCGCAGCAAAGGAGTGGAACTCTCTGCCTGCGTCTGTGTTCCCGAATGCATACAACCCTAATCTCTTCAAAATTAGAGTGAACAGGCTTCTTCTGGGTAAGCTCGTTCCATCGTCGACTTTGTCTCTGTCATCTATGACCTAGACTAGAGTCAAGCTATTAAACGTACTCCAATCATCAATCAGGCTATGCCTAGTTGTACCAAGTGCGGTCACTATGGCCCTACCGGGACCGTTTGTTGGAGCGTTCTTCATTGAGGAGGTAATGGCCATTTTCCGCCTGTTACGGCCCTCGTTCTGCAAGCGGTTTGTCAGTTAAGCCCAAAATATGACAGCGGATTTTCTGGCGTTATCAAGCCAACTTTTATTTATCGTGTCATCATAACTTTGCATTTTATTTATTTATTTAGATTTCATACAATTAGGTTCAAATGCGAACTTAATGCCCAAGACATTTTCTACTAGTCAATCAATAGTGGTGTAGAGAAAACATGGCAGTTGCATTGTTTAATCAGTTTTTTAAATATTTTTAGGCAATCGTTTGACCATTAACTCACCTGATGGTAAGCGATGATGTGATCGAAGATGAAGCACGCTTGCCTAGAAGTAATCAGTCACGTGATCGAGAGGTGAGCTGTCATTCCATTTTGATTATATGGATTGACAGCTCACCTCGTGATCACTTCACCCAAGCCTTCACTTCGACATGTTTACAGAATCGACCGGCAGTTGGAACAAAATATTATATATATATATATATATATATATATACAGGGTGTCCCAAAACTCAACGTCAAGCCGAAACGGGGTGACAGGATTGATCATAACCATCACGAGAAAAATCTGAAAAAAAATCTATCCCATGCAGTTTGAAAATTATGGGCATTTTAAGAAAAACCTAGAAATTTGATCAAACTGTACCATTTTTCGGTTATTGTGGTTATTATTTTTTATTTTTGTTCATTTGAACTTTAGAAACGTAATCCTAAATAACATTTCTAGAATCCCAATAAAAAATAATGACACAATTGCCTCAAGTTCCCGAGAATTGAGACTATTTGTTAAACTACGAATTTAAAATTTTCAAGATTCGTCGACTTTGACAGGCCCTCCTATAAAAAAATGTACTAGAGTGCCTTGGCAAGTAGCATTAAAAGTTGGCGCATTTAATCAGAATTCTAAAATGGTACAATACTTGTTAGTTCCATACAATAGAAAAGAGTAAAAAAATTAAAACCTCAAGTAACCCGATTTTTGCTATCAGATTTTACTCAGTTAAAATGTTTTTAATTCGCACAAGCTCTAGGTAGGTTCTTAATTTTAAGGCAAAATGATGAGAGAGATGGATAATGGGTATGTTTGCCATGAGTGAGCGAGACAGATAGTGACGCCACGCATTGAGACGGAGATGCGTCGTTTAAACGAGTGCGAATGAAACAGATAGATGCTATGGCATCTATCTGTTTCATTCGCACTAGTTTCAGCCAAGCAAATGGCTACGCTACCAGTCCGACACCAACCAGTTAGTACGTTTCGCTCATTCGTCTACTGCGCACGTTCGTATTCGCTTGTGTTGATTTAGTGCTGACAACTTTGGCTTCTCTTTTTGGACTTGAATCTTTGTGAATTGGACTTGTTGATAACATACCGGCAACTTTGGCTTCTCTCTGGACTTTTGTGTTGGCATCCTTTTTATCTACCATGCCTACGCGCTACACTTCACAAGAATATGCGAACATGCACCTCATTTATGGGGAATGCAGATGCAACGCAAGTGCTGCCGCTAGACTTTATCGTGACTATCTGTCTCGCTCACTCATGGCGAACATACCCATTATCCATCTCTCTCATCATTTTGTCTTAAAATTAAGAACCTACCTAGAGCTTGTGTGAATTAAAAACATTTTAACTGAGTAAAATGAGATAGCAAAAATCGGGTTACTTGAGGTTTTAATTTTTTTACTCTTTTCTATTGTATGGAACTAACAAGTATTGTACCATTTTAGAATTCTGATTAAATGCGCCAACTTTTAATGCCACTTGCCAAGGCACTCTAGTACATTTTTTTTATAGGAGGGCCTGTCAAAGTCGACGAATCTTGAAAATTTTAAATTCGTAGTTTAACAAATAGTCTCAATTCTCGGAAACTTGAGGCAATTGTGTCATTATTTTTTATTGGGATTCTAGAAATGTTATTTAGGATTACGTTTCCAAAGTTCAAATGAACAAAAATAAAAAAGAATAACCACAATAACCGAAAAATGGTACAGTTTGATCAAATTTCTAGGTTTTTCTTAAAATGCCCATAATTTTTAAACTGCATGGGATAGATTTTTTTTCAGATTTTTCTCGTGATGGTTATGATCAATCCTGTCACCCCGTTTCGGCTTGACGTTGAGTTTTGGGACACCCTGTATATAAAGCAGTTCCTGGTGACGAGCCATGTTAAATCGAACAGCTATCAGGGTGATAGATCTACATAGTTTTTCTCTTATATAGTAGGAAAACTTAGCTAAGTATATTTCAAGACACGTAGGCTATTACTTGCTCTGTTTCAGACACGCAACGTTTGTAAATGTTAATGTTACTAATTGAATGTTTTTTCTTTAAAAGGATAATGTGTTATTTTATCCAACATCTGACTGTCTGTTTGTTACTTCTTCACGTCTTAACAGCTGAACGTATTCGGATGAAACTTTAAACACATGTTAGACCATGTCGTGGAACATGAGATAGTTTTCATCCCGCGAGTGTGTTCCTATGGGATAGTTTCCGCCTATCACGCGTGCAAAACCACTAGCATAAGTTGGTATACATATTATAATATTTTCCACTACAGCAAATAAGTTTTTCAGGAACACAGGATGCCTCCCGTCCCGGAATTTTAAATCTTCAAACAGACACGAGCACAGCAATTATTACAAAAAGGTACGATACGTTCAAACGCCACTGTTGTCCAATAACTTCGAAAATGTTCAACGAAAAATGTCGAAAGAATCTCGATGTTATGAGCGCTTCATTTATTAAATACTTCACCTTGTGTATGCGGAATATTGAAATTAAACTGTGTCTCCAACTTTTGGACGAAAAATTCCGGCGCTGATAGAGGGACCGACGTTGACAGAGGTACTACGGATTTTTGTTAACTGACATTTTTTGTCGAGTTGTGACCTTGTTTTACTCGTGTTAGGTTACTAAAAGCATTTTGGGTCAGTGCCCAGTTAAGTAACTGTGAAAACCCATGTTAGCTTTTGTGATTTGCCGAAATGTTGTAACCGATTCACTGTCACCATATCAGCTGAGAGACGTCCATTGCAGGACATAGGCCTCCCTCAAGTGTCGCTACAAGAACAGCTCCTGTGCGTCTCGCATCCATCAGCTACTCGCGACTCTCACCAGGTAATCGGTCAACCTCCAACGCTGCGTCTTCCGGTACGCGGTCGCCACTCCAGAGCTTTTCGGCCTCATCGACCATCTATTTTGCGAGCAATTCCTTGTACAAACATAGAATTCGAGAGATCGCCAGGAGATGCTTGTCCGGCCTTTCAGCAGTTGTAGTAACTGCGTTCTGAATATAACCAACAAGCTATCGCCTGCGACTCCGCTCTCTTGTAAATAGCTCTTCCTCTTGTATAAATAAACCATGTGTTATTCTAATGTATGAGCTATATTACTGTAAAGTTTCATAAATATTCGTGCAGCAGTTAGAGCAAAAACGACTGAACGGAAAACAAACATTCATCTATCGTAACATACTTTCAAATTGATGATATTAGTGGCCGTGGCAATAGTGATGAATAGTGATATAGAATGAGTTTTTGCACAACACTAAACTTCAGTGCTTAAATTTGAATTGAGTTCTCTACTTCGCCTTAACTGACGCTATATGTCATTTTCTACGTGACATTTCGCAGCTCGTCACTAATCATTTCCACACACATTGGCGAAGTCAACAGTAACATTTAGTCATCTCCCCAAAAGAATATCATGACCTCATTCCTATCAAACTTGAGTAAAAACCAGACAAAGCGGAGTGTTGAATCGTAAAACTGTGTCTTTGTTTTAAACTCAGATAACAATGGACGGTGTCAGACGAGAATCTAATTTACGCCATATTTGCGTCTTCAATTGTTTTGCGATTAACAAGATGGGTAATTTCATTCACTATGTTTTGACAGAACTGCTACAGAAGGGATTGTCAATGCTTTTCCGTTGATTACGCTATCTGTACTTACTGCTTACCATCGTCTACCTAGCCTTTGCCTAAGTTTAGCAACTCCTGAGTCCTGAGAGCGCTCATCAACAGTGGTGACCACCAGAAAAATGTCGCGTCAATGACGCTCGACGAGTCTCGGAGCAATGATTCAACTGTCTTGGCTCTCGCAACGAAATAAATCAGAAAAAACTTTTTTACAAAAAAATACAACCGACTTCCAAATAAAAATCGTCGGAAGTCGGTGTCAAAAAACTTATCAGTCAAGATACACCGACTTCCAAAATTAAAGTTATTTTGTACTTAGTGTTTTTTTATTTGGAAGTCGGTTATATTTTTTGTTAAAATGTTTTTATAACAGTAGCTCTTCTACCGTTTGACAAGTTGTTGATGGCCATCTATTTAGGTTTTAACAATTAATGGCACCACTTCCGTTAATAGTGCTACCGAATCCGTATCCAAAACATAGATTGGGGTCGTTGACTACAGTGCCAAGATGGAGTGGAAGTGGTTGTATCAGTCACATTTTGGATAACACTGGATCTGAAAGGGATGGTCGGATGAGACTATAAATTAAAGATTTTAGCTATTTTGACAACCGCCCAGAATTTGACAAAAGAAACGAGACTTGCAATCTTTTTCATTCACTACCAGCTCAAGCAGAGGTCCTGCTTGAGCTGGTAGTGAATGAAAAAGATTACCTTCAACATTGTAATCGATATTTGAACTTATCTTATTTATAGTTAAAAAATATTTTTTAGTTTATTATTTCAGCATATAATATATGTATTTTATTAGTATAACATACATTATTTGTGTAATCTTTCCGAAACAAATTCGATTTTAAATTTTATTTTTATTAGTTGTAAACCTACCACAGTGTAGTCTTTTTAACCCAAAGGTTGACTGGTAGAGAATGTCTTGATGCATTAAGTCCGCCCATGTACCACTATTGTACATAAAGTTTAAATAAATAAATAATAGAAGGACAGATTATTAAAAGCTTATCATAATAATGTTCTGCCCCCAAGTATTTCCTGCACAGAGTAGATCAACATCCAGTCTCTTCAAAGATAAGCCCTCTCAATGCTCAGAACGAGCTATAGCCTCCTTCCATAGCCTAGCCATGGGTATTAGTCACGTCACTTATTTAAAGCGGCTCCAGTCGCCTGCCAGCTGGGGCGATGACTCTTGAACGAGAGGTCGTGGGTTCAATCCTGGCCCGATGAACTGTGGAAGTGAACTCGGCCGTGTTACACGCATATTTAATTTTGCTTAAAGTTAAATATGCGTGAGGTTAAGATTCAATATTAACAAGTTACCATTACTCGACTGTAACTTTATCATGTACCAGCGCATCGCCCGCGTGAACGTCGAAAATTATCCCAAGGGATCATACCTACTCCAGGGATAAAAATAATCAGAACTATTTCCTATTCTATTAACCTACATATTTGTGTATAAGAATTCTGTAACTTTTTTTGGTGTACATACATTAAAGAATATTCTACCTTTCTTCCTCTCCAGGACACAGGACACGCGATTTATACATAGTAAAAGTTGTTCATAATGATGAGTACAATGACCCCTTAAGAGATATTGCGAAGGAGTTTGGACAGATTGCGACAAAGATACGAATGCGACCCTTTCTTAAGAAATAGTGGAATTGGCTCTCTTTGTTTTCAATAATGAGAATTTATCGCTAAGTGCCATCTTTGTTTATAAGGTACATTTCTACACAATAAATGTTCACTTGTTAAAAAGGGACATAGGTGCAGTAGTAAGGTAAGCAAGAAATAGTTTCAACCTCGTCTCTACGCTGACAATGCATTGCCAAAGTCCTTGGTAAATAGGCCGCGGTGACCACATAAATAAATCGATACATTGATCAGGTACAATACGTCGTTGTCACAGAAAATCGTTTTCTGATTCATTTCTGATTTTTCCAAACATGAAATCACGTCTTTCTTCAATTTGGTGTAGGCAGAAACTTCAGAACGCTTTTTGCTGCGGTCCCTAAATACTCCTTGGGTTCATAAACCATAAACCCAAAGTAAAACTTGTTAAAATGTGGGGAAATTAGAGGAGTATGTGATAGTTTGCGATTGTGATGCAAATGAGAATGCTCCTCCTCAAGAAGCCTTTCTGGCCTTCCTGAAGAACATCACCAATCAAGTCTGTGTATGTCCTTCTAGGGGTAAGCTCGCTCCATCATCGACTTTAGTTCTGTCATCTATGACCTAGGCTAGAGTCAAGAGCAAACCTATCTAAAAAAAAACACCCTTTTCGCATTTCATTTATCGTCTTAACATGACCAAACCACTTCAGTATACGCTTATACATTTTTGTGTCATCAAAGGAGTTATTATGCATTAATTTATTATCATAATCTACCTACACATGTCGTAGAGCCCCTTCGTCAAATGACAACTGGTTTTATAATTTCATGACAACGTACACCTTCCGCGATCCTCTGAATATCACCTGAATGCCTTTGATCCTTCTTTATCCACTTAATACGTGAATCCTCTGTGATCTTCCGACGGGTAATTAAAATGCTGTGTAATTTACTGACTAAGATAAGAGAATTCGACGACATTTAATTGTTTATTAATGGAATGTTGTCGAAGATTCTAAATTTACACGTAGAGTCTTAAAATAATCCCCAATTATCATGACTAGTTTATTTTGGGTACAAAGTTTTATGTTTCTCTCAGTTTTTTTCTTTTAAATTTAATAAATATCTACGAGAGAATTGGAAAATCAGTCAGTATTTTCAGTCAGGATTCCGAGATGTTTTAACAATCG
Organism: Mamestra brassicae; assembly: GCA_905163435.1. Taxonomy (NCBI): domain Eukaryota; kingdom Metazoa; phylum Arthropoda; class Insecta; order Lepidoptera; family Noctuidae; genus Mamestra; species Mamestra brassicae. The sequence continues at coordinate 18,018,153 of LR990991.1, forward strand.
AAAGAATCGGGGTCATTAAATAAACCATCGACTCAACCATGGACTCGCCGTTCTACAAAACCATCGAGATTCGACCGCTAGTTTTCGATTGCTCTTGTTGAAAGACTTAGTTTGGACTCGCAATCCCAACGCAAGCAACCATCGTGGAACAACTCTCAAATAAACGCGCCATGCGCCAGTCGCAATAACAGACCTAGTCGGACTCGAGTCCAAGTCGAAACAATCGAATAAAACCTCTCGCCATTGCGCATCGCTACTTGTCACTAACTATTTCATGCAAGCCCCGTACTAAGAATTCAAACCCCTGTTCATAATTCTAAGAGCTGTTCCAGATATCGTCGACAAGCATTATTTCAAATGAAGCCGGGACTAGTCAATACTCTTGCATAATTCATTCGTCCACTATGATCCGACCGTTGACTGAGGGACTATTTTAGAATGCCAGCGGTACTAAAATGTTAATGTTGTCATGACAAACCGTTGGTTGGTGTGTTTGTAAAGGCAAATATTGTTCATCGATCTATAGTTTGAAAAACTTCTTGCGCTGTTCATTTTATTGGTTGTTTTGATAAAAAATGTGCTCTCTGTGCTACTATGGAATTCGCTATGGAAGCGATATAAGCTGAAAGAATTTTGTAATCGGATGGCTTAGTGCGAGTATTTAAACGTATACTAACACAGAATTAATGGCATTTCAAAAAAAACTCGCACTAGTCCCTCAGAACTTACAGAGATTTAACTCTAACTCTAGCCAAACAAAATTACCTCTATACAATGTCTTTCTTTATGTTAACAATATGCAATATATTATACATTTTAAGTAGTATCATTATCTTCTTTCTTGATTTATTTACTGAATACTTTGTTATTCATTATTCATGCTCGAATTTTCTGAAATCTTTATAATATCATTTTAATGATATAGTTCGAACAGATTTGGCAAGTGTTTAAATTTTACGTCATGAAAAAATAAGTGTTATTTTATGCATTACAAATAATAAAACATCGTAAAATATTAACCGAGTGTATTTGCTTAAAGATGTATTTAAGAAACAGTAGTGTTTACTGAGATTTATGACAAAATCATAAAGATTTAACATTCAGACGAAAAGTAAATTTTTATTGTGGACAAAGAAAATGTTAAGACTTCTTTAAATATAAGTGATAGTGTAGATTAACATAGTTTAGTCGAGGACTGTACATAAGATAACTTAGCTCGTATGAGTAATGCAAAATGGCGTGTTTTTAGGAGCGGTGTTTTGCATAATAAAACTAGTAACAGACCAGTCTAGATTTAAATTCACACTTTTCATTTCATAAATTATACTAACACAAGGACATGAGATGATGTCATCCTCTTCACGTATAAACATATCTAATGCCTAAAATATCATGCGATCCACGTAAACGAATAAGCCTTTTTTGGGAAAAACCTTCAAGAGGTTCCAGGACTGGTGGGGAAAAGAGTAGGTAGTGTGGGATTTTTGACCCTCTAAAACCACCCCGGTGGTCACGACCAGTATATGTAGGGGCCTCGTTACCTCTTAAAATACCACTCCAGAACCCCCTCTGTGCGACGCTTATTGGGGCACATCCCTTGGGGTAAACCAATAGAAAATTAAGATAAAATCATCTATATAAACGTATGAACGCGATAATAATGTGACTAGAAGACATTTTCATTACTTGAAAAAATATTTATACACTTCATATTATTATGTACTTAGATTGTACTAGCAACGACTATTTTTACTATTCAAATGACTGATTACTCTCACTTTATCGTTCTCTGGTATCTGCTAGAACCCACAATGTGAAGCCAGACGGAACATGCGTCATTTAATGGCGGACTGAAGAAAAAACAAGGGAGCATCGTCTTGAGCTGTTATTGACGCAGCTTAGCTATCACCAGACAACTTGTTGTGAAAGACTAACAAACGAAAGGAAACATTTACGTAGTATATGTAGTTATTGCGCAGTGAAGTTATGAGACCGAAAGAATAGCTTCCTGAAACTTCGTGGGAAAATGCAATCGGGGGTGTGTGTGAATATCTTACTGTGATGTGATATCTGGATCTGTTTTGTGATTACCATCTCGTTTGTCAAGAGCAGTTTCTTTTTTATTTTATTTTGATAGTTTCTCGTTTTTCTTTTTTTTATTCTACCATTTCTTACCTAATATGAACATTATGAACACTTTAAACATGGAGTCTTTCTACCACCTTGCTGGGTGGCAGGTCATCGTAGGCATGTCGTAGATAAATTTATTCACGACATGAGCTATTTTATACTTCATTATCATCATTTCAGCCGAAAGTCGTCTACTGCTAAACAAAAGCCTCCTCCAAACTTCACTACATCGACTGATAGTTGGTTAGTACAAATTCCTAAATGATATAGCCACCCAAACAAAATTAGCCTTATGAACACGTTTACATTCAGGAGGTCGACGATTAAGAGACGTTTGTGTGCGACCAAAAAATGTTAAACTAAAACTGTGTGTCGTTAGGAAACGTCGTGTCAAACAAAGGAAAGAGCGTGGAAACAAAGCGATTATTACTACTGACCTCGATAGGTACACCATAATTTAGGGTCTACCAACTTACTAACAATACGGATACTACGAAACTGTATTGTAAACAATGTACATTGCTTTTAATGCACATCAAGTAAATAAAGTCATTTAAAATAATACCATAGTCACCAGCTTTTTAACATACAGTTCGTAAATAAGTTATGATCTTCACGGTTCAATGCCCGGTATTTTAATGCGTGCTCTGCTTATTAAGTACCTTAACACTTCTAAAGTAAGGTAAAAGAAACAACTGCTGGGGGAAAACCAAAACGCAGTTAGCAAGCGTGGTACATACGAGGAGAGGCCATAGGCCTAAAGTGAAACAATAACAAGCAGATTTACATTTATTGCACGAATCTACATTGTGGGCAAAAATAAGACGTACTGTGTTTGTACCGTGAATCACAAAGAATAATCATGTATTTTTCGTAAATATTTCATTTCATCATCATTATCCTTTGGCTTTTTAACCAATTTATTTTTTGCCTCTATCTTGAATGCAACGCTATCTTTTGCTTCATCTCAGTTTTCGTCCCTTCTCCAGCCATATCGTTTTTCACACAATCCTTCTCCTATATTTTACTGTATTTAAAGGAATCTAAAACGCTTTACACAAAGTACTTAATACAATTTGTATTCCCATAAAAAACAAGAATTTCAAAATAAAATTATCTTACCTTATTACTTGTAACTCAGATTAGGTTTGTTACACAAAAGTGATTATCTACGTACATAAGCTTTTACGATTACTTTACATTCCTTTTGTTCTCTTTACGGCACTTTATAACGGATAATGCGATGATTGCAACTCAGAATGGATTATCCTTACTCATAAATAAATAAAAACTGTGTTCACAATGGTGACATGTTGGGAAATATTGCCTGCATAGAGCAATCGGTTGAAACAAGCAATCAAATGTAAGTTGACATGGGACTGACGGTAGATTAAATGGAGGTGAGCCCCGTTGAACTGTCCAAGACAGAACAGATTGTCATTCGAAACAATGATGAATCGGCCAATTGTATATAACACATGATTATGTAGATAACAATAACATAGTCAATATAACTAGTAGTTGTCTGAATGTAGCCTAACAGTTATGATAGGTAAATCAACTACGGTGTTATTGACTCGCTTAAATAAGAGTCTTAGTAAGTCTGTATCTCAGTTTTCATTATTATTGATAGCCTTGATAGGCTAGCGATTGACTACAAAGCGATGGTGTGGTCGACGATGGAGCACGCTTACTTAGAAGTAACGCTTTTTGTTTATTTTTTTTTAGTTGTCCTTTCATTAATTAATTGCTTCTTAGTTTACTCGTATCCAAAATAGAACCAAGAAAGCAATTGTTTTGAAATTCAAAACGTGATACCTACTAATATTGTCGGAAGCAACGTAGAGATTATGAAATATTCATCAACTCATCCTGCTATGGAGTTAGTGCAATGAACTACATCGGGGTTAAGTGCTGAAATTGATGGGATCGTGCTAATGACTTCAACAGGCAGTGTCAGCATCTCGTTGGAATAATGAAGCTTCCGACTCATCTATCTTACCATTTATACCCATAGTTATATGTCTCAAGGCACAATTACATGGATTTTATACTACAAGATCGTTGGAAAAGGGATATACTTTGGAAAAATAATGACGATGATTTTAGCAAGTATGTAGTTTAGAGAGGACTCGGGATCGAAGGGGATCTCCGTTTGAATATACTACAATGATTATGATACGAAATTGAAGTGTACGCAGATAAACTATAATGCTTT